>OU964972.1:4386008-5086008 GCA_918808275.2 Dolichovespula sylvestris
GGCGTCTCTTGTCCTCCTCTCTCTCTCTGTGTTTTCTGTAGGTCGACAAACCTAAACGCGTGCGGCGAGTCAGTCTCGACGCTGACCCGTTGCAGCCCGTTGAATCCGCAACTACCACCACCACCACCACAACCTCTTCATCAACCACCACTTCCTACGCAAGTAACCACCCCCGCCACTGCCACCTCGGAGCCGGTCCACGAGCAGGCCCCCCCGAATCGTGATCGTGACCATCACGCGCTCCACCTCGATAATCCAGATTACGACAGCGTATTTATCATAGAGAGGCGGAACAGTAAGCCTAATCTCCGCTAACCACACAGAAAATAATACCAAGTACTACCACCGTAACAACAACTACTACTACTACTACTACTACTACTACTACAACCGCTACTACTACTGCTACTACTATTACTACTACTACTACTACTACTACTACTACTACTACTACTACTACTACTACTACTACTACTACTACTGCTACTACTACTACTACCACTACTACTACTACTACTACGTAACCCGAGACCACGGTTGCTCCCGAGAAAGATACTCGCCGACGGTATATATGTTTGTATTTGTGTGTGTTTTAAACACGCCGTGCCGAGCGGTCCGTCGATCGATCGATCAGATCGATCGGATCGATCAAATTGTCATCGATCCTTGTCGGTCGATCGAATGAGCAAACGCCACTTTGCCGGTGGGACATGTCCGTTACTACCACTACTACCACTACTACTATTACTACTACTACTACTACTGCTACTTCTACTACTACTACTACTACTGCTACTTCTACTACTGCTACTTCTACTACTGCTACTACTACTACTACTACTACTACTACTACTACTACTATTACTATTACTACTACTACTACCATCTACCACTATTACCACTACCACTACTACCGCTATTATGCGAGACTACAGCTCTGCAATGTTACCTGCTAGGACCTACTAATCTACCATTACCACCTACTATCTACTACTTAGGATGATTGTCATGACTGTAGATGAGATCAGCAATACAGGCAAAACAGCTAGGAGTCACACTAGTAACATCCAGTCAGTACCCTAATTACCTTCGTTCGGCGGCCTTAGGGAGTACATAGATAAGAGACGAGGCAAGGCAGTTGATCCTTTTCGATCTTGCGTATGATTAACTCTTCTTGAAATATTTTCATATTTCAATATTGTATATAGTTCCGTTGCTTATCCTTTGAATCTTAATTAATGGCAATACAATCTCTCTCTCTCTCTCTCTCTCTCTCTCTCTCTCTCTCTCTCTCTCTCTCTCTCTCTCTCTCTCTCTTTCTCTCTCTCTCTCTCCTCGAATCGAGAAAAAGTCGAGAGTAGAAGGCTGGCTCGTGTTGTTTCTCTCTTCTCGCTCTCTTTCTCTTTGACTGCTCTTGTTCATTTAATCATTCATTAATAATAGCGGAGCAGGAACTTTTCACGATCCTCCCACTCTCTATCTATCTCTCTTTTTCTCACATACATGACATCACAAACATACACCATAGCACACTATACCCTTTCTCACCGACTTCATTCGTCATATTTTGATTAGCGATCACACCGACATTCTTTTTTGACACCTTTAATACGGACACGTCGATTTGAAGTGTTGGTAAATTCGATGGTCAGAATGATAATAACCTTTCTAATTTGAAAGAACTTTTAATCTAATTTCTTTTCCGTTAACAGCCATCGAGTTTCCCGATAACGAGCACTAATTTTAGCTGATAACTTTATTATTGTTATAGCTAAGTTCCGTAGCTGCATCCTTTTGGTTGTCACATTTAACAATTATGGAATAAGACAAGTTACTGGTAAACGGAACCTTTTTTTTTTTTTTAAATTGCCAGTACCTTTGTTAAGGTTACAGGAAATGCAGGTGTTGATTCGGAACTATCTAATCTTTGATGTTTAAAGATCGAAATACAAGGAAACAATATCTGCAGTTTCCAATTTGTTCTAGACTTGATCACTAATTTTAACATTACATTATTTTCTTCTTCACACTCGTCTTCACTTATTTTCCACGTCGCTGTAGTATTCATTCATACTCGTTTTTGGAGTCTCTCTTTTACGACACAATTTTTCTAAGATCATTGTATACGCTTTTTAAACATTTATACACGTAAATGGCATGTCACACGATCACACGTGCAATTATGAAAGCATGATACCATTAGGCGTGTGCGTTCACAGGACCTTGATCGTGCTATATAATTAACGTTATTTCGTTAGAAAGTCTTTAGAGTTGACAAATTTTTATATACGAAAATGAAAATATATCAGAATTGTTGTCATTTAATCAGAAATATAGAACAAACTAGTTTAATGTCATTTCAAATGCTTATGCGTTATTTTGATTCTTTCCAGTCTTTCGATTCTAGACGATCTATGAAAGACACGTTCACTTACACACACACTCGGAAATATACGATCGAAGATAGGTAAGCCGCCATCGCTGCGGCTCCATTCTCAGCCGTGTATATCTATGGCCTCCATTGTCGTATTTTTCTGTTTTCCGCCTTTTTACATCACATTTTTTATCGTTAAACATCTCACATTTTTCCAAGAAAATTTATCCTCACCGCCTTCGAGTATTTATTTTTCATTCGAATATATATATATATATATATATATATATATATATATATATATACAGGATTTTTTAATATCCTGTATATAACCTGCACTTAAAAAAATTTTTTTTCTTATACTCTTAGAAAATATATCCTTCCATCAAATCCTACCATCGACAAAAAATTCCTTTTTTTCTCTTCTCTGTTAAAATATATGTACTATTTAATTTGATGTATTCTTTTTTGATGAAATGTTTTATACTCGCAAACAATACAAAGAAGGTTCGTCCCCATAGAAAATAATTGAGTATTTATTCTATAGAATAAACAAAGAAGCGTGAAGAAATAATCGGTAGAACAAAAGAGCCTTAACCGTCACCTTGATTACACAATATGACACGCATTATCTATTTGCTCCCTAACATCACCGCCTAGAAAAGTAACAAGCTCGGTTATTTAGCATTATATTTCTTATTATTATTATCGCCACGATATTGTTTTTGTGAATGTAATCGTTGTGTTACAACATTCTCTCTCCCCCATCTTTCCCTGCTGCCGGACCCGAAGGAGGAAAAAAGGTGACGAGTTTCGGAGCACCTAAATCCACAATTGCTATCACTATGAAAAACATAAAAAAATGTTCAAGCAAAAAAAAATGCAAAAAAAATTACACTAAAAGAAAAAAGAAGTAAATGTTCTTTAAAAAAGAAAAAAAAAAAAAAGAAGAAAAAGAAAGACTGAAAAAAATAATGTGTTCGAAAAAAAAAAAAGAAAAAATGAAAATAATCACTGCCAACGCCCACCCACTCACGACCTACGTCACACCCCCTATCACTCGTGCACCGGAATGCGCATGCGGCATGCCTTCCTCGCCTGCATCCGTTATTCTTTATTATATACCTATCATATACGTGATCAATTTCTTTATAATTATATAGACGTTTAACTTGAACGTTTGCCTTTCGTTATTTTGTTCTAGTCATTGGTTTCCCTTGTGTTCGTTATCGTTACGTGTTGCGTCGTTGTTGCACGTGTTTGTCTTATCAAACGAGCGATAAAGTATTCCGGAGATGAATAGAAAAAAAAAAAAAAAGGAAAGATAGAACAGAAATGTTGCTTCCTCGAACATTTGTGAGAGTACTATCACGAGAAAAACTAATGTCGATCTTATCCGGCATACTCGATCGCGTCGTTTGTAATCGAAGAATCGCGAGAGCAGATCCGTTCTAACGTTTCTTCTGTCCTACTATATAGACCTAGAAAAAGCAGAGTACCAGGTCTAAATCTCCTACGGGAGATTCTGAGTCCAGACACCCCGGACTCATGCCGCGGTCGTCCCCTCGGTAAGATCTCTCGCGCGGCCGACGGTCGGTTCGTCGTGGCGGATTCGGTTCTCAGTTCGGCGAACAACAGCATCCTGGATGCATCAAGCAGCGACGACGGTGGCTTTCTGCCTAAGCAACGGCTGAAGTCCTCTTGGCGACGTCCCTTGGTCGGCAACAGTCAGCTGAGCCTGAGATCATCTGGTAGCGGTGTCTCGATAGGTGCTTTACACGCTGCTCATCATCACCATCAGGATGCGGTGAATTCATTGGCCAGGATACCACCAACGATCTGTACAATATCGTCGCCCAGATTCTTAGCGAGTTCACCGAGCGGTCCCCACGTACCCTGGACGCCGTTATACTTCAGCGATCTCAGCTCCGTGAGACAGCCATCGTCAGGGGAAAGATCCTTCCCGACCCCTCCAAGTTACCTCCAATTGCGAACCGTTCATCAACGTTACAGTCAAGAGCTCCCATCTTTGAAGGCGATCCACGCCGAGTCCAGAAGATTCGTACCCGTTCAACCTCTTGCTACCTCGTCTCCGCCTCAATCCGCTGGTCGACCAAGGGCGAGACTTCCACCGAGACACGCCAGGCACGCCAGGTCGGCGCCTGAACTGGCTGCGTCTCCGGATTTGGAGACCTCGCCTGAAAGTAGATCCAGCAGTTCGGGTTTCGGTAGCAAGAACACGTCTCAACAAAACCAGAGCTCGAGGAGCGGAAGCACGGTGGCTGAATGGAGACCACCACCTTATAGGCCACCGCCGCCTCCTCTGGTTGGTCGATGGTTGGAGCTTCAGGACCAGGCGAAGGTCGGCCACTTGAAGAATGCCGTAGACGCTGGTAGCGTAGATGGACACTACGAGTTCGATCCTGCATCCTGTACGCCTACACCTACCTCTGCCTCCACTCCCACTAGAGAGGAGAGACCGCCGGTTCATCAAATACACGCCATTCATGTGCCGCACGTTCATCAGGTGCACACGGTTCATCATCAACCATCGAGATACAGCAGGGATAATATCGAGGCTAGAGTGCAGGCCATGAAGGCCGAATTCCATCAATTTAGGCAAAGGCAGGCTAGGAGAAAGCAGAGCACGCACTTGGAAAGCGCTTGTTAAAGCTATTCGATGAAAACTCGTCAGGCTGAACGAGAATTCGACGATCAAGGATGATTCGCATCGTGGTGGCGTGGTACGATTAGATACGGTCCAATTACCGAAAACCCAGTAACGAGACATTCCCATCGAACGGATATATCGGAGGACCAAGAATCTGTCGCGGTTGAAGACAACCTGGTATACGTGCTTTCCTTTGGGAAACCATTCGGCATTAAGACCAATCGTCAAGGCACAAACAACGAGAATCATCATCGCGTAACGGTATCGAAGTATAGGCACGTTTACAAAAAAAAAAAAAAAAAAAATTAAAAAAGTCAATTCCGCTAGCCAAAGCAATCCTCTCCGATATTAAGAGAGGGCTGTTTTTACGAGCACCAAGCTCAGAACACATATGTTTCCCTCGATCACGAAGAACAACGTAGTAGATACGAAACGTTCAGACGTACGCATCTTTTTTTACGAATGAAAGAAAGCGGAAATGAGACCATACACCGAACGAATTTCTCGAGATCGACTGTCAGGCAGAAGACGATCCAACGAGGATGAAAACAGCGAAATTGCCTATGGTCGATGAACGTCGCGTGACGTACAAAGACGGAAGTATATAATCGAGGATAAGAAAAAAAGAGAAGGGTGTTGCTGGTTGCGTTCCGTGATAATACCAACCGCGCCTACGTCCATACCGAGTGGACCGTGATTTTTAACATAAAGTAAATAATAATAACAAAGAATCAAGGAACGCAACAAAAGCGCTGAGGAAAAGAGACAGGAAACGAAAGGGACAATTCTATTTTGTAAAGCTCAGTGAAACTGCCCCGTGGCTATGAGTCGCGCAAGAGGATGGATATCTCCCGCTAACTCGAGATTAGAGGCGGGTCGTTTAAAACATAAGAGAACGAGATCGACGATGAGAAGTGGAGGGGGAATAAAACGAAGGAACGAAAGGAAGGAGGAAGAGTAATAGATAGACAAACGGCATGACACTCCAAAGAAACTGTACCACTGTACGTGATCCGTATACCTTTTAACAAAAAAAAAAAAAAAATAATAATAATAATAATAATAATAAAAAATAAAGAAATACGAAACGTTAAGATTAAACGTAATCGTACGCTGTAAGTAATAAGTAATGAAACTAAAGCAAATGAAAAAAAGTAAGATAATCGAAAAAAATAACGAGAAACACACGCAAAAAAGTACACACACGCATAAATACACAGACACATTCTCATTACATTACGAAACACGCGCGTATACACGAGGACACATTAAAACAAGTCGGAATAGTACAGTAGATCCCCGTATAATGCGGGTTCATATAACAAAGATTCATATAACACGAATTCATACAACACGATGCAAAAATTGTGGCAGTATAACACGATAACTAGGAGGATCTGTCTCCTAAACCATCAGCGAAAAAGCGTCACTTTTTCGCGCAACAGGCACGACCGATGTAGTTCGAATAAATCTCTTATACTATTTTAAATATCCCAGCACGATGTTTATCATTTTCGTTGCATATTCAATTTTGCATACGTTTTTTAATTTTTTCAAACAACCGTCTATTTTAAAACAGAAGACAAATTGAGCTTGAATTTTTTCTGGATATTAATGGCTTGTAATCTCAGTTTTTTGTTTTTATATAAATTTCAATCAAACCATCTACCCGTTCGGACGGTAGAGACACGCGCACACACGTACACATATGTTTAGATTTTGATATGAAACGTAAAGATCCAAATGGGTTTTTGAACGTCTCAAGTGGTTTCGGAGATAATCGGTTGATACACTTTTCGCTAATATCGAGAGCATAAGGAACTCCCTGCGGTCGTGCCTAAAAAGTAATTATATCTATGAGCAATGGGACTCGAAACGTGATATTAGGCCGAAGCTTGCCTCGAGATTGCTTAAGGACTCACTCGTACTGCACTGCCTGTTTAGGGTTTCGCTAGCGACCCAACATATTATCGGCACAATAATTTTTCTTAAGTAACTTAAAAAGAAACGAGAAGTAAAAATAATGTTCTTTGAATTTACGCGCGCTCGGCCGGCGCGCAAATAGCGCAGAATACGCATGCGCACGCTCGCACGTAGTGCCGCCAGTCGGAGCTGGTGCGACCTCGCCGGATAAAACACGGCGGCTATCTTGGAGTCTCGAGGAATAGCATTAATTAGCGTCCAATTTTGATTCAATTAATTACGAACGATATCGTCGGAACTCGAAATCATTTTTCCTTCAATTTCTCTTCTTTATCTTTTTTAATTGCATTGCGATTAGAAATGAATCGGTCGATTCTATCTTTTCGTACGACATATCGTTCCTCCGTCGCGACCAAATCCTTAAAGATGAAAAAAAAAATGATAAAAAAGAAACTGGAGGAGGAGGAGGAAGAAGAAGAAGGAGAAGAAAAAAAAGAAGAAGAAGAAGTAATGACGGTCATTCTTCTTCGTAAGGGCGGAAGAACGTGCGTACATGCGTGTGTGCAATCACGTCTAAATTGCCGATCAGCCGAGATTTTAGCGCCATCGAGAAGAGAAACAAAAAGAGATATTAAATATTACGCGCGAACGTGAGTATCACGCGTACACCGACGCGACATATAAATATATAAATATATATAAATATATATATATATATATATATAAATATAAATAAATATAAATATGAATATAAATATAAATATAAATATAAATATAAAAATACGCGAGGAACACCACGACAAACACACGAGTACATACACCCGCATATACACACACGTACACGTACACCGAAAGGGAGAGAAAAAAAAAAGAAGTTTCTACGTTCGTAGATACGCAAATGAAAAGTCCCACGTGGAAGAAGGGAAGGGGCCGAAGAAAGAAAGTGGAAGGAGAAGATATAAAGAAAAAAAAAAGGGGGAAGAGTACATATTGTTTCGAATTATCTCGATGTCGAGGTCAAAGGTCGGAAGTGCAACCGAGAGAGTACGCGGGCGAATATAAAATACGGTCTAAAAAACGAAATGATCGTTGTGCGTCACTAGAATTATAATTATGATTATGATTATTATTAATATTATTGAATAACGAAAGAAGGACGAAAGAAAGGAAGCGTTCGCGATAAGACGATTCGTTCCTTCAAACGACGCCTTTTGCGATTTTTCAAAGTCAGGTTCGACGAGAAGCTAATCGACATAATAATTTCTTTTCTCACGACTCTTCTCTTCCTATTTATCTGTCTCATCGATCTCTCTTTTCCTCGCATTACCGAAATATCCCGAAGACTCCCCGGGACAAAACCGCACCTGAAGAACCTCGACGTTAATGTTTTACTTTTTTATAGTACAAATAATTATTTATATATATATTATATTATAAATACTTATAAGAGGGCCCTACTCACGATTCAACTATAAACAAGCGACGAAAACCACGAAAGGGAAGAGTTGGTGAACGAAATGGGGTAAACGAAAAAGGATCGACTCTCTCGTGGTTGAATAGAATTTTTTTTTCTGTTAAAGAAGTAAAGTGCGTGTTTGCCGTGACGTGAGAATGTAAGTGTGCGAATGAGAGGAAGAAAATAGACTTTGTGTATATTGCGAGAGGAATGAAAAGAGAAACAAATAAGAAGAAAAAGAACGAACGAACAAACGTAGAATGGAGAAGAGAAAACGAGAGGGATGAGAGTAGCAAGAAATGCCGGATGACGCGAAGTGTACCAATATTCTAAAGTAATTCTAATGATTGACTTAATAATTTGATAATTAATTGATATTGTAAATCGTAACGACGTAGCGTGTAGTTTATTAATCAACGAGAATGATGAAAACGCGCCGAGGGATCGATCGGTATGCCTGTATTTTGCGAACGAACGGTAGGGGTGGATTTTGAGAGGCTGCGTTTTAAAACAAAAAAGAGAAAGAAAAAAAGGGCGACAAGAAGGAAAGAAAATAGAGTATCGAAGGAGACTTATATCAATATCGATATTCGACGAATATTACCGTGTAATATGAAAAATAAGTATTCGTGGTATTTTAAGATTCGACTGAGTCATGAGGACTAAGCTTCGATAACTATGAGAAAATGCTTAATAAGATCATGGAATCAACGGAATTTCGATCTTTCTCGATTTCTCAAACGAATTTGTTTCGAGTACGCGCGCGCGCAAGATGGCACCAAATCATCACACTTTTTTAATACCAAGTACCTTGTACAAATCGAATCGTCGTTACTCGGCCCGCGATCGTTCTCGCGTTGTCTACGTTGACGTCGTTGGAGAACTCGCGAAAGATCGAAACGAAGTTTTGCGAATGAATTGAAAGGCAAGGAAAAAAAGAAGAAAAATAATTAAAAACGTCGACCTCTTCTCGCCCCTGCTCAGGCCACGTTTTTCTTTTTCGTATGTGGACAGGAAAAGGGAATTAAAAAGAAGCAAGCGAAGTAACAAAAACCGAGACGTAGTCGTATAAGTAACGTGTAGATATATCATAGTTAGATACAACGATCTCAAATGGACACGCTAAATGTGGATGGTCGTAAAAAAAAAAAAAAAAAAAAAAAAAAAAACGAAAAGGATAGAATTAACTAAGAAAATCTGAAGGAAACCTCGCGGTTATCGTGGATAAAAGAAACAAAAAGAATAAAAAAGAAAAACAAAAAAAAAAACAAAAAGAAAAGAAGGAAGGAAGACAAAGAGCGATAGTGTGCGAGTGCGAGAGAGAATGAGAAACGAAATAAAGGGGTTCAGCGTGAATGAATCGGCGTCTTAACGATTGTTCGAAAAAATATGGTTGAATCGTGAATTTGCGTGAAACGTTCGACACCCGCCCGTCTTTTACTAATATACACATTCGTTGGCCGAGCGAGAAGTTAAGCTTCATTTTTGTACGTTTTTACGTTTTCTTCTCTTTTCGCGTAGAACACGTAGTTGCTCGACTTTACACACAAAGAATGTACTTTTTCCGTTTAACGATTATTCGCGTCTCTATAATCTCGTCACGTTCGGATCAAGCCGAACGAGAGATAGTTTAAAGAAAATAAAAGTACCGTCGACGGTCTCGTATGTTAGTTGTTAAGTTTTTCGATCTCCGTAAGAGCGCGTACCCGATAGCCATTGGCCGTACCGAGAATTTCCTTCTCGATTTTCAATCGATCGGCAAAGACAAAAATCTTCACATTTATTATCTCGTCGTTCGTTCGCTTATACGAACGAGCGTAGATCTTGATCAGAACGATAAGCGCGAAACTCGATACTCTCGAATTACGAAACTCGAAACGCTTTCGCGGAATGGAAGACCGTAAATCAACAAAATCTAGCTTCGTTCGTTATCAAGATCGCGATTGGTCAAGGACGATGCAATCAATCAAGACGAATAAATATCTCGACAAAGAATTATATTGAAAAGGGAAAAACGAAAAGAAGGAAGAATAGATACGAGAAAGAATATAAGCCAATGGCTCTCGGTTACTGACTCCGATACCGATTTCGCGACGATACAATTAAGCATCGAATCTCGAATATTTTCATTCTCGAGGCGATACAACGAAGTATCGATCGAGAAACGATCGTCGTGTAATCGGCAGGGGAGAAAAGAAGTTGCGAGGTATTAAAGAAAAAAAAAAAAAAAACGATAAACAAAAACAAAGCTAGGAAAAAAAAACGAAAAAAAAAAAAATACAAGAAAAAATATCAAGAAGGGAAGCGAACACCTTTCGCGCGTTTACACTCGTATACATATACATACACACAGCAGACAGACACACCGGCGAACGAATCGTTATTGCGTTTTTTAGTAATTAATCGCACCTAAATAATTCGTAAGAGAATCCGTCGACTCTCTTTTTCCACAGTACAAGAAACAATGGTATTTAAGAGTTTTCATTTTAGTCGCAAAACTTTATGGATAATCGCATATATATTTCACGCACACGCCGTTGTAAAACTTCTTAATGAACCCTTCGCATAAGCGGCGTATGAGGTGAGGAAAGAAAATGGATCGAAAAAAAGAAAAAAAAGAAAAAAAGAGAACAAATCTACCTACTTCTTGTAAAACGCGTAAAACGCTCTTCTTCTGTAACTCTCAATCGTCCGTCTTTTCACTTTTCTTCGCTTTCACGGCGAAAAATCACCAACCTCCGTCGTCGTTGTCGTCGTCGTCTTGTTCATGCGCGCGCGCGAGCACAAGCTCAATCAATTCCACACCTTGTCTTTTTTTTTCTTTCTCACTTTCCGCGGTGAACACGAACGAGGAAAACCGAAACGATCAAAAATGGGAAAAAAAAAGAAAAAGAACACGAAACAATAAGCAAGCAATTAACCTCTATGTTCACACCCAACGTCCCCGTTTTGATTCGATCGATCTATGCTTTCTCGCGAACTCCCCGAGAACTCCAAGACGTACTAACTTAGGACAAATTGTAGACAATTTATTATTAAATAAAATGAAAAATAAAGCGACATTTGAAACGAAAGCGACGAAACGCAGGAAGATCTATGAGATGCCCCTTTTTTGTTGTTTCACCTGTTGCTGATTATCGCAAGACAAATAAGAGATAAATATTTAAAATAGGTAAGATGGCACAAAATATACATTGAGAGCACCGAATGAATTCTTTAAAATAAGATATTACCAAAGTACACGCACTATATATATGTATACATACCTATATCCCATCACGAACTCGTTCTAATAAGTTCATTCATGAAATCGTGAAGTAAAAAAACTCAGCAATATATAATCGACGAATTTTGTTACGTTTCTGTAGGATTTTTAGAGAAACAATTGGATATTTAGAATATTGAGCGTGTTCTAGAATGGTCTTAAAATAGAATCATTGGCCAAGGTAATAAGATCAGTGTCAATATAGGAATCGGGTCGGTCTGCTGTCTGAGAGGATATATTTTCGTAGGATGATCTGAGAATCGCGGAATCTCAGTACGATAAGGCGCAGGGGGAACGTTCGTGCGAGGCGTCTATGACACTGATTACCGAGAATTACTGCAATTTCCTTGATTTCCCTCGATGTGCACAATACGCAAACGTTTAAGAAAGTAGAACGTACCAGTAATAGCCAGACTTGCGAAAGATCTTTGATTATCGTCGAAGGAAGAATTAGAAAATGTTACAATTCTCGTTAATATCGTAATATTTTCAATATTTAAATTTTCGTTATTAATACAAACGATTTCCTTTTTAAATTATTCCATCCATTATAAAGGTGACATTTCTTAATGATAATTGTCTTTTAAGATTAACCGATGTTTCGGACAGTCTCGTGACTAATGCACATCCGAAATCTAAGCCTGACACGTTGTAGACATTAATCATGATTAGAAGACGGGGCTTGTGTCATCAGCGTGCGTCGGACATGACAAATGTTCTCGGGTAACATCGGCTTGCTGGAAAAAAAAAAAAAAGAAAGAAATACCTAATCCGACATCTAATTGATCAAATTTACACTCCCCTCGCTAGGGATACAAGATAAGATCCGACAGGTGAGTAGACGAGATAATTATTACAAAGCTGAGCGTAGACCGTACACGGATCCCACGATTAACGCAACATTTCGAAAGTCAACTAATGTCCAGGATTGGATTGGTTTAATGGTAGGTGGACCAGGAACAAGTTGGTTTTCTCCTCTCGTTCAACGATGAAATAATGCGGCCGGTGTCATTATGCACGCATTTATTTCCACTGTCCCGTGCACATCCAATCCTAGATCGTGATCCATGCGAATGGATTCATTATCTTCAACAGCGTGACAAGGCTGTGGGCAGTCTACTAATGCGGCAAGGGACGGATGTGACGTAATCTGAGGTCACCCACGCAAGTGGCGCGCGCGAGATTGCAAAGAGCGCAGGCGTGTGTGCGCTAATCCGGGTGAGCAAGCATTCGCATTCGATGTGGGTTTTCGGTAAATCTTCAGTTATTTCATTGTACGAATTTCATCAAGATTTAATGAAACTAATATCACGGACAGACAAATGCTGGTTTATAACAGAAGATCACCTTGCTGTTATTTTCTATCTCTATTCGGGTGCGCACACGGAGCGAGAATCGCAAACAGTTTCGACCTAAACGACACAAATATAATACTCGAGATCGGAATGAGACGAATTTTGTGAGAATTTTTTTGCCAAGAAATGATTGAAATTTTTGTTATCTTTTGTCATAATAACAACAAGTATTGGTGTACACAAGTTCGTTAAAGACGAATATATGCTATTTCCTGAGTATGCATCCTATCGACCCGCTTAATACAATTTGATATAAACTGAGCGTGGGCGAATAATCAATGCGGTAGCTCAATTTGCTCGGTATAACATCGTGTCAGCGACGCGATCGCTACGAAACAAGTGCACGAGTACGAATGCTCACAGAAATTAGTATCTTGAAATATGATGAAAATTAATTCTCAAATGTATGCTTTAATAAGAATAAAAAGGAACTATCGAAAAACAATGATAAATAAAAAAGATCGAGAGTTCTTCAAACTTCTAGCACTTTCGTCCTTGAAATTTCATTCATTTCGACGATTGCTTAACCTTCAATTTTCGCCGACTTTAAAAGGATCAAGAGGTCTTACGATAAATTCTCCCCTTACTCTCTCCCTTCATTTTAAAATAAAAGAAGATCTCCACTCAAAAGCCAAGCGTCGACTTTAGGATCAGAGTCTTGCTGAATGCTTATTTCGTTCTTCCGTTCAATATGAAAGAGCACGCGTTTGTTACTCCGACGAATACATTCTATAAGACGCGATAAGATCAAAGGAAGACCCAGCGGGGTTACCTCGACTCTTGAATAAGATTCATTTAGGATGTTTATTTTTTTAATTATTTTTTCGGAAGAACACGTGCGCGAAGAGTCCGATTTAATGAGTTTCAATATAAGTGATACGAGTTAAGAAAACCGGATACATATCCCATAAGATCGTTTCGAACGTGAACTATATAAATAAATGAATTGAATAAATTTCAATCGGTATTTCATTCTTAACAATCTGATTTTAACGATGATAGTTTTATTTCATCGTTATATATCGTTATGCAGTTTGCTCAAATCGAAAGAATATTGACGTAGTCATTGATTCTCCCACATCCAGTCTCTTACTCCCACTAGCATGTCAAATATATCAAAGGGATTTTCCACGAGAGTCGAAGCGCGCTCGAACAAACGTAGAATCCCATAGGCTTCCCTCGAGTGTCCAAGCTCCTCCTCGCGACACCTCCTCGGAGGTCCACTACTCTCGTATCCGCTCGGAATAGACAGCGAGGCTACTCTCGCTGGTAGACGTAGTCCAGTCGTGTTCACAGACACTCCATCAACGTTGAGCTCGTCAAACGTTTTCTTCGAGAGGATAAATTCGGTCAAAATCGTCGGCAGCGAGCAGTGGTTATCGTCTCTCTTCGAAAATTCATTATAAAGATATGAGGAAGAACATGATCCATTGTTGGTAAACAGTGATAACAAAGAAATCAAGAAGAAAAAAAAGAAAAATAGGAAGTGGAGGAAAATGATAAAGCGATCGTGAAAGTGTCACGTGCTTTCGAACGACCCGCGTGTACGAAATCTTGATTAGTGTGGGTGATAACTAATGTGTTTTATCCTTTCGCGTCCATCCTTAATCGCTGTTATTTAGGTGCAACGACGTTTGCATGTTAGCGAAAGCAAGGAGAATAGATTCGAAGAATACCTGAAAAACGAATCCATGCGTTTGTAAGAGGATAACGTCGCTCGATCTACGAGAATGACCGGCTCCCGAAGCTTTCTCGAACTGTTGCCACCTTTGCTCGTCTTTTGCCAAGGTAATTTCTCATTTCACTCTTAGATCAAAATCTCTCCCAACCGTTTTCGTTTGATTCGAAATTATGACACACTATTACCAGAAAAATCAAGTTTCGCGATCTTGTCGACACATTTCTTGTTGGAATAATTTCAAGCTCTTTTCCCTAATACGATTTGATTTATCTCTCATTTACGCGCAAGGAACTTAGTCGTTTTAGAGCAATTAGATCATATCAAGAGGAACGGGTATCGGTGATTTCTTCGTTAAGTACGCAGGGAGAGCTCGTTTACAATTGCCTGATTTCAAGTACCATTACTAGTTGCACTCGTTCCTGCGCTAATTCGATCGAAACGATTGGCGTGCACTGAAAACGCGTTATACAATTTCTTTCTTCCTTTTTCTTTTTATTTTGTTTCATTTATTTATTTCTTTTTTTTTTATTTTTTACTTTCTTCCCATTTCAGTATTCAATTACGCCTTGATATTGGAGGAGGAAACAGAACCGAATTATTTGACGGCGGGTGTTGGAGAGTACGTGGTATTTAATTGTGATCTTGACTTTCCGCACGAAACACCGATCCCGTATATTCTTCAGTGGAACCGCGATGTAAGTGTTTAAATGGAATATTTCCGCGTTACTATAGATAGTAAAACACCGTTGCGTTACTGCGAAACACATTTTATCGAAGGATAAATAAACCGATTTCTGCAAATATCTATTCTATCGTTTATCGTTGATAGAATCGATCTGAAATCCTTTCAACTTATCGAAGTATAAGCGATACGAACGAATCAATATAGGATCACGAATTTTGAATCCTTTTTCTCCATTCATTTTGAAAAAAATTTTTCGATCTTTTTATACAACCATCGTAAACAACATCGATTCGCGTGGGATATCGAAGCGTTATCCAATGGATATATCATTGACGCGGTTTGTGGTTGGTAAGCGATGACGATAACGATGTTCGCACATATCTACCTTTGCACCGTGGCATCGATATCAGTACGTTTTACAATCCTAATAACAACAAAAATCAATGAAATCGCGAGTAGATCAGCTGCATTAATAAATTGATTATGTTTATAAAATAGTGAAAGAAAAAAAAAGCACAGAAATCCATGGAGAGGGAACATTCGGTTTGGTAACTTAAGTCAGGTTATTCGATTTCTCTTCGATATAGATAACCACCTTGATAACGTCGTTGAATCGTCGTGGGAACCTTACTATCGAGTTAGCTTCGATTTCATTTCGTTACGCAATATTATCCGTCCTCGTCAAAAATACGGAACGCGTCGTGGTTTAGACAGACATTTATACGTCTTATTATACATATATTACATGAACTTGTTCGATAAATTATTTCGTCATATCTTGGTAGACATTCGTCGGCATCGTCATTTCTCAAGCAATGATCGAAGAACGACCATTGGAATACCGTTAAAATAACAACCTTAATCGAACACGATTGAGACTTGCTGATTTTTCCGGTTCGTATTTCGTTAAAGGACGTTACGACCTACGTGTCGGGAGAGAATGAGAATCGGACAACGGAAACATATTGTGCGTTGTCACATGGCTGGAACATAAAATCAAATGGAACTTAACCCGATTGGTTTGCCGATGCGTATGCAAAACAGGTGCTCTCTTTCCCTCTGTCTCTGTCTGTCTGTCTGTCTGTCTGTCTCTCTCTCTCTCTCTCTCTCTCTCTCTCTCTCTCTCTCTCTCTCTCTCTCTCTATCCTTATCGAAGTAATTGGAGTACGGGACACAAGGCTGCATTATATTTAGTCACTGCGAGTTCGCGACATGAGGGGTCCAACCAGTGGGTCACTGTTAACGCATTGTCAAACGATTAGGGACGATTAGCACTGTTTTTGCCAGCCTTGCTTCAGTCGTGCTACCCTAAGTCATTTTAAAGCGTACCTTTAACCTTTTTCGGAGCTTAGATTTGTCTAGACACAACTTTTTCTTTCTCATCCGAAGACCTTCAGAGTTGAATCTCGAGGATGATCAAGTCCGTGACCAGCTAAGGATAATTATGTTCTCTTTAATAATTAATGAGCATTTCATTCCTAGACATGCGTTACGCTTTTATGAAGAATCGCGTGAGCGTTTTCCTCTACAAAATGACGGAGGTTGTTAAAGATCATCTCGTTACAATTACTATCCGGTTAGACGTTGCAATTTTCGTTTTCCTCAAACCTCCTTTTTCTATTTCTCAGTTTGAATAATGTCAAAAGCGATATAGCTCGTGACGACTAGCTATCTAAATTTCACGATGAAATAAAGACTATGCTAGAGAGTAATCTGGGTCGGCTAATAAATTTCATTTGACCAAGAAATAGAACTAATAATGCGTCCCGGGAATTCTTTTCTTGGAATTGTTCTCGAGTCGATCGACTTCGTCACTCGATTTTTCAGGGCCACAGCGTCTTCTCATGGTATGATGAAGAGATGACGTTGGATCCTCGTTATCGAGGGCGCATACACTTGCTGGAGGACTCGTTATCTCGCGGATACGGTCAGGGCAGCATCAATCTCACCAACATCAGAGAGAGCGATCAGGGCTGGTACGAATGTCGCGTCATCTTTCCGAACAGGACACCTAATTCAAGAAAAAATGGCACCTGGTTTCATCTAGCCATCGATGGTAAGGACAATACGTCCCATTCGTTTCTATCATAAATAATTGTTGGATTTACTAACTCGATTAATTCGTTCCTCGTTCACTCTATCTTGCTAAAGCTGAAGGATATATTAACCTAAATCGAGGGTAAAACGTGTTATTGAACTGAACTAACCGTGAAGACCTAATCGAGGTCAGGCTATTTCGTCTAACCGATCTACCTAACCAACGGACGTGTGAGCTTTTTAAGAGCGTTTCATTCCTTACTAAGCCTTTTTGGCAATGAAAAAAAAAAAAAAACATGCCACTCCGTTCTTTCGGTCTATCAATTTCGTTCGGTACAAGCCGACTAAGCTAATTCGATATTTCTTTATTAACTTTATTCGCTCAATGGAAACACGGATATATGGTTAAATATTTTAGATAAGAATTTTTCTGAAAATAAGCAGAGACAAATTATCGATTGTACTTTTTTCTCACTTTTCCTTTATTTTATTTTTTTTTTTTTTTTTTGAGTATTTCGTGACAGAAGTGTAAAACTTCTCACGTTACGAGCGACGACTGTACTAATTAATCCAAGCAGAGTTCTGGTTTCAGCATATTAAATTATCCACTGGATGACTTGAGAGGCTCTGTATTACTACGTGTGTGGGTTATTTTTCAATTGTTAGTAACGATATGATGTTAACGAGAACTTTTCAGATTTGTGCATTTCCTAAAATATCCATCTTTAAACTTAAATTAATTGTTTTTTCTCTTTTATTTTACGAATTAAACTGTGCCATAGTAACAGTACATAGTAAAACTACCTTTTAACATATAAAAAATAATATAATACATCGAACAATAGTACCAGGCCTACATTGTATTATGTTCATTCCAGAACAAGTACAGATTCGTCCGAACAAAAAACACACCCTTTTCCTCGATCTATCGAAAGTCGAATAATGGATCACAAAGCAGATTATTTTCTCGTTGATCGATTAAATACAATTGCATCGTTCTACAGTTCACGTGCATCCGGCTTTTGAACTCTGGTTGACGCGCAAGATTTTAACAAATGCTAATAATATAAAGAAAATTTGCACGTCCAACTACCAACAAGATAATACTATTAATTCCTATCGAAAAACGCGTTAATGTGCTTTCGCGAGATAACGTTGATGATCCATTGGCAAGAAAAAAAATTTATAATCCAGCCTGCAATTAACAAACAAACACTGGGCAGACCTTGTTAAATCGTTCAATCCAGGTGTGTCGCCGCTTCCGACAAATGTTCCAGGTGAGACCCTCTTCACGACGCCGCCCGTCAACAAGTCCGTCATGGAGGGCGAGCCAGTTTCTTTCGATTGCGTCGTCAAAGATAATTCTTCAACCGTAAACTGGTTTCACGAAAGCATAGAGATCTCGCAAGTAAAGGTGAATTGTAAATTTTACTACTTGAGATGTTCTCTATTTGATAACAATTCGTAAAAAAAAAAAAAAAAAGATTAATATTCGATATTGCAGCTTGACGCTGCGACGAGAACTTTAATTTCATCAATTTTTTTTTCGTGCGAGTTTTCGGCGAAAATTTCAAAATTATTTATTTATTTTTTTAATCTAAAGGATCTCGAGAGAAGAGCTTCCATCAAGGAAAACGGAACGTTGGTAATAAAGTCAACTTTAATGAGTGATCTTGGAGAGTACACTTGTGGGGTGACCGGTTGGAATGGGAATCAACAGAATGCCTCGGCCTTTCTAAACGTTCAATGTAATTTCGCTTGGCTCTTATGTCTTGAGAGATTTTAATGATGTTAAATGTCTCTATACATTGTCCTCTTCGTTTTAGATAAGGCAAAGGTCATTTATGCGCCTAGAGAAGTCTATCTTCCATATGGAAAGCCGGCCCTTTTAGACTGTCATTTTAGAGCTAATCCACCGCTGACGAATCTTCGTTGGGAAAAGGACGGATTCCTTTTCGATCCTTACAATGTTCAAGGTGTTTTCTATAGGAGAAACGGATCTCTTTACTTTAGCAAAGTAGACGAAACACATTCCGGAAGTTACAGTTGTACGCCTTATAACGATCTGGGTACCGAGGGACCTAGTCCTGCAATCAACGTCGTTAGTATTATATCAATATTAATTATATGATTTCAATTAAGTTCGTCCTTAAACTTGAACCTCTAATAGTATATTGAATAAGATGAAATCAATTATTTCATTCGAGTACGGTCGAGTCAACATGGTTACGTGTAAAAGACAACGTGACAACGTTTACTAGCGAGACCATTGACCAATTGACGATCAGCGTTAAACGCTCTTTTATTCTTCAATTGTGCATCCCTAGAGTTACAGCACTTCTGGACTAACAGATATTCTAACGTGCATCGTCGTAAAATTTTTAACACTTGTTTCATCTTTTAGACGAAAGTTTCGATAAATTTGTTTCAGAAATTTTATCTTCACTTTAAAATCGTAGGTTGTCCAAAGACCCCCGGTTTTCACGGTCACGCCGCAACATTTGTATATGAGAAAATTAGGCGAGAGTTTGGAGATACCGTGTGATGCCAGTGATGGCGATCAGAGTCATCGACCCACGATAGCATGGTACAAAGTACGTTTAACGACGTAATAATCTTATAAAGTTTACAACATTCTGACCAAATGTCCGTGTCATTAATGATTCACAAAAATGTTATTATGATTTAAAGGACGGCTCACCACTGCCACGTGATAGAACAATTATAACAGGTGGCAACTTGACCATCGAAAGAATTCAAGAACAAGATCGCGGATTGTATCAATGTGCAGCTAGCAATGAAGCAGCAACGGTGGTAGCTGATGCAGAATTAATGGTATTGAATATTCCACCCAGAGCACCCTATAATCTCAGTGCCAACAGTAGTAAAAATGCGGTAACCTTGACGTGGGTACCTGGCTACGTTAGACCAAAGATGGAATATTCCGTCTGGTAATAAAAGAATTATATTCTTTTGAGAGAGAAAAAAAAAAGAGGAAAAGATTAAAAGTAAGATAAAGAGAAAATTTCATTTCTCTTTAACAAATAGGTATAGACCTACCGATATGTCTGAATGGCGAACCATGAAGATACTTTCGCGAAAAATCACAGAGGCTACGGTGAATAATTTGCATCCTGGTAGAGAATACGAGTTCATGGTTTTGAGTCAAGACAAGCACGGCGATGGAATGTTTAGCAAGGCACTTCGAGTATTTACGAAACCAAGTTAGTATGAACAATTTTTAACAATCCGGCATGGATATTATTTGAATTTTAATTGAATCAAATTCATTTCATTGCAGCAGCCGTCGATCAAAATTCAGCGTCAGAATTCCGTAGTCCGTTAGGTTTGTAAAAGTTGTAATTACGATGACAAAGATCGATATCTATTCTCACGCGAATCTTTGTTTAAAATCCAGAGGAAGAGAAAATGGGCCCACCTCGTAATGTGAGAGTTCAAGCGACGGTGGAGGGTTATCTTGTAACTTGGGAACCACCATCCGAAGGTAGAGGTCAAGTTAGGCTCTATGTCGTAAGATGGTTTCGAGGTCCAGCGCAACATTTATATGGAAGATCCGAAACAACGGACACTTATTATTTAGGTAAGAGCTCGAATTTAAGTTTAGAATGACGAATTATCTATCACAAATGTGTTCTCTCCCTCTCTCTCTCTCTCTCTCTCTCTCTCTCTCTCTCTCTCTCTCTCTCTCTCTCTCTTTCTCTCTTTTCCTCTTTCTTTCTAATTACAGTGAAAACGTTAGAAGAGGAAAGTCAATATACTTTCGAGGTAGCAGCGATGTCACTTTCAGACGATGAAGCTACTAGCGAGCGTATCAGTTTAGAGGTCCCAGCATATCGTAGAAATAGGGCAATTTCTATGGGCATCGTTGCTGGTATCGGATTTTTAGCGGCTACTTTGGCAGCAGTTTGGTGGGCCAGAAAGAGATTTTGTCGAACATCCACCAATGAAAAGTGAAAACTTATTAACGAGACGACATTACCCCATAGATTTTGAAGCTGAGTTCGCCAGTGTGAACACGTTACTCGGAAGCGTCACGCATTTATCGTCTCGTCTAATCGTATTTTATTGTCGCAGTTGTCTCGAGTCAAATTTGGAAGGAGAAAAAAAGATCTAAAGGTTCCTTTAGTGACAAGTACATCGATTAGACGTATTCTAACGAATAAATATTTACCAGGAAAGATTAGATGAATCGTTGTAATATAATTTATCTGGATTTTGATATAGATACCTAACTAACAAAAAAGAATAATAAAAGCATAGAGACAAAGCGAAGTGTTATGTTATATGATCTTCTTGTATTATTAATTATATTCATATATTATGTACATCGCGAAAAGCTTTCCTATATATTAATAGCATGTTGCATAACATTTGAATCATTCAATAGACTTAGTTATCGTTTAATTAATTTTATAATTTGTTTAAAAAACTGTGTCGGTTTGCTCTTTTTTTTCTTTGATTATCATGTAGTTTCAATTATCTCTAGCATTTATTTATGTTTATTATAAATATTATAGTATAGATATATTGATGAACTTTTCCAAACGTAATATCGTTACGCGTTTCGTCAGTGAAAATTTTCTCGATTTATGTTATACACATTCGGTAGTAAATTTTTCTATTGTAAATAAATTATAAAAATCGCTATACACGGTAGAGTTAATTGTTATTTGCATATGCACGCAGTAGACATCTCTTTTTATTATAAGCGAAGTTTTATAAAAACAGATAATTTAATTCATGGATGATCATTGATTATAGAAGAAAATGTTTTTCATAAGTGTCTTCATTAATAATAATAGAATTAACGTCATGTGTCATTAATGTCAAGCAATGTATCATCATGTAATATTTCTGAATCATTTAGCCACAAGATCACATCTGGCAACTGGCTTATGGTAAACGTATGCCTTGCTCCGATTTATAATGAAATACTACAGGGTGGCCGAAAAAAAATAAACCACGTAGTAGTTCCTCTTATCTCGACATCATACTCGGTGATCCAGAATATTGTAACGCGACGAATTATCGCACACGATCGTCGTCATGCTTGAAAATAAAATTAAACGAAAAATTAAGAATTAAGTATCTTAATAAAGTTTGGATAGATCCTTTGGATAGTTTTATTGATAACTTCGAACAATATGAAATAGAAATAGAAATTTTATTGGAATGAATTTTAGTGCTCTTTAAGAAGGAGGGAGCTATCTCAAGAGTTGGGGTCCCTTAACATTCTCTTTAATAACGAGCTGGTTTCGTGCGATCTAAGGCATTGTGGACAATTAAACGAGGTCTTCCTGCCGATCCAAACGAACGCCACGTGCTCAACCGATTTATAGTGGGTAAACGCCCAGTCGAGGCTCTTCGAGTGGCAGCTTCGAGCAACAAATTTGCCGAGTGAATTAATGAATTCCATCGCGTCCTCGCGCCTTACCGTCTTGTCTACGAGTACGATGGTACGATTGGTGCATGGTACGGCATTCAGACGTTCCTTGTTTCTTTTTGTTCGAGCTTCCCTTCGAATTGAACGCTGCTTACGAATAACATAATTTGAACGTGTAATTTACGATATAGGTACGTTCAAGTTTAATCGTCGATACAGTTAACTTCAAATAATATATTCGAATTACATAATCTACTTAATCAATTTAATAATAGCATATTATTTTTCTAGTTCTCGAAAATCTACCGATCGTGAATTTAGATAAAGCGATAGATAGCGATGCGAATAGGGCAATTTTGTTTTGTTCACTGATAAACGTTTGAAGATTATGCATGACCTATATTTTTGATAAACATGTCTGCTTGAATTAAAAAACTTGTCTGGAGTTTCTGATCTTCCTACCATGCTCGATTTCTTCTCTCTTGCGTCTTTTCGCGCAGAACAAATACTCCATGACGTATTGAAATATTCAACGGTGCGGAGTATACAATTTTCATGATATTTATATCCATGTTGGAGGATTTAAGAAAAAAAAAAATATTTGTTCGTTGTATCTTAATTTCTTTTTTTTTTTTTTTTAAATCATTTAGCATTTTGACTTTAATTTTTCTTTTTTCTTCTTTTCTTTTTTCTTTCCTTTCAGATCAATAATTCTCGAACATTGCGCGTTGATCAAAGATTGACCCCAGTTATCTAATGTAATATACATAAGCTAGTTAGACGCAACCTAAAACTTGGAAGGGACAAAAAACCATGAGATTCATTCAACGAACACGAAACGAAACGAAGACGTCGAAGGCGTCTATTCGTAACTGTAAATAAAGATAGACGAAGACGGGGAGAAAGCAGTAGAGGGATGGAGGGAATCAGGGCACTTCAGAGGCTTACTACCTGAGAGCTTCCTCCCTCTTTCTCTCTCTTCTCTAACCTATCGTGTGACTCACATTACGACGAACTTCTCTCTCGAGCCATGCTTGTAGAACCATTCGACACGTTCAATTTTCGTTTCTTCTATTTTAAAAAAGAAAAAAGAGAATAGAAAGTAAAACCTTGACTGACTGGTTACCTTGAATGAAACCGGTCTTTTAAAAATTATCGATTTGACATGCCGTAACACGAGTATTGATATTATTCACATTTTTATTTCATTCAATTTAAAGTGAGAATCAAATCCGAAGAAGAACGAAACAGACATTTCTATTGTTAACTTTTTTTCATTTTGAAAACGTGAATGAAGAAAAATAAGGGGAAAAAATGGTGTGTGATAATTTTTTTGTTTTTTTTTATCTCATCAGGTTAAAATGAACAGTCGAAAGTGTTAACGAAAATTTGATTATTACACTAGTAAAACCGGTTAGAGGAATGGCCACGAGTTCGAGTATATGAGATTGGGAAAGAGAAAACTTCGTCTTACAAAGAAGAAAGGTAGGAAGAGGAAAAATATATGGGGAAAAATGGGAAGGAACGAAGGGTCTTTGTGTGGGTGTGGCTCTTTTTTATTTCTCTCTCTCTCTCTCTCTCTCTCTCTCTCTCTCTCTCTCTTTCTCTCTCTCTCTCCCCTTTTCCAGATAAGTAACTAAGAGTAGAAGATAAAATTCTGAGACGCTTACCGTGTCTTTCTTGTAAACAGCAGCGTGGAACTCAACGTTGTAACGTAAGATCGATTCTTCTTTCTCTTTACTACAAACTGCTCTCTTTTTTATACTTTCTTTCACATTTTCCAAACGACTCGATAATTTTTGCTACTTCTCTTTTCCCTTCTTTCTTATTGTTCGTTTTTCGCTTAACGAAGACATCAACTTACGGCAACTTACGGTAAATATTGAATATTTATGTTTTATATTTCTGAAATACTTTTCAATTTTTATGAATTATAATACGTACGTTTTTGCGATTATGCTCGCACATTGAATAAAAAAAGATAGATACGCTATAAAAGGAAAGCGTAATAGGCTAATAAATCTTATCGGCTGGCTAATTAATCAACATGAGTATGACGGAAGTAGGAATAAGTTATTCACGGTCGCGTCGGATATATTTGTATAAATAATTATAAATATCATTTATTCGTATTTTTTTACTTTTCCTTTTTCATAATTAATGAAGTGTCTGAACTAGACTGGTTATTTTAATTTATCTTCAATTAAGTTGAACTATGTTCGTACAATTTCATATTTTTCCATTTTATAATATAAAAAATACGATTGAACATTAATTATCATCAATAACTAATAAACAAGCGAGAAAATAAAAATGATCTGGCAGTTGTATAAACGGGCAGAAAAATGGCCATCAAGAAATGAATGGAAATGACGATAATAATAATAATAATAATAATAATAATAATAATAATAATAATAATAATAATAATAATAATAATAGACAATAATAATAATAAAAATAGTACTTATAGTAATAGTAATAATAATAATAATAATAATAATAATAATAATAATAATAATATAGAGAAGAAGTATCACCAATCTAATCAAATAATACGAATGATATGTTTTGAAACCGGTCAAAAATGGGAAGAGAGACTAGCACATGGTAGGAGGGTTGAAGCTTGTCAAAAAGAGGGGAAACGAAGAGAGACGGAGATGTGGAGCAAGTGGGGTTGCGAGTAAGAGACACAAGAAACGAGGGAGATATCGACTCTTGTGGAGGGGACGCAACCGATAAAGTTGTTAGACATAGCCTGTTGATCCATTGCGCTCGCCAGTTACAGACGCAACGGACGACGCGTTGTATTGGGAAAGTGAATTCGGCCATTAAAACACTTATTGTACACACACGCGCACATACACCAGAACATTTCTCTTCTTATCATCTACTTTCAAAAGTGATACGATTGGATACCCTCCAGTGTGAAGCTTATTTACAAACGGATTTATTAAGGTGATGTTTGATAAAGTGACTAAACGAAATTCTTTGACATATCGTTCGTTTTATTATTTTATAAGAATGATTAAAATTTCATAATGATGTATTGTTTTCTTGTAATCTGATGAGATTGAAGGCAGATACACACGTATTTTCTTCTTGTTTTTATTTTTTATTTATTTATTTTTTTTTTTTTCTAGTGAAGTCATTTTGAAGATACTTCATTTTTTAATGAAGTAATCTTGTCTTGAATCGAGCAGAATGTGACAAATAAATTAAATATTTAAGAAACTTCAATATGAACGTCGCATCAGCAGTTCTAATTGCATCATCTGAGAAATGAAACAGTTCTTAAGAAACCTTGACGAGTTATTGTGTTTCGTTGTACGTTCTTATAACACATGCGGCTATAGATGTTAACGTTCTAACATAAATTCGATAGAAATGATAAAAATAGAGAGAACTTGGAAATTATAGAGAGAAAACGAAGGAGCTACGGTTGGTCTTTTTTTATCACAATTGTATTTTTTCTTACCGCACCACGAGTTTAAAAAAAAAAATTTTTAATTTAAAATTTTCTTCCTGCACTCAACACACGAATAAAACGTTTTATGAACCTAATCGATTCATACGCAATAAAATCGTCAAAGCTATTAATATTTAACGATATTTACGTGACAATCATGAATTTACCGATTATTTCCTATCTGCAGAGGTCATTATGTGTAAACCACTTTTCATAGTTAGAATAAAATTAATTGAAAGAGGAAAACGCTACTACGTAGGGTTTATAATGCCTCGCGTATTCATGATATTAGAAAAAAAACAAATTACGATCTTTTAATAAATAACTATAATTACTACTCGCGTGATTTTTTATAAAAATGATTGAAGTGTCGTATTATTGTGTAATATGTTATATTATGTATCATGATAATTATTGTATAGTCATCAAGTGTTCATTAGTATCGATAATTCAAGACAATTTGTCCTTTGTTTACGCTCACATAATGTTACAATAAATCGCGCAATTTGCTATAAAATATTATCTCCAATTAGATATTATAATTCTGTTCTTTTTTTATGATAAATAACAAACTAAACTTATTCTATTCTCTCAACTATCAATGATAAAGACTCAATAACTTTTATATGATGTTAACGATTAATATCCGATAATGCATTTTATTTATTCTTCGTGAAGTTTATAATATAATTTAAAAATTTATAAAATAAAATGCTTATTCTTTAGATTCGTTGGAAAACAAAAAAATTTAGTCGGAAGAAAGTTAATCGCGTAAAATACCGTTTGACCCTGAACGAACGAATAAGATCCAAACGAAAAAATACTTTGAATTTATTTGCTTTTCTATCTCCTGCAGAATATATAATTTGATACGGGCAGAAACA
Organism: Dolichovespula sylvestris; assembly: GCA_918808275.2. Classification (NCBI taxonomy): domain Eukaryota; kingdom Metazoa; phylum Arthropoda; class Insecta; order Hymenoptera; family Vespidae; genus Dolichovespula; species Dolichovespula sylvestris. The sequence goes on from OU964972.1 coordinate 4,413,213, forward strand.
TTCCGTATTAAATTATTATATCAACGTAACCTATCGATTAACCGAACTTATATAATCTACATATTGGTTATACAATATAAACGTATTCATTAATTTCTTATTAGCGTCGACTAAGAAATTATAATGAAAATTATAATTAAAATAATATAAATAATAATTAAAATAATACATATTGAAGAAAAAACTCATTACGTGACGAAGAACATATCATAGTTGATCAGAAAATTTTAAGTGAACTACTAATTTCGACTTCATTTCGTAGAGCAAAAAATTTTTCTTGAAAATTTTTCCGATAATCTCTAAAACAAATTCAAATAAAGATAATGAATGAACAACGACCTTTCCTCTGTTTATTTATTTATAATCATTGAAGGAAAAGCAGCAATACATAGTAACATATAGGACGAAGATAAAGTTTAACAAGGGGCAAATGACATGAGTCTCTTTAAGAGACAAAATGATAACAAATATGAAAAAGTTAAAAGAAAATTAGAAATATACAAGAGATAAGTAATCACTCTCTCACTCTCTCTCTCTCTCTCTCTCTCTCTCTCTCTCTCTCTCTCTCTCTTTCTCTTTCTTTCTGTCTCTAAAAGTACAGTGTCTCCATATATGAGAAAGGGACTAGATCATAGATTGTTGGAAGAGAGAAGCAAAATGTTATTTTGTAAATTCGAAGGAAACGCATACTTTGTATATACATATACACACACACATACACATAAATAGAGACAGATATATATATATATATATATATATATATATATATATATATACATATGTATATATATATATATATATACACATGTAAAATCAGAAGACGAAAGACATACTACCGTTGACGAATGAATAGATTAGATAGGACTTTATCTTTCAGAGACCCAAAGAGCAGTAAGAGTAATAGCGCGGTCAGCAATAGTGTGAATCAGCAAGCGGAAAAGCAACGGGGTGAGGTGAGAGAGGTAATCGAGGAGGAGACCGACGGTCATTGAGTTCAGGGTGCACATGCTGAGAAGACGAGAAATAGTGAACGTTCAAATTTACTACGCGTCGTCGTCGTCGTCGTCATCATCGTCATCATCGTTATCGAAATGATGCCTTGGAATAATAAATCTGTCAGTTTTGGAATCGCTGGAGGGCTCCTAATTATTTTGGGTGCCTTTTTGTCTTATTTTTCGTCGAGCATCTTTGATCAAATTCTTAAAAAAGTAAGCCACTTTTCAAATTATTTTTTTCTTTAACAAAAAGTATTAAATATTGTTGTCCATTACGAGTTCATCGTTGTTTTTTTTTTCTTTTCATTCTTTCACCTTCTATAATTATTCATTCATAATCGATTTCTTTTTACTAATAAACCAAAAGTATTAACATCTTTCTTGAGCTACGTAGTCTTTCATAACACTTTTGTAAATTCCGAAGATACTGAGCGAAGTCTCATGGAGGCACAAAGTTATTTGATTTATTGATTTTGTAAATAATAGAATGTCCTTTACTATCTATAGATTATATTGTATTAAGAAATACACACGTCTATTATTTATACATTTGTTGTTCTGTTAATATCGCTTTTTTCGATGATGTGAATCTAAAAAGAATAAAATTTATGATCGCATAACGAGCATATATTTCGCTCATAAATAGTAACGTACCAAGAAAGATTATCTTAACCGACTTTTCGATGTGATTAATATCATAATTTAATTTTAATTAAGGCATACTAGTATTGATTTTTATGCAATTGAAAAAAATTGATGACGTTAGAAGAGGTAATTTACTTCGACATTAGTTTGATATTATTTTTGCGGTCAGTAGGTCACAGTCGATATGTATCTATAAAATTTTTATCATAAAGTATTTAAATTATGCGAAATGATAATATATACATATAGCATAATCTGGTGTTTAATAAACGATAGAGTTCAATATTAATGTATAAATGTACGATAATTACATCCAGTACGACATTTTGACTTAAAAATACATATTTAAGATTATTAACGATTCGCATATTTTACACATAACAACCATGTTGCTAACCACAGTATACGTAATATTATACAATTTTTTTATAGGAATTGGTATTCTCAGAAGATTCAAAGAGTTTCAATATATGGAAGGACACTAGTAGTCTGCCGCCTATGTATTTAAACATTTATTTCTTTAATTGGACGAATCCAGAAGAACTAACTATACCCGGGAAAAAACCGAATCTAGTTCAAGTCGGTCCATACAGCTTTGTGTGAGTATTAAGAAATCACAATTATCGTCAAGGAAGACCGATACAATTTCTACGATTAAACAATTCGGTGAAACGTCATGTTAAATCTTATCGGACTAGCAACCGTGTAACGTAGATAATATAAATCCTTTAACGAAACATCATTATATAAAAATACATTACGAATTATTTATGTATTATTTAATCGTGGTAGAAAATGATTAAAACTATTTATCTTTATTGTTTACATTTTTGTCGTTTTAGTTTGTTTAATTTATTATAAGATTGAAGATAATTGCACGTGGCGTATGTAAAAGTACCTACGATTAAAACTTTACAAGAAGAGATTCGATCAGAGAAATATTCTAATTAAGCGTTACACATGTGTATACTAATAGAAAATCTAATGACGATAAATAAGAAATACTTAACCTCATAGAATGACATTTTAATGAACAATAAAACCATTTAGCCAAATGGTAAAAGAGTGTGTAGGCGATACTATATGAATTAATTGTTTAATTGATGACTTTCTTTTCTGTATAAAAACTTACCGTAATATTTCTATCGACGAAAGGACTCTTCGTCATCTCTTATCTTGCAGGTCATTAATTCTCTAAATTATAATTGAACGTTATATATATATATATTAATAAAATGTATTAATATTATTTAAAAAAGATAAATAACGTTTAATAAATTATTGTCTTACGGTATTTTATACGTAAAATATTTCACGGGCACATAAGAGATTAGAAAAATACACGTTATCAAACGATCCATTCAAAGAACAAAGTATGCCTCTATAGGTACAACGATCTTCTATTTCAAGCTCTCGTTTCTGCCAAAAATAGAAATAGAGTTCTCCCTCCTGTAAATGTTCTCTCTTCCATCTGGTACACCATTCCTTAAGCTTCCCACCGGGCAAAGAAAACCGTCAATGATTACACAACAAATATGATACCTCTCTAAACGGTCATTATATACATAAGATGGATATACGTCAACTTAGTTTAAAATTGTATTATCAATTTCAATCGACTATGTATAAACAACGGTACAAAAAAAAAGTTATATTTTTTCTACTTGTTTTTATCGTTGCGCCGGCTAACATTCCAAACATAAAACTGGTTCATTTATTCTCTATGTATTATTTATTACAAATATGCATAGTAATTAAGTATTAGATAACCTAAACCTATACTTTAATTACAATATCTGCGTGCATAATGGAAAAACGATCAACAGACTCATTGAAAAGACTACTTCGTAATAAAATTTAATTGTTATAAATCGTGATAAAACATTCAGAACAATACTTTGTTTTTCCTTTTTATTCCTTCGATCGTGATTAAAAAGTAAAGAAAGAAAAATTTGTTGCAACGAATCGTTAAACGATAAATATATTATGACATCATGTTACAGAGAGGTGAGACAGAAAGTAAATATTACGTTTCATCCTGAGAACGACACTGTCAGTTATTTTCAACGACGATGGTGGTACTTTGATCAAGAGCGCACCAATGGAACATTGCAAGACAATATCACACAACTCAATGTAGTCGCAGTGGTAAGTAATCTTTTTCTATTCTTTATATTGTAAAATTAATGTAGAAAATTAATTAAAATTTTTTTCAGTCGGCTACGCACAAAATACGGTACTGGTCCTATTTCATGCAAAATACCTTTTCCTACATTCTTAAATCAAAATCAAATTTAAGTGTAACAAAGACGGTGGGCGAGCTGCTGTTCGATGGTTACGAAGACACGATAATTAATATGGGAAAAGTCGCCGCTGCGGATGAGGTGCCACCCTTTGATCGCTTCGGTTGGTTTTATACGGTACGATAGTATATTAACATACAAAATTACATTAACACACAGCTACAAAAAATCTTATGAGTATTAGTACATCTAACGACACAAATCAAGTCGATCAATATTTATTATGAAATTTCTTAAAATGTGAAAAATAGTATTTGATCATCTGGACATTGTTTATTTTATTTGGAGAACCTGTTGGATAATAATGGTCGCGTGGTAATGGAATTATAGACGGTGGTAAATTATTCGCAAGCCAAGACTTAAATTGCTACTGTACGAAGCGGGTCACGTCTACGTTGAATAACGAATGAAAAGCAATGGGGGCATATTATGTATTAATTTGTTGCGTCGTCCATGCAACATCAATGGTCGGCTAATTTAAAATTGCATCGTTTTTACTATGAAATGCGTCATATATTTGTTGTTTTCCTCGTTATTAATTGTGATTTGAAAAAATCATCTTTGGTGATAGTTAAAATATTGAATTTGTTTAATTCTTCAGAGGAACGGTTCCACGGAATTCGACGGTTACTTCAACATGGATACTGGTAACAGCAATATCAGTAATTTAGGGGTTTTGAGAAATTGGAATTACAAGGATACCTTGAAGTATTTTAAAACTCCTTGCAATATAATCGAAGGAAGCGCCGGTGAATTTTGGCCTCCGTATCAAACCGAGAACGAGATCATTCTGTTTAGTCCGGATATGTGTAGGTAAGAGAATTGCGTGTTTACTTAATATTTATGAATTTTCTGCGTTGATAATTGATATGCTTAAAAAATTAATGAGTTTATTAGATAGATAATTTGGACTAATAAAGAAATCGTATCAGGCGCTCGTTCGTTATAATATTTTTATATTTTAGAATCGATTATTTTTTCTATGAACACATCCTTTACCAATGATACAGACAAATTTACTTAATTTTTCTCAGATAACAAATCACATTGAGAAAACCTTAAACCCTTACAGACTTCATACACTTCGTGTATATTAACCTTCGCGACGTGACTATAATAGGATCGGTCTGTAATCTCATTTATTTAACAGATAGGGCTTAAGACAACTATCGATGTTTGTCTTTGTAGTCAGAGCATGGTCATGTTCATTGCACTATGCTTCGAAAATATGAACTATGGGAATATTTAGAATTTTATTACAAGAAAACGTAAGAAAGATAATGTTAACAAAGTAATTTCCTTTTCCTTTCACTTTTTGTTAATACTTCATGATCGTCCGCCATTCTTTTATTTCAACAGACCATTGTTATACGAATTTGAGCAAAAGATCACGTATATGGAAATCGAGGGAAATCAATATGTTCTGGGTGAGAAAACTTTAGGGAACAAAACGAGGAGACGTTATCCTCACGATCAGGCAAAATATTTTGAGCGAACAACCACGACTGAGGATTTCTTTGAGTCAGAACACTCGATCGAAGTTACGCAGATGCCCGAGGACAACGAGGATCCCGACGTAGTAAATCTTGGCAACTGTTATTGTAACGGCGAGTGTAATCCCAGTGGTTTAATAAATATAACGGCCTGTCGTTACGGAGCACCGGTTTTCGTCAGTCTTCCCCATTTTTATAAAGCTGACCCTATTCTAAGTAAACAGGTCATAGGGATGAACCCTAACGAAAGTGATCACAATTTCTACATCACATTAGAACCCGTAAGTTATATCATTTATTCAATTCAGTTTATCTTTATGAAAAGATTCAAAATATACATACGTAGAAATGTTTATTTGATCAAAATACAGGTGTTCAATTATTATCATTCGTTATCTTGACCGATAACATTTATAAATAGATATCTTAAAGTATAATCAACTAACGATCAATTCATCGCGAAGACTTCAATTACAATAACTAATAATATACTTATTGCTGAAGAATTATATTTCCAATCTTGCAGACGACGGGAATTCCCTTGGAAGTAGCAGCTAGATTACAAATCAACGTACTCCTTCAACCGTCGCAAACCGTGTCGTAAGTACTTTTAAGCTCTAGTGAAAAAAATGAAATCGTTTGAAAGTTGATCGATACTATGAACAACGATAAAGGTCCTCGTCTTTTCTACAAGAATATTTTTCAACTTTGCATCTCTTTTCCAGACTTTTCAACAACGTCCCGAAGACATACTTCCCTATATTCTGGTTCTCTATGAAGGTGAACATCCCTGAGGTATTAGCTTCCGAACTGAAATATTTCCTTCTAATTCCAAGTTTATGTTTCTACGTCGGTCTTATCATAGTGACGCTCGGAACGTTAATACTTATCTCTATTGTCCTGTTCCACGTTATGAAAAGAAATCGCAAAAGTCACGTGAGTGGTTTTAATACTAACTTGATATAGAATATCAAAGTTTTCATTTTTTTATTTTTTTTTTTTTTATTATTATTATTATTAATCTCAAATGGTTGATCTAACTTTATCGTATTTTAGGAACAACTAAAGTTAAATATCACAAATGTTTCTTCGGAAAAGACTGCAGAATCGATCTACGTAGACAAACCGAATCACGATGAAGACAGTCACGTTAGAAGTGATCGTCGTTTGTATCCAAAACTCTATTGAAGATCTTTCATATTTTTCTCCGTTAACAAGTTTTACTTGTGCCTATCGTGGACAAATTTGAAGGTCAATTATCGAAGAGCCGTTTACTGTGTTTCGAAGGTAGCTTTTTGATCGAGGTCAATTTAATTGACCGAAAGGAAAGTTTATCCTTATAGAAGAATTACCGTCCTCATTTGAATCGGAAAAAGGATATAAATATAGAAAGAATACAAATATATATATAAATATATATATATATATATATATGCATAGTCAAATATTTTTATACTTTTATGAAAAAGAATGCGAAGAGTAGACGAAAAATGAAAAGAATTTCGAATTTCAGAAAAATATCTTTCCATCGTCGAACATTTGCATTCTTCAAAGCCAATGATTCGTTTCCTTTTCATTCGCTTTGAACGAAGATTTTACAAATAATGTAGAGACGATAAACCCCTCGCACTTGAATACATTCCTAACATAGAAATTAATATATGTACATCGATCGAGATCGTAAAATTGTAGAATTTAAGACTGACAGCCGTGTAAATTGTATTAATTGTAATTATTACATTATTAATGGAAAGAAAAAAAAGAGAAGAATGGAAAAGGCAATGTACATCTCGAATATAGTTTTTTATATGGAGTTTCTAAGAACTTATAAATATCCGAACAAAATATTTCCAATATAGTGTGGAAAAATATGTGATAGAAGGATTTATATTTGTTGTTAGCGAAGATTGATCGATCGCATAATAGATTTTTTTTTTTTTTTACATAGTTGTGCCTTGTTCTTGTGAATTTTGTTGCAATAATAATTAAGAGAATATTATTAATAATGCCATTTTAATAATAATAATAATTATTTGATAGATTTTTCTGATAAATTCCGATATTTTCTTCATCATGAAATTAATACATGACACGTTAAAGAATCTGAAAAACTGTGCCAAACATATTGTTAGTACTCCAGAATATGCAATGGTTAAGAGTATACTTTTTTAATATTAATACTTATTTTTACTAGATACACACAAACGAATTAAATGTTCACATCTATGGTATAGTGCAATCATATTATATATCAACGGTATATAAATCGTAATGAAATATCGCGTAAAGAAGGTACAAAAAAGTAAATGTTTTTAGAGTTTGCGATATTGTCCTAAATTTTGTACATAGGAATAATTTCAATTCTTTATTTTGTTCTTCTTTTTTTAGCATTCAATTGAAATAGGGCCAATTTAAGATCCCTATATTTTTGCTAATTAACGATAAAATTTTCGGAGTCGTATGTAGAAGTTCTCTATAAGAAACCATGATTAAACAAAATAACAATATAAACAATTTAAACGCCGCTACTGTATATAATTATAAGGTGTAAGGTAATGTTTCTGTTCAAATCTGTCTTTCCAATGGAAATCTCATAAAAATATTCATAAATTTTTGTAATCTATTTTAAATGTTAATAAAACAAAATCTATCGTTTTTACTATATCGTCAAATTGTCTTTTTCGTTTCGTATCATTGAAATTGCAGAAAATAAAAATTTTGAGAAAATTTTTTTTCTATATCGTTACCTACGATCGATCTCTGGAATAGCGCCCTGAACGACTTATTCGCGGTTGACAGAGTAGATTACTACTATATATCTATGTAGATATTAAATTAGTTAAATTTTACAATTATATCAATTGAACATACATTTTGTAATTATTTACGTATTCAACTTAAGATATAAGTAAATATTCTTTAAAAAGAAAATATTATATTCCATTAATTCACAAAATTAACGACTTTCTCTCTTATTGTTAATTTTACTTACTAATAATAGTTAATGTTTTGAAGCTGTTAGAATTTGGAATTTAATATGTAAAGCCAAAAGTTTAAATACAACAATTTACGATAATTCGAAATACAAATATCTAACTTTGATAGTTACTATATGCGTCACGTATTTAATGTGTAGTAGGTAAGAGTATCGACAGAGAAGCCTTAACAGAGTATTTCTATACCATTAGACAGTATATGGAAGAAACTTTTGCAAGTAGTATCGTTTGGTTACTTCTCCGTTAAATAATTTAGTATCACTCGAAGAGACTCTCGCTAAAACCTCGTGTATATATTTTCCACGCCTCTTATTTATAAAACTTGCAACTTTATGGTAAGTTTTTATATTTAAAGGATCACTTAAAAACTACAATAAATTAATTAATTTTGGTATAGTATTGGGTTTTAAAATGACTCTTATCTAGAAGAAATTATGCTTCATCATACCAACATTACCAAAGAAATATTAAATACTCGACACTATGAATACCGTAAAACACATTTTTGCGGCTTACGCTACCGTACAGTGCAACCACTCTCGTGGAGAACTTCCTCGTACCACGAATGTATTACCGCTGCCAGCTCCTCCGTACCGAAAGGGTTAAGGATACGTCTGTAGATATAGTAAGTGCAATTATTTTTTCCAAACCTAACCTCAAATATCACTTCAAATTATACTCGATGACAGCTAGTTTAATACAAGAATAAAATATCGATATCTTAAGTAACAAATTCAGCTTCTAAAAACCGTTCTAATTTCATATGCTGTGCCATAGTATAGAATTAGATCTTGAGAGACATTTACAATGACTTTCGCCTATTAACGTCATTGAACAAATAATTGAAGACCACAGTGATCAAGCATACTGATCGAGTAGAGACGTGCACTAGATCGACTCGTTAATTGGTCGGACACGTCGCTATTACTACTCTCTTGATCTTCGAAGTCTGTCACCTTATCTCTATATAGAAATGGAACGTGACCTCGACTGCTAAACAGACTTTTGCGCGCTTTGCGATGCGGTCGCTCGCACCGAGAATTGTTGACTTGGAATGTTAAATATGTAGGTAAACGAACGATGCTATATAAATGCATCGAAACGACCAGTACGAATTTCTCTCTCTCTCTCTCTCTCTCTCTCTCTCTCTCTCTCTCTCTCTCTCTCTCTCTTTCGTTCTTATATAGTATCGTTTCTAATTATAATTAAACAAACGAGCAAATAAAATGTCGAATTAATAACAACGAATACACATAAGCATGTATGTATGTGCAAAGGAGCGAGTACGTTGACAAGAGTATCTTTGTTCATATAGGTATTCTCGAAACGAGAGCACCTAGCCAGCTTATCGTTTGAATGTATGTATGAATGTACATTGCACAATAATGACAAGATAACAGATCTTTCTTCCTCTTTATCATTTATTTTCATTAGATACAAAACTCGCCTCGCCTTTTCTCGTACGTCAACCTAAATACGTATCTTTTTTTTATCGTCGATAACGACAGAAATTTAACGATGGAAAAACGAAGATTATTGATGCGACCGTTATTGAAGTTATCGAATATTTAAGAACGTACAAAAAGCTTTAACGCTTGGACGGTCCTAGAGCTTTGTACTATACGACTAGGAGCTTCGAGAGAATGTTAAATAATAAACGTAGGAATAGTCGGTTCTCTCTTTGTTTTGAAAGCGAACAACATTTATATCGCGAGCGCGCTTAATTGCATTAGAGAAATGGAAGAGCAAAGAATGGAAAATAAACAAGGTACAATTTTGTAGTACTCGTTGAAAAGTATTTAATTTTTAGCAAGTAATTGTATACCGAGTTTATAATTACAGTTATCCATCCCACGATCCAGATAATTATTTTCATTGAACGTTGTTCCGAATGAAACAGTACACCTTCTTGGCAATATAACATTTAAATTGTTATCTCATTGGTCGATACAACGAGTAGTGGATGAGCGTTAATTAATAATTAATTAACTTCCATCGCGATTCCGAGCCCAAAACCGCTATTTGTTCAACCTGGATATTATTTTTACATTTTCTTTTCTTCCAATTTTTTAAATTAACGTTTCTATTTGCTCCATACAAATAATTCTTTTCTTTCTTTTTTTTTTTTTTGCATGAAGGACGCTTCGTAATAACTGCGCAAAAGTTAACAAAAAATAATTCAAACCGATGATTTAAGAAAAAAATTAGTGTATTTTACACTTTGTACTTTCGTTATCGTGTTAATAATTAGAATAAATATTATGAACGAGTCGACGTTCAATAACGTTTTTTTTTTTTTTTTTTTTTTGAATAGAGACTAAAGATTTTTCGTGTTTCAATCTGTTACAAATTCGTTGAAATGAATACATTAATCACATTAATTGTTTTATCAATATTAAAATACAATGTAAAAACTTCACCTATACGATTCTAATTCATTGTAAATCCAATTATTTATCGGTTAACACGATCGCAAATAATCGGCTTGATCAATTACCTTCTATTTAACTGTGCTTTTAATTATTCAGTAACGAATTCAAGTTATCCAATGAAAAGGTGTAATGGGAGATAGTAGAATATTGGTGGGATAGTGGTAGAGAGGCTCCATAATTTCGTTTCCTAATTCGAGTTTCGCGGCTTTGTTTTCTCATCTTGTTAAAGGGCTCCCTAAATGCATTAGCGTATAAATGAAAATTGGCACGTCTAATTGTCTCGGCTAACCGCTTATCTCTATTCCGAACAATATCTTTGAAGTCGATATTTGCTAATCTCTTCCTATCATCTTCTATCTTCCTCAAGTAGAAAAAATACTTTTATTTTGGTAAGCAAAAAATGGCCGTAATTTTTCGTTGTATCGAAGATACTCGCATTTTACTATTAGATTGGTCCAATTCTTTCTTTTTTTTCTATCTTCGTTTCTCCTTGAAATATCAAGGATCGTAAAGATTCTAACAAATCAACGACGATTTTTCTTCCTTAGCTTAGGTCCATTTAACGAACGAAGACTTTTCGGACTGTCTTATCTAAAGAAAACCTAGCCTGTTTTCTCTTTATTAACAAAACAAAAAAAAAATATGAAAAAAAGAAACTAAAACATAACGAGCTGTTTCGAATCGCCCGAGACAATTTTTAAAGGGCCTAACATAATCGCGATGATATCACATGCGGTAATATAATTGAGATGGAAATGGTAATTTCGGTGAACACGCTACATTCCTTAAAACATATTAATAGCCGAATTAAGAAATTAGATCCACGATTTTGTCGTCGTTGCTTTAATAGATCGAGTTAATTGCAAACGGTCGAATGAAGCTTTTATAGAACGATTTCCTGCAACCGCGGGAGCACGATCGCGACGTTAAAGAGCATAAAAGGGCCGCAATTATGCTGTTAAATAAATAAGACACCCTCCTACAAAAATTGCGCGAAGACGACCAATGCGAAGTTGACCTAATAACGCGATTGACCCGTCATACCAGAACATGGTCACGAACAATTATCGTGTATTTGTCTTTCCCATCTTGCATTGTCACACGACTACATATAAGAATTCCCATAGGAAACTCTCTTGTCTGCTTTCTATGAAATTGTCTGACCGCTCGTTGTACGTTATCCTCAGGTGTCTCTCGAGAAATTAGAAAAAAAAAAAAAAAAAGGAAAAATGAAAATTACCGACGATATTTCATCTTTAATTAAGTAATTTACATGTTCTTTTTTGCTTTTTAATGAATTCAGTCTAGACGAATGATAAGTCGGCGTACAATTTACTTAAACGAAACTGGTAATACAATGCTTGTAAAGGGCAGAGTAATAAAACTAAATACGTATATACGTATATACGTGAAATTCGGTTCCTGTCGCATGGCTAATATTGACATATTAAATCGAAGTAGTTGAAGCCGAATATTTCATAGAAATGTCGTATTTCTTATTCATGAATTCATTGAACCGTAGGGAACTAAGGTCTTGCGCGTTGGACATGTTCCTCTTTTATTTTTCTGGACTATTCGACCCAAAGTATACAATATAGATGTACCTATGTTTCTCGAAATAAATCGAGATTATTTAAACAAAGGGGTAAGTTGAACGTACCTTCATTTTAAAGAAATAAAACAATTTTGCATGTTTATTTATGCATACATCGCGGAAAAAGGGTGCGTTCGCAATTAACGAAAAAATCGCACTCAACCATTTTTACCCTTTACTCTGACCGATCAATGAACCCCTCGACAGATGTTTAACCCTTCTATTTTTTTTTTCTCGAAACGACCCTTACCGTCGCACTTGTGTTTAGGGTCCGGTCGTATACGTCGTCTAACACATGTCGCATGCACGAGTGCGATTTTTACGAAAAAAAAAAATCGAGGAGCAATGCATAGGGGCGTTGTCAAACGATCGCCTCACACTAAATAACAAAATCGACTCGCGACACATTGTCCGGAACTTCCTTTCACATTCTCCGACGAGAGATTTCGGCCTATTTGAACACTAAACTTTTTATTTCGTACGAATATTTTTATTTGTTAACACTCGAACACGTTATATTTTCAATTTTCTATACATTTTTATATCAGAGATTTATAAATTGACGTTGAAGACATTTTGTAATACAAAATGTAATATGTTCAATTTGTTTGTTTGTTTTTTTTTTTTTCTATTTTTCTTCAAGAACGAATTAAATTCTAACGAGTCCCAATCACCACAGTCTACAATAAAGTCTGCATTGCCCATTTATTTTATATATTTATCATTAAGATATCGTACAATTCGGTGATATGAAATACTCTCCTTGATATATTGAGATATTCTTCGATCAAATTTTTCCGGAAAAATTTTCTAAAGGATGATTCGGTTCAATTTCGATCAACGAGATGAATGAAAGGGGAAAAGAAGAAAAAGAAAGAAACAGAGGAAAAGTGAGAGAAAGGCAAGATATGTTCCGGTAAGGCACAAGAAAGCTTCGAGAGTAAATCGTGCTGGTGGTAGGGAAGAACGGAGAGGAACGGGATTAAGTTCACTCGTAATCCATCGGAACTATCCATCGGAGTTCATTCCGATACTTTACTCGGTAGTCGTCGGCGAATATCTGTCTGCCTCTTGGCCTTTCTCCGTAGAATTCGTTCGAATCGCAGATGTCGGACACATGCGATGCCTCGAGGGAACTTCAGTGACGAAGGAAAGATAACCATCCCATACATAAACGCTCATACAGAGAAAAGAATCCCTGTGTTGTGTACATCGATATCTGCCATTCGAGCTCCCTTTTCACGATCCTCGTGAAAAACCGTTTCGAGACTTTTTTGAAAATTTCTCGTCCTCCTTCTGATTACGCCGTCCGTGATTTTTCTGTTTCCCCTCTTATTTCCTTTTTCCATATTCGTTCACCGAACAGAGAGCATTTATTTATTTTTTTTTTTTTCACTACTACGACGACACTTCTCGGCAAAAGAGTAAAAAAATTTCGATTGATTGCCAGAAGTACGACTAACAAATGCAATTAATCGGTGCGATTAATTTAGAAAAGTCCTTGTGAGTCACACGTGACTCATACCATAAAGCACGTGTCAACGGCTTTGTTCTTTCTTAACGTTCTATCAAACTAAAATACTCTTCGCGAATCGCGAAATAAATTGCGACTGAATTTTACGAACGATTACGAAACGTAACAGCTTTTCCATTCTTATCGTACGTTCGATATCTATACAAATTTTTTTTTTTCCGTTAACAAAGACATAACGTCTGCCTTTTACTCGTGGTACTGAGAAACATCGAAATTCATGGCACGTACTTACGTGCCACGGAGAAACCGTTCCCTCGCCCCCTTGGCGTTCTCGAAAACCAACCGGACGCTAAGCGTACCGCTTAGGGTCCTGTTTAGGGTGGCCCTGGAGGACCCCGGTTGAACACGTGTGCGCGGTAGATAGCCTCGTAGGGGAAGTACGAAGAGGGGAAGTATTAAAGAGAGATAGAGAGCGAGAGAGAGAAAAGCTATACAGATGCCAAAAGCATCGGTGACGTTGGCAGTACCGGTAAAACGTACGATCGACGCGCCTAGAACGCTCGTATTATCGTCTGCGCGCCAGGATTTCAACGACGATTGCTCGACGAGAGACACGCGGTGGAGAGAGAGAGAGAGAGAGAGAGAGAGAGAGAGAGAGAGAGAGAGAGAGAGAAAGGAGAGAGAGAGAGAGAGAGAGTTCAGTCGTTTCGTGGCTGCCGAGTTGACCGGGCGTGTCGTATCGAGCTCTCACACAAGCTTTCGCGCCGGTTCCGTGTTCACCTTTCCGTTTATCTTCCTATCGTCTACAAATCCATCTCAACGTTTCAGTAACTTTCAAATCTCAAGAAGAATGGATTGTACGACGCTCGCGAAGGTTCTCTCGTTCCTGGCATTAATACGTAAGTTTCTAGCTATGAAAAAAAATTTCCCGGATGGTGAAACTTTTATCTTTTTCTTTATTTTTTTTCTTGTCTGTTTGTTTGTTCGTTCTTTTTTTTTTTTTTTTACTTTGCTCTTTTTCTTTGATTAAAAAGTAATACCAGTTGAAATGTGTCCGATCGATTTGGATCCGTGAGAAATGTTATGGTGGGGTCCGTAACTTTGAAACTTGCATACTTCGTAAAAATTCATTCAGAGCGTAATTTTAAACTTGTCCGTTTCGTCATTAAACGAGGGGAAACGGGGGAAGGCAAGATAGATAAATAAAAAAGTTTCTATTATTGCTACGAAAGAAAGATGTTATTGATTCGTCAAAGGGGAACATCTCGCTACGTTTTGGATCGTCGGATGCAATCGAACGTAATATTACAAGTAAAATCGAAGTTAATTGATGTGTAGTAAAAAAATTTCGACGATTAAAGGAAATATTCGTGTTTGTTTTTTACGTAAGTAATACAACGACGATGGGCGTCCCTGTCGTATTTGTTCGTTAAATATTTATTTAATATGCGTTATAACGTATAGGGGAAACAAGGAGAAGGGGAGATATATTCGGTGTACGTGCTTTCCTCGTACAGCATCCACTTCGTGATTACTATGCGCGCAAGGATGGTGCAATAAACGGCGATATCGTCATAAAAATCATAGGGTTGATTCCGATCTTAAAGAAAGAAAAATGGAAAACGAACGATTTCCTTTAACGACGGAGACGATTAAATATAATCGTATGCATAACGTCGAACAGCATTTTTTACTCGAATCACGTTAACAAGCACGACGCTTTAACGGTTCGTAAAAGCGGTCGGTGAATTTATTTTTCACGAACGATAAAATTCCTCGCTGCCTCTTTTCCAACTTCTTTTTTCTTCTCCTCCTCCTCCTCCTCCTCCTCCTCCTCCTCCTCCTCCTTCTTCTTTTTCTTCATTTCTCTTTTCCGAGTTCCCTAGCTCCTTACTAAGACCCGCGAAATCTCTACGTCGAGAAAATACGAAGAGGTCGTTTAAATTCGATCTTGTAGAAAATTTATATCCACCGTTTTCAAAGCGAAGGAGAGAAAATGAAATAAAAAAAAAAAAAGGAAAAGAAAAATAAAAATAAAAATCTTCGTAAACGGTTCGTCGTTTAGGATCTTAGTATAGGTATTACATAGCGTTATTAATGCGAGTCATACAAGACGTAACTTCGTGAAATTATTTACAAGTTTGACCTACGGCGGTTAAGTTGATGGCAACAAAGGATTCGTACAGCAGCTTCGTTCGAACCGATCGGAAAACTTCGAGCTCGTTCGAGTTACAAACTACCTTCGAAAGGTGTACTTAGAAAGATGACGTTCTCGAGGAAAATGATTTTTCTCAAAAACTCGTTATTTTGTACGATAGTAAAGGAGGCTTATGATCGAGCTTCATTCCTTCTTTCGTAAAAATAGATTAGCAACGTGTCGGTGGTCGCGTAAAACGTGAAAGTTACATGCCTTGCGAAAATAGTACGAAAATAAACTGTTTTTAGCGTTACTTTGCCGGATCTACGGCCACTCAAAAATCTAAATGCGAGAATAACTCGCGAGAAGAGAAAAAAAGCTATTGCTTTGCGATGAAATAAAATAATTTATACGATGGAACGTTTATTATCGTAATATGATGTACTGTCGAAAATAGAAAGAAAGAATAAAAAAAAAAAAAAAAAAAGAAATACAAATTTCTTATTAGAGTAGCAATATTCTGTTATTAGAGATTCTAATCCCTTTGTTGTCGTCTCGTGAAAGCAAACAATAACTCAGAAGGAAGGTCGATCTGCCGAAAAGCCACGGAAATTCAAGGATCGTCCGATTACGCTATTGCTTGTTGACGTCGTATAAACTCGTCGATGCTCTAATGCATTTCATTTATCTATTTTCGTCGTGGCTGGACTACCTATCGATCTCGTTTGTCTACCAGGAATGAAACGATCTCGTTAAAAAGTTCCACAGGAATAGGCGTTAGGGTTGCTAACACGTCCTCGAGGTTTCTACTTTTATCGTACACGCAAAGA
Organism: Dolichovespula sylvestris; assembly: GCA_918808275.2. NCBI lineage: Eukaryota > Metazoa > Arthropoda > Insecta > Hymenoptera > Vespidae > Dolichovespula > Dolichovespula sylvestris. The sequence continues at coordinate 4,430,112 of OU964972.1, forward strand.
TACATCGTGGAATTCGTCGACGACGCGTCTGTTTATGTTCTTATCGCTTAGGATAACTCACCTCGGAGATTTCCGAGCGTTTCTCTAAGAGATCGATCGTCTTCAAAGTGACACATTGTATACATGCCCGAAGCTTCTTTGATAATAGATAAATTACATGATAGGAAGAACGAGAAATGTAAATTTCGATAATGTCGAATCGATTTTACGATCGCATGTATAATGAAATTGATGGGTAATAACCGACCAACTGATAACGTTTAACCGAAGCTTCATAATTTTTATTAGAATAATCGCAATGCCATTATCGAAAATCGTTTGCGTTCATTCAAGTTTCCAAATGAAATGTATCATAAAATCGATAAGCCGGTTGATATACATTTTCCTTTCCCCACAAATTTTAAAGAGTGCCGGTGTGATGTCTACATGTAGGTCGGACCTTCTTCTTTGTGAATCTAAAAAAAAAAAAAAAGAAAAGAAAGAAAGAAAAATAAAAGCAAGACAAACATCGCGGACGTTAACGAGAATAGACTGGCTACTCTAATTAAGAAACAAACGCTATCTCGCAACCGAACGTTAATTCTATTACGAATGGGTACGCATCACAATTGAGAAATTAAATTCAAAGAAGAAAGGATTGATAGTTTAGAGTGCGTGACTTTCGTGATATCAATTTTATCCTTGCAATTACGAATATTAAGAACGGGCGAAACAAGATACGATCTTTTTTTTTTTTACATACGTGTCTACCTTAGAAAACGCTCGTTTCGTACCATTTCGTTACGTTCCGGAAAAGGGCGATGTGAATAATCGATGAAATGGAAATCAAGCAGAGCAGGTAGATACCAATGCCGTAGATAATTTCGTACGATTTGTTAATTCTTCCAATCGAATTATCTATAAAACGTATGACGCAAAAACTTGGCTTATTATACATTACGCGGTGCAATATCTGTTTCATTTGTTTGTCCTTTTTTATCGTAAATCCAACGAAAGGAGTTTGCGTACGAGTCCACAGTGATTTACTCTTATTTCACCACAGATAAACTGAGTCATCGCTCGATGTACCGCTATATTCATTGGGGAATCATTTTACAAAATGTTCGCGTGCTATTTTTAACAAGAAGACTAACAAAAGAAAGAAGAAACATAAAAACATAATCCCGGTTCACTATAGCACGATGGTATATTTTTGTTAGATTTTTTTTTTCTTTTCTTTTCTCTTTATAACTTTTTTTCAATTGTATCAAGTGTTCGGAACGTCCCGCAGTTTGTCTACGCATTAATTACACTCCTGAGATAATTACTTGCAGCTTGTGAATATTATATATATATACATATATATTATATATATATATATATATATATATATATATATGTATGTATATATATATTCGCGTTACTAACTTCATTTCTTCGCCGTTTAATTCTCCAAGGGAAAAAAGCAACGAGCGAGAAATTGTTATTACTCTACGTAGATCGGCAATATCGCAACGAGAAAGTCACGTTTACATTACGATTGCGCGATTTATATCGCATTATGTTCCGATTCGAGACGTTGAAAGTCGATATCGGTGTCATACCTTCATTGCGGTACGAAATGAAATTTTTAAACGAATATTAAAAATCTATCCGAGATCGTAAGTTATATCCGCTTGAAAAGCTATCCTCCTTCCGAACGACGAATATTTTCAACGGTCATGTCAAACTCGAATGATGTATCAGTCGGTCGGTGGCGTCCTTGCGTGACAGAAATTCATTATTTTCTTTAAATCATTAGAATTCATCGGCCTTATTTAGTAGCGACTGTTTTATATTCTTTCTCTGACCATTCTCTTTACAAAGATTATTATGCTCTTCATCCTCCTTACGCTTGTCAAGCTCAAACAGAGATTGATGCTACATGAATAACGTTAAGTTATTACAGAGAAAAGAACCCGTCGGAAAGTTCTCACGATATATACATATTTCGGAATAAAACAAATAAAATGTATACGATCAATAATTAAGAACGAACGGGGCGCGCCGTACATTTCAGAATATAAGGACGTGACCTCGTACAATCGCTAAAAAATTATTAAGAATAATTTTCAAGGAACATTAACGTATCATCTATAGGTCTATAATATTCAACTTCCGTTTTTGCGACATAATGTAAATTGCATGACGCAACGTCTCATTGTACAGGACGGAAATATCGGCCGTAAATATCTCAAACGTCGACAAGTTTAGCCGACGATTCGCAGAAGAATCCGACACCTTGTTGTGTATACTACGTGCATAAATGCATGCATACATACATATATCGCGATCATTATCCGCTCGCTATGTTAAACACCAATCGATTTACACATTTATCATTTATCTTGCTCTATTTTTCTCTCGCTTTACAACATTAAGAAACACGAGCGTAAGCAACTTCACACTATTTCGAAAACAATACAACGTAAATGCAAGCTATTCGAATAACAATGTTCTTCGTTAGTCCTCCGTGAACCATCTCAAAAAGGATTTTCCAATCGTGAAACGTTCATAACTCTGACTTTTATTACATGCTCGCAGTAATCGTCGTTAATGGTTACATTCTTATGCATAGATAGATCGTTCTTGCTTTAGTTTGAGTGGAAAGCAAATCGGTGAAGTTGAATATTCATGTGAGTGCGATACCTTGCTCCTTTAGTAAGATCGGGTCAAGTAGTCCAATTAAATTGTTCGTGGGAAAGTAAAAGAAAATGAGAGATATACGATCAATAGCAATTTGTATTATACGCGATAGTAGTTAAAAAAAAAAAAAAAAAAAAAAAAACAAGATAAAGGAAAAGATAAAATGAGGAGATTAAAGATTTTTACTATTAGATAGATATAAATCTGTTGATAAGATATGAATCGTTGAGATATATAAAGTCGATAGAACTTCCCATGATCAAAGAAATTCCTTATCAGTGGGAGAACCTCGAGTAAGCTTACGAAAGAAGGGAGAGGTATTTTAAAAAACCTTCTACTATAATTGACTTATCCTACGGCTCGAAAGTTAAAGTAAACAAGAAGTCGAAGTAGTGGAAGCATCTCGTAATGTAAGATGCATTTCGAATTAACGCGAACCGATTTCCCTAGTGCTCCTGATCCCATTGAAAGTACTATGAAAGCGAACTGTACTTCGGACAGTACGAATTAGAAAAGCGTATTCCACTGGCATTGCTGATTCCTAACCGATGCTAACGCTGAGTAGCAATAATGACGCAAGAGAATCGCTTTCACCGAACTCGAGGATCGAGGAGAAGATTCGTTTGAAATTATTCGTTCCAATTTCCTTCTCGGATTTCTCGAGTTGTTCGAGAGAAAGGAGAAAAAGAAAATAAAGCCATGCCAAATTCTTCCTTACGAGGAATTTTTTTTCTCAAATAGATCGCGAGTTTTACTAATACGTTCGAGCTTGATTTCTCTTTGTGATAAACTACCGATTGTTTTAGTAATTAGAACGAACTAGAGCTATTCTTTCTCTATCTATCTATCTTTCTTTTCTTAGTCTCCCAATGCACAATGTCTTGGAACTTTCGCACGGATCCCAGAGTGGCGAACAGCACGAGAAATCGCGCGATAGGAAAAAAGCCGTGGAGAGACCGGTCTCTCTCCCCTTCTTACTCGAACGTTTTCCATCGCGAGAGACCGGTCGTCGCTCACAGAGAGAATACTGTGCCGGACCGCTGGACCGGAAACGGGTCACTCGTGGCCATTGTGGCGGGAACGTGTTTCGTACCTATCTATTCAGCGGGGGAAAGGGAGTACGAATGGTTACTATTCCAGGATTGAGGATCCTTCGGTATAACCAAAGAAAAAAAGCCTAACCGAAAATCCCCCGTAAACGATTATTTTCATCTGAATCGAAGCCAAACGAATTTTCAATGAAACGATTCCTTGACCCTCCCTCCACCCCCCCCACCCCCATGACATCCTAAATACCAGAATTATTTTATTTCATCGTTGAAATTCTATGTGCATTATTTAAAAATATAAGAACAATCTTAAAGCCTTCTAGACGATATATGATATGCGCTTTGAACAGTCCTGACGTTTTATCCGATCTTCCAATACGACGAAGTCACCTCTACTTTGGGAAATTCTTCTTTGCTTGTATGCGATAAAGTTGAGAGAGTAGTTCGGGGTTGGGGTTGGGTGTGCTGAAGAGACTAGGTCGAGAAACTACAGCTGACTGAAATTTGTGACGCTGAGTCGATACGATAGAACGTGCATACGATATCGACGAATGTTGAATATTGGTAATCGTTACTTAAAGGGTGCAAAAGGGGTAGATATAAGGGGTTGAATTTCTTGGTGTAGATTCCAGAATCTCTTGGGATTTTATTCTATGCATGGTAAATCGATCGATAGGAAAATAGCGTTTCCGCTTGATATCACTGATAAATTTCTGAAAATGATTTTCCTTCTATTTGAGTTTAACATGTTCCTTATTGAATGTAAAATTTGATTTACAGTAAAATTTCCATGAACCTGTCACTTTTTTCTTGCGATATTTTAAACGATATATATATATCGTTAGCGTTATATATTATATTATATTATCGTTATATATATATATAGCAAGGAAAAAAGTGACAGGTTTATGGAAATAACCTATAAAATATATATATATATATATATATATATATATATATATATATATATATAAAGGTAAAAAAGCAGGATTCTTTCTCGTTTCGAATATTCATTGTTTTTGTTACGATATAATTCGGATTAGTTGACCGATTTCAGAAGTGTTACTTTTGAAACTCGTTAGATTTTTCATATCCTAATGTCACTCAAAAGCTCCGTCTTGTGCTACTCTAAAGATATTTAATGCATGACCTTTCTCTCTTCTCTTCCTTATTTTTTTACATCAAATAAAAATTCAGGAGTTTAAATGCAAAGTGAAGTCTTCCTCGTGGAAAAAAAGAAAAGAAAAAAAAAAAAAGAAAGAGAAAAATCATTACGCGGTCGAAAAATTCGGTAAAAAAATTATTTTCGTCCATGCAATCGGGAACTAGAACGAGAATTATAATAATTACTATTCTCGAGAACATCCCGAGCTGTAGGTAATATACTCTGAGAAACAATACTGAGAGATCGTACAAAGCGAACCAGCGATGTAAATATCTAAATACATACGTATATTATACAAATGAAAAGCAGGTCAAAAGCTCCAAAATCCTGGGCTTTTCAGATTACTTCATTAACGTTTACGCGCAAATCAAGTTCAAGTTCAAGTGTTAAAAGCGTGACATTATTTCATTAAAACTAAGCTTTTCAAAGGATGCTTAGAAAAAAAGGATCGTTCTAGTTGTCGGTAAACGTTCATTCCAAAAGATTTTCCATCCCAATACCGAACCGGAATACGAATGAGAAAAATCATTTAACCGCAATCGTATAAAGTGACATCGATATCGTCCCCTACGTGAGTATAGGATATAGAAAAGGAAAAGGTAGAGGGGGTAAAAAAAGCGAGGAGGAAAATAATTGAAGGGAGTAACGAGTTGGTAAGGACGGTAACGAACAAGCGTGATTATCGATCGAGTTCTCGGACACAATGAGAAGGTTCTCTCGATGTGGTAGTCGAGCTAGTCGAGATTCTCTTCTCCACCCCAAGTCCTTCCGAGTTTCGTGCCGCGAGGAATTCTCGGTCTGTTCAATTATGGAGCGACTCTGTCGAATATTGGGTCAAAGGTCGAGGGGTCTTGAGAATACTAATGCGGAAGGTCAAGTCTCGCGCGAGTGAGGTCAAAATACGACTACCAGTTAAGATGGAAGATGTTCACGCGCACAGAGAGATACGCGATAATGATGTGGAGGAAGGTAAACACGCGAAATTCTTTTCTTCCTTTTTTTCAGAGTACGTCATGTGTGAGATCGCACCGGACCCGAAGACCTTCTTCCCGGCGATCGAAGGTAATCTGACCAAGATCGTCTGGGCACATGCCGTCAATAGCCAAGCTAACTTGTCTAAGGCACTGCTTGCGGGTGAGTTCATCTTCATTATAAAAAATGTCATATTTTTATCGACTCGCGAAAATATCATTCCAACGGGATAAAAATGGAACGCCGCATGAGACGCGACGATCATTTTCCTTTTTTTTTTTTTTTATCGTTCCTTTTACTTCCGTGCGGCTTTAAAAAAGAGTTTTTGAAGGACGGGTATCAAAGACGACGATAGAGAATCGATTTATTGGCTTGTCGATATGCCTATCAGCGTACGGGCTACTTGAACTCGAAAGTAATTACCACGAGGTATGATGGTAAATCTTTGTTTACCACAGTCCACTTTTTTCAACCTTGTTAACTTATAAACTCGACTGTTAATGCATTCGCCCCACGGTATTCATTTTAGTTTTTTCTTCGTACACGATAGTTGACGTGATGATAATGACGACGATGAGAGAAAAAGAGAGAATACTATAAAAAAACTTTTCAAATGCGCTTCGAGCGAATACCAATTTTCTTTTTTTCTCAGCGATACTCAAATCGCTCGGTTCCTCTATAAAATATCATGTTGAAGTTAGTTCCTTCGCAAAGATTCAAAAAAATTCATTTTGATATTGTCAAGAATCGTTTAATCGTTTAATAGTTCAATCGTTTAATCGTTAAACCTTTTCGAAATATCATGAATGGAATAAATTTGTTAATGATTAATTTATTTGCATTTAATTAACTTTATCTCTCTGGCGGCCTTGTGAAATGATACGTTCGACGTGGACGGAATGCATTAATGACAATTCTACGCTGACGTATAGAGCGCTTATAATATACGATACGTTTATTAGTATCTGACCGTCAATTTTTTGACAACGTATATATACATATATATATGCTCTAATTTAATTATTTATAAATACATATATATATATACAATATTCAGTGCGAAAAGGTTAAAAGATTGGACGAACGAAACGGTACGGAGAACATTGGATGAAAGCCTTGATCGAAGGACATGGAAATATTTGACCTTGAAACTTATATACCACGAGAAAGTAATTTTAAAGTAGACAATGGAAGCTCGAAAATGTGGAGGGGAATAAGAAGGGTTAGGGCGTTTCCCTTCTCTTTCTCTCGCTTCGTCTCTCTTAAGGACGACTTAAAAGTCTCGTTTAACAATGCAGAGAGAGAGAGAGAGAGAGAGAGAGAGAGAGAGAGAGAGAGAGAGAAAGATAGATAGAGAGAGATAGAGAAAGAGAGAGAGAGAGAGAGAAAGTCGCGAACGTCGTGTCGACTCGCAGCCTCTTTAGGCATGATCGATATTCGTTGCACGTGTGCGCGTTTTCCGTTTCCCTCTTGCTTCTGCTTCCGTCTCTATCTCTATATATACGCTTCTCTTTTTCTCTCTAAGTATTTACGAGTCTCGTTGTTCGTATATGTTTCGCGCGCACACACACACACATACTAAACGTAGTTGCTTTTTTAAAGACGACATCATGATGCTCGAAGCCGACGTCGTGATAGGCAACCTGAACAATTCCATTAACAATAATACAACCATACCTATAATGGCTCATCCACCGGATACAGAGAGTGATCTCTCTCTTGAAGAGTTTCTCTCGAGTGCTCTTAATAGTAGCAAGGGTGTAAAACTCGATTTCAAGACTCTCGATGCCTTCGAACGCAGCAAGCCTATCCTTGCCGAAAAACGAAAAAAGGTATGTATGCATGAAATAGGTTGATAAAATAAAAATGATACAATGATTGAAACAATCGTATGTGGGAATTGTCGGCAATTTCTATAAAAAGAAAAAAAAAAAAAAGAAAGAAAGAAAGAAAGGATCGGTCTAAATGTTTTCTAGTTGACAGAACGTGTATATACGTCTATTAACTATTAAAACAAAAAACGTTTCGTACAGCCGCTCGTATCGATCCCTTGAGACTTGCTTATTTTTTTATGCCTTTTTATGTACCACTATATCTACGTAGATTACAAACGACACACTTTATAAAGTATACATATACAGATTTGTTGCGAAGAACTCGAAAGAACAAAGACCACAGCTTATTAATAGTAATTCTTTCTTATTTTCTTTCAGTTTACCAATCCTTTGTTCTTAAATGCCGACATTTTACATGGACCGGTCGAAGCCAAGACCGAACCGCTCGATTCCAAATCGTTCCTGACCGGTGCAATGGAGGTTTTTCCAGAAAGTGTTCTATCCATTGGTTGGACGACCAGGTAAATCCAAAAATATGTTACCCGAGGGAGTTAATTAATTTCCCTAGTATCAAAATGTTTACTATATTTACACGTTACTCCCGACTCCTTTGATAATTAGTTATGAAATTATACAATAAAGTGTACTACCTGATATATTTTTTTTGCTTCGCACCTTTCGCGGAATGTGATGCTGCGATAAAGCAATAGAAAAAGAAAGCAAATAAAAAGGGAAAGAGAGACAAAAAGACTTTTTCAAGAGGAACTGTGGAAACGTAAATACGTACACGTTCGAGCTACATAAGCGCAAATGAGTTTACGTTCACCTTCACCTTTACCTTTATTCTTATTCACCAGCGTAATATATAAGAATATGAATAAAACCGAAAGATAAAGAGAGATAGAAAGATGTTAACATTAATCTAAAGAGAGAGAGAGAGAGAGAGAGAGAGAGAGAGAGAGAGAGAGAGAGAAAATAATAATAATCAAAGGATAGCTTCGCGACGGTAGATATTACTGTCTTTAGAATTTGCAACGTAAAGAAATGAACGTAACGAATAAAGGTTTACAGGTTGAGACCCACAAATGGTGTCACCCGACAAAAGATTTTTACTAAAGCAAAAAATTGATTTCAATAAGAGGAACGTCTTCTAAAGATTCACAGAGAAAACATTTTTTGTTATCTTTTCTTTTCTACTTTCAGATATGGGTCAGAGTTCAACATAACCGAAGGCCATTACACGACGGAACAGATCCAGAAGATGATAGATACCTTGAAGGAGAATAAGGTCTCTCAGTCGATAACTTATCCAGTGAGAGCGGGTCTCGCTGCTAACGACATTAGCGCCATGAAAACGTTGATGGAACAAAGCTCCAGCTTTGGCAATGTAACTATGACCATCTGGTCTAGCCATGGCGATCAGGTCGACACGAAGAAACTCTCCGAGTTGATAACAACGATCGGCGTTGATAAGGTCTACGTCGACGTTCCAGAAGATGTTTGGAATAATATCGACTTAACCAGCGGTTCGTCGACCTTTAATGTCGCGATGATGACCGCGATGATGCTTTTCCTTTCGTTCCTCTTTGTCAAGATGCTGTGAAGCGATCTACGCGAGGATCAATCGCGATTTTTAGAAAATACAACTTTACAAGATGCGAGCATCTTCGTTCGTTATGAACGACGTCAAACAAGAATGAACGCTTTAGATCTCGCAACTTCGCTTACCGCCGATCAATTTTTAAGATCGTTCATCGAAAAATCGTCGTTTCCCTTCTCATTTTTTTAAACAGCCCCAAGATCAAACGTTTTTCGGTCTCTATTCTTCGTATTCTTCATCTTCGTCTTCATATTCCTATCCCTTTTCCGTACGCGCAACGAAAATAAACGAGGAAGATTTCGGAGAACGTCTTGCGAACTTGTCTTAGCCGTTTAACAAATTAAATCAACATACACAATTCCTTTCGCTTATAAATATTAATAATAATCGAACAGTAGGGATAATTCACTTGTAGAGTTAGACGCACAATTTTATCGAATACCGTTTTATACATTTAACAGAAATGTCGTTTGATTGATTGAGAAACTCATCAAACGAGATATACGAATTACCTGAAAATAATCTTAAGATTTTATCGTCGGTCTACCGCCGTTATTTCAAAATTATAATCTAATTGAAATTTACCGCAAGAATCGTAATCAAATTTTTAGGCCGATCGAGGAAATAACATTCTTGAATCCCAGATAATTTAATTTTTAATAGGACACGAAATGTAAGCTACATTGAGAACGTTTCACATCACAAAATTAACATTGCCCCTTATCATATTTGTTTATGAACGTATTATTAATTCTCTAGCGCAAAGATCGCGCTAATTAAAAGATAAGAAATTATACTTCCTTTCATAATGGATAATTATTTTGGCTAAATTTAACTTCGAACGCATACATTAAAAGAAAGAAAGATTAAAGAATTTTAAACTTTTTATGAACGCTTAAATTTTTATTATTAAATCTACTTTAAGGCATCTTATTTGCTGATTATTTAGTCTTCGCAAAAATTCTATACCTATAATTAACATATCTCTCAATCAATGTCCTAGGTGCAAATAAGCTGATATTAGGAATTTACGTAAGCCACATATCTAAGCCAAAGGATATAATAATATTTAAATGTATAAATACGGTGCCAGAGCACTGCGTTTGTTAACGAAACAATAAAATTATTTACAATCCTACGAATAAAATATCTATTCTATTCCCAATTCGAATGTCGGCTAACCACATTCTTTTGCTATTCATCGTCGATGGTTAGTTTGTAATCCTACTGATCGATGAATCCTCAGGTTCAGTCGTGTCCTCGAATATGCAAGAGTTCCAAAATACCAGCTTGTATACCTGCTCTAATCGTGCTTAGAAAATTTTCCTCGGTGCATTCTAAATAGGATTAACTGTTATTTATTGTGAAAGAAACATCTTTGAAGATGTTGCCGAATTTTTCTTCTACTTCAACATGTATCTTAAATATACAATTCACCTTGAAACATTAATAGAGAATTTTTCTATGCAATATAATTAATAAATATTACGTTTCATAACGTTATAAAGCTTTGTGAATGATAGAAAAAATTGATGGATTCTGATAAATAATCAGAAATTTATTTGGCATCATATAACATCGCAAAAATATACAATTTTTCGTGAACACAATTACATAGGAAAGAAAGGTACAGAGATTTCAAGGTAAACTCGATGAAAAGACAAGATGGTAAAGAACGTAAGAGGTGTCGATAGCGTAGCTCGCCGTGTCAAAGGTCGTTCGACTAGTGCAGACGTCCTTGAGAGACAGAAGAAGCCATTCCGGTTATCACAATCATTCTTAGCTGCGTACAGACGTTCCCTTGTCGTCCCTTCTAGGCAGGTGCAACGCAATTACTTTCGACGTGTGCGATCGCAATCATCGTTGTAAAATCTCTTCTCCGTCCTTTCCCTTTCTCTCTCTCTCTCTCTCTCTCTCTCTCTCTCTCTCTCTCTCTTTCTCTTTTTCAAAAAGGAAAGGAAGGATGCAACGATCGCAATTAAGTTTCCGATACGAGCAAAAACTTGATTGTCTACCTTGCGACTCCTCAATCTTCTTGATTACCGTAAAAAAAGAATTAAAGGAAGTCGAAATAATTTTTATTTCTAAAGTCATAATAGTTATGTGGAATAGGTGGTTAACGTGTGTGCGGATAATTTATTCGATCGTAATAAATATAAAATAAAGTCGAAAATGAGTCTATTGCGTAGGCCTATGAACTTAATCTTCGCGATAACCTTTTTGAACCAGGACAAAAGAGACGTCGGCATCGATGTCGGAAGTGTCAACGAACGATACGATAAATTCATTTTCATTACTTTTCTCACTTAATAATTCCGTTGATCCATCGAATGGTCGAGTTCATTGAAAAAAAAAAAAAAAAAAAGAAAAAAAAAATTATCCTCCTTTTTACTATCTCCTCGGTTCACGGACTCTAGATATTTCTATGACTAGAAAAGCGTGACAAGAGGAAACAACAAATTGATCATTCTGCAAAACGATCTACGCAGACACGCGGAAAACTTTAAACTGATGGATAGATATTCGTGGCAAAGAGCGAACCACTTCCAAGTGGAACAAATCGGTACTTTGAGCACGGCTCTTGGCATGAAAGCGACGGCATTTTAAATCTAAATCCGCATGACGGATGTCCCTTCGTGTTCACGAATATTTTCGGTTAAACCCAGGCGTATCGTATCTATACATAAGATCTCTACAGAAAATCTATGTAAAGATGACAGCTATTATTACGAACCATTCTCTCGAATATAATTTACCGCAATTCTAAGCAATATAACGAAACGCGTAATCGCATATCCTATTCGTTAAATTCCCGGTGAAATTGTAATTATGATATATCCATGATTTCAGAAACAATGATAACAACCATTAATTTAACGATCAATAGGATTCTACGTGAATATTTGAATACTAAACGGAGGATACACTGCAACGGAGAACCAAGATAATTTTACGTTAAACGGATGAAACGTACTCTCGTGAGTCATTATTTATCAGCTAGTTCTCTCTTACATTGCGAGATCTCGTCTCATTAATCCGACAGGATGATTACGAGCGTTCTCGCTATGAACGTTCAAATTCCTACACGCGTTCACGATTGATTTCGATTTTGTCGTTAATGAGTCTGTCTTCGTTCTACAACTTTTGACAAACGACCGGTCGGTTAATTTAGGCCAAGTTAGGGTTAGCACCGAAACGGATCCAAGGATTCCATTTCGGATGATCATACAACTCTCATTATAATGCATACTTTTCCTCGTAGGAATAAGGATTTCAAATTCATTTGGAAATAGTCCATGTCAGATAACTCATTTCTTTCCTGTATTATGTATCTCGTAAAAAACTATACGTCCATACGAAATATACGTTCCCGGCTTAACAGAGGGATTGAAGAATCAGTATTGCTCAAGATTAATCGAGACAGTCGATCGATAAAAGAGACACGAACGGTCGAACGTTTTTTCTTCCTTGAGGCGTCGAGAAAAGAAGTATCGAAAGGCGGTAGCGGACGTTGTGTAATTCCACCTTCTTTTCCCTTCCTCGTGTACAACTTCCTGCCGTAGTTGAGAGAGAGAGAGAGAGAGAGAGAGAGAGAGAGAGAGAGAGAAAGGGTCGCATGACGAGGCAACAACATTTCTTCGGGACAAATCGTAGGACGAAAGAAGAAAGAGAAAGGAAGAGATAGAGAGAAGGGGTGTGTGAGAGAGAGAGAGAGAGAGAGAGCGGAGAGAGAGAGAGAGAGAATATCGAGATTTCAAATCAGACATAGCCATCTTTCTTGGTGGAGAAACAGGCGTGTTTATTTATCGGTGTCCGGCCTAAAAGGGCGACAAAAAGCACGACGACACGAGCTCCGTTTGCAGAACGAAAGAACCAGTCCTCCAGTCCGTCGAGCACGCACTACCGATCGTATCTTTCTTTACTTCTCTCTTTCTCTTTCTCTTTCTTCGTCCGCGGCCGAGATTTCGGCCCGCCGACGTCGAGACGTCTCTGAATGGCGGCGCGAAAGTGAATGGAGGACCAAAAGGACGACCGGTCCTGCCCTTACGTCGTCGTTAAAATCGAAACTACTCGCGTATTAGTTTAAGGAGATCCATTGAAACATGTTCAGTGGGCAGCTGATAATATTTTCAAATCGATCAAAGTATAAAAATTCTAACGAAGTTAACAAAAGTAATATGATTACATTCATTTATTATTTTTATTTGATTATTCGATATCGTTCAAAATTTATTTTTCCCGTTATATTTGAAATACTTTAACGATAAAGATATATTAAATATACCAAATGGATTTTATATCTGTTTAAAAGTGATTCTCGTTAATAGGAAAGAATTTTTCAATAATACCGTTACAATTTTGTTCGTTTTTTTTTTTTTTTTCTTTTTTCTTTCTTTTTCGTTATCTCTTGCAACGAATTAATCTATCGTGTTTGACAGTTATTAAAAAAAAAAAAATGTCTTCTTACGTCGTCTCGACGTGATAAACTATTCTTCTCACGGATCACTTCGTACAATTATCGCAAACTTTCGTTCTCAACGTCTTCCCTCATTTCCTTTCTCGCATTTAATACTCCGTAGTTATTTTTTCACGCAGTTACCTCTTCTCCCTCCCTCCTGTCCCCTCTGGAAGGGATCGCAGAAAATCCTTCGCGTCACGTAGAACGTCTGGCAGCGGAGCCACACGCGAGTACGAAAGCTACGATATCTCTCGACGAGAAGACGCATTACGAGTCACCGCACGGAAGTATTTTTCTCCTGCTATCGTTTTATTCCTATTTACGTAGTATCATTAGAAAGTTAATAAGGAAACAGGTGTGCAGGAAAGGGAAATACCTTGTCACTCCTACCCCGAAACGCCGGTGTCATCGTAATAACTTGCGATTCTCGCGAGAAACGTCCATTGTCTTTCGCATACTATGCCATAAAGAGATAACCGTTGCTGAACAAAGATATGCTAATAGAATGAAGACAATGTTACTCTCATGCTAAAAGGTAATATCGCTCGAACGAATTTTCCATTATTGTCTCGAATAAAAGAGGAAAGATCAAGAAGAGTGCCAAAAGTCGTTCAACTTACAACCCTTTCATCCTCTTTGTCAAAAGACGAAAGAGAGACTCACTTTGGTTTCTTCCCTGAAACATTTCTTCTTCTCTTTCGCGGAGATAAAGTCTCTAGGGAGACGACTAAGAAAGCGTAGGAGGGGGTGGCGGAGGTAAGGAAGACTCGAGAAGAGAAGAGAAAAGAGAGAAAAGAGATGGGGACGAATATTGGCACGCATGCGCAGTGCGTCCCGCGATCTCTTAGGCCGCCGGCCGCTCCGGCTGGCCTCAGTCGACCGCGACATTCGGTCCGCGAGATACGATTCGAGTCTCGGATCACCGAACGTCGGACTCTTCTCTTGCCGAACGAAGATCTAACGAAGATCGAATGGGTTCAAGAATCTCGCTGGGAAAAGATCTTCGAGCCTTTTGCCTCTTAAACGTCTTCCCATTCGGCTATGAGATCGATGAAAAGGACAAACGAAGTCCTGTCAAATTTCATTTTACGCTTCGATGAATGAAATAGTCCGAACTAATAACTCGAAAACGGATTCTGTTTGTTAAGAGAAGAACGAAACAAAACAAAACAAAGCGAAAGAAAAAAAAGAAAAGAAAAAGGGAATCGACAAAGCTCGAAAAGCTTTCGTTACGGTTTTCGTGGCTGGATCGGTTCCGCCGGTAGCCACGTGTTTGACTGATGTCTCGATCGTGGAGAAAAGATCATCATAGTGATCGTGCGTGGATCGGCATTTCGTCAGCCATGTGTTCCTGATTTTCGAGAAATTTTGTCAAAGATAAATTAGAAAAGTAAAAGGACGTTCTCCAATAGAGTTGGTGTTTATATCTATGACGATAATGATGCCGATAATGTAAGCTACATCGCAGCTGGTATCGATTCTTAGGTAGACGAAATGACGCGCGACGGGAGATTGTTACTATTGTTGGCATTGTTGATGGCGGGATTGCTTGCGGTCGAATCAAGGTATCGCGAGGATACTGCTCTCGAGGCAAGAAGACATCGGCACAGACACAGGCACGAAACATCGGTTAGCAGGAGGAATCATCACGAGCCGGTTGACAGACGATCGAGTTGGTCGCGAGAATTGGATTACGAATACGACGATCTTGATGATGATTCTAGGCAGGATGACGATGAGTACGGCGATGAGGAGGATTACGACGGTATTAGATCCTACGAGGAAAGGTCATATCCTAGATCAAGGGGGAAGAGTTATCAGGAAAGAATATTCGAGTCTAAATATCCAAGACGTCATCGAGAGAGTTATCACGGTTTGTATCACGACGAGGAGAAACGTCGGACTCCCTCGAGATATAATTGGAAGAATCGTCATAGGTCAAGATTGGGAAGACTCGGTAGGAGCAGGCACAGAGAAAGAGGCTACTCGAGAAATCGTGAAGCTTTTCGCGATGATTTTAACGAGGAGAACGAGGAGGAGGAAGAGGAAGAAAGGTCAGCGCGTCACTACGAGGACGATACCAGTCCGGATAATCATTACTCCTCCTACTTACCCTGGAGAAATTCCAAGAAGAACAGGAGCAATTGGAGAAGAGATTGGAGAAGCAACAGGCAAAGTTCGACTGGTTATCGTAACGGAAAGAGATTCTACGATGCCAGCGACCTCGATAGCATGAGGAAATTCAGACTGGACGATCAGAGGAGAAGGAGGGCGAACTTGACCGAGAGAATCTTAGAGGATTACGTGGAGAGCGAGAAGGAGGAGGAGGAGGAGGACGATATCTGGAAGGAAGCCGAGAAAGAGGAGGAAGAGGATGACGACGCTGACAATGACGACGGCGAGGAGGAGCTCGATAATGATTTTTACAAAAATGAAAATAAGCCGCCGTTGTACAGCTACGACGATATTATCAGGAGACTTACGTCGGATGATCCTAGTACGGCAAAGCCGACGGTGAAAAGGGATTACAGGAACGTTGGTATAGAAAAGTATCCCTTGCGCGTATCATACAATAACAACAGTGCCTCCAGAAATCTAACTCGTCCGAAGATCGTCGGCTCTTCTTACGTAGCCGGCGCGTCCAGTTATCTTGTAAATACAAAGCCGTCGAAGGGAGAGGAGTTGGTGGATAGGAGCGTCGCGATGATCAAGTCCGCGAGTGCAGAGATCGAACGTAAGCCCTCGAAGAACGTGATCAGTGTCGTGGTTAAGGACGACGACGAGCATTCCGGAAAAGCTAAGACAAAGAGTCTCGAGCAGGAATACGATGACTACTTGAACACCGAGGACAACGAGAAAGAGGAAGATCTCATCAAGGCCGGCGTCGAAGATGATACCGGCATGCAATCGGACGTCACTAACACGGTGAGTCTAACTCTCGATGGATCGTGTTCGTTTTATCTTTATTCGAAAAGAAAAAGAAAAAGAAAAGAAAAACGATATCCCAAGAAAAATTATCTCTAAAATCGTGAGAAAGATTTCCTAGTTTTCAAAGAAGACGCTATATCCTGTCCGATCTCTTCGACGGTTGCACCTATGAGAAACCGCAAATCGAGCCGGATAGAATCGAGTTCCCGTCTAAACGACCTTGGCGAGGGAAGATCTTGATCTTTGCTATGACCGTTCACCGATCGTTCGATGTACATCGTATCGATACTCTCTTCTTTTCACCAGGTATCCTTGGAAAAGGGCAACGATCCAAGACCGCGGCCTTGAAAGATAAGCTCCTATCAGAATGTACTGTCCACACGAGCACAGACATCGACTTTGTCAATAAGACATCTACCTGATCTGGTAAACACCTATCTTGCTGATCGGAAAGATTCAAAGTCTAAATCATAAGTACACTTGACGTTTTAATCAACTATCATCGATTCACAAATCCGCGGCGAACTATCGTGATCATGTCTTGAAAATGATCTCAAGTGGGAGTCTCTGCTCGAAGCAATCTCAGATAAATCGCATAGCTCAGGCTGGTAATTTCGCACGTTCGCATTCTTCGAGATCTCGAGGGTGTACGCGACGTTACCCTTCAGCAATTCTCGGTCTCGCACGGCTGATCTCGTGATCGACTTTCACGATGTAACGCAGACAGCCTCTTTCTTTCTCCCCACTTCATTCTTTCTCTCTCTTTCTCTATTGCTCTCTCTCTCTCTCTCTCTCTCTCTCTCTCTCTCTCTCTCTCTCTCTCTCTCTCTTCTCCTGTTGCACTTGAGAAGATCGTTTTGGATCGTCCTTGGCAGTGCTATTCGCCACGGGCTGTGAATCGCGTCAGACACCTACAACAGTCTTGGTGCTTACGACGAAGCAAGCCGTGCTTATCGAAAACTCTCTTATTCTCTCTTGAGATTCGTTAAGTACTCTAGTTCCGAGAACTGTTCCGAATCTACGACGTTCTTCCGACGTTATTAACGATCTCGTATTTGCATTCGTCGCGACGTTGGTGGCTTCCATCTTTCTTCATCACCTAAGATTAGATTATCCTTGGGTAATATGTACATCATGGTGACTATTAAAGACTAGAAATCTTATAAAAGCTCAGGGAAAATTCATCAAGACTAGTTTCGTATGCCACTCCTCATTGCCAAACGCGCCATTCAGTGATCACTGTTCTGGTATTCGCACGATACTAATAGACGACTACTCGGAAACTTCACGAACTTCAACTTACGAAGAACTTTGTTGTTTCTTCGTGACATTGGTTGATAGGAATGAATGAGTTTCAGTTTCTACGTCACTTATTATACATGTATCACTTTCTAAAATTGCCGGAAATAAATGTAGGTACCTCTTGTATATCACTTTTCATTCCTATTGATAATCATTGACATTGCCAGAAGCTATAGCCATTTCTAATGAGATTTCTCGAGAAATGGTTTTAAATGAGCGTAATGAGATCGAACGAGAAAAGAATTCTACAAATTCATAAGAGAAAGATAAAAGGCCAGAATAGTCTTTGATTAACGAGCGCGAATTTCAAAGATTATTTTCGTCCGCCACGCCTCGTCAAAGCCAATGAACATTCGCCATATCTTCGCCGAGGAGCCAAAGAAGCACGTAGTCTACTCTGCCTACGACCAAAAACTACTTTCTCTCCTTCTTCTTCTTCTTCTGCTTCTTCTTCTTCTTCTTCTTCTTCTTCTTCTTCTTCTTCCTCTTTTTTATTCTACGTGCATATCTTCGTGCTTGCTCGATCATCCTGCGAATAGATGGAACGTTTTCTGCGTAAGTCAAGGAGCGGCCTCTCTGTATCCCAAAACAGTCTCGACGGCACAGATGTTACAGATCGTTCAATGAAAATAAGGCGGCAAGTAATTTCGGGAATGTACTATCGGCTCGTGTTGTCGTAAGCTGCCAAGGAAAAAACTAACTTCTGTTGCGAGATCGACGGGATGCTGGCAGCATTCAAAAATAGTATTCGAGTGAAAAATGATTCGATACCGATTTTTTTTTTTTGCTTCTGTTCGTAGAATAACTTACAAATAAGAAAAGGTTATACTTTTTCTCCGTAATTCTTCAAATGTAATTAATTTACAATCCGTACAGATACGTAGATTAAATTTATAAGACCATTGCAATAACGCCGATAAAAAGTTTGTCCTATAATGAATGATAAATTATGTTGTTAAACAGATCTCAATCATTCGAAAATTCAATAATACCAATCGAGAATTATCGATTCACTCGATAATTCAAAAGTGGGATAATTCGATCGAAGATCGACTCTCGTGCCGGTAGCTGTGTCGATTCGAAAGGTAATCGACGTCGACGTCCATCGTCGCGAATGCTCTCGATGTTTCTTTTTTTTTTTTTTTTTTTTTTATCTTTTTTGCGCCAATTCACAAAGGTAAAACCCGCCACGTTCCATTGGAAAGCTTAGCCTCTACCTTACCGAGGACGTAGCAAGGGATTGTTAGCCTCGCGTAATTGAGCAATTCCACGTGCTGATCTCTTGCACCGTAAAATCCATGCAAGTCGATGCCGCCGGATCAAAGAGAACGATAAAGTTCTCCTGACACGCGCTTCGACGGTATAGAATCTTCAGAGGAGATTAAAAATCGGCTAGCTTTTATGATCTTCGAAACTCGTACAATAGGATTTAACGAATTGAATAGATATTTTTTCTAAACCTTTCATAATACTTCCTGCCATTTCGATCGTGAGAATTTCAATATCTTCACCGTAATAGCTTTCGCAGAGATCTTACTCTCTCCGAGAACCCGAGACAGGCCACACAGTTGTCCGTTTGTACAAAACCGACGAGCATTTAATTCGATTATGGCTCATCATCCGCGAGATAACGGACAGTCTCCACGTGCTCTATGCACCATCGAGAAACATATCCTTAACGAGCGAAAGCGCCTAATAGGATTTGCTACAAATTATCGCCCAAAGCGGACGTCAAATGTAATATCTGACTGGAGTTAACCTTTTCTGGGTCATTGGTGTTAAATGAAATGTTCGTCTTCTTAGAA
The DNA here is from genome assembly GCA_918808275.2 of Dolichovespula sylvestris. Lineage (NCBI taxonomy): Eukaryota > Metazoa > Arthropoda > Insecta > Hymenoptera > Vespidae > Dolichovespula > Dolichovespula sylvestris. The sequence continues at coordinate 4,449,891 of OU964972.1, forward strand.
ACTACGGAAAACGTGAAATCCGATAGTAACGGGAAGATTAACTTGTTAATACGAAAGAGCTTACAGGCTACCTACTAAAGGTGATTAATACTAAAACAGACATCAGGGATAATAACGTTTAGGTCATCGGCGTCGAAGGAAAAAAATAAGAAAAATAAACGTCTTCTTGGAAACTCGAATAAAGCGTACGAGCAGCATCACTTTTAAAGATATTATCTTATTAATCTGAGGAAACTTAGACTATCCAAACACGCCTTCCGTGCGGTAGTACTTGACAATCCCTTCGCTATCACGTACCTAGACGTTTGCATCAAGAAGATAATCGTTGACTTGCTTAAGAAAGAAGTCCCTCAGGGTATCGTGTTTCATCAAGTTTTATGAGAACCAACGGTGCCCTCGCTGTGACTCTTAGCATCCGGTTCACCTAGCCTAGCTTAAGCAGCCTAGCCTAAAAAAAGATTGTTACCCTCTTCTAAAGGTAAATCCGACCGATGTTTACCTACACAGATACATACGTCATATTTCGATAACATGTTCCTTGTTAACGGATTAACGGGCTACTAAGAAAACGATAACGCTCGCTTAGTCCGAGGTGTTAATAGCTGATAAAGCGAGCCATACAATAATTTACTTTTCCACTTTTCTAATCTAACCTTTAGCGCCGCAATCTAATGCCTAAAGAGAGAACGTGGCTGTCTCCAATGGAATTGCTTTACTATTTATCGTTCGCCGATGTATAAGCACTACCGTCCAACTTCCGCGTATCATAAAGTTCTAATTGGGTAATGTCGATCCTACGAGTTATTTTACGATTATACCGATTGCACCCGTTCGAAATGATCCTCTTCGGATGCCGCACTATTATTTCCCGTCTACGAACCTTTACAAAGGTATTTCCAATCGATCGTTAATCTCTCATAAATTTCTCTCAGCGAATCTCATCGTTATTGCGAACGATCCCATTTTGAGATTGTTTCGGCTGTACTATACACAAAAATATTACAAACTTTCCTCGAGAGTTCTTGGAAAGCTCTTAAAGTATCTCAGAAAAGGATTATTCATCGAGTTCCAAAAGATTTAACTTCGAACTCCCTCAACGAATCTCGATTTATATAAACCCGACGGATATCGATCGTTCGCGATCTCTCCCGGCGATAAACATTTGATAAACTTCCTGGAAGTATCGTTTACGTTAAACCCCGAGTACAGCATCTCTATATCTTTCTTCTTTGCCCTTTTTATTACTCCCTATTCAGTCTCCGTTTCGCCGAAATGGTTTTCTCTCTCGACGTATCAAGAAAACGGCTTTACCACCTGACCGTGCGAAGAACCCCCATAAATACCACAAAGCTTGCCGCGGAAGCTCGTTACCACGAGCATAAAATTCAGCCTCGTGCTCATGAACATGTCAAAGTACGGGCCTTCGAATTTCACGTACGTACCAAAGTTCATTTTGTATCGTAGAAACGTAACTCTTTTAAAGATGCTGAAATTATTAACGTCGATAACTCTCGTTGCTCTCATACGTTATATTTTTTTTTTTTTTACTTTAAGTATAGTGATTTTAATTAATCGATTCGAAGAAACGATCGAACTTTGTCATGAGAAATTTAGTATTTTGGAATGAAAGTCACTAAAAGTTAGGAAGGAACGTAGAAGTGCGGAAAATAGATCGGAACGTTGTGATAAACTTCGTCTCAACTCCGCCCACTCATAAGGCCCTTGACAATAATGAAGTTAGCGAAAAGATGATTAACGATGGGGAAGCATGAAAAAGACTTGTACAGATCTTTGAGTTAACCACACTGACGGACGATGATTCATCGTCGAGATGATGATACTATTTGTAAGGACAAATGCTCGCAAAAAGAGCTTGGTCTGCGTAATAACTAATTAAAGAATCGACCGAAATAACTCAAATTCTTGGAAAGATGTCCGTTATCTCTGTTCTACATATCTCTTTGTATTTAACAAAACATCTATGAGTAATATTTATAAATAACAACATTCCCGTTGAGTCCATCAGCACCCCGTATATAATATTTGTTATTATCGAATCGAGTTGTCTTACGCAAGTCCAATTCTATAACCGGTTTTCGATCGGGGTGTTTTTAATGCGTAATAAATTAAATCAAAATAAGTTTTCACTTTGTTCGAGTCACAGGTACTTGCCCGGACGGCATCCAAAAAAAGTCTCCTTATAAAAATGTTGCTTTATAAATCAGTAACCCATGTCGTGGATATAATGATGTTTAAATCATCGGCTACTTTCTACGCAAGACGGGATAATCGAAACGAAAAGAAGACAGACATCTAATTGACTTTGTCCTGTTGCACTTTTCACGATAACATTATGAGAAAAGCTGAGAAAATTACAATGGACTACTAATTGAAGTGAAAGAAGGAAAAACGATTACGAATGTCTCTTAGAGGAATTGACGTCCATGCGAATCGGTGAGTCACGAGTTAATTGCCAAAGTTCATTGGGGCTCCCGGAACACTTATGCGTGGTCAAGCAATACTAAAATGAGTATGAACTAATTAATTCCTGGAACATCGTCTGAAGTGCAAATTCTTCTACCGAGCAATCGAGAATATTCGTCTTTAGACGTTTCCAAATGTCTGCGTTTTTAAGGAGACGCGAAAAGAATCAATTTCAACGAGACCTACATATAAAGTATAAATGAAATCTCCAGACTGTTCTCGTTAACGAATGGGCTTGCTTCTTCTCCTCCTTCCCCTCCTCCTCCTCCTCCTCCTCCTCCTCCTCCTCCTCCTCCTTTAGATTTTTACAAGTGCCAATCACAGTGAAGAGAGACACTTGCAAAATCATTTCAAGAACAAGGGGAAAAAAATGTTCTCTCGTGAATCTTATCGCGAAACAAAATCAAGCCGATACGATATTCCATCTCATTAATTTACAAAAGCTCGATCAAGACAATCTTATAATCCAATCAAATTTCCTATCTCTCGTTGACGATTTATTAAAATAATACACGAGGTACAAAATTACCGTTATTTCAATACGCATTACCTATTCGGTCCTCTGGCGACTTACCAAATCTGTCATAGTTAATAGATATTACCCTTCGACGAATCTTTCGTAAATTTTCTCGTCATTCCGCGTCATCTCTCGTTTCTATTCTCTCATTATTAGAACGTATATCCGTTATATTTATCATTCGATCGTAGACTACCGATATCATGAAACTCGAACAAATCCGAGTATCTGGGTCATTCCCAATTGCCCATTTGGAGTAGTTCCAACGTACGTCGGTTCGGCGATAAACTAAAAATATCCAAATGACATCGAAACTCGTTTATTTCCACCTTACAACTAATGAAAATTGTTCAAACATTTTAACCATCCATCGCAATAATTACGATTTATCTATCTATCGTACATTAATTTTGTTTACATTAGCAATGTAACCATAAACCGGAATCAAAACTGGCAAAATCGTTTTCCATTAAAATCCTTTCCTCTTACATCCTGGAAAGAAGAAAACGACGAGACTAAGCAATTTCTCCTTTACGGAAAGTTGCGGCCGTGAGAGGCGCGATCGGTTAAATAACACGTTACACTACTACCATCGCAAATATCAGTGTAGCATTAGATACGAGTTAATACCTGCGACCAGGGGATGAAGTCATTATAAAAAGAATCTCTCTCTCTCTCTCTCTCTCTCTTTTTCTTCTTCTCTCTAATCCTCTCCTTCGATCGGAGGAACGTACTTACGTTAGATACCAACATGGATAGGATAAAAGGAAAAAAAAAAAAAAATGTGAAAGAAAAAGAAAAAGGACCTGTTTGCCTTAGAGTAAACGCGTTCTTTCGCGCGTGCCACGATCTAAATGGTGTCCACATTATCAGAATCTCAGCAACGACCATAAACCTTCTCAATAACTTTTTACTCTTTTCTCTCTTCTCTCTCACTCTCTCTCTCTCTCTCTCTCTCTCTCTCCCCTCCCCTCCCGCCACACATCCTCTACCAGTCTTTCTCGGAGTATCTTCCATAATCCGGTTGTTTTATGATACACGTGTCATGACCTCTTGACCTCGGTATGAAGTAAAATCCTCAAGAATATTCACAACGTCCCTTTTATCGTCACACGAGATGAATCTCTGCTGTGAGAAAATTTGCTAATACACGATAAGGTTCGGTCTTCTTCTTTTTTTTTGGATATTTTTGTTTTCTCTCGTATATTCTCTACGAATTTTATCTCGAATAAAGTTGCGATAAGATTTATTTCTAGGAATGATGTTGATTATAATACACATTGGAATAATGTGAAATTCAATCGTGAAACTTTTTTTCTTAGAGCGCTCCATTTTGTACTTCGAAGACAAAAAAAAAAAAAACAGACACACGCACGCACACACGCGATACACCATCTATTTCTAATCGTTCAGAATTGAATGGAACATTTTGCATTTCGTCGCGCAATATAAATCGGGGGGGTGGGGTGGGGGGTGGGGGAAGATATGTCAAGTTGGTAAAGGAAATGCCATAATTTACGATCACGTGTGATCTTTCAATCCCTTGGCGGATTAGCAGCTGGACGTCCAGACTGTTAGAAATACGAATAATGGACTGTCGATAATCGACGTAAAAGGTCATAGAAAATTCCTGGAATTTCTGCATCACTTGCAACGATTTTGATGCGTCTCACGTTTTGTTTACGTGAGGAATCCTCCGGAAACAGAATTATCCTTGGAAAAGGAAACGGAAAATTGCTGTGACATTTTCATGGTTCTTTCACAATCCTAATGCGTAGTTTCGACACTAAGATATTAAAAAAAAAAAAAAAAAAAAAAAAAAGAAGGAAAAAAGGAAAGAAGAAGAAGAAAAAAGAATCAAATGTCTCGTTAAAAGAAGGGATGATCGATCCCCGTGAATAATCAAACGAAAACTTATTGAATCGCAAATAAATCATGGATTCCATTCTCATCGGCAAACAAAGCAAATCTTCGAATTAGTATGCTATTGTTAATAAAGAACGCAATAACGTCGATAGCAACTCTTAAGAATCGATCGAACGTTACGAAATCTCGACAATGTAGTAAGACAATGGATTTAACTCACGTCAGTCATTTAAGAAATCAATTTCTTGAAGCCGGCCCCTCCTATCAAACGCATTATCCCTGGCGTTTCAAATGGGAAAAATTTCTCTATGATCGAAATGGTTATACATCGGAATAAAAGCAATTTCATAGGAACGAGTATCAAACGGTGTCAAGGTAAATGAAATTTGCGTAATTCTCTTGCGTTCTTACGGTGCTATCACGTTCTTAGGATTTTTTTTGTTTTCTTCTTCCTCTTCTTCTTCTTCTTTTTTTTTTTTTGTTTCTTTATTCGACGGAAAGAGTTAAAATGAAGAGTTAAATTCCTAAAAGAGATAACATTTTTCTCGTTGTTCCTTCCGTTCAAAAACTTTCTACGATTGGAGAACTCGATTCTCCTAAGTGATATATGTAAATAACATATAAATACGTACAATAAATTACGAGGAAGCATGTAATCTAATATTAAATATTTGTACGTTCGCCTTAACATTCATTAACGATACGTTTTATCTAATCTATTGCTCATTCCCCCACTCCTTTCGACATCAATCAAACGCTGCACGGAATAAGAGAGACTATCTACTTTCCTTCCATAAATTTTCTTGCGATATTCTTCCTTCGAATCCTGTCTGCCATAATGAACGATGTATCGCACTTACGAAGTGAGTCACGTAACTGTTTAAAAGTCAGTGTCTATACTTTGATAAGAGTTTATTTCGAATATCATTAAAAATGTATTGAGACGTTGGCTTGCAACAAGTTGTATGAGTCACCCAATAAAAACACGTAAAATTTAACGTGAATGTTCAAATTTTGTTGAAGATTCTATCGGACTTTAGCGATATAAATCAATCTCTTAAAAAATCTTAACCTCAATACAAGAAGCCAGCATATTTCTGTCAGCGCTCACGTAACTTCAAAAGGTCTGACTTATAAAAAGAGTTTAACTCCTCTCGAAGGAAATACCAAGTTAAAAAGGACCGTTCGGCCCTTTTAGAAAATTAACGAGCGATAAAGATTCGGGAGGCGTGAATCATAGCGCGCAACCGTGCCAACGAGGAGAACGATGAGGTTTAATAACAAGGGCTAATGAATAGGGCCGCCCTCGTAAATTCGAGGGACACCCACGAGTCGCGTGTTGAGAATTTTTCATTTCTTCGTTTTGCTTCTTGTATCGAAGGGGGAAAAGGGCAATAGGAGGAAGAGAAAGGCAAATTAAGCAATTAATTTTATGATAAGCAGCCTTCTTCGTATCCGTGGGTGTTCTTAATATTCTAATAATTTCTTTCTATAATTTAATATCATTGAGAATATACAAGGCCTTCTAAAAATAAACTCAATATTTTACGAAAGTTTATTCGAATACGAACGAACTGACGATACTCTATAAAATATTATTCAAACCAATTACATTCGTCGTTTAATAATGGTCGCGCATGGCGACGCGAAAAGTACCTGTTCGAAAGCGTGCGGTCATTGACCCTTACAGATTTGTAATATGAATCACCAAAAGATAAGAGTCATCGCGCCAAATTCACAAGCAAATTTTCTATCTGTGATCAGACGTTTACGATAAATAATTTCGATAACGTTAAGAACTTTCTATATATGCATAACTCTCAACAAGAAGTTTGAATGTCTAGCTCGACTACTCAACTCACGTTGAGTACCCAGACTATTCAACGTTGGAATCTACGTTCTCAAGAATTTTCTCCTTAGAAGAATTATCGAGAGAGAAGAAGCTCAGCTTGGCTGAGCTATGCTTTTTGATCGGAATGAGTCTTACAAGTCCCTCGTAAAGTATGATTTATTCGTCTCGCTTTACTCCTCGTCGCAAGGCAGTTAGGCCAATTATCCAGAACAACGCAGACGCACGTAGTTACATACACACGAGCGAGCCAATTTATATACCACGAACTGAAACCGAATTGCACGACCATCTCTCCAGACATAATTCGCGCAATTTTTATAGGTTGATTAGCCGCGCCCATAATGCCAATGATCGATAATTAGTGCACGTATCTACCTATGTATGTACGTCGAGAACGGTATGCAGGTCATCAAAGTGTACGAATCGATCTCTTATCGTATCAAATCGCTGATGCATATTTATCGGATTTGAAAGTTGATTCGAATCTCTGTTGACCTTCGAAAGTAAATTCTTACGTGAAATTAACGGCTCGTGTAATCTCGAATGCCGATTACCGTCGATTGAAAAATTATTAAAAAGACACTTCGCATAATATCGATGACGAATGAAAAATCTTCTTCTGAAAAATGATATTCTTGGAAGGATCGACAAGCTTGATATAATTTCTCATTTGACATGTGAAAATCGACACAACAATGTTAATATCGTTGTGAAATTTCGATTAGTTTTCGAACAATGAAATTGCTTCTAGTATTTCATCTCTCACTTGAGTACTTACTTTCAAGATGCTACTGAGAGAAGCTGCAGAGCCACCCCGTGCTTACCAAAATAACTTTTGTTCTTGATTCACGAAGTCGTCGACCGTAACGCGTTAGGAGAGGAAAATCGTGCTGGTATATATTATGTCTCTCTGAAGTGTATTGCGCTAAAAACACGCACCGTACGTATATATGCGATCGCGTATATCAAGTTCTGATAAAATAAATCTAAACTCGGGAAGAAAAAATAAGTAAAATGTAGTTTCGTAAATTTACCGGTGACGTAAGGAACTCCTGATACAAATGCAATCGATGATGGAATAGCATTGCCAAACGTATAAAGCTCCTATTCATTTTAGTTTTCACGTTCTCTTCCAACCGTAAGAGTAAGAAGAATAAGATAGAGAAAGAAGAAGACTTTCGAGAGATGCCGAGCAACGTTTCGGAAAACACGTGTTTCTTTTACACAGTGGCCCGATATGTTTACATAGATGTTCCAACGTCTGTTTACCCTTCGTATCCCTCTTCGCCGCTTTATGATACTCACAGGTTATGCTACTTCTCGCACCGTATAACCAATATTTATGCTCGGTCCTGTGAGCTCGTTACGATACGATCCTAGAGGTTTTATCTTACACACCGAGAGAAAAGAAAAATGATCCAATAACTTAGTAACAACATTTTATCGATTTTTTTTTTTTTTTAACACATACATACATACACACGATAGATGATTACGATATAAGATAACTTCCACGAATGTATCATAAATTATATCGCGATGATGAAACAAACGTATTGATTATTATTACATATTTACATAGTTATCGTAAATAACTAGAAACGATATCGCAAATCGTCGCCTCCGATCACTTTCTGAATCCTTGAAAATACGTCGTCGTCGTCGTCGTCGTCGTCGTCGTCGTCGTCGTCGATGATAGTAGGCGTTACTTCTATGGACAATGCATCAGAATAATTGCACGCTACATTTAATAAAATACATCCGACGTATTTCTTTCGGAATATCGTGAAACGTCGCCGTTAACGAGCTGCAAATATTAATGTTTAATTCCTAGTCGTATAACTTTGTTTATTCATCGATCGACATAAACCGGGAGAGCCATTTCCTGGTCCTTATCTAATCGTTCATCGAAACTGAACGCATGAATAATGCATTCCTTTAGCGATCTCGCGTTAATAATTCATAAGGAACGAATGAAGATTATTATTGTGTATACCTACCTATAGAAGCTGAGAGAAGTCATCCAGACATGCGCCAACGACAAGAACGCCTATAATTATTAAGGACGATCGTTGATAAGACGATACTTTCATTAAATGCAATTAATATGTATTTTGAAAATGAACACGATGAGTTCCGTGTATTCGGAACGAGAAAACATATAAATTATAGGCACGTTTTCCACCGGTCGACTAGTATCGTATCGGTTATTTTATTAATGCGATGCGTGTCTTGCGCACGTTGCTCCAAATGACGTAGGAAAAGACGAATACAAAGTAGTAGCGAGCCTGGCGTCGAAAGATATCACTCTCCTCGCTATTCGTTATACAACACACGACATACTACTTGCTCGATCCAATAAATTTACGGCCGCTACACCACAATGTCGCGGTGTTTTCTACATTCCTGAGAAACTGCAATCGGATTTATTTGTCGGACTTTCGCTCGGACGGATAATCGTCATCGTAACTTAGCATCACGTTTGCTTGTCTTGTTAGAATCACCTCCTCGTATTTTCGTCTCTCCGATGAGACGTCATTTTTGGACGGTACTGGTGATGCCGTCCTTCGGAAGCTCGACAAAATGGATCGGTCCGTTTTGACGAGACAAAAATAAGATTATTTTTAAATAATTATTCATCCGACTCGATCAGAAGTTATTTTCATACAAGTGACATCGAACAAGTTTATTATATGAAAAAAAAAAAAAAAAAAAGTAAAAATAAAAAATAGCAAACAAAATGATGGAGAAACAAGATTTTAATTCACGAATACGTTTTATTAATGTACGACGATTTACATTATTATATGCGAAGGCTACTCCATAATTATACAGAGACGGTCATAAAGCTCTTGTAGGACAGGCACGACGTAGAGCGTGACTTCCTAAAAGTCAGCACTAATTTTCGCGATAAAGTCAACGGACCCAAACGATATCTTGGCAAATGTTTTTCGCGTGGCGATCCTCGCTATGTTGAAGCTTATCTCTTACGCGTGCTCGCGAGCAATTCTCTCCTACGCGCGTGGTTACGATCGCATTACAATATCGCAACATCGTTGTTTATTCGCCGTTATCCGATTCCACGAAACTAGGTGTGAAACTAGGATGAAGAATCTTACTTAAAAATTTATTGTATGATTAATTTTAATTGTACCATGTGTTTTGGTAATAAATGATATCATGTCATGTGAGTCATGTGTAAAAAAGTAGGTTAATTTCGCCATAAATTCATTTGTCTATTTAACGGGAACATTAAACTGCAACAATTAAAATTACATTTAATATTTTTACAAGGCCCGATAAAAATTCATCTATTATCTACGATTGATCGAATTTAAAAGAATTATGGGTAAGATCGAAGGTGTACAATATTCGCGTTCGCACTAATTGCAAAATAAATCGCAATGACGTGTACGTTATAAGGGTCAATTCGTAAAACTACCCATGGGAATTGTCGCGATGTCTAGTCCGTTGGTTAATTATAATGCATCGACCTCGTAACACCGAGATGCAATAGAGACCGAAGCTCGTTTGGTCTTTGGAATTTGTGTTGAATTATTCTCTCACGTTTTTCCAACTAACAGATAACATTTCCGTTGATGAACACGAACATTCACTCGACTCCTTTTCCCGTTTCCAAACGTATTCTCTTAAAATAGACACGACTACGTTTAGCAATTAATGAAAATTAACTATGCTTTTTTGATCTATTTCTTGTTTGTTTTTTAATTTATTGAGTATCGGTGTAGTCGGAGGTATAACCAAAAATGGTTTTATAAGGTAACTCGTTTTGAACGAAAACTTGATCGTACGAAGATACATAATAATATTAACGCCTTAGTAGCGCGAATTCGTCGGCCTTCGGTAAAGGCATTCTCTCGGTTGATTTACAAGCGGCAAGCGTGCTAAGAATTTCGTCGATTTCCTAACGTGACGCGCCTCTGTTTAAGCTTCGTCCGATCGTGTAGGCCCACGGTAGCTCTTACCTTATCCATGCAAATAACGAATTACGCTTTGGTATCAACGAGAACGCGCGCCCGTCGCTTACAAATGATATGAATGTTAATCAGCCGATATTTCTATTTATCTATGCTAATATTTAAGATACCAAACTCTATCTCGCTAACGTTCAATGTAACGAAATTCGATGAACTTTCCTATGGTAAAAAGGTTGGTAAATAAGATAGAATACATTTAAATATGAAATACATGGTCAAAATTATCCTCTTTTGAATTTCACGTAGGTGTTCAAATAAGAGAAAGAAAAAAAGAAAAAAAAAAACTTATAGATTTGAATATAATTGAATGTAATTCACTGAATCACCGGTTTTCTCTTAAAGCTACACTACGATTATTGCTTATGCCGGTCACTCGTTTTTCGCTGAGCTCGTCGTTAGCGTCGAACGACGTTGATTACAGCAAGCGAATAGAAACTTCCAGTTTAAGTCAGCAGGACGACGTATGTTGGCAAGCTAGTTCGTAAAGGGTCACGTCGTCTAAGAGAGGATCAACGACCTTTTTACCTATCCCAGACTGCTCTCGAACGTGGTTTACTACATTTGCCCAGTTAGATACTTCGCGGAGAGTCGTCTATCTTCGGTTGCTGCTATTTCGGCGATATGGACGCTTTTGGAACGCAAGAAACGACATCGTTGACGTACGAACGATGAGCTCTCCTCCCATGGATATTCTATGTAGTTCAAAAATGGCGAACTGACGGTGTCCAAGAATGTTAATGAAAAATGTTGCGAATTCCTTGGTTATCCTCGGTAACAATAACATTTCGAGAGAGAGAGAGAGAGAGAGAGAAAGAGAGAGATCGAGAAACTCGATTGTCCCAATTTCATAATTTTATTTCAACAATTAACGTCGGACTTGTATAAATTAAACTTCTTGTTATCGACACAGCCGAAAGATCCTCCGGGCTGTACATAATCATCGCAGCTGCTCGCATTTGCTCTTCGGTTCAACACCTGTGCAATAAGTTATATGATGATCGTCTGACTTCTCTCAAGATAGAAATAAACGCGAATGATCTCGAGCGGTAACGAGCAGCTTCCATGAATTTTCTCTCGGTTAAGAACGGATCCACAACACCGCGACAAGAAAACCTGTCGTTGACTAATTACCGATCACCTAGTCGTTATAACTGCTATAGGTGAGATCACACTTTGTTTCGAGCATCGAAAGACAAATTGAATCCTGATTGAAATCCCTATCGGGAATACGATCAACGCTAACGATATATCTTTCGTTGTGAAGATACAACCTAACGGTGATAATTAAAAGTTCCTCGAGCCGATCGATTGCTCGAAGAATTTAATCCCGACTATCCTTTCGATAACGAGCTTACATATATATCGCCGTTTGATCGAGTTAGATCGAATCCAACGAGCACGAACGTTAACGAGGTGGCACGATCGAGAAGAAACTCGTCGATTAGTAAGGAAGAACTAATTAGTTCGTGTCTGGATACTTGTCTGGATGTAAAGCGTAAAGGTCTTGAAGCTATCGAATGAATGGAAGAAACACTACTTTTTGCCTTGTTCACTGAAAGAACCGACCTTCTTCGTCTCTATCTTTCTCTCTCTTTCTCTCTCTCTCTCTCTTTCTCTCTCTTTCTCTGTTTCTTTCTGTCTATTTCCCTCTCGTTTGTTGCCTCATCGATAGACTCCCTCATTCAGTAGGAGAATGGTTATTTCCGAGAGGCTAAAAAGGAAACATATGTTATATTGTTCGTTTTGTAGCGGATCGGGTTAAGGCCGGTGTTTATTGAGGTCTTGTATTTTATGGTTCTCGTTGGTGGACGACGAATTTGCATAAAGCCGATGCCAAGTTGACGTTCTAAAAATAAACGGGACTATCTTAGTGTTTCCTCGCTACTTAGATCGGCACTTCGCTTCTATCGTGAAACATACGCAGAATTATGATGTATGCTGTAGAGAAAAATATTCATTTGAAATAATAATTCGATCGTTAAATTTGAAAAATCAATAAATTAATTCCTCTTTTACAAAATCGTCGAATTCAAACTCAAATATAATGATAATAATAACTGAAAGCGACTCGTCGTCCTTCCTTTCAAAATGACGACGTTAATTATCGTAATTGCGTCGTAAGTGTCGGCCCTATGATTGAAGAAAGCCACAATTACCGTGGCGACTACTATAAAGTGCATGCATTAAAAGGTGCGTGAAACATGGCGAGAAACGCGAGTTCAAAAGATAGGAGACTCAAAATAATACGATCAGAATTCACGCTTAATTGTCTTGATTTTATGCTCGCGTGACGCTTTCTCATCCGAATCGTTCCTAATTCAACTTAAGAATTTGGAGAGTTATCCGGCCTTTGTCAATTTCTATTTCTCTTTTTATTTTTATTTATTTATTTTTGTTTTTTTTTTTTTCTTGTAATAATAGTATATTGGGAACAAAAATAAACGATCTTTCGCGAGTTTCTCTTCAATGGTAGTTTGAAAACGATCGTTTAAAAATTAGCGAATTCGAAGAATAATGGATTGTTCCGCAGTTAAATTTAAATGATAAAAAATGAAATGTAAACATTCGTTATAAATCGAAATTCGTCCGAATCACTCTCGGTAGAAATGTATCGGATTTTACTTTATCTATAATTTATTGTCAGGCATTCATAATTTTATTCATTTATATAATGTACGGTCTGTACCAGTCACATTTGGGTCGCGATATCATACAAATATGTTGGGTCACATGGCAAAAAGGTTGAGAAACGCTGGTCTAGACTACCTGGAAGCAAAACATTGAGAACGAACAACTGATAACATCCGCATATTCTTCTGTGTATTTATGAAACGTGCCCCTGTCCGCGTCGGATTGGAAATAGTCAAGAGAACGCTTGGTATATTGATGATACCATCTTGCAATGATAAAGTACGAGGAACCGAGCGCGATTCATAAACCATCGATATTTTCTCCGGCGGTTAGATCGCAACAACGAGATCAATGACATCGGAACACGTGCGTTGCTCCGTAACATCCTCGTGACATAATTAATGTTCCACGTACACTGCAATTTTGTATAATTCTACGGTTAACGTAACAGAGATAAAAAAGATGAAGAAGAAAAAAAAACAAGGGAAGAGAAAATGAAATTACAGCGATATCGGAAACATCGATCGATACGGTGTAATCGTAATTATACGATCAAAGCGAAATAATGGAAAATAAATTCTATCGCGTTAAGATCGTACTATCCGATTAAATTGTTAAGAGGATAAGGATTAAATTGTAAGTAGATATAAGTTAGATCGTAATTTCAAAATAACATGAGAATAATGAAAATGAAATCGGATATCATCGTGTTACAATTACCTTGTCCCAATCCTCGTACCATCGCGTTATAAATAAAAAGAGATAAAGAGAGATATTCGAAGCACGCAAGAGCCGAGCGAGAGATCGGCATCGTAAATAACTCTAATTACCTATCTCATTTGAATAATCAATTGGACTACTTACATGGTACTATCTACACGCCCCTCCAACACCTACATCGACGGCACTACGTCGATATCGTGATTAACGTTAAAAAGAGTCTTAAATGACTAGAGCAATAAGGCTAATCAATCGTGGTCGATCGATTACATCGCATTATCGCTATTATCGAAGTTTGCTCGCAGCAATGTATCCGGCAAGATCGCGCGACATATTTTAATGATTTATATTTCGCGAGGCCTCGAGGAACAAACTCGTATTCATACCTATAGTGTGTGTGTGTAATATAAGTATATCTTGCTGATTCGAAACTGGTTTATGAGCCTAAAGTCTACGAAGGAAAACGTATATACTATAGGAGCCGTATAACGCATAATAGCATAATAACGGCCATCGGTGAAACGACAATACGAAGGAGAGAAAAAGATCGATCGTACCGTTGTCGATAGGCTCTGGCATTAGTCGAAAGCTTGACACGTATGAATTACTACTTTATTACGCTGACATGGACGAACTCCATTATCCTCCTACCTTCGATTTCTTCTGAACTTCGTTGGCGTATTCGAGAAGAAGAAGAAGAAGAAGAAAAAAAAAATATATATATATATATACATATACATGAAAAGTTTAACGATGTCTCGAACATAACACATTTCATTGATGTCCTATTGAAATGGGTTCGCAAGTGTAAGATTGTCTCTCTCTCGAGAGAGATCTCTTCTAAAGAAGCAGCATGAAGAATAACGGTATCTTCTATTGCCTATACGTTGCTCGACATTGTCTTAACAGTTATGTTTGTCGCGTTTCTCCCATGCTGTAACAATGAAGCAACAAGTGGAATTAGTCGTAATGATGGAACGTTAATGAAACTTGTCTATATCCAGACACTGACACTCTCCCACGTCGAAACGAAATGCCAACCCTAATAAATGATTTTTAACGACGACGAAAGTACTTTTTCTTCCTTCTCTTGTTTGCGGACGATGTAATAAAACACACTTCTTCTCTCCTTTCTTTTTTTTTTTTTCTTTTCACTTAACCTCGAATCTCATAGCATTTGCCATTTACAGTAATTACAAGGTCGACCACTATCGGCCTGTCTTAAATCTTTTAGTCGTTTTATTGTTAATTACCGGTAAGTTTGTTAATTGGAAAGGCGCTATACGATCTCGAAGCGGGAATGAAAAATATTAGGTAAATTCAATACCGGATGATTAAATTTCACTAATTACTCGTTCCTTTGATAAGGGTACTTCTAAATTATGCAATTGCGTTGATAATCATTGAAGATATTCTTCTTTTTTGTTGGAAAATAACAAAGTGACGACTAAAAAAAAAAAAAAAAGAAAACAAAAATTACATACTTATTATCGACGTACAAATAACTCGAAGAAATCGAAAGTATCGTACGTTATTATCGTCATAGGAAACGGACAAGTAGTTAAAGCGCGAGGTCGACAGACGTCGAATAGACAATAAGACATACGAGCGAAACGTACCCGTAAGCGTTGGGATAAAAATAGTTGACCCGCTTCAAAATGCGCGCCGCCACGTTTGAAAGTCTTCGCCTCGAACGAACGTGGCCCGTACTTAGACGACCATAAGTACTTAGGTAAAGTGGATAATAGACGGCACTTGAAGATGTTACAACTAATGTGTACACACAAAAAAAGAAATTTTTTAAATAATAATTCAAATATCAACGATGGTGTAGCTCGTAAAACAGGGCGTATGCACGGCACGGTTGATAATAATCAGATCTATTACAAGCATTCAACGTCTTCGTCGCGTACGTGGGTAGCGTCTTCTCGTATGTCGATCCATTGAATATTTAATATATTGTCGCTTGAGAGAACAAAACCAGTTCGCCTTGTCTATCCATGCGTTATTCCGCTTCTTTCGACCGTACCAGATATCATTTTAATTAAGAATAACTTCATGTAAGTTGATTCAAAAAAATGTCAAATCATCCGTATGTTGCAATTACAGTTCAAGTCGAGTGAAACAGCGTGATATCGTATCGAGAATAGAAATGAAATGAAATTAATCGGGACCACCATAGTGTTTTATTATTCGAATAATCAAGCCTCCAGCTTATTTTTTTGGGTTAACGCGTGCTCGTTAAATTCCATCGACGTACAATTAGCGATTGTTGTATGAAACGATAATTTTACACTCGCTCATCGTTCTCACGCGTTCCTACGTCCGTCCGCGACGTTCTAACGCGACCTATCTGCGACATTAAGCGAGAGGAATATCCACATTACGTAAGTAACATTAACGACCGGTGCTAGATTTGATCGCAGTGCACGGTAATGAATACTACTCTGTCATATCTTATTGAATAAATATTACTACGAAAAATCTTGTTTAACGTGATGCAAGGAAACAACTGAATTTGAAATTATGTAAATTATTTCAACGAAATATACCAAAGTAACCATTTGATATTATCATACATCTAACGAAGTAGCCATTAACTCGAAACTCGCTTGCGTTGTTTACAATATTATACAAGATATATTGCGACGCAAGTATATAAAGTATATACGTACATACAAACTAATATTACGATGGGTTTCGCTACGTGGAGGTTGCTGTTTGCACAATCCAATGATGATAAATGTACGTAATTTACTAAAATATATGTATTAATAAAATTCCTTAGAACGTTCCCTGAATGTTTCTACGACGAAATACTGCGACGGATTGAATTGTTTCCCAACATTCATGGTAACTCGACTCGTTTGTTATTGTTTACAAGCTCGTAAGTCAAATTTCAAAGTCGGAATCGATAAAAGCATGAGTTTACAATTACTGTTATTGACGATAGATATCTTACACTTGATCGCTCCATCTCAGGATGAATGAACCGTCCCTATTTGGCTCGAGAAACAAGTTCTTTCAATGAAAACCGCCTTATTTGAACGTACGGGTATATCTTTTTCCTCCTCTCTCTCTCTCCCTCTCTCTATCTCTCTCTTTCTCTTTTTCTTCTTCTCGTGTCCTCTCTCTGGATTCGCCTTTGCGAGCAAAGACATTCCTCAAGAAGATACTACAACAAAAATACAACGTACTATTCCTCGCTTCCATTCAATTCTATCATCGTGATCTCTTTAAGAGAAGTTACGATATGTGCCCATCTCTCTCTCTCTCTCTCTCTCTCTCTCTCTCTCTCTCTACCTTTCTGTCTCTCCCTCTCTCTCTCTCTCCTTTTCTTCCTATCTATGTATCTCTCGAAAGTAAAACGATCCAGCTGTATCCACGCTCGAAGGATTACAGCATATCCGAGAAATGCGGCATACACGTAACGCACGTTTTATGTCTATGCCAATAAATTATTAGAATCACGTGTAATACGTAATCAAGATGTAATTAATATCGTCGAGATGTTTTCCTTTTCTTATATATATATATATATTACAGCAAAGGGTATAGTCCTATAGCGAATGCACGATTTTCCGAGCGAGTCAAACGTGTGTCCTTCGGTGCCTTCGATGAAAACGTGTTCTCCTGGAGGAACGCTATTAACCAATGGGCGTGAGACACATCGATACGTCATTGAGATTGTTGAGCTACGGTTCAGTGGCTTTCGTCGAGTAAGCCTCGCCGTTCTAGATATGTAATGCACAGATCGTTTCGTTCCTCTATTAGTTCAATTGTCATCCCGGTATAGAGGGTAAAGCGAATGAAAACTTTAAAGCTTACTGCACACATCGAATTAAATATTTTGTCTTCGGTAAGAGATATTTTGTCGGTGACTATCTAAGAAGAGTTACTGTCTGGTGTCTAGTGTGTAGCCGACCTTAACGAGACGAATCGATGGTACGAAATATACATAAGATTTATTTCAAAGGGACTCGGAAGAATGAGCTCTGTCTAAGGACGATTAATTCTACGATGAAAGATCGTGAATAGGAAGACAAGTTTTACGGGTTAAGTGTCACTTATTCCTTTCGAGCTTTCTTGACCTATGACTCTCGATGACCAGATGTTCCATTTGTTCCAGCATGGAATTTTTGTCAAATGTCAATAGAAATTTATCGTCTTGGCAATGCTAATCTGCGAAAGCAATCTCTTTATCGATTGACTCTTGCTATATTGTGTGACTTTTGTATCGTCCGATGACAAATGCATTCTGACGATAGCGATAGTATTATATGAAACGTTGGTATTAAAATGTGAGAAATGAGTCTGTGATAAGTGGGGAAATAAAAGTGGATGCGACAGCGATCGAGAACGCGTTGTCAAACAATCGTGAACGATACAGATATAAGTTATATTTAAAAATTCACGATATATGCGACGTTTCGCCGCGCTTTCTTTTCCATCGACATTTAAAAATCACAGTTAGACGTTACGTTGACGAAGAACAAAGAGAGGGTCGTGCTTTATCGTCGAAGAGGAAACCATTTCGATGACAAATTTATCGTCGTCTACGTCTTCGCCGTTGTCGTTGAGGATAAATCAATTTTTCCTTAACATTTGTTTACGTAGAAGACTTTCTAAAGGAGTGTCGAAGCTAGCACGATTCAAAGCGTGTATTGCAAGGCGTGAATAAAAGATGATGTCATCGATAGGCATTGCACCTTATCCTTATTAACGGTCAACCACCGGTACGTAACAGCAAAAGAACTTTTGGATGATCTCATTGGCCGAAGGAAGGCGAACGTACGATGTCAAAGTGCACGCGACAGGATACGTTCTTATAAACCCTTTCACTCGATACGTTCGAACGTTTATTAACTCGGAACATGTCCATTCCAATTCTTTTTGCTCTCAGTCGTGTCGACGTTCGCGAGTCTAATATCGAGTCTCTGATTAAAAAGCAACAGAACATTCGATATTAATCTCCCTATTGAATATGTTACTCGTTACGGGTATTCATAAATTTTCAGCTTCCAATCGAATCCCAATTATTTTCTATCGGGGAAAGGATTGTTGACAGCTTCGACCATCCTATCGCGACACGTTTCGTCTTGGAATGCAGGCCGAGGGCGACATCCTTGCATACGAACTGCCTCTTCAACGCGTGACCTACGACCTTTCGCACAAGATCCGAATATCTCTCGAGGAACGTCGCTTTAGAAAGCTATCTGCCGATTCTTCCGCGTTCTAACGTTCAAGCTGCGACACTTTCTTACATAAAACGATATATTTTTTTCTAATAAATTTTTTCTTTCTTTTTTTTTTGTTTTTTTTTTTTTTTTTTATTAATGTAATAACAAATTTCTTGTTTTACGAACGTATTTAATATTTTCTTTTTCTCTTTTTTGTTATCTAGCCTTATTACCCTAATGGTATGTACTAGTCCGAACAATTAGATTTCGCTCGAGCAAATGTCATCTTATCTGTGAACTGATGTTCGTCGTAGCCTACTTACAGTATCGATACTAGTGACTAATTAAGAAACAGTGCGATTAGCAACTGTTTTTGCAAACCAAGTAAGTAGATATATCGTTTAGCCTTGTCCAATTTTTTTTTCTTTTTCCGAAGGACATTTATATATATATATATATATATATATATATATGCAATTTTTTTTCTCTTTTTGAAACGAACAAAACGAAGTACCAATTAAACGCGATCATATTGATTAATCGGGCCTATTTCGCTGAGAACGTACGACAACTCTGTTCGTCGTGAATCGATTAATCGATCCAGCCGGAGACAGCCGGGCGTCGTCGACGGGAAGAATCATCGAATGAATCATTGAAAGTGGCTGCATTTCATTGGTCACGTAGCATACTAAGATATTCTTGCGGTCTGCTTTCAGACCACACATGAAAGAGAGAAGGTTACGGCGGTAAGCACGATTCGACGTCAATTCATCGATCTCGATGCGCACTACAACGCGATTAGATCGATGTCGCAACCGTTAAAACGATATGTATCTTTTATCTTCTCTATTCAAAGATTCTTTCTCTCTTTTCTTTTTTTCCTTTTTCTTCTTTTCAAAGAAAGCTCTCGTGACTCGCCTGTCACTTAGAATTTATTTAGACATATCTCAGTTCTCTCCGTTCAGATCTAATACAACGTATATAAATACAGATACCTATTACGATTATAAAAATAAAATCAATTGAAAAGTTGTCATAAGGCAATTCGTCTGATTAGATAAATCTAAGGGAACGAATGAAAAAATTTTCTTTCATTGAATGAATTCGATTCCAAACACGACCTGAATCGATCGACGTCGTCGATATCGCAGTTTACACACTTCGAAGTACATAGGTTTATCTCCGTAAGAGAGTGAAATAATCGGGGGGAAAAAAACGTATCGACGATATTTCGTTTTGTCGAAGGTTCCTTCTGAACGTTGTAAAACACGGTAGGGTGTATACGCGAGGAATGAAGGTTGCACAATAGCGAGGAATAATGGTCATTTCATAAAATTTAACGCAACGAGCGATGCTCGGTCACAAAAGTAGCGTTTAAAACAACCCACGCGCTTAATAAAACCTCATCGTCCTCATAATGGCCGCTCGATGACCAGTCCGAATAGAATTCGACGATGAATCGAGTGTGTAATGCGAATGTGAATGTTTTATTAATGTATCTTGAATGTCTCTGCATTCTTTTCCATTTTGATCATCTCCTAATTTCTCTTCTAATCGAAAGAAATCGAAGATATATATTTACAATTTTTTTCCTTCTTCTTCTAAATGCGAAAGACCAATATAAAAAGTAGGAATATCGAAGAGACCAACACGATTTTTCAATTCTTCGGAATCCATTATTGAACGAACGAGTGATGCTCACGATACTGTCTGTATTAATGCATATGAGGCCTTTCTTTTCAATTTGAGTTCTCTCGATATATATCAGCCGTCGGAAACAGCGCGTATTTCTCTAAGAACGAATGAGTTCGCGCTCGCTTTCATCTTGAGATTCGCTTTTGGAGTTCGGCCAATCTTCACGATAAAAAGGTATTTTATTTTCAGAGGTGACCTCGATAAAAATAATCTCATAATATCCGTGAGAGCCGTCGACGAAGGCGTTCGTCGTGCGATTCAAAAAAAAAAAAAAAAAAAGAGGAACTTCTATCGATTGATTTGAGCTCGTAGTTAGAAAAAAAAAAAGAATACTTCGATAAAATTTCAAATGGAGACAGGGCATGAGACTCGTCGAAAATTTTTTTCCGAAAAATTGATTAAATTTTCAAACAGTAGTAGTTGTTGTAGTTGTTTCCAAAAGTAAAAGAAAAAAAAAAGAAGAACGGTTTTCTTCTCTGAGAAGGCACGACAATGTACATAAATCTAATCTTTGGCCGAGCAAGCATTTCCGCTCGGTAAGACTCGCATATCCGTTAACCATCGAAGCAAAGCGAATGTCCGAAGAGTGCACGCCGTCACTGGGAATTAGAACGTTAATAAATATCCCTATCTTCGCCAAGCGATAAGAACGCGCACGCGGATGGAATTCATGACAAATGTGTCGATAGAAACGGCAAAGACGATGCAGGGCTTTAACGGCTTCTTGTTGCAAAAAGTTTTGCAATATCATGAAACACAATTAAATGAGCGATAAATCTCTTCTTTATCCATGGAATTCGCGTGTAACTTTCGAATTTTTTTTTTTTTGATTTTTCCTTCTTGCTCTTGCTTTCTCTCTCTCTCTCTCTCTCTCCCTCTCTCTCTCTCTCTATTTATTCTTTTCGATTGAAACAAGATTCTCGTCGATTATTACGGCTCCTAATGTCGTTTATACGAAGAAGAATACATATTTGGTGTAACGTTTCTAAGAATCACCATCAAACCCATTACCAATGATGATCGTGGCCAGTTTAACGGCCTTCCATCTCTAATGGCGGCGAGTCTTGGTGATAGCAGACAGCCTGGCAGCAAAGCAGCCCTCCTCCTTCTCGGAACACCAACGTGCTTGGCATTTCGTATGGAGATCACAAACGACGACCTCAACGAATACACCTCCGCCACGTTTCGCATTCTTTTCCGCCCGTCCATCTGTCTCTCCTCGTTCGAGTAAGACGTGCCTCTCTATCTCTATCTCTCTCTCTCTCCCTCTCTCTCTTTTTCTTTCTTTCTCTTTCTCACTTTGTCTCTCTCTCTCTCTCTCTCTCTTTCTGTCTTACTATCTCTAAGAAAGATGCCAAGAATTTCACGTTACACTTCGCCGAGCTCGAAGGGCGGATACTCTCGAGTGAGTCGTCACGTTTCGTGCACCTTCTCGAACTAATCGAGTAACGACTTCCCGTGGAATTCAGTAGTAAAGCTTTGGAAAATTTTTCTGATCCATAAAAACTTGTGAATTCTATAAATCTCTTAAGAAATTTCAACGTCCACCTAACATTATTCGTGTCACGACTTCGATTTCGATCGCAAAAAACACATGCAAATATATGTATTTACACATGTAGATATATATATATATATATATATATATATATATATATATCGCTGAAGTACTCTCGCGTTTCACCGCGTTGAAAGAATGGATTGGAGAATGGTTTGGCCTTTCTCAATGTTTCTATTATTCAACTTCAACGGTCCTTAAAGCATTGCGATTGTCATTAAACAAGTCGAACACGTCAACGAAAGGAAACTGATCGATCTTCGACATCGTGGGTGGTCCAAGTATCGATTCTTCTCTTCCACGTATTATTTTTGAATATGGTCGACTCGCTTCGGGCAATTCATCTTCATTGTTTTCTTCTCAAGAATATTACTCATATTCATCCAATCGGTTACACACCTTCCAGCTATCTTCCTTTTCTGACAGAGAAATGGACAGAGATGAGAATAAAAACAAAAAAGAAAAAGAAAGAGGAAAAGAAAAGAGAAATACGAAAGAAAAATCTATACACGTCCATCTATCGGAATTACCGAGGCACTCGAGAGAATGCAAATTTTTATAGGCTCCTCGAAATCCGCCCCCCTGGCGTGGTAACAGCGAAGTGGACCACCTTGCCACTTTTCTTTTGGGTGGTCCCACTAGGCCGAGTCCAATGTTTAATAACAGGAGGTGTTGTCCAGCATACCCGATAATGCTTCTTAACAGCCGACGAATAGCCTTTGAGGGCATCCCGAAATATTTTACTCTGCTAGATTGTATTTCGGTCTTTACACCTCCAAAGATATTCTCTCTTTGGAGTTGAAGGTGGATCCTGAGCTTTCCTTTTTCGCAAGAGGAACAACGAAGGATTCGTTCCTCGAACCTTCCTCGAGGTTGGTGATCTTTTATCACCGCTTACCACCTGTCGTAGTTGCTGAGCGAAAAGCAAACTCGCATCATGCTAATGTAAGTTTTATTGGCCATTTTGCGGTCTCGCCACTTAACCGGCCTCTTCCTCGCCTTGAAACGAAGGCTGCTTAATTTTGCGAAGTCCTATCGTTAAAAGAAGAAACGAATGACTTATACCGATCGTGTCTAGTTTGAGTCCTAGTTCAGAAACTTTCTCGTCTAATACGACAAGACAAAATACAACGTGCTCTGGTAGTTCCTGTAATTAAAGCGGAATGCCGTTTTTAATATGTCTCTGAAAGATAATATACGAAATTACATACGGATTTGCATGCGCCTATCTAAGAAAATCAGGTCTTTCCACGTCGTAAAACGACGATTGGCGCAGGTCACGCTAGATTGAAAGTATTAACTAATCCGATTTTGCGATGATAGTAAAACGAATGGACTCGTTTCAGGCACATTCTCGATAATTCCTCTTGTTCTTTTTTCTTTCTTTTTTTATTTTGCAAGAAGATCCTTTGAACTTTCCCGTGTACTCATCGAGCTATCGAAATCACGGGATCTCTGAGCGATTTATAGAATAAAGATGAGACAAATCGTGTCGGCGTGATCGAGAGCAAAGAGTAGTCCATTTCAGTCGTGCTTCGCATGTTGTTAACTTTCCCTTATCGGCCTATTCGCTTTCAACCAGCTAGAATTTCAGGAACGAGCTGCAATAAATTGCACGACAACAAGATATGCATTTCGCGCGAACGATTTTATTGCCTCGATTTAAATGAGGAAAAGTCGATCACATTAAAGAGGGAAATCGTTTTCTTTCTTTTTTTTTTTTTTTTTTTTTCCTATTCAGAATGATAATCGAAGAGACCGCCGCGCGTGAAAAGGCGTGTGTGTGGTCCGTCACAATAACCAATTTTATCTATTTCATTCTTATACTTATTCTTATCTATTCAGTTTATGTCTCCGTTCTTCTTTCTGTTACCATATAGCTAAACAATATATCATTTTGAAGGAACTTCTACGATCTTTCTAATAAGACAAGCAACGCATGGAGGAAGACTTTCAAATTTTATCGTGAATTTTCATAGCCAAACAAAATCGAGGAAAAGAAATCACGTGCGAATTGTTGCCTGCGGATTGGAAACCTATTGACCCTCGACCCACTGATCAAGAAACTCAAACGCCTATCGTCCTATTCCTCCCATTAAGATGACAAATATTTCCCTGGTATATATCTCTCGTATATTTCGTTAAATTTATGCCTACTGTGTCGAATCGATAGCGAGAAATATCGTAAAACTCAATGGTGAAGGATCTGAAACGACCTAACGACCGTATTGTTCCCGTATGACTCTATGAAATGTTTTCTTTTACAAAAATATTTCTTTGTTCGTCGCATACGTAATGTATGTATCTACAAAAAAAAAAAAAATTATATAAAAATTTCTATCGTAATTACGATTCAAAAATTTTGTTGCCGGACGTAGGCGGCCGACAAAAGCATATCACAAAATGAGATTCATAGGAACCGTAGGATCGTTTTAAAACCTTGCTTTCTTGACCTTTCGCCGAGTCTGATTTCATCTGAATCATTAACGATAGCGCAGCAAAACACGCACGTATATATCCGGCTCGTAAAAATTTATTACTTCCAATCCGTTTTCTTCTATCTCGCAATAATCATATGATGTGTTTCTTCCCAAACACATCATTTTTATTTTTAAATGTAAAGAGAAAAGTAATCACGTATCTTCCATACAATTTCCAAAAATAAACAGAAATCGAATTTCGTTAGTTCGCCGTGCCTTATCTTTGCTTATATCACAATAATCTTACTTAAAACCGATTGAACAAAACTTATATAACGTCAACGTTGTTTTCAATAATATGAAGAGATAACGAGAATTTCTTAGAAACTCGAAACGACAAAAATCGTAAAATGAATTATCGAGATACCGTTAGAATATATTATTAAAATAAATTCAAAGTGCGAGCGTAGTTTTGAGAAAAAATGTTCCTCCTACCAAAGAAAGATAGAGTGAGAAGAGTGCGTACGTTCGTCAGTATTGTTTCTATTAAGCGGCGAGACATCAAAGGGAGTACCAGATGTTACGCCGTACTACATGGATCAAGTAGGTCCATGCCCTCTTTGAGAGTAGATGCACGATCGCAAGGTACACCATGCGAGCGAGATGCAAATTGGCTTATTAGCCTTATCTTTGGTGGAAAATCTCTTGTGGCTCTTGTGCGCGGGCTTCGGAAGAATCTGGCCACCCGTGATCGAGAAAAGATTTATTTAACGAGCGTTGAAGAAAGCCCGACGATATTTTGCATATATCTATATATATATATATATATATATATATATATATATATATATATATATATATATATATAAGAAAAGGAAAGGAAAAGGAAAGTTCAATAATTACTTTCGAAATTAAACGAATAATTAAATGGTTAAGTCCTCTCTCGAACTAATTACAGTATCACGAACGATGAACGATATTTTTTACATTCGTTCCGGTTCTATCGACTATTAGAAAGTTCGTAGAAAATCTATTTCCAGTAATCGAACAACGAATTTCGAAATACCATCGAAAAATGTCGAAGTCCTTGTTTCGATATCAATGTTATCTTCGCGAAATCATTGCTATTCGCTTTCTCTAATCAGAAACGATGCTCTATGTCTTTTTCGACAGGATTACAACGACAATGAAACCACGAACGATCAGGAGAGCACGAGTACGACGACGACGACGACTAGTACGAGCACTACTACTACCAGCACCACTACCACAACAACGACCACACCTAAGCCTACGGTTACTCAGCACTTCGACTACAGAGATTCAAGAGCTTACGACAGTGGTACCAGCACCCAATACAACGGGTACCAAGCGAAAAACGACTACCCGCCTATGTCAGCTCACAGCGTCCACAAGTGGCAGTCCCTGGGCACTCGAGAGAGCGTTAAAGAGACCAGAAGCAACATGCAGCAATATAACAAAAACGGCAAAAGTACGTCTCGTCAGGTTTTTTTTTCTTTTTTCTTACATCGCGTATATCTTTGAGATCGCTCTCTTCGCTAAAGGGATCCCTTTGAGCTCGATATGATATGCAGGGTTTTTTAAGTGAACCTTTTTAAAAGAACGAAATTGTACGATGTCGAATAGAATACAATGTCATCCTCTATAATCGAAAATAGTACAATTCGCTGTAGACTTTCCGATGATACGAACTTGGATTAGCAAAAAAAACATTTAATTATTATCATGCAGAGAGAGTATGAAAAATGTGATACGATAGTGCAATCACGTACAAGGCGTTCTGTAATCGATTTATGTAGATTACAGTAACAGCATCTTCCCCAATTAACTTTGAGACCCTACCCGAAGGTCCGTTGTTAATCGATATTCAAAGACAACGTAGGTGGCCCTTCTTGATCAAACGTTGCATTATTTTTCGTGTTTAGACGCAAATTGGTTATTAATTCGGTCATTAAAGTTCTCTCGATGGTCGATTTGCATCACGTCGAAAATTAATTTCCTTTGAAAATTTTACCTTAGAAATAAACCAAAGAAATATCAATCGTCGGGGGATTCTACAATAGGCGTGTCAGCGATGCGTATTCTGAATGGAAAGGAAAGGAAAAAAAAAAAAAGAAAAGTAACTTCTGTCTACCTACGAGATTTCTTGCTAGATCTCATCTCTCATTTATTAAAGTGTCGACACATATGTTATTCAGAAAATCTCTAAACGCGACGTGTGTTCTCGCTGACGCCTCTATTTATTCAGGGACGTTGTACCTTGCTCGTCGTGATCTCGAATGATTTCAAAACACGCTAACTATCGTCAGGAATGTCACCCGACTCCAACAAGAACTATATCCAATTACAGGCGCGAATTACGGACGATTCAAATTTCTTTATGACGAATTATTAAAACCGATCAAAGTTCATATCTATTCGTTTATAGTACATTAAAATTGTTATTTAAATAGGTAATTCGATTTAAAATAAGAAGAAAGTAAAGAAATAAGATTTCGAGCATTAACATGCAAACTGATTGCACAGTTGCGGCTATTGCCCATACCTTTTTGAATTCCCCTCCTGTTGTCCCAGACGCGATAGGCGTTACGTACATACCTTGCAACGTTTACGAACAACGAAAGTTCGCCGCACGTGCGAGCTACTCAACCTTCGTTTTCACGGCGTCGAGCGTTAAAGAGAACTTTTTATTCCTTCGATAGAACGATAGGCCAAGTTTGCTCGGTAAAAGCAAGGAGACCATTCGCTTCGTTGCTCTACGATCACGACTAGCTCGTTTTCTTCTCGTGATTTTCATTTTATCTCCGTCGTTCGAAAAAACCGACATATTCCGCGTGATCGACCGGGAAAAAAATGAATACGTTTTAGAAATAATGGAGATACGTTCGGTACGATCTTCGGTTAAGAATGGTCCCAATTTTTTCCTTCTTTCTTTTCTTTTTTTTATTTTATTTTATTTTTTTTTTTTTGTTTGTTTCGTTTTGATTCAACGATCAAGATCATAAATAGAGACAGGTAGTAAGAAGCGAGACAAAAGGAAAAATCAAGTGGCCGATACGAAAGAATAACAGGTGATCGAATCTAAACTTCTTTTCACTCGGCATAATACATTCAGGAATACGTTTGAATACGGGATGTACGAAGCGAGAGAGCGATTCTTCAGAATTCCTGACGGTCGTGCCTCTATTGTGAACGCGCGCAGATAGAATCTCGGTGTCAGTGCGGACCGTGCCGAGTGGAAGCAACGCCTACGCTCCGGATTAGCATAGCCGGAGATCGGCGGTGAAGATTAAACGACTAGGGAAATATATACATATATATACATACATACACACACACACATATTGACGGAGGAATCGTTTCCAAAACTCTTATGAAAAACATTACGTTCCTCCTGTCAAAAAAATACTTTCCTCCCTTTCATCCTTTTTTTTTTAAGAGCGAACAAAATTATTAGAAAAAGTTGAAAGTTGCTTATTGTTAAAATGAGGAACGCGTTAGCGGTACTTTAAGTACTATTCCATTAGGCTACTTTACATTTTCTTCGTGCAAATCAGCATGTAATTAGATTGGTAGATCGTTCTCCTTTTAATAATAGTCACGAAAGATATTAGAATTCTACTCGTTAAAATATCGATTTCGACACAGCTCGCGTGTCGGAGCTTTTTGTTTTCTACAAAACGATCTATCCTTGCTGTTGCACGAGAGAAGAAACTCTAACTCGTTAAATGATCAAAGAACGAATCCGTTTCGATTTTACTTCGCTCTCTTCAGAATCTTTCGCTTCTCTCTCTCTCTCTCTCTCTCTCTCTCTCTCTCTCTCTTTCTCTTTCTCTTTCTCTTTCTCTTTCTCTTTCTCCGGTACTCCGTTACGGCCAATAAACTAATCCGCGAGTAATGCCGACTGACAAACGACGATTTAATGCCAACTTGCGGACGTAAAAGCGGCGTGGAACGCGAAAGCAGAAGACTACGGCGACGATGATCGCTCGTAATAATTTTCGATTAGAAACGATGCGATCCTGCCCTCGTCTGCAATATTTATAAAGCGGCTCTTCGTCTTCGTCTTTATCTTCCTATTCGCGAACTTGGCCCGATTAACCCGCTCATCGTGAATCGCAATGCTATGCGCTATGCGTTTAAGGTTCGATGTTGCTAATGCAGACGTTTGATACCGGTCAATATTTCTTTCGTGAATCCTTTGAAATAAGCTTGTTATTATTAAAACATTCGAATATATTTTCGAATACGTTAAACGAGTAATTACTCGTGTTACTTCGAATGTAGGGACCAATAGAAGAATATTTTTAATTCTATCCATGCACCAACCAACATGACTCACAATTACTTCATCTCTGGGAACGAGAGTTTGATGCAATCTTTGCCCTTTGTCGCGTCGAATTAATTCATACCCAACATTCTCTGACGTTACTCACGTAGAGAACGAGTAATAGCGAGGGTAAGTATATACATATGTATATGTGTGTATGTACCATTGAATCGTCCAAGTATATCCTGAGTAATAACAAAGTAGCGACGCCCTTTGATCTTCTCTCTCGCTAGGAAGCGACCGTGCAAACTCGAACTATGTAATTTTCCCTCATAGAGTCTTAGGCGTACGATCCACCGTAGTTTCTCGATCGACGAGGACATTTCTTCCGCGATCAAGGCGAACTTCTCTCGATACGACTTACGTTGGCATAATTATCGATAGTATGCGGAATGCGTAGAAAGCGATTAGGTATCTTTCCCTTGAATCAATAGAAAGCTTTCGTGACCGATATCGTTCGATCTTAAAAAAAAAAAAAATATTGCAACAAGTAGTCGATGCGTGTGAGCGCGTGTGTGCGATAAACTAACTACTCCTTGATGATGAACGCATGAAATTTCTAAATACATAATGGATTAGTCATCGTCAATAGGGACAAACCATCGATCGATCGTTCTATAGATTTCCTTCGATAGCCGTCATCTCCTTTCTGCGATTATCTTTTAATTCTACAGGGATAATACAAGTTTGCATCATTTTCAGATGCACAGATCAAGGATGCTCTACAATACGCGATAAAAGTATCTAAAGAAGGTAGCTGTCAGTGGCCACGTCCAAGAGTTATTCCGGTCCGCGATGTCTACCCGAGTCCATCGACCACCTACATTCCACACTGCGCCATCTTGCACAGGTGCTCGGACGATACCGGATGTTGCAGATCGGAAGCACTCACCTGTGTACCTAAGCACTCTCATCGTGTCGAACTATCTTTTTACGTGAGTCGATAGCGTTCTCTTATTTTTGTTTCTTTTTTTTTTTTTTTTTTTTTTTTTTATTAGTTTGATATAAGCAATTTTTATTATCCTATACCTCATCAAATCTTTTTTATTTATTTATTTATTTCCTTTTTTTTTTATAATGCGCAAGAAAAGAGAAAATGATACCCTGCTTCCTGTATTGAAATTCAAATTGTATCAATTATTGAGACCGCGTGATACAAGATACGTGATTATTAATTACCGCATATTTCACTCATATACCGCGTTATTAAACAAAATTAATAACGGAGTCATGTAGAGCGAGCCGATTAAACGGTAATCGTAGAGCTACTAGGCAAAGGCTTCATTATGCGAAAGATAAATCGCAAAGAGAAAGAGCCTTATACGATGTATCTACTTATGTACATCGTATTGAGAAACGATCTTCAAATCGCCCGAGGCAAATTTTCAATCGAAGAACTCTATCCATCGTAGGAGAAAGTACCGTCGATCGGGGCAAAATGCATTGTGGAAAATTTATTAGCCAAGATTCAGGGAAGAAGCCACGTAGTAAGTCATTCTGATTTACAGTATAGGACATCGTTGATTATCTTTCAGTTGAAAACATCTATATGACTCTTTTACGTTAAATAGAATATTAAAACGAAGAAAATATCCCAGCTTGTTTATTTTCTGAATAAATTCTAAAGATTGATTATGAATGGACACAAATCTTTTCCAATCCAAACAAATTTTTCTCATTTGATTTAACAGTTATTCGACAGTAACGGCATTAGAACGGTAATAAAAATTAATCCCACCTAATTGTAATGCAAATTGGTTTTATCTAAAATTGTACGAATGACACGTAATTTCTATGACGGTGGTCCATCGTGTAATCATCAATTGAGATATACGATCCAACGATATGAAACTTTCAAACGCTTTATCATTTTAATTCTTAGTACTCTTGAATCTTCGTTTTCCGGGTCGTTTAATCAATGATTAAGACAGCCAATCATACTCCTCGGATAAATTCGTAAATTGCAACTCTTTGCAACTCGATACTTTGAGTCATTACTTTATCACACGATTACGGACGCTCGGGATCAATTTCCATTGCATTATATCTGGTAATCGATTCTCAAGCGAGCCTACCTAATTTAATATTCGTTGCAATATCAGCGCTATAGTATATCTATTTGATAAATTTAATCTCTTCGTTCTCCTAAGACTGGTCGCATAATTCGAATCTATCGAATGAACCGATATTTAAATCGAGTGAAATATTTTGATATTTTGTCAAAGGATATATTGGACATAGGATCCAATATATCCTTTTGACAATAAGACGATGAAGTTTTCGGATAAATCAGATTCTTCGAACTATTCCAAACATACTTTCGATCGTCTAATTTCCAATATATAGTTAACCTAACAGTGCAACGGAATTATTATCGAGAAGGTTAAAACGATGAGGAAATTAATTTTCCTATCTTTCAAAGATCGATGTATGTACTGCTCGGGATGGCGATTACGCGATTAACGGGGATCACGGCCCAAGAAAATTAATCGCTAGTGATCGTGCTAATCATCTCAGTCTGGAACGCGTGTAAAATCGAAAGTACGAGACCGATCGAACGAGAGATTTCAACGCGTGACTTGCCGAGCAGCTTTGTACTATGAACTATACGTTACTCTCCCTTTCAATTATTACTTTTTACTGCCTTTTCTCTCCTTTCCAGCAATCGATAGAACAGCTCGATTCGACAGCTTAATTGTACTTGCTTGTATTTGTAGAAATTATTTTCCAATAAAGATACTACGAGCGTATGACGTAACTGACGTAACTTAGTACAACTCGAAATCATAGATCCTTCGCCAGATGAAATTACTATCCACGTGAAATGTTGCCACGGAAAAATGATTATCACGTTCTTGGTATCGACGATAAGAAACATTGATACCATTAATCGTCGAATCGATATTATCAATTAAATATTGAAATATCGGGGTAAAGATAACCGACGCTTTCACATTCGGTACGTTGCTGACGATTAAAAAAAAAAAAAAATAAAAAAATTTATGGTAAAATACTGAAGAAATGGCATGAACAAGAATGAATCAATTACGGGTTAGCCGATTTCTATCTTTCAATAATGATAAACGCTTAGAAGACAAAGGGAGTGAGATGTCGAGGCATCGGTGGAACGAAAGCTCGCTTTACGATCGCCAATTAGTTCTATTTTCGAACTCGAGATCTTGAAACAATGGCCGTACGAAATCAAAGGATAGAAAGACGAGGTGAAAGCAAGAGCAAAGTCATCTTTCATGTTGGCGGTTATCGATCATCTGGCCGACGTTAAAAAACTTAATGACTTAACCGGCCCAGGCTAATTTGCTTCTCGTAAAAATAAAACGGCCAAAAGAATCATTGCAAGATCATCGTAAAATTGTTGAATTTAGGCATGTGGGCGATCATGAATCGTCATGGTTATTACGTCAATTAAATCTCATACCGTATCGCCGACTCTTTGATTAACAGTTCTTCATTAGCATAGGTGCATTAACATAGGAGAAAGTCGACGAGGGAAGAAGAAAAAGCGTAATTGTTCATGATTTCCTTTCGGGAAGGTGTGACCTATAAATTGCATGTAAAAAAAATCTTACGTTTCAATTTTGCAGCGAAATTGCATCGTAAAATTTCTCCAATAATAATAGAAAGATTATTTCTCGAGGCAATTAATTTTTTTTACATTATAATATCCTACTGATAATGAAAAAAGCGAATTAACGACAAGATCAATAGCCGATAAATTTATTAACCCTTAATTACTTATATTTTTTTCACTAATCAATTATGATTCCAATAATTATAAACATGTTCTAGTATAAACATGCAAGTATCGCTTTAAAGTCACTCGTTAAAACGTACCTCGTGCTATTAACGATTCCCCGATTGCAAAGGGGACAAAAATCATCGCGTTATAAATCGCAATAAGCGCATGCCTAATTGCCGGTGGGGTGGGCACAATAACATCGGGAGTATAATTTGCATTTTACTGTAATTACCGTACACGACATTAGCATAAGTTCGTAGTCGAGTATTTTCGGATTTAAATATGCTGATGCATACAAATACGAAAATAATTGTAATGAGTAGACTCGAAAGAACAAATATCAGTTTCCTACGTAAAAAGAAAATGAAAGAAACAAAGGAAAAAAATGGACATTTGTAAAATTATATTACTACGAATGAAAATCGACTACTAGTCACGGTATAAGAATCTAAACTGCAAAATCGTACGACAGATGGACCTCTGATAGTAGGCGTGGCAAACATATAAATTTGCACATAAGATACATCAAGCATCGAAGTTTTTACGCTTCTACTTACTGCTCGAGATACGTACGGTCTAACGTCGTAAATGTAATAGTCAGCAGTAAGTTTAATGCTCTTCCTTGTAAACCACCGAGCCGCTTTCAAAGATACGTGCGCGGGAGTTTTTAAACGTCTCGCTCGAGCACGCACGTCAATCGACACTTTGAGAAGTTCGATTCATCGGTCTTAGATGAAATAACCCTGGTACAAAACGTGCTGTTTGTTCTTGGCGTGAAGACGCCGTTTGTTGGCACTCCAAGATCGCCGACGAAAAAAAAAAAAAAGAAGAAAGAAAAAAAAAGACGTTACTATAAACAGGAAAAAAGAGAAAGAGACACGGGAAAGAGTGAAAGAAAGGGAGAAAAAGAAAGGAGTACGGTAGGGGCTGTCAGGAATTTAACGTTCGACGTATGCTATCGTAAAGTCCCTTTCACACCGGATGGCCGTCACAAGTCTTTCGACTTACAGTGACTCACAGTTGGAATCGGTCACGTGGTATCACTTAAATATACGAAACGTTACTGGTATCATCTTGAACACTTTTTTATACGTTACTTTTTATCGTTTCTTTTCTTATTTATTTTTTTATTTTTTTGTTTTGTTTTAAATGAAATTAACGAACAAGATCGTGATTGACAATATACGATGCGATTAATTGATAATGAAAATTCTCGGTCAGTCTGTCTTCGAGCATAAAGATCCAGCAAGCTCGAATCTGGAATTATTTTTGGTCGCCCTTACGCAGAGTTGAACGAACCGATATTACGGATATATACCTACGTACATACGAGTACATACGTGTCCGCGCGCAAACGGATACGTAATGCAGCGTTTGAAAATAAATGGATGTAACGAAAAAGAGAAAAAAAAAGAAACCCCTCCCCCCTCCAAAAAAAAAAAGAAATGGGATTCGTGGTATCGGAGATGCGTTGCGTTGAATCAACACTTACTTCGTTATGCTCGGTAGGGATCATAAACGTCTTCGGATAAAAATGTTAACACTTTTCATCGCGATGAAGGCAGGTGTTGAAGAAAAATGTTTTGAATTCTTCCTGACCGTAGAAAGGCATTAATTAGATGCAAAGCGGAAGGCGTGTACTTTCCATGCGATATTCTTTATCTCGAGAAAGATCGCACGATATCCCCGTTTCTCTTTCGATACACCCACGTGCAAATGGTCGACCAATCAAGAGTACTGATTGTGATAAATGTACGGATACGGGATCGCTGGGGGTCACCGGTGTTACTACAAGAGAGAAGGCGATAAATTTAATAGGATATGTTGTACTTTTCAATGCTCCATACCGATAAAACGAAACGCAATGGCGATTTCTAGTTACATCACAAATTCACTGAGTACACAGGTATATAGATACATGATCGCCATAAATTTCTTAACGATCCTTATCTCTTTGTAGCGTGCAAAACGAAATTTTTCGTGACTAATGAACGAAACACGAAAATCGGATATCCGTAACGTCGTCAAGATCGGGCCGGATCGTTTAAAAAACGCACAGGCTTATTCTGTTATTTAACTCTTGCTCGCGACGAGACGAAACGCTCCAATTCCTGTCCGTAATTATCCTGTTCCACCATCTGTCCATGGAAATATATAAAAAGAAAATAAGAGAGAGAGAGAGAGAGAGAGAAAGAGAGGGAAAAGAAACAATCCGAGAAACAACCAACAACCTCGTCATCCTCGTTCTCGTCTCATACGAATCGGTTTATTACTCGAGTTTCGAGTTAGTCAGTCCATAGAGTTTGGACACCACACTTGGCTAGGTATCAAATTCGAACGCGTGCAGACTTTTGGTGGCCGTGTATAAGACACCAATGAGCTACAAAGATCTCACATTAGCTAGGCGAGAGATCGACAAAGAGAGTCTCTCCTCAAAAGAGAGAGAGAAAGAGAGAGAGAGAGAGAAAGGGAGAAAGAGAGAGGAGAATGATGCATCTCGTTCCTCACGACGCGCAGCACGAACGTTGAGTTATATAAATACCGGCGGCTTGGCTTCCGCGATACCGAAATACGCTGATTTATGGTGTTCCTCGTTGGCTATATCGCAAATCGCCCTCGCAGATACACCGTAGTAACTGGGTTAACGTTTGACGATCGTTAAAGCCTTTTCCAGAAACACGTAAACTTTCAATAGATATTCCGAGGAGAGACTCCGTTTCGATAACTCGAAGTAATTCTTCGAGAATGAGCATGTTGTTACCGTTTGAGAATCGAAGTGAAATATAAATTTACCAGGTCGTTCTAGACCAACCTGATCGCAGACTGGGTTATAAATAATCGACCTTTTTTATTTATTTATTTATTTTTTTTATTCTATTCTCATCGACGTCTAATCGAACTATCCCGATGGCAGCGTTAACAGATGTTAGCTACTCTAATCTGACATTTATGGCAAAGTGAGGAATATACTTCCGTGATACCAAAATACGATGATGCATGGGATCACCCAAGCTCGTGAGAACTTCTAATTGAATCTAAAATATACTGCTGGTAGCTGATTTACCAGAAGATTCTGCTAAATCCTTCTACTTATTCCGTTTATAAATTTAAAGACTTTCGATCAAAATAATTCATTTATCGATCCTGTCGTAAATTTCAAAAATCCCGTAAGATCTACTTGCACGACAGGGACAGTCATTTGATTTAACGTATCTACTCCGTCAATGATCTCGTACTTCAAACGTTTTCAGAAACAAACTTTGTAGAGATAGTACGTTCAAGTGAAAATGATTGACGTTCGAACTCTATTGGCGTGCACGCGAATAGAAATAGATTAGAAGGATCTCACTTGCAAGCATGTTCTAAGCGTTTACGTTATCCTCGATTAAAACGATCGTCCGATACTATACTACGTTGTGCCTGTGAAAGTCGTTCCGAACGAACATGAGATTCGAGGATGAATTGTAAGGATTTCAATTAGGATCGAATAGATACTCCAATTTGGAAATTTCGAAATTTATAAATATTTAACAATATTTATTAATATTTGACAAAAATAAAAGCAACGTTATGTTCTTTGTTTTCCCCTTCTAGACCGAATCGACTCCGTTGCTAACCAAAGACGACGACTGCCTTCTCTCGTAAGACTCGGCCCGGTCGTGCGCACGGGCATTCTTTGCAAGATGTTTCAAGTTACTATAATCGTACGATGCTTACTCGGTGGCACGTGTAGCCTCTTGGTACAATTCCAAGTCAAAGTCACTTTGGAAAGTACTGTTCATCAGAAATGCTTAGTATAGGAATATACGCGATATTTTGAATTATTTGATATCTCTATTCAATTTGATGATAAACGATACGACAACTATATAAATTTCTACTTTGAGAGATTGGATATAAAATAACGCCTCCCACCCTCCACTCCCTCCAGATAAAAAAAAAAGTCTTATAAATTCTCCAAATAAATCGGCATATCGAATTTGCGTGTTTCCTTTAGCACGCTAAAAATCTTACCACGAAAACGAGCACGTCCACCGTCCCTTTTCTCTTGTACTTTTCGAGAGATACCTCGAAATGGTCGTTAATGGGTACCTACCCGTTGGTCGGCATACTCAAAATTAAAGAAGCAAGCTGGCCGAGTTAAGCTACCCTGACCGGTAAACTCCACGATAATGTCTGCGTTCTACCGCATGAACGGTTCCCGCTTCTGACCACACAATATTTTTTTTTTTTTTTTTTTTATTTTAAGAAGCTTAGTAAATCGTAACTTTCTTTTAAAATATAAAAAAATTCATTTACGAAATAAGTGCCACATCATTGGCTAGACTATATAAGGTTCATATAGTCAACAATGATATGTTTGAAAGGTTTAAGAAATAATAAAATTCACGATTACGATCCCTGTCGAACGTGATAAACCTTAATTGACGTGGCAACGATCTAATGCCGTTCCTTTTACGTCCTCCTATAGATCGTTTGTCGAGTGAAAGGTGAGAATTGTGCGTCAGATAAAAGGCCACGTGGAATTTTTAAGCGACGATTACTATGGAATGAAACGAGTTTATCGTATCGACGTATGACAACTCGGTCACCTCGTTCTTCCTTCGTTTACATTAACTATCGACGTTTTTACGACATATCGCAACGACGAGACGCTATTGCGAACGTGTATCCTATGTTATGTCGATTGCATATAAAAAACAAAATCGCTGAAAACAAAACTGCTGCAAGCAATGAAATTGAACGGTTCGACGTTTAATCTAATTTTATTTTCTTTTTTTTTT
This sequence comes from Dolichovespula sylvestris, assembly GCA_918808275.2. NCBI lineage: Eukaryota > Metazoa > Arthropoda > Insecta > Hymenoptera > Vespidae > Dolichovespula > Dolichovespula sylvestris. The sequence goes on from OU964972.1 coordinate 4,487,704, forward strand.
TTTTTTATTTTCAATTTTTCTTTTTTTTTACGCAACGATCATCTATCTATCTTTTATGGTTCGTCTCTTTCAAAGAGGATTTATTTTATCTGTTTGATGTTTATGCTCTAGCACCATCGGTTATCGCGAAGACGTTCAAAGTGCTGCACCAGTTTCAGGCCACAATTAGTGACGGGCTTTCTTTCATACGACCCTCTCGTCCGAAAGACATTAAAATACCGAATGGAAGAAGGTGATGGAGGCCGAGGTTAGACTGGTTAAAAGTAACTCGGCAATCGATAAAATGCTTCTATTATCCCGCATACAATACGTTTAAAACTATTCTACTAAATGCACCTACGCCGAAGACATAAGTAATTAGGAGAAAGTGGGGCGAGTATTGCAGGGCATATGTCGTCGCTTTCCCAGTTTTTCTGAAACTCTTTCTTCATTCAGGCTACACCTTCGAACATAATCCTCCGAAATGATTACAAAGAGGTGAACAATTTCTAAATCTATAACGACACGCGCATATCATTCTGATAAGTATATTCATGCTATCGTGGAAACGATAATAGGAAGGGATATGTCGATTTAACGAAATCACTGAAATTATTGAAAGAAACGATTTTGCTCGATCGAAGCGTATCCACAGCTTGGTCGATTTCCCTTGTGCAACACTCACGAATACGAAAAGGATACGAGTTCGAAGGGACTGACGAGACTAGCAGCTGCAACGAGCGGCCTTAACGCTGCCAAGAATTATAATGCCGAGCAACGGTAGTGCGACCGAAGCAACGAAGAAAAGGAGAAGGGGGAGACATTTTCGTCTCTGACTTACTCACCATTGTTTTATCCATTTCTCTGTATAAAACGAAGCCAAAATGGGCGTGTACATCACCGTCGAAAGCTTCCAGAAGCAGCGAGGAATACGAGCCCATAAGTAGGCTCCTTAAAACCGACGAATTACGTGCGACGAATCGTTTGAGTTATCGTCTTTTTAAGAACGAGTACTATAACCCCGTTGAAAGCGGCATATATTACTGTTCTCTCTGAGCCTTTGGATTTTCTCGAATCGTTTCTAGATAGTACATTAGAAATATGAGCGACATTTGTATCCGCTACACCAGAGAGAGAGAGAGAGAGAAAGAGAGACAGAGACGTATCACGAATTGTACATTCTTCAGTTCGAGATAATGACTCAACTCGTGCTTCAGAATCTGGACCAGCGATTCCAGAGTCTATAGCAAGCTTTGAAAACTTGTTGGGCGAGTAACAAGAGCCCAGTGCACCTGTGTGTTCCGTTCAGGTTGTTCCAAGAGAAGGATATGTAACATTCTTACGGAATGTAGTAGATCCCAATCGGAAAGGGGAAGACCTAGTTATCGTTTCTAATGGTTTTCTCGAGTCGCCACTCTGGTCGCTTCCAGAAGACCCTCGGATGTTGGACCTTCTTGTTTCTGGAAGTCCACGTACCATTCGAGTAAGATTAACGATGCCCCTCCGTCCAGCGTGAATGGTTTTTTTGTGTCAACGCGAACACGTCCGTCGTTTTAATGGCAAGTCGAACACTGTTCCTGGATTACACCTGACTGAACCTGCGAGATCCTCTGACAGGTGCCGGCAAAAAATGTCAAGTCAACGAATACTCTTATTATCGATTTAATCCTCTTAGATTCGGCCACAGGTTTTACCTTTTAAATATAGGACAACTTTGATCAAGGTTTTGTTATCGACGAATTATTGAGGTTGATCTGTTGATGATTGAGGATTACCACTTGATGTCACCACCAATCTACAATTCCATTGTCCTACCGTATGAATAAGAACATGTAAGTGAATAGATTTATATCGGAGATGAAGAAAATCTATCTTACCAAGTATCTATTCAATAGACTTTCTCCTTCTATCAAAGCATAATCGAATACCGCGCAAATTGATTCGTATTCACGCGTAACATTCACTACAATACGTTAGCTACCTGACTGCTCGTTTTGTTCGAACAATCCAAGCACACGACTGGCCGTTGAACAATCATTCAGAATCCGAACGCTTTGTTCGACTTTAATTGTAAGATTTCAATGGGATCCATTGTTGGACTTATGTCATAATAAATCATTGAGGTCGAAATCGAGCCGAAAGTATTGTGTAAGCTCGAAACAAAATTAAAAACAATATTATTCTCTTACACAAACGACATTCGTGTAAATTCAATTTTTTTTTAATGATAGTTTATCGATTCTAATATGTTCATGAATTTTTCGAACCTGGGATTGTGATCGAAAGAGTGATTTCTCTGTTACGAAGTAAGAAAAAAAAGGAAACTGTTAAAAAGATTGAAAGACGATAAAAGTTTGTCTCTCGTGTGCGGCATCGTAGAACGAAGAAAACAATCGATTCAAAGCGATCTTCTTAGTCGAGACAAGAAGAATAAAATGGTAGAAGGAAGGAACCAAGGGAGTCACGACTTCCTTTTCCGTTTCACCATCAGAGGAGGCCTCGCCTACTCGTGCTGACCCCACGGGGTCAGCTGTCAGGTATCGATAATCCCACCGCGTACACAGCAGACATGCTCTCTCATGCTAAGCACCGTGTTATTTCTATTTTTGTTCGAACGTACGTAGGGTACGTGCGTGATCCTATGCTGCACTGGCATATCGAAAGCTCACTTATTCCTACGCGACTCACATATACTCTATAAGAGCGTATGAGACGGAGAACGTCTGACGATGCGTCTCTTCGCAAACGAGTGCAATGGCTCCGCTCCCATCTGATATACTCACATCGCTTCAGTCAATGAAAACGATCGTTGGTTCAACGCTACTCTACGATAATTTATGATCGGTCGTTTAACAACTTTGTTGAACCGCGCGCCTCAATACAAATTCTAAAGTTTGCTTACGGGAGAGCGTTAGTAAGGAATTTAGAATCAAATTAGGCCAAAGTTCCCGAAGAAGATTGATGTAGATTTTAAAATAATCAAATAAAGACCATTGGCAGAATACTTATAGTTAATGTTAAACTAGCTCAATCTATTCTAAAGGATGATTCGAAGAAGTATGACTTTATGGTTAATAAAATTTTGCGCGTTTACTACTAGTCCTCTGCTATTTGTAAGCTCGTTAACTTTAAAGAGGCTATGCTCGGTTGCTTCTGAAAACTATTAAACGGTAAATCAAACGCGCAACAAGGACTCACGAGTAGTCCGGCGTAATCTTTGGAGATGTTGCCTTGGATATGCTTCAATATCGTACATTGCACTTCTTTCGATGGGACAATTTTAATATCCTAACAACATTATCATTTTCATAATTTTCCTAATAAGATATCAGATACGGATTATGAGAACTTACGTTAATACCGAACCCTCGAACAGGCAAGGTTTATTTTAAGCTAAGCACTTAAGAAGATCGTCTGCCTTTGGTATGGGTAAATGAAACTACTTGAAACGCTTAATGCATTTGCACCCAATTTAACTCGCGATAGTAACCGATCGCGACGTTTATTTTCAAATTAATTTCAATTCAAAACACTATACCGCCCTTCAAGAAAAAAAAAAAAAAAAAGAAAGAAACAAGCATTCGAACCTTACGACTTCGATAGAAATTTCAGTCCTTTCTAAAGTCAGATAAGAGTAAAGCGCGAAATCTGGCATGTATTCCAATAATAAAAATGGAAATATCAACTAATGCGTATAATCGTAAGGTGTCAGTTAAGACGGGAATGTTCATTAACACCTTAAAATGAGTGGCCTGTCTCTGGTACTATTTAACAGGCAAACACTTCGAAAGGTTAATTAGATATTAGCATAATGAGCACGAGGAGTCATCGTATGAAATTGGAATCGACGAAGACGTTTTATTTATTCGAACGATCGAAGACAAACAGAGATAAATAGGATAATAAAAGTTGAAAAATGTCAAAAGGAAGAAGTCATCGCGTTTGAAAGTCAAATCCAAAAACAAGTTGTGTGCTTTTCTGTAACACATCGAACGGGCCTTCCCATTTTCTCTTTTTTACCCCAACGTCATCGTCGGCTTTCGTAACTCTTGACTCGTATGGATTTGCATAAAACCACTCAACGTATGCGTTCCGAGTTACAACTTATGCCACGTCCATTCGTCGACGATGTGAGTCGATCGTTGGTTCCGCGAAGAAGGCATAAAAAAACGTTAGCGATGCGACGATTACTAAGAAATCGGGCGAGAGATATATAAGACGATTTGAAATTGATTATATTTCATTGCGTGAACTTACATCGACGTATGTATGTATGTATGTTAAATATTAATTGCGTTAAGTAACTTCGACGTTGGAAAGGAAATCAATCCTTGCAAGACATTGTCATCCGATGCGAAAATCAAAGGAAACATAATAAATCACGTAATAAATTAATTGTAAATATATTTCCTCTCGCTCGATTGTTTCAATCTCCAATCGGACTACTTCGATCGTAAATTAGAAAACGAAGATAACGTAATTGTCAAGGAAATCGTGGAACTATTCATCGATTAGCCTTAATGACTGCAGAATAAGAAGAACGTCCCACACAGTTTTCCGTCAAGCTTCGCTTACGAAACGGGAAAGCAGCTACTACTATTCGCCAAGGCCGGTTCGTAATCTAAAGTGCAGAACTTCGATTTAGATTAAAACTGGATCCATTTTCCTTCATCGTCCAGCAATTTGTTTATTTATCGATCGTTAAAATGACGCGAGAGCTCGAACAGCTTTCACTTCGTTACCGCCAATAAAATTATACCGTAGACGTCATTTTCGGAGGTATGAAAAAAAAAAAAAAAAAAAAAAAAGAAAAATAAAAATAATAAAAATAAATAAAAAATCCAAATTAACCGCGAAAGTCTGGGATATGGCGTCATACGAGGATTCGAAAAGAAATCGACGGGACCATCAAAACGAATGAGATATCTTCCATCGTGAAATTTTTGTACGAAATCGAAGGAAGAGAGAACGTCCGTATACTTTTTAATAAATAATTACCAAACGAGACACGCTTATGTACAATAATTCTTGTATGTATATGTATTTTATAAACGTCTCCGTCTTTTATATACACTATCCGTATATTTACAGTGAAACGAATCTCCCTGCAGCGCATTCATCTCGTCCTTTTATCTTTCCTCTCCATAATAGCACGAGGCCCTTTATCAATGGCCCGGATAAAAAGGAATCGATTGTCTCTCGTAATTTCTTCGTCGTACGACTCCCTCTCTCTCTCTCTCTCTCTCTCTCTCTCTCTCTCTCTCTCTCTCTCTCTCTCTCTCTCTCTCTCTTAGACGTTCGACTCGACCACCTGCGCAGCTTGGACATCCTGCGTAGATAGACTCGTGCAGCTCGTAATTTACCGTCAGATTCCTACCATACAGGGGTTCTCAAATCTTCGAACTATCATTCTCTTCGAATCAGTTTAGATCGATTTATTCCCTTCGTTGAGACCAATCACGATGGAACATCCGATACTTAAACGTTTCGTGACGTACACGTCGAAGTATTTTACGAATAAACTATGCTAAACGTTTGTAAGTATTATTTACATAACTTAGCGACCCGCGATGAAGATAGAGAATAGATTCTTCAAAGAACGTTAACCATCGAAAAAGGATTGGCCTCGTGCGAGAGAGATCGAAGGATCATTTCTCATTGATCGACCACCACGCCTACGAATAACTTCGAGATGGGGACATTACTCTTCGTTGTTATCTTCTCGCGACTTCTCGTTCGGTAAATTTCACATTGAAAATTATCCAATCCTATTGGATAATCTTTCTCAATGAAACTCGAGAATATCTTATAATAACTTATATCGTTAATCGCCCAGAATCTAGGCTCTAACTACAAACACGAGATGTACTTAACGGGCCGGTAAAAATAAATTTATTGCTCCTAGAGAAGGAAGAAGGATTATCCTAGAGTATAGAATCTGCATACAATACGACGCGAGTAAGAAAATGGAATTTTTGTTCATGGGAACATCTTTCTCTTGGCAATCTTGAGAGAAGCTATAATATGAACGGACGTATGTGTAGGACGATAAATTTCGTACGTTTTAAGAATGGCCAGGAGAGTCGTTCGTCATCGTTTTTCTCCCAGTACCCGGTTCGACGTACGAAACAGGAAAGGTGCGCCTGTGCACGCTCATTTAGGGTGTATTCATAATTCAAATAAAGAAAGAGAGAAAGAGAGAGAGAGAAAGAGAGAGAGTGAGAGAGAGAGAGAGAGAGAGAGAGAGAGAAAGGGATACGTCTAATATTCTAAATGTCATAGCTTATTAGATGAATCGATTCTTGACGATCACGAAGCCAAGACAGATGTGACAGAATTTTCTTAATGATGTATTTCGAATAAGCAATATTTATTTGCCGTTCATACGAATCAATGAAATTTACGTTTAAATAGAAACACATTCGAGTTAACTTGCAAGCTCGTTAAGTAACGATGATACCTAGAAGTTAACTAGGACGTTCGACGGTAGTCGTACTAAATTGGTCCGTTAACGTCGGTGAATTACACAAATTTTTTCAATATATCTAAACGATACTTTTAACTAACCTACCTACCGTAAGTTTACAGTCGCTTCCATACAAGAAGTTTCCTGAACCTACGTTTGCCAGTAATACACGCTAACCTAACCGCCGGTTAGAATGATAATTCTCGCCTGTCGAACGGCACGAATCGTCGGCGAAACGATTTAACGAGGTCCGAGTGCAGAAGGTCCACTATACCTTAGTTACTTCCGTGAAGAACGAAACTACTGGTATAGTTATCAAGAGTTACCGGTCTTCGATAATACTGCGATCATGATCGCGATTAATGCGATAAGAATTATTTTACATCATCGAATATAAAAAAAAAATAGAGAGAGAGAGAGAGAGAGAGAGAGAGAGAGAGAAAGCAAACGACGATAAATTCTTTTCCATATATTTTCCAATATTCAAAAATGATATTCGCCTGACAATGAATTCCTCGGAACGGCCACTATTCGTGTCACGTAAGGAGCACGATAACGGCACACGAGCCGATTTCAGAACGATCACGATCGCTATTAAAAGGAAAAATATCTTTCAAGCGATCGATCCAAATTGGAATTTACTGTTACGATCTAACGTACGCCGAGAGAAGGTTGATCCTAATAAATTATAACATGGTCTACCATTACCGTATGATCTTCCGCAAACATTGATCTTCTCTTATGATCATCGTCCAAGTTTTTCGACACCTAGTAGCGACGTTAATGACGCGTTATCGATTAATCATCCCCCCATAAAAGATTTTATTCTCTCCTAAAACAGGTAAGCGGTCGAGTTCGCGTCTACCAACGACTACTTGGCAAAGTTGTTATTAATCTAGCCATAAGTTTTACGACTAGTTTGATTGAGTTCGTAAATTTTACGTATACGCCTTATGTACATCCACTTCAGGAACAAGCTGTAAGAATTTGAGTTGGTGTACGAAGAAACGACCTTGCGAAGTACACTTACCCCAAGTATGGAGAACACGAGTGGACGGGTTGGTCAAAGTAATCGAACGTGTCACTATCGATACGCCCTCGCGCGAACGTGTTAGCGCCTTCCTATCGAACCAGATCGCAATCGTCCACTTTCTAAGGTGTTGGAAAAATTCTTTAGCGAGTCCGACGTTAAATTACTTTTATCTATACAACCGAAGTATAAGAACTTGTCTCACAAAATAGTCCTCTATATATGTACGTACGATATCGCATCTATCTAATAACCTTGAGAAACTTTTTTAACGAGACATCTAGCCTTTATTCGATTCTATGCAAATGACTACGAGGACCGTCTTTAAGAACCTGTTTTATGAGAAACGACGTTTGAGACGCGTGTCAAACTGACAGCAACGAGGGTAACCAAGAGGGAAAATCTTCGAAGGAGAGAATCGGTTAAAGATCGTTTTTTTTTTCCTCTCCCTTAACGAGTTTGATTGTCGTTTATGTTGGAACTCGGTACGTGCTAAAAAGAACAGAGACAGAAACTACCCGCGAAATCTCGGACGTAAGTAGACATAAGAAAGAAAAATTTCGTGCTTGGTAGCTCACGTAATATCGCGTGCGAGACGAGCCTTAGCCTCTTCGTTCCTCGCAGGAATCGAGGATTAACCAACCAGCACACGGAAGAAGAAGAATAAAAAGAGGAAGAATAAAACTAGCTCCCAGCAGCATCGTCATCGCTTTGTCATCTCTAAGGAATTTTTATCAGCTGCACCTTTCCACACGGCTAATGGTCACCGCGAGGACTACCGAGTTTGAAGTAAGGCGTTGCACGTTTCGAGGTTTCTTCCACGGAATGACTAATTAGCACCTACCATGTCGCTCGAAGCACGCGCGCGCGTTCGATTAGCCTGAACGTGTGAACTCCTTGCTTCAGTAGATTTCTAAATCGGCGATACCGTTCCATCGAACGATAGACGTTCCAGCTTAACAGAAGCCAGAGCTCGAAGAAGTGAGTTTACAAACGCATAACATTTAAACGATCTCAATTCTTGGAGTGATAACTTTGAATGGTCCAATGAAACGTATTTGACCATTTACGATTTTAACCAATTTAATCCGTAACTTTTACGATCACGCAAATCACTCTGGCCATAAACCCTTTTCGCGAATTGAAAGAACTTAATAAAAAAATTCACAAGTAATACGTCTGTTTTAACTTTTAAATTACAAATAAAATGCTTATATATATATATATATATATATATATATATATATATATATAATTAAAAATATAATTAAAAATGCTTTAGGCATTGCGTAGAAGGTCTGACCAAGATTGAGAGTAGCGAATATAAATAGTCATAAATCCTTGATCCAACGATTAATAACAGGAAATTACGTATGCTTAGATGATCGGAAGTGTTCCTTCATTGTCGAGTTTGCCCTTGGGATCTAAAACCGGTCAAGTACGATCACGATCGATCCCGTTTAGTTTCTACGTCGATCGATTGGAATATTAAAGCATATATTTAGGTATTACCTGTCCACCTGTACAATATTTCCTTTGCTACTCTCTATCCCAGTACAGTACAATCGTTTTTATTACAAAGAAAACCGCAAAATTTATTTTCCCTCCTTTTATCTTCTTCTCTACTCTTCTCTAAACTATCGATAAAGGATAGGAAACTTCGAGCTCGACGTCTGTCGAACGTTACGATCTGCATCCTTTTATACGAGTTTTATTACCGGTTTTACGTCCGACGATCGATCTTGGAATTTAAAGACGTAAGAAAACAGAGAGAGAGAGAGAGAGAGAGAGAGAGAGAGAGAAACAGTTGAGAATATTGCCGCTTGCGAATTTATACGTTATGCAAGACGCGGCGCCATGCAGATGAGAGCCGACAACAACGACGAGGGGACCGACTAATTTATAGCAAGGTTCACCGTAAAATTATTCACTTGTCGCTGTATAATAATGCTCGCATCCGCGCGTCGCGTCGCCGAGACGCACGCCTTCGCTTCATGAACGTCTCCTTATTTCCTTTTATTTCTCATTTATTTTATTTCCTATGACACTATCGACGATACTATCAATCCACTTGAATCCTGATATATACATATATATATATAATGCATATATATATAATATATATATATAAAGCATCGTACGAGTTTAAATTAATTATTCTTAAATAATCGAACAATCTGAAAAAAAAACAAAAAAAAATTGAAGCGCTCGAATTAATCCAACTTAAGTGAGTCTTGTGGTGGACACTAACTCCGACTTTTTTGTTAAAACTTTCTTCTTCTTCTTCTTCTTCTTCTTCTTCTTTTTTTGTTAAAGACGAAAAGATTATCCGTGACGTCGTCGTCTCGTTCAATCCGTTCGTTGCATTATGCATAAGTAAGAATTTGCGAATACGAATGGAAGATAAACCGGCATTCTTTGTATCAACGAAAAAACACAGGAAACAAAGTTGTAAGTTTAATTGAACGCTCGTGTCAGACTTAAAACTTGGTATGAATACGCATTATACATTCCTGGCTCGAAGACACAACTTTATTTTCGACGGTAAATCTTCGAGTTTTCGACCACCATGAGTAATACCTCCGAAGAAAAATGTTTCCTTCTTCTGAGAAGAAGAGACAGGGGAGAGAGAGAAAGAGAGAGAGAAATCACGGACACTACCTGTCGTATTATAGAAACAATGACGTCATTCGACGTAGGAAAATTGCAAAGCACGGAATATAAAATACGCGTCTTGTACTTGAGCTCGTTTAAAAAAAAAAAAAAAAAAAAAAAAAAAAAAAACAAAAAAGAAAAAAAATGATTATAGACAGCACATGCGAGTATTGTAAGTTTCATTCTACGAATACGATCTTAAGTTGCTTGCAGCCGCATCCAAGGAACGTACGAGCTAACCTTTGGTCCATGTTAACGAGATCCTTGTCGCGCGGACGATATAAATTTTGTAATCGCGATCGCTATTGCCTTACGCGGAATTGTGAACGAAGATGCCGCAGTGATATTTTGAAGCTTTATGAAGGAACAACTGTCAATGACCCTGAGAAGGCAGGCGTGAATCAACCACGTACGGCCATAATCAAAATCTGCTATCTTATCTCGCCGCAGGACAATGCTGGAATATCAAAAGAAAGAGGGAGTGAGAGAGGGAGAGAGAGAGAGAGAGAGAGAGAAGGTAAGAGAGAAAGAAAGAGAGAGAGAGAGAGAGAGAGAAAGTCCGATACCGAGGACAAACACAATTTAAAGGCGTGACTTCGCCGAACACACCAACAATAACGCGAGTTATTAAACGCGTCGATATCATGAATTAACTATAACCAATGCCCTCACTTATGCTATAAGAAGGAGAAGGGAAAATCGAGAATCATCTAACGGAGCAACACGTTCGATGCCTTCTACGAGAGAAGTTTTCCTTTCACAATTCATACCGTAAAATCGATTCGAATAAGCTTTCTGTATAAGCTATTTTTAATTAACCGTTAAATAATAAATATCTTAAATTAATTACGAAAGCACAGGAATGAGTATGTCATATGTGAAGTGTCGAGTCAGAGTAATAAATGAAAATTATTACTTTTATCGAATTAAAATAACACAATTCTAACGTAATTAACCTCTGGAATTTCGTAAGGCGCAATGAATGGAATCATTCATCGGAACCAATCGCCCAGATAGAACCTCATAGTCGTTAACGTATACTCGTAGGAAGAAAGAACAAGACTAGCACCTTACCAGACGCCCATGACGACGTGTTATCGTCAATTAATGGCACTCCGCCGATCAGAGGTCACCATTGTTTTCTAGAACGTAGAAGAGACATGAATCACTCTGTAAGAAAGCTCGCTATGCTCGATGATCGGTTATGCAAATGATCCTCGCAATGAATTAAAACGTAGTGGAGGTCAATTAGGCTTGGAATTTTTTTTCTGATTTTATTTTTTTTTTTTCGTTTCGCTTATTATAATATATACGCGAATTATAGATTTAAATCGTACAATGACCTTTATCTTCGACGAATCTATCGTTTCTGATTTCTAAAAAAAAAGATCAGCAAGCTCAATGACCTTTGACGCCGATGGCCAGTAACTCCTACGCCGATTTTATTCGATCTTCCTCCCTTTTGCAACTGATATTTTGTTTTTCAGGTTCAAAGTCGTTTAGTTATGCCGTCAGATCCATAATACCAGATGCACCCACGTCTTTCCTAGATCTTTTCTCATCCACCTACGACATTTACGAAAGGAGACTTTTCGATTTTACTTTAATACTGTTCGAGTTAACTCGACACTTTTGTTCGTGATCTACGAACGATAACGCGTTTAAAGATAACGATTGAAAATGCGACAATCCAAATTAGAAAAATATATAAATATATAAAATTTGATCCTGACAAACTAATATTGGAATGATCATTCTAATTATTTCCTTCGAAATCTGTTTCCATCAAAAAAGGGGTCAACGAAGATAATCTTTCGAATGAAACGGTGCTGGCACTTTGACGCGGTCTCACGAGAAAAATCTTAGGATAAAATCACCGAGGTAATTTCATCGCGGCATTTAAATTAATCCTCGTACGGTAAATGATAAAAGACCGAAGAGAAGTCACGTAGCAGGCGCAGGTGCGTGGGCGTAGGCCTCTCACATTGTTGTGAGTAAGTATACGTATGTATAAAGCGTAGAGAGGCCTCAGCTAAGGGATATTCAATTGCGCGTACAGTTAGCGCGCGTGGGCGATAATGACGGCGTCGTGCGTACGCGAAGAAATGCGCGCTCCGACGCCCCTTTTGGACCCCTTTCCTATAATCTCCCTTTAAGTGTTCCGCGAGCAGCAAAGCCGAGCCCAACTCGAGACCTGCCACATTATACATACATATCTATGTACCTACCACACTTGCTTTCACTCCACTGGATCACCAAGGGCAAAAGCCTTATTTTTTTCTTTCCCGGTTGGCGATCGACTCCCTCTCTCTCCTTCTCTCTCTTTCTCACTCTATCTCTATCTCCATCTATCTATCTATCTATATATATATATATATACATGCATATATATCTATCTCTCTCTCTTTTTTTATCACTGACCTGCTACTGCCGCTAAGAAACGAAAGTCAAAGGTTCAGTATCGATTCTTCGATAACGGGATAATTATTTCTAGTCCTTGATTAACGAGATTACTCGAATTATTACACCGTTTGGATTTTTCTCCTAACTGGTATGCAGTATAAATGTTACGTGAGTACTCGTTACCATTACTCGAGAAAATTAATTCTAAAGAGTGATCTTTTTTATTATTCTTTTTTGTTTTGCATTTTATTACGTACGAAGAAATACGATAAATCGTTAACTAACAGAGACACTATGTACATTTTAAACAATTATGAAATTCAAGTTTCAAGTTTCGATTTAAAAAAAAGAAAAAAAAAAAAAGAAAAGAACGAATCATGTCGACGTTCGTCCTTTTTTTACGAAACATGACATCGTTGAAGTTGATTTATGAAGAGACATTATTAAAATCTCGACTCCGACGATTCTCCATTCTCGTGTCTCTTTCACACTCGAACATTCATATATCCTTGCTTTTGCCACTTAACTTCGCATAATCGTGCTCACCTGTCCCGCTTATTTAACCAATCGCGTATGAATTATTGCAATCATCGGATGTCATCGCTCGTCCCTGAACCCTTGCCTCTATACAGAGGATTTTCTCTCGAAGCTCGTTACGATTGCACAGAATGCATATCATCGATGTATCGGCAAGGAGAGCGATCATGAGATTTAATAAATGGTTATGAAATTTACTTTACAGTCGTTCCGTAGAATAACCAAGGTAACCAAGTAAGTAAGGTATATATTTAAAAATGCGATTGTGTCCGTGAAAGAAAACGAAGACGAACGTTAAAACGAAATCCTGCGAAATGTTCGTCTGCTTTCTCTTTTGGCATACGGTCAGCTTAGAGAGAGAGAAAGAAAGAGAGATAGAGAGAGAGAGAGAGAGAGAGAGAGAGAGAGAGAGAAGACTCGCTGGATATCTCAAAGAATTTCTAACCTTTTGAACTTTGAAGACGTAGATCTTGCGTCACATTAAAACACTCTTCACAAAGGGCTATGAATTACGATCTCTATAAATCATGGAAGATCAACATTTAAGATCGTTTTACGACTATCCGGGCGTGCTTTTAAAGCACCTCGGACGTCAACCGTGTCTTCGATCGTGATCTCTTCTTGCCTATCTCACACACACACGGTTTCCTTTTCATTTGGCGAGTGAATCGCGAGGGTTGACGGTACGACGGATATGACGACTTGTCTCCGGTGGAGGCGTAAAATGTCGCCGATACTAAAAACAACATGATTTACGATCGATAGGACAGTGGGAATAATAATAAACGGAAAGGAAAACTGAAGAAGGAACCATAATAATCGATACTGATATCGATCTTTAAATTCCTGCTTAGGCATTCATATCGTGTGGCAGGGAATTTCAATTTTGTTACTACGGGTACGAAGGCTATCGCCTATTTTAATCTGAGATACCAAACAACGTAAGACTATTATCGAGGGTACGATAAAATTTCAAAACTAGTTTCACGATATCCATCGAAATGTAAAACACGAAGTCAGTCGATTATATTTTGTATCTTTTATTTATTTCTTTTTTCCTCCTACCACTTTTCCTTTCGAGAAAAATCGTTCTCCTTGTTCCTTTTAAGCGAGTTAACGTTTACCACCACGAGTTACCCTCATAGTTCGCTTCTCCGTTAGAAAGGAATGTGGCTTCGGGGTCGACGTTCAGGAGCGAACAAATTATTCCTGGCTATCATGAGGTGGTACCGTGGACCAGGATCATGCCTGTAAGTTAGTTGAGTTGCAAAGTCTTAACTGGCAACGATACTCCCAGGAACCTTGCGCATCTTTATACAGCCGGCGCGAGACAATGAGGGCATTGTCGCTCGTTTCACGGAGCAAAGCTCGCGACCGGAAACTCATTGTTTCTCTCTCGGATGGTCCCGCAGTTAGACCGGTTGTCTCTTCTCGAAGGATTCCAAGCTCCTACAACCCGTTCAAACGTCATCTTGCCGATTCATGAGAATCTTTGACCCTTTTAAAATCAATGGGTCGTCTTGTTCAAACGCAATATGAAATATTAATTTCGTCGCAAAATTTTATTTATCCATAAATGGAAACTTTATCGAAGAGTAGAAAAAAGTTACGTCGATCTAAAGACCGAAGTAACCGAAGAAACTCAAAGACCATGCTCTCGAGGATGGTACAAGAAGAGAAAGGGCCCTTCTGCAAAAGTGTAGCATAAATCTTCCGGGTCGTTCCGATTAATTACGGCAGGAGGCAGTGCCCTGTAATTAGATCCTTCTTGATGGCCAGCGATTTCGTACGGACGGTCTTTGCTCTTGCTCATCCTCCTCGGTATAATCCCGTCACGGCCAAGAACAAAATCCCCGAGAGCAGCGGGAGAATTTATATCGAGCATAACACAGCTTACGGATTATATATCTCGAAGAAATCGTCGAATCTATCATATTAACGATCGATTTATTAATCGATTTCGACCCACTTTCTACTACTTCCTTGTGACTCGTCTTCGATACAATAGACCTCATCTGCGAATTTGTAAGTCACCTTGGAATGCTTCGAATTCTTTTCTACGTGGTCGAATGACAAAAATAATCTTTCGAAATGTACATTAAATTCTACCGTTTTCCTGACCGTAAAACGTCCGAATTAAATAATGATACCAATTTATATTATTGATCGAAAAGGCAATCATACAAGAGAGCAGAATAATTCTGTTTCAATTTCACTTTCAGGCAATTATGCGAGAAACTGATGTTAATCGTTAAATAGAGTTCTCTGAGGCACGACAGCCCCCGGTTAATATCTTCATCCTCCGTGCTTTTAGCTAGCCACGGACTATCGAGAACCCTACGATAGATAGACTCGTTATTCGTTTGATCGTTTGTAAACGATCCGTAAGGAACAAATGGTATGCTACCAGGTATCACCAATTATCTCGCGTTCCCGGTAAAACATATGTTTCCGTCGTGCGAGACAATTCGAGTCCATAAATTTTCCTCGGGAGAGTAAGAGTAAGGTTGCTAACCGAGGATTTCGAGGCAATTCGAGCAGCCTCGTGTTATCGTTAGCGACCGACATTCGAAGCATGAAATACGCCTCGTGGGAAAGTAATAGCCTTAAAGTAGGCGGCGGCGAACGTATCGATCGATACTTCAAATAGATCGGCCGATCGACGAGATCAACAGATTTGTGAGACAACCAGCCGATGTATTTCGAAACGAACGGACGTACGTCCTCAAACGGCCATCGTAAAACTCATCTGGCAATCTTTCGAGGTTGGACCACTAACCATGAGACTCCCCTGCGACTTCATTTGATCGCATTAAATCGGATTTATCGAGCGTGCACCCGTGCACACATACCATAATCGCGATTCTACGCCTTTGGCCACTAATTCGATGAAATTTGATGCGCCGTTGCACCCGCGCACAGATTACATGCACCTTTCTCTCTCATAAGCCGCTTTTTTGTCGTTATTAAGGTTTCGTTTTTGAGGTACCTGATCCTGGGAAAATTGCATAGAATTATTTCGATCGACTTGATGTATAAGTAAGTATTGTTTTTATGAGCAATATATTACGTTATCGATCGATAAATTGACCATTTCTGATATATAGAAAATACAACAATATATATATATATATATATATATATATATATATATATATATATATTTAGATTATGCGGAGGAGAAATATCAGTACAAGATACATAGTTGACGGGAATATAAATCGGAAACTTAAGTCACCGTTCCGTAATCGCGAGACGTTACTTCCCTGCCGTAAGCTACGGATTAAGTGACGTTCGCACGGTCGACGAGTTGAATTTATGTCGACATTAAATTCCTCGTATTTCCCTCAGCGTCGATGACTGCGATACATTATGTCTATATTTATCTCTAAATATATTATAAATTCAACAAATTCCCTTATCGAATCGTCAATTACAAACTCATTTATAGTATCATTGGCTCGTCTAACAGCAATACGTCAAACGCGTTTCGATCTTCTCCGATCTTCTCCCGATCTTCTCTCTCGATCTTTCGAGGATATAGCATCAATTCGTTTTATATGCCTCACTATGGTCTCTTCTCATTCATAAAAGTTCCCATGAACGGTAGCTCTTTATTTTTCTACGCTCGTGCTTCGTTCACGTCTCACGTCTCATCTGAAACACGACCAACTCTTTACCCCACCTCGGTCTCTGCCATTCCTGAAAACTGGTTCCGCCGGAGGCACGCCGATTGACTTTTAAATCGAAATACTTTACGGTCGACACAGTATCGAGGAGATGACTCCGCCGGCAAGTCAGTCGGTCGAGCCGAGCGAGTAAAACGCTATCGATGTAGATGCAATCCTTTTGAGTCGATTTTCTTACAAACAGACAAAAAAAAAGTACCATACTTCCCACAGCCTTCGAACGAAATATTCTCCTTTTCAAGAACGAATTAGCTTAATGATTTCAAACGAACGCATCCAAGCTGATTTTAATCCTTCGCAAAACATTGCATGGCAAATTTTTTTTCTTGAACTTTAATTTCGTCTCTCAAAGTCTCTTAAATATTTCGTAGAAAGTTGTATTTGAAAATTTCGATTATAAAGTGTCACTGATTCCTAATGATCTTACTGGATCGAGGAAAACAACTTACGGCGATGTACTCCGCTAATTTCTAAACTCTTTTTATCTCACCGATCCGACTTACGCGTGCGCGAATGCACGTCGATGCATCGGACGTGTTCCTGACTGCATTCCGCGCGCGAATCAAACAAAAAGAGTGAAATGTTCGTTCCTTCTGATCCTCTCCTCTTCGTGAATCCTCTTGATCTTACTCTTAAAAACAATATCGAAATATTCGGTAAATCGGCCGAACATACAGATCGCTGCTATTACGATCAAAGTCGACATTCTTTTTCGTTTTATTAAATTTCTTCGTCGTTTAAAGAACATCCTTTTGTTGTTTTTCTTTTTGGCAGAAAACAGAAGTTTTCCTTCCTTGTTCCTTTCTCGAGGGAGCGTCAACGGTTAAATTCAACGCGCCGGTAGCAAGTAAACTTTCAAGCAGCACGAGTGTACCTAACCGGTTGGCCACATAACGTTAATTAATACAAGCGGCGAAATTACAAAACCGGCATCAGCCGATCGTTATCCACCCTACGACGAAAAAAAGAGTAATCATTAATCAATAGTTCACGTAAAACTTTTGATTTTTAATCAAATATCTAAACCATCTATATATATGTGTGTGTGTGTGTGTGTGTGTGTGTGTGTGTGCGTGTGTGTGTATGTATGAAATAATAATGATTGAATGTTACTGACTAGTCTATTTCCTTATTAGAAAATTTCATCGATAACAACACTTCTATAAACAACATCCTCTACTCCATCTCAAAAAGAAAAATGATATAAGCTGTTTCGAGTAACTATCAAGATCCTGTCACAAGAATAGAAAATATTGTTACGAATAAATATCGATACAAATGATCCTAGCAACTTCCTGAACTTTCTACGAGCATGTTCAAAAGCATCCTAATGTCTCGCACGCACATATGATAAGTTATTATTTTCTCATGTCTCTAAGTTCAGGCAATTATTTATAAAACGACAACCATTGGAACGTTAAATCGTCCAAGCTTAACCGAAGAAACGATCAAATGCATAATGACTTACCACAGGTAGCAAAAGTCTATTCGAATAAAAATAGATGAACGAGTAAAACGTTCGATACTTGTGTTACATCAGGGAGGGGTTCGGGAAGATTTAAACCAATCGACATAGAGAAGTGAAATCGATTCTCGCGAGTAGAGCTTTCTAAGACGAAAATAACGAATAAAGGTACGAGACGTTTCCTTGTACCACAGCGTAAATCGTATCTCTAAACGAGCATTGGACGAGCGCATAAATCGATTCTGAGAAATCGTACGATCTTTCAACGTTAATTGCTGATGGGCGCGAATAGTACAAGCCAGAATCCTATCCCCCGTGTCTATGCAAATGCGCCTGCGAGAGACCTCTATCTTTATCTCACTTTTCATAGGTGCGTGCGCTTCGCTCGATCGAATCAACACAGACCCCGAGGCTCTCAAAGCTTCGTAACGCGTCAACTAACACGATTCTGACCTAATATCTCCCCGAATGTTGATTTATTACCACTTTATCACGCTAAACTCGTCTCGAAACAAGAACGCGAAGGAGCTGTCGACGAAACGATAATAAAGTTGTAGTCCTTTGTCTTCCGAGTAGTTTCCGAAGACAAGGATCTACGAGATGATTTATGCCCTCCGGTTGATCGATACGTATGATAAAAGTGATTTTACCGACGCTCCTTGCTGGAGAACAGCTATCGTAATCGTGATCATTATCGGCTACAAGCAACAGGCGCAATAACGCAAAGTACCTAACTGACGATTACGGACTGTAATATTGTAATTCACCTTAAATCGGCTACTCGAGTGCGCAAGTTTAAAACGAATGTTATAATTTCCATAGAAATTATAGTTAAAAATCATTTTAACAGATATTCCGATCACAGTCTAACGAAAGACTTTGTAATTATTGTCAAGCTGTCCTTCGCGTCGAAGGAAGTTGGGTACCGATTAGATAGAAAAAAAAAAACATGTATAAAATAGAAGAAAAGGAACGATCAACCTTTCCAAAGCGTGACGTTTAAACTCACCGTACGTGTAATCGAGGAAGGCTATGTGTAAATCGTTCGATAATATCCGCGCTTCCGTTTCGTGCTTGGTTGGAACTAGGTGAACACCTGGACCAATGCCAAGAGAACCCGATAGCTAATTCCCGTGTAATCATCCTGTGCGAGCTTAACGCTACCCTAACGCGATAAAGATCTCGATCTTGTACGTCGGAACGCCCACCAATAATCACATGCAAATCGGCCTTAACACTTACGCACGCGTCGCTGAAAAACTACCAGCCTGAGAGAGAAAGAGACGTATGGTTGTGTCTCGATTGAGCAACAAAAAGGATGAATACATCGTTATCCTGTGTTTGGAGAAGACGATTGAGACGTTTGAAAACATCTCGAAGATATTCAAACACCAACTTATTCTTATAAAATAACTTTACTTGTTCAAATTAAACTCTAACGAGACTTAGATTTTCGTTTAACCGAATTAAAAATCCGTTCTATTTACAAAGAGCTCTTAAATAAATCGCAATAATCAATCAAAGTTAATAATTGATTGTAAAAGTTGTAATCACCGTTTAGAGGATGAAATATCGTGTAGGTTTCTAAACAATAAATGGTAGCTGCCTAGGATAATTAATATTCTCGTGGTATATTTCTCGAATCTTTTTTATGCAACTTACGTGTTAAATCGTAGAAGTTAATAATATTCAATGGTAGAAGAATAGATCTAAGAAACGCAAAGGAATTTCCTAATAGCTAATCCCGGCACTCTAGAGTCATCCGCATATAAAGAAAGAAGAGGCTAACGTGTGGGTGTAATGACGAAGCGAGTCTTCTTTTAATTACCTCTCGACGTCTCAGGAATTAATTATTGTTGCTGGGAGGGCCTTTCATCTGCCTTAAGAACGAGTCGATTAATAGGGAATTCGTTACGTTTGAAAGGAAGCCAAGATGAGAGACTATATTCGCGTATTTCTTAAAGCGTCCGACAAAATTACGCCATGTTACCTTTCTTAATAGCATTTATTTTTGATAAAAAGAAAAAGAATCCTCCTCACTTCCGGCAGAGGAGTTTTAAGAGCGATCGATAGAAAATCCATTTTATCGAACACGTAACGTTCTCAATCTCCAATAACGTATATAAAAATTCTATCGTTCGTTTTTTCATACGATATTAAGGGCGATCGTTCGTTCGAAGCTCGATTATCTTATGAGTTACACGACCTCACACTTTGGATATTCGATATCCTTGTGTATCGGATCGTTCGCGCGAAATGCGTCATTTCAGATCAGAAGACCCTATCGAGATAAAACGAATATCGTAAAGGATACGTTGGATTTTTGATAACTCAACGTTCTACTGTTAACACAGGATGTAATAGGATGTAACTTTTCGAAAAATCCCGTCACCCGATCCGTCCCAAATTAATTTGCAATACGTCTCGTTAATGAGACAGACAAATCCAATTTCAATGACGTTTGACATTTGACGTTTATAATTATCGTTCATCAAATAGACGTAGATTTACGACGGCTCGTTCTTTAGATTCGAAACGTATTTACATGCCCACGGACCATCCATTTTCGCAACGAAAGTTCAAACTGAATTCCGCACGTTCCATCGCAGCATTCCCCTCGCAATTACAGTCGTACTTTTTGTCGTATTATACTGTTCCGCGACGTAATTTGTTATGACACGGTAACATTTAACGTTGACTGACGTATAACTGGTATTCTCGATGGATAATCAAAGCTTTACCGCTAAAGTTGATAAAATCGATGCCGAGGATATGTATATCTTTACGATATCGTAAAACGAAAGAATGCGGAGAAAATGGAAGTGAAGAAAATGTTATTCATAAATTCAGAGAAGTTCGTAGTTTTCATGCAAGAGCGAAAGTGCGTCTCGGATTGGCATGGAAAAAAAAAAATCGAAGGAATCGCGTGAGAACGAGCTGTAAGGAAAACGCGTCGTGTTTATCAAATCTCCTTCTGGTATCACACGATTCGACGCCCACGAGGTTACTTTCCAAAGTGGAGATATTATCTCCCCGACATCGCATCGAGAAAGTTCTTTAAGTAATCGCGGTGATCAAAAACGACAAATCGAAAAGAAACGGTTACATCGATTATACGCCCAGGATCTCCTTGAATTGATTATTCTCCAGCATAAAATATCTTAGATACATCGGTAACGCGTCTTCCGTAATAATGTAAAACTTCTAGAGTATAACGATGGGCCGAGGAACGCAAAAAAAAAAAGAAAAAGAAAAAACAATTTTAAGTAAACACCCGAAAGAGTTAGAAGTTAAAAATCTATATTTGTCAGGTATATATGTCCGTGTTCAAATTCAATCGAACGAACGAGAAATTAGTAGTACGATTTGTATTTTACCGAGGGAACACGAAAACGTCGTCGGAGCGTGTCGATCACGATCCAACGTAGGCACGAGGATGAAATTCGTGAGCAACGTCGAAATCGTAGGATAGGCTTCCGAGTGGAAGCCGTGCTCTCTTCGCACGGTTCACCGCTCGCCGTGATTTCGTGCCTTCTTCTTGTGTTTCATTCACGAGTGGGTGCCCCCGGCAAGATACGGCGAATGTTAATGAGCCGTCCGGTCAGCTGCTCTTTTCCCACCCGGAGGAGATTGTCCTAGCTAAGGGGATTAAATTCCTGTATTCGCCGTTTACCATGAGTCAACCCGCGTGAACTTTACGAACTCGTGTTCTCTGCAAAATCACGGAAATCTTTGATCTCGCGAAAAACTTACGATCTATCGAAACGATCGATCCTAAAACGTCGTACTTGACTATCGCGATAAAAAAAAAAAAAAAAAAATGAACGAGATATTTTTAAATTACCCATACGATCGAGAAGAGCATTGAAAAATTCAGAAATAATCGTATCTACGATCGATGTTCGTTTACTTACTTTTTATAAGTACGTACCTACTTTAACTTCCTGTTACGATTGACATTCGGAATACTCCCAGATCATTATCGGATTCGAGAGACCTTTCGATTCTCTTCGACCGATCCGATTTCTATCTCGAGCCGCTCTGTAATCTTCTTGCTGCCACGAAGCAAACTACGGGGGTGGCTCGAGGAACGATCGAGAATCCGTCCCATGGTAAAAGGTCAATAACCTCCATTCAAACGCTACCGACGACAAGCTACGAGCTGACTTTATACGCCACGGATGTCTGACCGAAAGGATTATCATTCGATTATCAACAAATTCAGAAATGTAACTTCGGAAAGTGATCGATTCCAAGCAAAATTTTTCGCTCTTCAAAAGCGACTACATAAGCACAGGCATTATGTAGACATTATACCAGGGAATATATTCGAAACTATGGAGGTAACTTCAAGAGTTTATCCTTCGTGTGTCTCTGGGACATAAAATTTATGACCACGATCTCTCGGCCAGGCTATCCGTCAGGGACGATCGCGAATCTCAATCCTGGTGTACCGACTTGACAGGATGTACGTGAAAGAAAGAAGGAACGAACGAACGAAGGAAAGAAAGAAAGAAGAAAAGAGGAGGAGGGAGAAGGAGAAGAAGGAGAAAGAAGCGTCTATATATGCAACTCGTATTGCAAGGATCCTGCCGGATCTTTGCGCTTTGTCAGCGACCAAGAATAAAAAAGGAAAATGAAAAAGAGAGAAGGAGGTCCAGACACGATGAGAGCATGTTGGACGCTTAATAAGAAAGAATAAAAAAGATAAACCACCCTCGGAATCCAGAATCGTAATTTGTCACTCGTTTGCTCGTATCCCTTTTTGCTCGGATTTCTCTTAATGCATTCGCATCGAATGTCTACCCTTTGTTCTTTAACGACAATACACCATTATTATCATTTCTTCCTCTACCAAGTTCAAATTGAATAACAAATATCTATTTAATAGAAAATACATCCCGAGCAAACAAACCGATCGATCGCATTCGATTGAAAATTGATGACTATCCTTGATGTCGATTTAATGATAATAAAAAAAAAAAATATATATATATATATACAACCATGACAGCAACTATATTTGCTACTATGCTTGATTCGCTTAACGTTCCTAACACGCTCTTCAAATGATTTCTATTCTTTCTTAGTCTCGTTAGCCTCTCCTTTAATGCTTACTAGATACGCCAGGATTAATAAATAATGTTGTTTCAAGCTCGAAGTAACTTCGTGATCGCCACACCCCCACCACGGGATTCCATAAACGTAATCGTGACGCGATTGATCGGTGGCACCTTCGAGTCTACGATCGCCGCATTTCGTTCCGCTAGCCCTATTGTCATCGAGCAAACAGCTCGATCAAGCACCGTGTCTAAGTTAACCGAGCGATCGATCATAACGATCTTCGTGATCCCTTTGGATTTATTTATATTCTTTTTTGGTTCTCTTTCCATTTTTTTCTTTTTTTTTTTTTTTTTTATATATACCAACGGCAAGACAATTATTCATCGAGATACTTAAGTATAATGTTTCCTGAGTCTTTATTCTTCCTTAATGTCTTCATTGAGGTTATTGAAGCAAGAAATAACTTGAGAGTATAAATGTTTAATTTGCCGATCGTGTCTGATTCAACGGTTGCTATTACAACAATAACAACAAAAAATAAAAAAAAAGAACGGAAAGAAATGAGACGTAAAAATAGAAAATAAGAGAGAAGGAAAATCGCATAATCGAATCACGTAAGATATCCAAGCGGAAATCGGTACATACGTGCAAACATTGACTTAGGGCAATTAAAGTCAATTAAAGGCATGCTTAAACGCGACTCCCCGTAACGCGGATCATCTCTATTCGTCTGCGTCTTGCTCGCGCTCGTTTTATAAGGCAGAACAAGCGAGTCAGGTTAATTGAGCTCAATTAGTGCCGAAGTGATACCGACCGATCGTTAGTAACATTTTTTATCAACTCACGATTTTATTCCGGAGTCTATTCGCATCGCCCAACGCGTTCAAATAGCACGATTAACGAACTAGGACAAACGCCAGTTTGCGTCCAGATGTCTGCTACTAGAATCGATGTAATCGAGTAAATTTTATATTTTTTAAAATTAAAAACTCGGAGAACAAGCGATAAGACAATATTAACAAGATTTGACATTTGTGGTATACTGAAATTATTTCTTTTCTTCTTTTTTTTTTGTTTTTTGTTCTCTTTCACAGATGACAAACGTGATTGGTACAAGCGTGGTGGAAAGATTATCCTTTTACAATCACACGGAATGCGAGTGTAGAGAGAAAACCGAATACGATACGAACGAAAAGTCACTCGAGCAGAGATACTACCGGCACCATCAGCCCTCTCCGCAGCCGCAAAATATGAGGAGAGCACCGCCAAGAAAATCGTGAGTCTAAATACGTATAAATTCAATCGTAAAATTGCGAAATACGTAGACGAATCTAACGTACGAATTATAATTCTTCGTTTAACCGACAGGTGCCGATGTCCCTCGGATTTCACGCCGAAGATCACGCCAGACGGAGAGTGCCAATGTTACTGTTACGAACATAATCAAAACTGCATCAAAACGAAACGTGGAAAGGGATATTTTTCATTGAGCGACAGATTGTAAGTCCAACCATAAATTCGAAATGAATATATCGACGCTGCCCTATGACTGTTTTTCTTATATTAAATCCTAACGTTATTCTCATTACAGGTGTATTCAAAATATCGAATGTGCAATACCTATCTGTGAGTATGGCGAGTACATGAGACGAGAAGGTAAATGTCCTAGAAAGAGGGACAAGTTCGATGCGATCACCAATTTCGGTATGAGCTTCAATCATCGATATAGAAGTTAGAAAAAAGGAAAAACAAATGACTTGACGAAGGAAGATACGACCGACGAAAGAAAAAGCAGGAATGATATGAGCGCAAAGTAATGCGCGATAACCCGACGGTGCCATTTACTTTGTCCTTTTTTTTCAAGTGCCTTTGACGGAGAGACTTACTATATGATATATATATATATATATATATATATATATATATATATATATTCCCACACATACGCGATTATGTATAAAATGTATTACGCCATTCTTAGATGATAGAAGTCACATGATCACGTTCTGATTATCGTCCCCGCCCTTTCTCTCTTTCTCTTCAATCTCACCCTCTCTTTTTCTATTGCCTTTCTTTTTGAATACACGAACTCGTTAGCTCCGAAAAAAAAATTACGTCAACGAACGAGTAAAACTCATTTCTGATGGCTCATGTGTATTTCAACGTCCGATCACGCACGCTTCTATTCTACTTATAAACGTAACGTGATTCGAAGAAAGTAAGTAGGTCGGATCGATTAGAATCAGCCCGTTAAAACTTTCCTTGGGGGATACGATCTCCGTCGATCATTTCCGACATCAAAGGAACCATCTATCTTTGAATTTATCTTCCCTCTATTTCCTACTTCCCTTTGAACACGAGAAAGTACAGGATGATGATGCGAAGAAACGATGATACGAATGTCGTGCTAAAGGTTTGAGGAAAAGAACGCGTTACTTTGCGATACCGTCGACGCGTAAAGCAAATGTAATTTCGTATTTTTTGATGTAACATAGCGTGCATGTCCTATGAATGAGATAACCGTACCGAAGGAGAACGTAGATTTGAACTGTTGCGCGACGCATATTTTAATTTAATTTGTAATTTTAATAGCGAGATATTCCTCGCGGATTTTTTTTTTTAATAGTTTACGCTAGAACACGAGCCTAGTCTGAGGATCTGTCTCTCTTCTTTGCGAAAAACTCTTCTCCCGAGAGAAACTAATGGCACTAACATATTAAAAAAAAAAAAAAAAAATAGAGAAAAAAAGAAAAACATACGCAGAAATAAATAAATGAGACGATAAAAGACAAGAATGAAATAACCAAAAATGTTAAGAGAAGGGTTTATCAAGAATCGAAACAGGTCCTTGATGTATCCACGATTTTGTATGTTTACAATGGTACATTTTTATTGTATTTAATCGAGCCATTAATCCGTAAATATTTAGTTAATTTAATATTTAATCTAAAGCTAGTTTTGTAATTCTTCGATCCACCCTGTCCTCTGTATTTCTTTTTTATCCTGCTCTTTCCTTATAACTTTAAGTATGAATAGCAGCAGCGATCGTGCGCCTAGATTCGTGATTATGCTCTTTTTCATAAAATTATACAATTTTGCGTGAAATATATTATTCGTGGCTTATCGAAGTATAGGAAAAGAAATAAAAGTAAAAAAAAAAAATAGTAAATAGAGATACGATAGGTAGAAATGCATTTTTGTAAACATCGGAACAGTTCCATGAATCACTGTATCGTTTGATAACTCGCTCCTCTCCCTCCCTCTCTCTCTCTTTCTCTCTCTCTCTCCCTCTCTCTCTCTCTCTCTCTCTCTCTCCCTCTCCTCCTCACTTCCTCTATGCATACGTTTCTTATGTTACTGATAAAAATGAAAGAAATCAAAGAGTTTTACATAACGTTAAATACTTTAGACAATGCGTGTCGTTGCAAATCGCATGCGAAATAATGTTAACAAATAAATAAATTTTAAATACAAAAAGAGTGCAGGGAACAAAATAAATATATAAAAATTTTGCACGTAGCATTTACGACACTTTGTCGACGATATTTTTCTCTATCGATATTCTTTTCATTTGATTATTTAAATTATTCCCTTGGCCGTGCTGTGAAATAACAATTGTCTCGCTAAAAATCGAAGCATTTAAATTTTCTTCCTTTTTGTACTCTTTTGTATACATTTACATGGATTACTATATCTATAGGCAGGATAGTCTACCTATTAAAATAGTCAGGACAATTGACAGCGTTCCCTTTAACAAAATATATGTCTATTACCTGTATATGAAAACATATCTTTCTTCTACAAAATAAAAAAATCATCTTTTCTATATACCACTCCTACTGATTCTCCCTCGTACGCGATACTCGTCTCTAGATAGTTCATGTAGATGTAGACGGCAAATAAAATAGTAAAATTAGATAAGCGATCACCTGCTGCAAACATTTTCTTACATTGAATATACCTAATCCATATCCAGCGATCCACTACAGTATATTCCATTTTTTTTTTTTACAAACTATGAAACCATAAGAAGTTTATGTAATAACAATAACGATTTTAAAATTGAGAAATAAAATTATTTTACTTATATATATAAAAATAAAAAAAAATTTACTGATTTAAAAAAATCGATCATTCAAATACGCTAAACAAGAGAGTTAATCATATCGTATCATCACCATTTATGTAAAAATCTACATTTCTATTAATAAAATTAGAGAAGATGAAACTAAATGAGAATGAAGAATAGTAACAAAAAAAAAAAAATAAAAAATCGAATTTTTCAGTGCGTTTCCATAAGAATTTACTTTAGAATTCTCTTTTATCTATCGAATTGTAATTAACGATGTAAAATATAAGTACTTTAATGTTTAGTTAAAATTAGAAAGAAAGGAGATTTTGGATACGCATTGAAATATGCAGCCATTCGCCCGGTAGTACTTGCGCTATATAATCTAAATTTAGATTTCGATATATCGCAAGCAGTACCGACCCAGGTCTCACCACGTGGAGGTTGCTGCATCTGGAGACCCACGGGGGTTGTCGATGATTCTACTTTAAAATCAGCGTTCCCGTGGTGATTTTCTAATCGAAAATTCGAACGATAAAACTATATCCACGGTAGGACTTTTAATTGCGCTCGCGAACACCCGCACTGACACGCACACAGGTGTTCTCCCTATCCTCCCGTGTAAAAATCGATGATGAAACCGTTCGACGATACATCGTATTCACGCCGATATATCGAATCTTTGCCGACCAATCAACCGCAGATGATTTAAGTTCTCGTTCAACTTTCAACGATGAACGTACTGCCACGAGACGATGAAGTCCATTTTTGCTGATATTAGATTGAAGACAATAATTTCGGGTTCAAAGTTTAACCGTCTCGTTACGTGCTACGTGATGTTTAAATAAAATGAATTATTATTAAAATTTTATTTAGTTACACTTCTCGTACGCCGTAAATTCTTTAAATAATTGTAAAATTATCGATAATATTAATTATTTAATCCTACCCGTGTAGAAAGAAAGAATTTCAATGTTTACTCGTCTGAACGTAAAAGGAAACTAATTGATCGATTAAATAATTGTTAACTAATTGTTTGAATAAATTAAAACGTAAAAGAATTGATCATTGGCACCATGGATACCTTGATTAGATCTATTGCAAAGATTTAAATTAATCTACATTAACTTTTATATCTACGATCAAATCATTTTCTACATTACCGGCAAAATTGACTATTGCAATATACATATTGTTGAAGTTTGTAAAAATTTGCAAAGTTAAAATTAATAATTTATACTGTAAAGTTACATTTCAATTTCGTGGAATTGCTATATAAAAGATGTAGAAACGTCGTAAACAATCGAATACTCGATTGTTTATTGGTTATTAATGCACAATCGTTGACAATTCGAAAATGAGAGCATGTTAATATATTTCAAATAAAATTTATATGCTAGATATTTGAAGTGGAAGAAGATAACAAATCTTTTCGTGTCAACTGTGCTGCCATCGTATCATGAAGAAAATGAACACGGTTGCACATCGGGTTGTATACTCGACGGAACTGAATGTGATATTACAGTTATAAAAGAGGCACAGTGAGTGCATTGATAATATTTAACACTGATAAAATATCTTCCATCTGTTTAGAAAATTGTTGAATTAGAAGAATTATTGGAATAAACATGTGCTATATAAGATACGATAAAATCAATAGAATGTGTTATTCGACAGAACAAGAACTAAGAAGCATATATTTAACTGCATACTTCTTCATGAATGGATAATGATACTTCATTGGTATGTCAGCAAAAGCAATTTTGTACATTGTCAGCTAAAAGAACGAACCTTGGAGCTCATCTAACGTGACATAAGTGGGAACGAATGTATTTTATGCTTTCGTTTTTTACATACTCTAGCAAAGTAAAAAAGAAAATAAAGTTAATAATAAAATATTATAGAAATTAAAACGATAAGAATAATATATTTCTTAGATATTACGAAATTCTTTAAAATCTTTGTCTTCTTATCCACATCGCTTAAAGAGAGAAAGAGATATAGAGATAGATAGATAGAGAGAGAGAGAGAGAGATTGTGTTTATCCGTAAACCTGTTGAAACGCACCTGTCGTTCAGGTAAAGCAGTGGTGCGCAAACTATTTATAGATGTTAGACTAATTTTAGACAATTTTTAATACATCTTCTTAATTACATTAGTAAATATAAGACTGATATAATTTTGGTTTTATTAAAAGAAAAAGAAAAATTAAAAATTAACGCTTTTGAATTTAATTATTATTATAGGTAAAATTAAAAAAAAAAAAAAAATACCAATTAACCCAATCCCTGGAAGGGGTCGCAATTCATAGTTTGCGCGTCACTGAAAAGCAAAGGGCCATTTTCTATCCTACAATTTAGTCGGAATGGTGGGGTAAAATCAAAAATAGTGGTGGGAGTAGAACTGCGTATAAGCGACGAGCAAAAGCAACGATTACAAGCAGCTCAGTCCACTTTCATAGCCGAAGAAGCTCCCAGCTGCTAGCAGCATGCTTCGGCACAAGATTGTCACGTGTCTACTTGTCTTATTTCTATTTAATCATAGTTACGGGTGAGTAATACGATTCATTCCGACTGTGTTAACGTTTCGTCCGAGTCTTATATAAAGCTGCCTCGTTGAATTGTATCCTGCAACTTATTCACATAATAATCGATTTCATTATCGTTATAACATTAATATTTTGAAGAAATATAAGCAAGACTCATTATTCAACCATAAGAACACTGCTAACGCATTATAACGTAGTACTACGATTATTCGTACCATTTCAACGTAGTATTCGAAAACAAAATCTAATCTAATATACGTACACGCTTAATATATTCGAGTACTGCGTTAATACAATTTTGAAATAGAAACGATAAGATAACACCGAATATTATAACATTAAATTTACGTTGTAGAAAACGAACGTTCGTCTATGGGAACTCGTTCTTTTTTTCTTTTATTTGTTATTTTATTCTTTTCTTTTTTCTTTTACCCAGGAGACGACGCTCTAAATGCCAAAATAAAATAGAAGATCCTCACTACTTCGACGTTTTGATTTTCACTCAACACTGGCCGCAAACGGTGTGTTACTTATGGAAGGAAAAGTCGGAGTCGCATGCCTGCGCGTTGCCCAAGGACGACGAATGGTCCATTCATGGTATATGGCCGACGAAGTATCACAGCGAAGGTCCAAATTTCTGTAACAATTCCTTGCCATTTAACGCGAGCACTCTGTTGCCGATAAAGGAAGAATTGGAAACAAAGTGGATCGATGTACGAAATGAAAATGACACGTATTCACTTTGGCGTCACGAATGGAACAAACACGGTACCTGTGCTGCTGTACTGCCAGCTTTGAACAGTGAACTGAAATATTTTCAAAAGGGTATTGAACTACTGGACATTTACGATATGAAAAATGTTCTTGGGAAGGTAAACATCGTACCTGGTCGCAGTTACGCGATACAAGATATTTCGAATGGAATTAAAAAAGTTATAGGTAAAACAGCAGAAATAGTGTGCGCGCATAACGAGGTAAGTAATTGTAATATTTAATCGAATCTGAAATATTTAATTCAATTACTCACACAAAACAATGGTTTGATTACTTGTTTGAAGGAAAAAGAGGAAGAATATATTTTCGAAATTAGGATATGCTTCGATAAGACCTTACAATTGGTCGATTGCGATGGCATTAATGGATTCCCTGCTAATACTTGTAGGGATTCTACGCAAGTAATATATCCTGGTTTTGTACCATCATTTTATAACGTGATACAAATATAAAAGTAATTTCTGCTAAATATATAGCAATTTTTAAAGACGAAATCTTCGAAAACTGTGGATGGAACTATTATAATACAAAAATTGAAATTCTGCCTAGGCAGCAACTTGGAAACTATTATACCATATATATATTATATATACGATATATATATATATATATATATATATATATATATATACGATCATGAATCATGAAATTATTAATACGAATTATACAAATTATTGGATCATTATATAAAATAAGGCATAATATTTTTATGTGATTTACAATAAAATACGTATAGATTATTTTCAAACGTATATTTTTTGCTTACCACGCATTTTTAGTTATAGCATTTTTTTGAAAATCAAGTTATGAAAAACTTATCTGCAATCTTAAATAACCAACGAATATTAAAGAATTTGTTTCCTGTAGCACTTAATTGCAATTAAATTGCCTGTTTATAGATAATGCAACTGCTCACAGTTTGTAATCTGATCATTAGAGTAGAAATAGATAGCACTCAACACAATGCAGTCTTTTTTTGAACGATTATAACTGCAGAAGGCACCAGCCCTAAAAAAATTCAAATAATAAATAAAACATTTTCTTAACTTTTTAAATTAAATTAATGTCAAGCACGGCATACCTAAAACGTCTAATGGTACATCATAATCCTCCTCCGTGAATACCTTTTTAGGAAAGTTCGTCATTAAATTAAACGGTCCGCAATCGTCTGTCCGATTCATTTCAACGAATAATCTAACCGCAGATAACTGCTCCTTACTCCCAAAACTTTGCGTCAATGTCTTTCCATTTGTAAGTCTAATCTGAAGAATATTATATATGATTGTAAACACTTTGTCTATCCTTCTTTTATTTCTATCCTTCATATTTCAATAAAATTTATGATTACCTGAAGCTTAGTCTCGCTATAATCTTTCCTATGATGAGTCGATGTAGACGAGGTTGATGACAATGACGACAACGTTGATACAGGATTAGGAATCTGATTGTTATCAGCTGCAGCTTTGGCACGTCTTGCAGCTTTGTCAGCTTCGATTTGTGCCTTAACTCTTTGCCTCGCAAATTTTTCTTCTTCCTTCTCCCTTTTTCTTTGTTCTAAAAGCTTCTTCATTTCTAATTCTTCCAATCTGTAATTAATAAAAATATAAAATCGTTAAAAACTATTCTAAATATATTATTTATCAAAGCTTCCAGTTTCTCAGCATAATGCCTTACTTCTTCCTTGCCTCTGACATTTCTTTTCCAGATTTTATTCGATTTTTCTCCCTTTCAAAAGCTTCTTTCTTGCTTTGTTCCTCTCTCTCTTTCCTCTTTTGTCTCAATTTTTCATCCAATAATTTCAATTGTTCCTTTTTCTCCTCCTCGGTAAGCGGTTTCTTCTCTTCTGTACTTTCTGAAAATCTATCATGTCCAGACTTTGTAGCGTGAAACTCGACTGCAAGACTCGAGTTGAAGAGCTTTCCACATCTGTAAAATATATAAAATAACAATGATGGAAAATAATATAAATAATAGTTAAATGTATAAAGTATTATAATAAAATAGTCAAAATACAATTATTCAATAGTTGCTAAATGCGCAATTAGAAAAACATGTACCTACACATCGCATTTCATTGACTTCGCAACTTCTGTCGTAGATACTTGTCCACCAGTACTAGCAACACTATCTTGTGCTGGAGTATCAGCAACAGAAGCTGGTGCACTTTCAGCAACAGGAGGTTCAGGAGATGGTTCAGCATCATCAGAATGAGCTAAGAGCCTTGTAAAATAATTTTATTATACTTATCGACATGAACGAATAAATCGATTGATATATTAAAAATAATAAAAAGGATAACGGGATGATCTTTTACCATTCCATTGCAGGTTCTACGCCGTTGTTTCCTGTAATTTCCAGGGCCATTTCGCTATAACAAAACACTTAATGTAAATTTTAAAAGGTTAACTTTTGCGGCTCGAACGTATTATTTCGAAACTTACGCCTTGGACATGCTGAAACCCATGTCCACGAGCATGGCTATATCTGCCGATGACATTTTTCAACGTTTATTCAGACGTTAAATAAATTTTAGATCGGACGAGTACCTTTTCAAATCTATTCACTTCGACGAAATCTAATTGTCACGTCGAACCGACGCGCTCTCTATACACTGTCTACTCTAGCGATCCACGCAAAAATGTCACCGGAAGTAACAGATAGATATATACATATATACATATATATATATATATATATACACATATATATATATATATGTATATATGTATATATATACGCACAATATAGCATGTATATATACGTGATGCCATATTATTTGCAAATTTAAATTTATTAATAAATACGGGATGTGATGAAGCACTTCGATCTAATATGAAATAATAATAAACTACCATAAAATCTTGTTTATAACTACATTCTACGAATATCCACACTAAACACAACATATAAAGTGATGAATCGGCATTGTTTATTTTCGCTTTAAACATCGTTTACATTCAACAAAAACAATTAACATGTAGAGATTATTGGATCTTATAAACTTATAGAAATATCCTTGAATATTTATTTATTAAAAAAAAAAAAACAAAACAAAAAAGGGTAGGTTCAAAATATAACATAACACAAGTTATTAAAGGTGTCTAATTAAATATGAATTATACGCATGTGATACAGATTATTTCTAGGAGCATGGTCAACACGGTCAATTAAATTGTTTGATTTATGAT
Organism: Dolichovespula sylvestris; assembly: GCA_918808275.2. NCBI lineage: Eukaryota > Metazoa > Arthropoda > Insecta > Hymenoptera > Vespidae > Dolichovespula > Dolichovespula sylvestris. The sequence goes on from OU964972.1 coordinate 4,521,571, forward strand.
ATAGTATTATTTAAATAAGAATTAAGAAACTGTTCGCTACATCGTCAATATTTATAACTCGAATGTATTCGATTTGCACAAATGTAATACTTAAATACACTGTGCCTGTGAACATTTCAGGTTTCCGGAATAAGACTCATTCCTAATATACTGATAAGTTATAAATGTTTAATCTAATATTCTTGGGAAGCCTTGTCCCCCTTTCCAGATCCTCCAGTGCCAGTCTTTTTCGGGAGGAGAACAGCTTGGATATTGGGCAGGACACCACCTTGTGCAATGGTAACACCAGACAGAAGTTTGTTTAACTCTTCGTCATTACGAATAGCTAGCTGCAAATGACGTGGGATTATCCTGAAAAGGTAAGAATCAAACATTTCAAGATAATAATAACTCTTACTCTTAATCTTATAAGATACATAGTTTAATTAATATAAAAATTGATTAAAAATATTAAAGAGAGAAGGTATGAAAATTATATTTAAGGCAATGATAAAGGGATTAAAATTAATGTCCATGACCTTGCTTCTTCACACAACACATACTTTGTCAACAAGAACACCTTATAGAGCTCTGCTCATAATATCTCTAGATATTTATTATTAATTTGAAAATAAAAATAGCATATATGTGTGTGTGTGTATTTGTGTATAATATATATATATATATATATATATATATATATATATATATATATAAATACATCACATATTCAAAAACATATTTATAAATTTCACAGCCGAATTATTTTCGCTAGTTAATGTTTGTAAAAAAGTATTTTTTTCTTTTTATTCAAAGCAAAAGAAAACGATAAAGAAAACATGGAGTATTCTGCAGGGATGAGAAAAGAGAAAGAGAGAGAGAGAGAGAGAGAGAGAGAGAGAGAGAGAGAGAGAGAGAGAAAAGACTGATATAAAAACCGAAATAGAGGGAGCGAGAGAGAAAAAAGAAAATAGATATAATTCTCGACCGACCTTGTCTTTTTGTTATCCCTTGCGGCATTCCCGGCCAACTCAAGTACTTCAGCCGCCAAATATTCCATAACGGCGGCGAGATAAACTGGTGCACCGGCACCGACGCGTTCGGCATAATTTCCTTTTCTCAGAAGACGATGGATTCTTCCGACCGGGAACTGTAGCCCTGCCCTACTGCTACGGGTCTTTGCTTTTCCCTTAGTCTTGCCTAAGTAAAGAAAATGTATATCCAACCACGTTAATCCAATTCTCCTAATTTCTTTTTCTCCGAAAGAAAGAGAGAGAGAGAGAGAGAGAGAGAGAAGAACCAAGAGAAAGCAATACGTTTCACTTGGTCGTTTGGCTGATCGAAGGCGTATACTTACCGCCCTTACCGCGTCCCGACATCTTTTCACTGTTTTATGAGATTATTTCTACCTCAATATGAAAAGGAACGAAGAAATACCGGATGCACTCGAGCAGATTACTTAAGAACCTCAACGTTGGACTGTTACAGAGAGAATGAAGCCGTTGACTCGTTGCACCAACGACGACAAAACGGTTACGCGTTAGGACGTCAGATATTTTGGCGGCGGCGGTTGGGTAGGTGCTCGTTTGCGCGGGAAGACGCCACAGATCGGAAACGACCAATAGGCGCAGCCAATAGGATCACGAGAAATGTTCCTGCTAATTTTTACGACTTATCTTTCCCACCGCTTTTCTCCATTTAGTTTCGTTATCGTCATCAAAATTAATTTTTCTCCATGAAAATTTTCCTTCGGATATTTGTAATATTTTCAACGTGCTTCGTGTTTAACGTGATATTATAACAATTGTTCGTTTGGCGTCGAGGCTACGCTCGTTTTATAAGACTCGATCGAGGCGACACCTCGCGTGAAATAAAGATTAAAAGAAAAATGTAAGAATAAAAGATTCCGTCGAAAATTATTAACGTTTCAACCCCCTTGTAGATTTTATTTTCCGAACTTTGGCATTGTTGGAAATATCGTACGAACAAATAAATTCGTTATCATTGCTACGTACTTATGCGTTGCCGTAATTATGGCGGGAAAATGATTGCAGAGTATGCAACCGAATCTTTCGAACGAACCTGTTTTCTGTTGATCAATAATTGTTCTTCTTTGGGGAGGAAAGAGAGCGCGTTTGATTTCGAATGGTACGATTGCAAAGGTGGATGAAAATTTCCTATCCAGCTATCGAAACTCAAGTTTTATTATATCGACATAACGAGGCTGCGCAATTTTGAAACAAAAACAAAACTAATAATTGAACTTTTTTAAACAACAAATTTCCCCTATCGCGGATTATTTTAACTCTGAATTTTCCCGCCAATAAATACGTTATTATCTTATATATCAAATTGTACGTTGCACATTATATTACCGTTATTATTGATATTCTTCAAATACGAAAGATAGTACAATGAACAATATTTATTTATTAATAATTCGTTATGATTAAAAACAGAAATGAAATTTGATATATAACAAAACTGTTGTACTTAATAAAATTAATCCATGAAGATATTTTCTTAATAAACGTTGGAAAGGAAAATGTAAGGTGTATAAGAAAGCATAGACGAGATATTCATGTTTTCAACAATTTACTCCTAGGCTCGTCCTGGCCAGACTGAGACCGATAGACGCTTTTGGTCTCTTTCTGTTATATAATACATAAAAATAATGATATTTACAAATGTAGGATAATGTTAGGCACTCAATGAACAAAACAATGAAATTATAAACGATCGTCTTATTATATATTTTGAGGGTTGTTACGGTTTATGATCAATTAATGCACTCAGAGAGCAGAGCTATATAAGTTAAGGATACCAAAGTCAATGGAGTTTAATTATGACGTTGTTAAATAAAAATATTTTTTTTTCTCTCCGTTCGCAATTTTAATCACATTCAATTGTCATTACGATCCGATTAGTGTGAACGCGGAATGTTGGATTATCGGGTAATCAAGCATTTTTCGTGGAATGTGCTCGCACAAAGTCTCACGTTCTTCTTTTTTTTTTCTTTCTTTCTTTCTTTGTTTAAATTAAGTCACTTTACCTAAGTACCTCGTGGTTGTATTACGTTAACTTTCTCGTATTCGCTGGCCTTCAAGTTATACATATATCGTAACTCGTGGACATCGAAAGGAAGGAGTTCTCTCGTTACGCTCTCTAAATCAAGCGTACTTTTCCATTTTGTATACTATGAACGTCCGCGGACTAGAGTTATCGTGAACTTTCATTAAATTAAAAATGACCGCGTGATCCTATTTTCTGAACGTTTCATTAGAATCTAATTCATTGTGATCGCAGTCTATTTGATATATTAACTTAACTATATGGTAAAATTGATATCACCTCATACGTGATATTATTATTTTAAACGTAAAAAAAAAAGGTTTAAAGTCACGATCTACATTCGCAATGACTTTATTGACATCACCAACTAGTTTAGTGAACTATGTCCTTCGATCCCATGTCCCACTTTTGATCCATCACTGTTTTTCTCTCATCACTGCTTTCAATTGACTCGACATTATAGAGTCCACATTACTCAGAATAAAATAAGTTATACGATTTGTCTATTTCTCATTAAAATAGTATATGCGTGTGTATGTGTGTGTGTGTATACGTGTGTATGTGTATTTATGTATGTGTACGTGTTTGGTACAAATTATAATTATTTATAGTAGAGTGGAATAAGAGCCGTTAGCCAAAACTAGAAAATACCTTTCATCGAAGGTTCTTGATATTAAGCTTGCTTTTCCGTTCGGTTTTGTATTTCGTTTGTTTTATTTCTTGTTTTTTTTTTCTTCTTCTTTATATAGATCATTTTACACACGCTGATATGACTCTTCGTTAGAATAAAATGGTAAGTATCTGCATCAAATACAAATGTCTTTTGCAAATTGTTCTTTCGTCGTATGTACTGACAAACGACTGCTATGCATGTAACATCTTCTTGAACAAGTATTCCGCAGTAATTAGTCGAATTCATCATGAAATAAGACTTAAAATTCCTATACATTTGGTCAATGTAACCCTTCCGCTTACTCGTTTATACTTATCTACATGCTACTTTTTGTAAGGTATGTCGAATGCCAACGGCCCTTAACCCGCCGATAATATCACAGATGAATGAGTTTCCGTGTTGTGCGTCATGCATCGCTACCTAAGAGTCCTAACAAGTGCATTAATTCTCTCGATCTTCTCACTGAGCACTCGTCTCTCAGAATCGAGCGCTGTTCTAGCTGATAAAAGTTCGTATATTCTCCGTTCGAGTTGTATTGTCTCGGATCGCAATGTGTTCGATTGCGCCGCCAATCTTGATGTTTCGCCCGTTAGAATTCTTCTCTCCAATACTTTATCTAAAATGGAAACGATCGTTTTAGGGAGAAATCAAAAAAAAAAAAAAAAAAAAAAAGAAAAAAAAGAAAGAAATAGAATTCTAAGCAATATTACGCGTTGAACACGCGCTCGAATACCTTTCGAATATTCTCTGTAGGCCAGCATGATGTCTTCGATACCGTTCCACCTTGGCTTTTCCTTTTTCTCGCTCTGTTCGTCGGTGTTTTCACATACGTCTATGACCTTGCTATATTGCTTCACGCCATTTTCGCCTGGCATAGGAAAGGTGGGGTAATACATGGAGACGATATTCGGTACTAGAGGTGGAAGAGGAGGTGGTCGTTCCGGGACATGCTTCACTTTGACTTTATCCAATAGTCTCATCTTCTGAGGTGGCTTCGGCAAAGGTGGAGGGTCCTTCGAATAGACTTTGGCAATTCTTTCGCAATAGACGGTCACGGAATTCGTACTCTTACGTTTCTTACGATCCTGTAGAACGTATTGCCACGTCGCCTCGGCCTCTGAAATCGTCGGGTGATCAATAATTAATAAAACAAAAATAAAACAATGGATATTATAAGGAGCAGTTGGATTCCTTACCGTCTCGTTTGTGGGGTGGCATGACGTCGAGGCCTATTGTTCTAAGGAAACCAACTTTTGGTTCGAAATCCGGCGACTGTAGTAGGACATCCGGATGTTCGCGCGGAATCGGTAACACGGATTCTATCATAGCCTCACTCTCGAGCGGTGGTTCCGGTGGGTCTGGATTTAGTCTGTACCTCTTCTCAACTTTACACAATTCGATCTCTGAAGGATAACATTGTAACGTTTATTTCGGTAACGTAAATTAATATAATTGGAGATATATAATTGATTTAGAAATAATTTTAAATGTCCTACCGTTTCTGGTACTTAACGTGGTGAGTCCAAACATGGCGAGGAATGACAACTTCTTATAGGAATATTGCAACTTCGCTGGAGGACCCTTAATAATCCAAAGATCCATATCCTTATTGTCTTCCTCGCCCTCCGAATCGGAACTGCACGTAATCCCCGTGTTTCTATCCCTCTTCCTTTTTCGTCGCTTCTCAGCCAGATCCAATGAAGATGTCAATTCTTTTGGTTTTTCCGGTATGGCGAAAGACGACTGTTCGTTGTTACTGGCCGTCTCTTGCTTGACCAAAGCCTTACTCAAATCGGGCACGTTCAGTACAGCTGGCTCGCACTTCACGGAAATCTCAGTCAAATTATTGCACTTGTCGGTAAAACAAAACGCAGTTTTCAGCTCGTTGTTCGAGAAATTCAAAAGCTTTTCCTGATATTTTGGTATCTGGAGGAGAACGTTCGAAACGTTCTGACAGGTACGTAATACCTCTTCAGACTTGATGCTCTGCATTAAATGACTTGTATCAATGGGCTTCTGCGCGATCTCGCTTATACTGAACTTAAAACTCGGTTGAAACGGTAATGTGGACATTATGTTCGGGTCATTTTGGCCTTTTTGTTGTTCGACATCGGGCCTGCTATACTCTTGTTTCTCATTCTGACTGAATTCCGCAGGATGAAAGGATAGAGTCGGCGGTCCCTTTCCCTGTTCGTAGTTCAAATGTGGAGTTAGGGTTTTCTCCTGTAATATATTCGTAACTACGTGATTCTGTTTCGTTGGTTGTTGTTGTTGTTGCTGCTGCTGCTGTTGTTGTTGCTGCTGCTGCTGCTGCTGCTGCTGTTGTTGTTGTTGTTGTTGTTGTTGTTGCTGCTGCTGCTGCTGCTGCTGCTGTTGTTGCTGCTGTTGTTGCTGCTGCTGCTGTTGTTGCTGCTGCTGCTGCTGTTGTTGCTGCTGCTGCTGCTGCTGCTGTTGCTGTTGTTGTTGCTGCTGCTGCTGCTGCTGCTGTTGCTGTTGCAACTGCTGCTGTTGCTGCTGCAGCTGTTGTTTGTTGTGAATCTCAGTTGTGTTCTTCTCGTTGCTCGCATTGTGCTTGTTTTCTTTAGCAACGGTAACGGCAACGTCGATGTTACTTTTGTGATGATTATTCGTATGATTGCTAATTTTTGGAGTATTGGATGCAACGCAGTTACCGTTGCCGTAGCTATTACTTATCTGTATTTGGACTTTGTCACTGGATGTACAATTAACCAGACTCAACGGCGCGCTCTCGTTTCTTTGTGGCACGAGTTGCGACGTTTGTTGATACTCTCCAATAGAATAAGAATTCTGTTGTTTGTTGCTGTTCGTATTGCTGACGATGTTTGCGTTATTACTCGTGACGTTGCCACCGTTGCCGCTCAACGTTTGTATGCTCATCTTGTTCGATGTATGATGCTGATGTTGATGCGTCGATGTTGAAAAGTGCGGGGGCTTGTAAAGACTCGGTAAATGGGAAACAGGTATGTGGGGATGATGGAATTGAGGTGGGTAAGAAATCGGTTGGGAGAGCGTTTGTTGAAGATTCGCCGATTTGCCGTTATCCAACGACGAGTTTTCTTGTGCCTGCAGCTGACCCACGACGGACGCAGAGGTTGTCGATGTAGCTGATGACTTCAACGTCGGTTCCTGATGATTTATCTGATTAGCTATACTATGATTGTGACAGTTTATAGTGGGTCTTTGTTGTGGCTTCACACTGGACCGGAAAGAATCCTCGAACGGTCTAACGAAGGCCGGCTGCATCGTCGTTGAAGAGCTTGTAGTCGTCGTGGTCGTGGACGGTACAGTGGTAGTCGTGATTGAAGTTGTGGTCGTTGTTATGCTCGGCGTACTAGTCGTGGTGTTCGTTGTCGACGCTACTTCCTTGTTCCTGGACACGTGAACACCGTGCAGCAACGGCGGAGACTTGCGCGCCAGGGATACGTGATTCATGGAATTCAAGGAGGATGGTGCGGCACCTGGAGTAGGCAAGGTATGGGTTGCGTGAGTTGTCATCGTATTATTGTTCGACAAGGAATTGATGGTAGTGGTGCAGCCGGTGTTACTCGTACGTTGTTGATGCTGCACCGGTTGTTGAGTTTGTTGTTGATGCTGTTGCTGATAATATATAGAACTTGTGACCGTGGTCGTCGCGCTACTCATTATCGTGGCTGTATGCTGACTAGAATGAATGGTACTCGACGGCACTGGGGGAAGGTGGAGGGAAGGTATTGAGATAATAGGTGCCAGGGGCATGCTTAGTGGCGGTGGTGGCCCTATTACTCCTGCGGTTAAGGATGAAATTGGAGGTATCGAAGGTATAGGAGGTGGACCGATCGGCGCTGTGCTAATCGCCGGAGGAGGTGGTCCAAGATTTAGGGGAGTTAACGTGCTTCCAAGAGGAGGTGGGATCGGGGCGGAACTAACGGAGCATATGGAAGCCGAACCCAGGGAGGATGGCCCGATTGGTGCGGCTGGGCTTGGAAAGGGTGGCAAGCGAGAATGGTAGATGCTCGCTGCTGCTGCTGCTGCTGCTGCTGCTGCTACTGCTGATGGATCCGATGCTGGTGGTGGTGGTGGTGGTGGTGGGGGCTGTGCTTGCGGAGCAGTGGCTTGTACCGTCGACGATGACTCGTCTTTTCTTGACTGATGATGACCACCGCTACCAGGAACAACACCGTTATTGCCGCTCGCATTGTTGCTGTTCGCACTGTTACTATTCGGCCTGTCTCTGCTGTTCTCCCGTTCACGCTCCCGCTCGCTGTGCATCTGAACCGCTATGGTCGGCTTCCTAGCTGGAACAAATCCCGAACACAGTGCTTGGTAACCCTCCATTCGTCTACCGTTCTACGCTTGAATCTAATCGATCGACCGATTTTGTCGATTATTTCGGATTGAGCCGCGATAAGAGCCCCTGGGTGGACTGATCTTTATTCAAGATTCTTTCTGTTAACTACGCGAGGAGAAGCGTTAATGATATCTATCTTTTTATAATATATATATATATATATATATATATATATATATATAAAATCGATGTGTTTCGTTTTCGTTATTTGTTCTAATATAGAAAAATCTAAAGATCTTCCGCATTTCGCAAATGTCTAACATGATTCAGAAGTTTCGCTAGCGCTGTTAGAAACGAGGCAGAATTTAGGCTTATTTGTCGAGATGACGGTATACGATGGTCGAGAGGGTAACGCTATCCTTTTGAGGTACGGTACATTGTCTACTTAGACTTACCTTAGGGATCCATATTCGGTTTCGTTGCTATGAAAGATATTTGAATCTATTCGCTTCGAAGTATTGGGGATGATTTCCGTTTACGATTATTTACAATAGATATCTAAGATAACGAATAAGTAAAACTATCTAATACGCTGATTAAAGGTGACGATCGCTAGTCACCATCGTTTAGCCAAGATTAAAAAGCAATGCCAATGTATTTTATGGATAATGGTGATGACGCTCTAATAACCAGTGTCCGAATGACAAATGCAGACTACTAACATTAATCGAATCTTCCCCAAAACTGTTTCAGAAAATGATGCGAGGGTCAAGAATTCCAAGTACAATCAGAATTTTGATCAAATTTTTTGCAATATTTATTTTTCAATTGTAGTCCAAATATACATGTTTACATAATAAATTATATAAAAATGGTATAATTTTGACAAAAGAATATGTGTGATAAAGTTATATACATCGGTGGATTCAGTCAGTATTAGGAGCAACGTGTTTAACTACAATTAAGGGAAATTATTTCGACATTTAGCGATTATTTGCAAAAATTTCTAAAACAGTTGCGGGAACTAATACGCAAGAGTGCATTGCGCCTGGAAAAGTATATATATATATATATATATACACATTTTAATATATTTATATATATATATACTTTTTAGTATATACGTATATAAGATTACTGATTATTTAATCGGTGTTTCGTCTAATTGTCTTGGCACGTATTACAACAAATGCCTGCTACCTAATTTAACGAATAAGAAATTACTTGATGAAGGTTCACCACCAAATTAGTAAAAAGACGAGACTACACGATCATCGACCTTTGGAATATACAAGGGAAAGAAAACAAAGGATGAACAAATAACTTACGACGACTGATGTTACCACCGATCATTATTTTTGCATTCGTACTGTTAACGACGTTAATTTTCCAGAATTAACGTAAATTAATTATATGCAAAAATTTTTTTATAGGATACATCTATACAAGGATTCTCTAATATGGGAAAGAAAAAAGGAAAATCATTAATCTAATTAAAAGAAACAACGTTTAACGTATAAACGGGTATGACAAAAAAAAAAGAAAAAAAAGAAAGAGAAAGAAAAAAAAAAGAAAAAAAAAAGAATGAGATAAACCTAACGCGCAATAACATTGTCTCTCCTTTTTTTTTTTTTTGAATTAGAATGAAGAATTCAACACAAATTGGCCCTTCTTCGAAAGGCGTGCACTCTTATGTTTAAGTTTCGCCATTTGCGACGTTTAATATAACTATAAAACGATTAATTATATAACGAACCTGTAATTGTACATTAAGAGGTCTTATTCGAGTACTACAAAGTGATTTTTGGAACATGATATAGACAATAGGTAACGGCCGACCGAAGGCCGACTTAGATTATTCGTCTTGATATTTAATAAAATTTAGCGACAAAACGTTTTCGATAAGTCTGACTTCGGTCTGCAGTGGGAACTGAATAATTCGCTAAATCGGGCCTTAAGAAATTGATCGCGTGTTCAGTCGGTCCCAACCCTAAGAAATTCGAGATCGTAGAGGGTCAGGCAGAGATGATTTTTACGCTCTCTTTCACAAAGAAACGAAGAACAAAAGAATAGAAAGTAGTATTTTTAAAGTACGCTAAAATCGATCGTCAAGAGTACCCAGGACTGTCGCGAGGCCAACTGTTCTACTTTGAACTTCTCTCTCAAAAAGAAGAAAAAAGAAAATGAAAGGAGAAAAAGAAAAGTGAACGAACGAAAGTTAAGAAGAAAGAAAAAAAAAAAAAAAAACGAAAAAAGTAAAAAAATAAAAAAGAATAAGAAAAAAAAAAAGAGAGAACGATATGAAAAAAGAAAGAAAAGTCAAAGAACGAACGTTAGGCTTAACTAGATCGTCGAGCTGTGCGCTTACCTAAAAAATATTATTCTGACCTCCATAAGAAACAATTAACTATGACTATATCTTCTTTATTTTCTCGTTTAATTATATCTAGATTAAAATTAGAAGCGTAGTATGTTTTTTTTTCCTCGTTTCTTTGAAACTTCCTTCACAGTCAAATATATTCTACAACGACTTCTCCTCGCTTGGGCTTTCTTTGTCTCAGTTGCTTCGTCTAATTTATTTCTTTTTCGCTCGAAACACAAGTCGATTGAAATCTTTTTTCCTTCCTTCTTCTTCTTCTTTTTTTTTTTTCTTTTTTTCTTTTCTTTCTTTTTTTTTTTTAATTATTTTCGCAGTATATAAGGACATTTTCATTTTCCTTCCTTATCATCTTTTACTCGAAGATTCTTGTACTACGTTATACTAACAAAATTCTTTAATGAGAGAAGAACGATCGCTTGGCACCGATATATACTTTTATTAATTTATTCCAAGAGTGGTAATAAAATTAACGAGATTAATAAAGAGAATGTTGAAAGGACAACTCACTGTATGGAACATCGAGTTTGATCTTGATGATGTTTCTCTGAGGCAAAAAGCGAGAACAGACAAAGAAAAAGAAAGAGAAAAAGAGAGAGAGAGAGAGAGAGAGAGAGAGAGAGAGAGAGAGAGAGAGAGAGAGAGAGTAGGGGAGAGGTAGGAAGAAAGAGAGATGAAGATAAAAAGAGAAAAAAGATTTATAATAATGATAATAATAATGATAATAATAATAATAATAATAATAATAATAATAATAATAATAATAATAATAATAATAATTAAAAAAAGAAAAAGAAAAAAAAAGAGAGAGAAAAATCACGACGTGGAAAATGGAACATAGATTATTTCGTATTAAAATAGATGAAAAATCTCGACTGTCGGTGGCTCGAACGTAGGAAAAAAAATCTACGGTGTTCGTTTCTTACGCGGTTAGGCTCGAGGGATGAGACGGGGGTTGGAGCGTGGTGGTGGGTGGGGGAGGTATAAGAGACAGAAACAGAGAAAGATAGATTATATCGGATTAGGATTGGATATAAGTTAAGCATTTAAGGCGAAAGAGAGTAGTCGCGCGATAATTTTTGTTGTAAAGAGGGGGTCTGGGGCGGGGGTGGGCGGAGGGGGTTGGTATTTTTTGTTCCTTCTCGTTTTATCAATCTAGAGCAGCCAACGACGAGAAGATAGGTTTCACGCGTTAATGAGCGATCTTGGCGATTTCGCGCGTGACGCTTTCTTTTTAATGAAAGGCTGTGGGGGGTGGAGCGACTCGCTCACCTGCAGTATCGGTGGATGCAGGTGTGGGTGCGGGTACCGGGGCAGAGGAAGCAGTACTTCGTGCTGCTCTTCTCCTCTCTTCCTCCTCTCGTATAGCAGCCTGCTGTTCCCGCGCTTGTCTCAGCCTGTGCTCCTCTTCCAATTTCAGCCTGAAACGAGAAACGTCGTTCCGTTAAATCTCAAGATTGTCGATTTAGACAGACGATCGACTTTCAACGGATTTTTATTATGGAAACGAGACTAAAGCCGATAATAGCAAGCCGACTTTGACTTCTTACTTACCGCTCGTGCATCACCGGCGACATCAGTCCCAGCGAAGCAGGTGGGAGCATGTCTGGACTGTATCTTAAACCATAAAGGGGATACGACGGCAGTCCAGGAAATAACGGTGGTCTCAACATCCCGCATCGTTCCAAATACAATTGTTCTTCTAACCTGTGAACAGAAATAAAAAAAAAAATAAATAAATAAATAAATCGATAAATAAAAATAAAGAAGAACGAAGAAATGAATCCAAACGTTTTATACGTTGTATCGTCGATTAAAGTACGACAGATTTTGAGAAAATCGCTAGAATATTCCCGATTAATATTACGAAGTAAGTACCTATAAGCGTGCTGCAGATGTGGCGGTGGATAGAGACCATGGTGATAAGGGTTGTAAGCAGCAGGATCCAAAGCAAAGGCAGGCGGAGCATGGGCCGGATGGTGTTCAGGTCGATAGGGTTGGAAACCGGAACGAGCCAACAATTCGGAAGCTGCTGCAGTCACGCTATGTTTGCTAGTTTCAGTGGGTCTGGCAGTCGTGTACAAAGAGGGTACCTCTTCCGGCCTTCTTTCGTGCGACGTTCGTTCCTGCAAATCAAATCGTACTTACATTATACACATCTATCGTTAATTAAAATATTATTATAGCGAAGGAGAAAAATTTTTAAGACGATTATTTAATAAACGTTTAATATTCGACGGACTAAAAAAGAAAAGAAAAGAAGAAGAAAAAAAAAAAGCAGAGAAAAGGAAAAATATTTACGAGAATTCCGAGAACAGAACTGAGAGTAAATGGGAAATTAAGCTTTGATCTTTCGATTATACCAAATCGAGCCCCTTCTCTACTCTCTTCCAGCAGAATGAACGTTTTCTTCATACCGGAGCCATGATTGAAAATTCTCTTTCACTAACTTACACTTTATCAAAAGACTTCGACTTTACATTCCTCCTCTCTCCTCTTTTCTTAAAGAATATTGGAATTTTATATGAACGACCGTTCGATCTTTAGGAAATTTAGCATTTGCAAAGTTCATTCCCGTATTCGGATTCCACTAAGAGATTACTAAACTCTCTTACGAATATTATAAATACATTTAAGGTCTCCATCCGAATTGTCGTTGTAACGACATAAATTCTTTTACCTATACAGAGACATACATATACATTGCCATTGTACGAAGAACTCGACGACGAGAAAGTGCTTTGTTGTCGTCGTAGGCTATACTCCGAGTACGTTCACTCCGGGACAGGAAAAAGAAAGAAAGAGGACACCAAAAAGGGATAAGAAGAATGGACGGAAGTAAGTGGAAAAGAGAGAAGAGGGAAATAAAAGACTGGAAGGTCGTACAAGGAGATCACTCACCTTGGCAGGAGAAGGACCTCTGACCAGAGGAGGTGGAGCCCGATTCTTGGGACTGGCACGGGGTTCCTCTTCCTGAGGAGCCGGTCCTGCCTGTTTCGCTAGGTTCCTCAATGCCGCGGCAAAACTTCTGTTGTTCTGTTGGCCACCTGGCCCGGGTCCCGGGGTATGACCCTGAGGTAGAACGCCGGAACTGGGTCTGTGGGACTTGCCAATAGACGTTGGCTGTGCTTTGGTACTGGCTGGCTGGAGACCTGAAAGAAATCCTGAAGTCAGTGGACGAGGTCACAGTTACGTTTCCGTTTTTTCTTTCTTTCATTTTCATGTACTTATGAGAATAAATTTATACGTAATTCATCTTATAAATTTCTTTCCTTCATTTCGAAATCTATGTTAAATAATCTCGCGAGTTGAAAATAATCAAAAATTATTAACCAAGTTACACCTGCAATGAAAAATTTATTTCATTGGAAATCAACGTTTCGACGCGTCATTAAAATTATTAATGGTTTCGGAGAAATCGATAAACGAACCGCGTAAATTGCAATTACAATAATACGAATGAGGATAAACGGCGTTACGTAAAGAAAAAAGTAAAAAAAAAAAAAAAAAGAAAAAAGTAAAGAAAAAGAAAAAAATGAAGAAGGAAACTATTTACTCTAACAACGGTCATAAGCGCGAATAAGTTCCGTTCTAGCGTAATATAACAATGAAATTACTGTAATGTCAGGATGACATAGACGTAAAGAATACATGCAATTGATATTACTCGAGGTAATTGCCTTTTATATAATGCGATAAGTGATCGATCAATATCGATATATATATATATATATATTTTCTATCGGAGTGCAAAACTTTTAATATAATATTGCAATAGAAAATATTTGATATACAGGTCGTGATTTTAATAAAAACAAAAAAAAAATCAACGTTGATTTAAATAATCAATAAATAATAAACGTTGAAATATTTGGAATAGTCAAATAGTATAAATTTATATTTTTATACGCTTATCGACTTATCAAAATAACTGAAAGGAATTAATCTAAATTTGCTATATGCGAAGGAGCTATTCCGGTCGCGATCGAGGATTATGAATTTCTTGCGAGATCGGAGGTCGAACTTCTGTTGACGTGACCCGCCAAAGAGGTCAACCGGTCGAGGTCGGCCTCGTCGATGATTAATTGGAGAACGAGCGTCGAGGTAACGAAAAAAAGCGTCGCAAGAAAAAATAGAGGAAGAAAAAAAAGAAAAAAAAAAAAAAAAATACCGATCAATTGTTGATCATCGTTAGCAATTCTACTCGGTTAAAGCTGAGACCAAAAAAATAAAGCTCGTTACAAAGCGAATGATAATGCAGAACAGGAGGAATATAATCCGAATGGTAGGTAGGCGTTAATGGATCGACGATAAAATGTCGGTGGTGTCACGCGTACGTGAGCGTTTCATTAATTTGTATGACTTTAACATAAATTAATTGCCACCAAGGGGACGGCTCGCGCTCGTTACGCATCAGACGGGGATTAGTTATGAACAAATGTATATGAGATGGCCGCGAATTGCATATAATGTATATATATATATATATTTGTGTGTGTGTATTATGTGCACATGACTCTTTTCAACGACTTCACAGGTACCTTTTGGAAGATCAACGGACATGTGTCGTATTATAAACATAAAACGCAACACGACGATGAAATCAAAGTCTTGTCGTTGAAACGATCGATAATTATGGATTAAAGGAGGGATGGGGGGTAATAAATAAAAAGTAAAAAAGCAAAGAATGGACGAGAAATTTTCAAGCATCGAAGCTTCATTTCCTTTTCTTCCTAATTTCTTTATCTTTTCCTTTTTTTTCTTTGCCAGATTACAGAATAGGAAAGAGAGAGAGAGAGAGAGAGAGAGAGAGATGGAATAAGAGAAGAAACGTTGCCACTCGGCCGAGCCTTTGTTTTGGGATGTTGCACGCGAAAAGAACGACAAAAGGGCGAGAGGAATCGGCGTGCGTCGCGAGAGAAAGCTCTACCCGCTCAAAATGAGAAAATAACAGGGAAGAGAATGCCCGACGGCTCGCTCCTTTCGAGGGTGGCTTTCGCCCTTCATTCAATTCCTCATCAGGAGAGTGCACACGCCTCTGCGTCTCTTGCGGATGTACATCCCCCTCCTTTCTCTCTCTCTCTCTCACCCCCCTCTTTTACTTTTTATATCCACCATTTTCCCCTTCTTCGCTCCAACTCGATCCTTGGCTCTCCCCAAAGTGCTCGGCTCCGAAACGCAATTTCTTTTCATCCGCATCCTGCCCCCCCCTCCACCTTAACTACTTTTTCTCGATGTCCCTTCACGACATACCCTAGCTAGACTGCTCTCTCTCTCTCTCTCTCTCTCTCTCTCTCTCTCTCTGTGTGTGTGTGTGTGTGTCTATTTTTCTATCTTTGTTTCGTAGCATTTAATCTTTCGGGAAAGGACGTAGAACGAGAGAATTTGTAGGAAAGGAAAAATTACAGGATTCCATGCGACGACTACCACTATCGACTTTCTCGTAGATATAAAAGAGAGACTCTTTTTTTCTTTTTCTTCTTCTTCTTCTTCTTCTTTTTTTTTTTTCATGAGCATCATTATTCGTGAAAACCATTACGGGGTAAGGGCTAGCCGATAGAATAACCTTTTCGTTCGAGAGATCTTCGTTATAACGAGGATGTGAAAATGTGCGTGTGGTCGTGGACAAGATAAAAAGAAGGCGAATATATACATGCGATCACCATCGACGCACCACCAGCAACAGCAGCCATGCTAGGACATTTACTAACACGAGCAACACCGTCGTTGCCGTGAGTATCACGAACTCTGGGCTTGGGTTGACTCTATGCCGAGGTCTGGAGGATTCAGAAGGGTGTAACGGGGGTGGTGTTAAGCGGCTTACAGTCTGTTACCATGGTAACACCACACCACTAAGACAGGAAGAGCCTGAATCCAGCGCGTTGCAGGCCCTGTGACCCTCAGCGTACCCCATCAACGACGCAAAGAGGGAGAGGGAGAGGGAGAGGGAGGGAAAGAGAGAGAGAGAGAGAGAGAGAAAATGTCGGGAAACGGAAGAGGGGATAAAAGGGAGTACGTGGGCGGAGGGATTACGCCACTAACTCTGTTTTTACACCAAAGTGTTTTCACCGAGAGCTTCCGATGTATAAACCGCAGCTTCGGTGTGCTCGCTATAACGAATTTACGTCGTACCGCGAAACACGAGAATGAGAGAGAGAGAGAGAGAGAGAGAGAGAGAGAGAGAACGAGAAAAGTAGGAATAGTAGTCAGAAAATTCTCATCCCTATCTCTGTGTCTTCTTCCCCTCGGGAACCAACGGACTTACGCGTAATTAGATAATTAGTACGCCAAATCCAACGCTGGTTTTGCCTTTCGATTTGTTAAAATTTAATATCTGTCTTTTTATTCTTATATGTATGTATATGTATATATGTGTATATATATATATCCTTCCTATTTATTTTCATTTTATTTATTTTCATTTTTCGCCAAAACCAGCCATATTTTTTCGTAAGCGGGCGCAGTAACCGTAAGCTCCCATTTTTTTCGCAAGAGTTGAGATATTTTTAATAAAATACAACGGTATGCGCGATCACATGCACCACCGCGTTTGACATGCACGCGCATCAACCCCGGTTCGTATTTCGCGTACTTTATTACTTTCGGTAAATCCGTTGGTCGCAATGAGAGTTGGCAAAAATAAATTTCATATGAACGATGATATTGCAAAATGGCGGTGGAGCTTTATTTTCACAATTTCACGGCGAATTCTATCCCCATCCCTATCGGCCATTCTTACTAATCGATTTTTATATTAAAAAATGAAGGCTTAGGCACGTACGTACGACCGAGGCAAATGTTGCCGGGGAAAAAAAAAAAAAAAAAAAAAAAAAACAAATTTGAAAGAAAAATCTGCAGTTCTTTGACTACTCCCAAGAGTCATGCAATTACCCGGACTTTCCCTTTTTCAATTCTTTTCTTTATCTCTCTCCTCCATGAGGAATGGAATTTACGAGAAACTCCAGCATGCGTTTGACAAGAGAAATAAAAATGGTCTAGTGGTCTTGGAAAGCTAACAGCATTTCGATTTTACCCTTTCCAAACCGAGAATCATTAAATTCACGGCCTATAGCGAAGTTATTGCATATTACGCGTTCACCCATTGAACTACCATCTAGGTACCACTCTTACGCCTTCTGCCTACCTACCCTCAACTACCAGAAACACCCCAACGAGAGTCATGTACGATAAGATAGAAACTTGAGTAACGTCTAGAAGTTCGCAAACTACTTAAGAACACGAATGCCGGTTGCGGCACGAATGTGCGATCTCGTGACAACGTTGACGACGACGACGACGACGACGACGACGACGACGACGACGACGACGACGACGACGACGACTACGACGACGACGTCGCGCAAATAATTTGCGCTCTGCGGAAACCGTAAAGGCCACGACTCGTTTCGAGGAGTCGTAATCGTCGTTGTCGCGACACCGTTTCGAAGATACATCGATATTATCGGCTCGTTACAAAACTACTACGACTCGAACTCCTCCATTCGAGCTTATCTACGAATATATGGAACGTTTTATGAAAACCCATTATTATCTTCGCAATAAACAATATAGATTAGCGCAATGCAATTCATTTCTTTAATTTTTCTTTTTTGTTAACATTTGCGTTTCGAAACATTGTATTTTGAATAAATGTACCATGTAAAGATAAAGATATGTACTTTACCTACGTATCCGATATTTCCGAAATTTACAATTTATTCCCGTAATATGTAATTTTTAATTCGTGATGATTAAAATTCAGACGGGAGTTTTGGTCGGCAGCCAAATAATATATATATATATATATATTGTAGTATAACGATCGGGTATAATCGATAAATGAATGCATAATTTTCAACGCAATACTCTGCGAATCTTTTAAAACTTTTAAGCACTGCGAAAGCTTCGATACAATTAAAAAAAAAAAAAAAAAAAATAGATGTTAATAAAATATTGCGCTTTAAAATATTTCGAATATCGTGTCACTAGGACGTACACATCTGTGCAAAGATATTCCAGTTTAAATCGACGCTCTTATAATTCCTTTCGACTTTCATTCAAGAAAGAGAAAGACATAGTACTGACCTACCGCCACTACTACAACTACAACTACTACTACTACTACTACGTGTCACGTGACCGTAGTGTTTTTTGCACGCTTAGCGTCGCCGAGACCAGTTCGAGGAACTTATGTAGGTGAGCGTTTTAAATGTCTCTAGAGCGCACATGCTGTTTTCCCCGAACTCGAACGGTTTTTTTTCACACGTTCTTTTTTCACGTTTTTTCTTCCTCCAGCACGGCTCGACATGTTGACATTATCGGCAACTCTTTTTTTTTCCTTTTTTCCAATTTAACAAAGAAAAGAACAGTCACGCATAAAATAACACGACGACCGATTATCTAAAAAAAAAAAAAAAAAAAAAAAAAAAAAAAGAAAAAAAGAAAAAAAAAAATACAAGGATACAACAAGGCGATAGTGAATTATAAATACGAGTTTTTGCAAAGTCATCGAAGAAACTAAAAATATATTAACACTTGTCTTGTTAATATCTTGATTTAATAATATCTTAATAACCAGGTATCAGCTTGTTCTATCGGCCTCTCTAAAGTTCATGTAATTTATTATCCAATACGTTAGGTAAATGAAACGCTCCATTAACCTGAGTAAAATGAAATCGCCGAAGTTCAATTAATAAACGTAATATCTTAATCAATCTTCGAACGTTTCTCTCTCGAACGAGCTTATCGTATTCGCTCTCGAAACGACTTTAAAAGAGACAACTTTCTTTATCGAGTGAGAACTAGCGATCGTAATAAAGGACAAAACTATAGCGCGTGTAAACCATTGGTGTATAACCTGTTGACGAAACGGAATCGATCGTGGCGCGTGCTTCCTTTCCATTAAACGATCCTATCCGAAGCACTACGTATTATAGATATATGTATATATGTATGTATGTATGTACATTGTACATACATGTACGCAGAACGAGTCATCTCGTAATTCCCCCACCGTTTTGCTGCTAGTGATGCCATACTCTCTCCCACTTCTCTGTTTGTCGATGACACTGTGTGCGAACGCGAACAATCGGTGGTTGCCACGCAATCTTCCACCATTTTTGATGTCAACCAGAGGGAGAAGAAGAGATATAAACGCGCGTGCGTGTAAACTTTGCGTTGACAAAAGAGAGCGAAAAAGTGAGCGAGCGAAAGAGAGAGAGAGAGAGAGAGAGAGAGAGAGAGAGAGAGAGAGAGAGAGAGAGAGAGAGAGAGAGAGAGAGAGAATGACCGATCGACATCTGTCTCTATAGCACAACGCGAATGGCCATTGATTTGAGTCCTTCCAGCTTTGAAAAGTACTTCTGTCATAGATCAGCGACCACCGTCGTATCGACGATAAAGCTTGTTCGTTCGAATAAATGACGGAAAAACGTTATCATTGTTTCGTGAGTGAGAAAAAAGGATATGACAAAAAAGTGGATTGTACTTTGGAAAAAGGCACGCACCTGAATGATTTATATACAAAAAAAAAAAAAAAAAAAAAAAAACAAAAAAGAAAAAAAAAGAACAATGAAAAAGAAGATATTAACATTATTCGAACTATGAAAATATTTGGATTCTACTACATTTCGAAATAGCAACACAATAAAAAACAACCGAAAGACAAAGCACCCAATATTAACCGGCTAAAATTTTCTAGACACGTTCGTTAAATAACCGAGAGATAAAAGATAAAGTTTTTAGTAGTTTAATGTGTTCCTTTTCGCGAAATCGCGTACGGCGAGATAATACTGCGCCGTAAAACGTAATTTTCTAATCTTTCGAATATTGTATAATAAGTATTCTTTTTTGTTTTGTTTTGTTTTCTTTTTTTTTTTTTTTTTTTTTTTTTTAAGAATAAAACTGAGACCACCAAATTGTAGATGCTCAATTTTTTATGTACAGCCGACGGCTACCTTTCGACAAGAAGTCGATGGATATGAGTGTCATGAAAAATACTTGTCTCAAAGCACTATGATCCGAAACGACAAGAGTACTTCGCGTTTATGTAGTTCGTTAAGGACTTTAAAAAATTGAGAAAGAAGAGAACAGAGGAGGGGAAACGATCTTCTCCCGTTCCTTCCCATCAATGAAATTTAAGTTTCGATCTCTCTCTCTCTCTCTTTCCTCGATACGACGAGACGACCAAACCTACGTGAAATTTTCGAAGATATAAACCGACAGGGTGGATAGTAGAAAGCGGCAAGGCGAGTCTCAAAACTCGCCGAAACTCGAGCTACCCTTAGGAGTCCCTTGACATTTTGCCAAGCACCCCCATTGAATCACCATATAAACGACTCCAGGCCCCGTGAGTTCAACCCCTGATCCGCCCTAACCTCAAATATACGTTTCATTTTAGTACGTTCGCTGTCCCGAGTGAGATCATAGGCGCCGACATTTCGGGCTTTCGGCTGCTTCTCCTTTCTCACAGATTATACGAAATATTTTGTGTGTTTGTGCGCGCGCGCGTGTATATATATACACATACGTACATGCATACACACACACACACACATATATATATATATACGCGCGTATATATATATATATATATATATATATATATATATATATATATATATTTATTTTATATATACGCACACAAATATACACGAGAAGGAAAGTTTTTCTTATAAACGAGATAAACGTGAACCATGTGCGATTGACCGTGTCGTAAAAGGTACGATATTTTTCTCTCAACGATGCGTTCGACGATAGGCGGACAAGCATCTTGAAATTTTACGAGCGAGATGCACTTTCCATACCGGATACCTCTAAGAAAACGTAAAGATCACAGACGCGAACATGGCTTGCAAATAAATTTACTACGACCCATGCTGTAAATTATAAAAGCGAAAAGAATAACCGAGTGGGGATATTCATTAAGCCGTAAATTGGAAATACGTGCGATCGGCTACACACGAATATAGCTAAATGATCATAAAAATGAGTATTTTTATATCAAAGAATTCCTTTCTTTTCTCTTTATATCTTTCGTTGTATCCTGCGAAGCATACAAAGGAAAAGAAAAGAGGAAAAAAAAAAGAAAGGGAAAAAAATCAAGCAGACTTCCTCGACAAAGTAATTATTTTCCATACATCGTGAGTTTCTATTCTCACTTTTTTCTTTCTCTTTAAAAAATGAAAAGCATAGAGAGAGAGAGAGAAAGGGAGAGAGAGAGGGAGAGAGAGAGAGAGAGAGAGAGAGAGAGAGAGAGAGAGAGAGAGAGAGAGAGAGAGAGAGAAGGAAAATCGAGACTTCGACGTCAATGAGAGAACGAAGCTTCGCATTCCCACTGCTCCCATTGCTGCCAGGGGTGCCTGCGGGATTTCGCGTCGACGTTCGTTCGTTCGTTCGTTCGTTCGTTCGTTCGTTCGTTCGTAAGATGCTTTGGAATTTCCATATTAATTCGTTAGATCGCGGAACGTGAGGCGAATCCACGATTTAATAACGGTTTGTTCGGGCTCGCTCGAGGATCCTATCCTATTAGTTCGTCTTTCTCTCTCTCTCTCTTTCTCTCCCCCCCCCCCCTCTCTCTCTCCTTTTTGAAACGAAGAGAAATTGGAAGAGAATAGAATATCGAGGAAGAGCGCAAAAATATAAATACATATATTACAGATGATATTTCAGTATTTTTATTGAAAACGAATTCGAAAGTAAGAAAGTAAGGAATTAACAACTTCTAAGCGATACAAAATTTTCACAAGAAATCACGAATTATCGCCTTTCCATCGTTGTAGAATAAATAGAAAAAGAAAAGAAAAAAAAAACGATATAACGAAAGATGAAAGAAAGAGATTATCAAAGACACGAGACAGAACAATAGGATATTTGTCATCTATATATCGAATCGGTGAGCTCGTTAATCCTATCCCTCCCTCCTTCTCTTCCCTCTTTGGTGTCAAACGATTTAACCGGACTTTGGCGGAGCTAGCTCGTGTCAGTGGATTCCCTTCTCCTCCCACAATATTTTCCGCCAATGGGGCCAAGCTAGTTGTCGAATAAATTTCCGGAGGTAAATAGTAAAATGAAATCTGCACTGCCACTCGGCCGCCGTGAAAACACGGCCCCTCATTAATTCCGACCGCCGCTATAAAAGCCCGGAACAGCGAAACACACCGAATCGTTCGTTCTCAATCCCCTCCCCCACCGCCACAACCGCTAGTACCGCCACTACCACCACCACCACCACCACCACCACCACCACCATCACCACCACCATCTATACTCTTCCGAACCTCTCAACCCACGTCTCTCTTTCCTTTTGCTCCCCTTTACTATCCTCTCACTCTTTTTCTCCCTCTCTCTCCTCCTCTCTCTCTCTCTCTCTCCCACTCTCAGTACCGCCATGTACACCGCATGCTGAGAACCAAAGCACCACCCTACGCTCCGTATAAAAGCTGCGTATTCAATTACCCGCCATCGACCGGTCGAATAACGAATGTGCACGCCATGGAAATATTCCCGTCTGCTTTTACCTATGCACCCTCGTCGGTACACGTCTGTACTCCACCATCCTACCTCCTTTCTGTGTGTGTGTGTGTGTGTGTGTGTGTGTGTGTGTGTGTGTGTGTGTGTATGTGCGAAGAGTTTAGAGGTGACTGCCTGTAGAGTCACGTATATATGTATATGTGATATGAGAGAGAGAGAGGAGAGTTGAAAGAAGAGAGAGGGGGTAGAACAAGAGACCACCGAAAAAACAGGGTAGGTAGGAGAGAGAGAGAGAGAGAGAGAGAGAGAGAGAGAGAGAGAGAGAGAGAGAGAGAGAGAGAGAGAGAGAGAGAGAGAGAGAGAATAGTAGTTCGATCGATCGATCGGGCACCCTCGCCCGAGAGAATTATTCTCGGCTGCTCCCACTGTGTTACTTTTTTCTTCTTCTTTTTTTCAAAATTGGCATAGCCAAGGCACACGACCATGAGCCGCCATACTCAATGGCGCGCGAGCTGGAAATAAGCTACGGATTAAAGCTCGATTTGCATGTACCGTGTTAATTGTGGACCGACGCCGCGTTCCTGCTACTTCTCTACGGGAGGTCTATTTCCTTCTCCTCCTCCTCCTCCTCCTTTTAGTAAACCTCTCTGAACAACGTACAATTTCAGTCTCTGTTCGTTACACATACAGGAGGGATGTTTCAGCGAACTCGCGTGTTTCCAGCAGCACTCTCACTCATTGCTGAGAACTCGAGAGTCGGTGAAAACGATTCGGCGTTCATGCATATGTGTGCGTTTGTGAGCATCACTGACACAGATGGGCTCACCATCTCGTGAGTAAACTCGAGGAAGGGGGTGAGGGGTGGGGTGAGAAAATCGCTAAAGGGTTTCTTCCACCTCCGGCACAGTTGGTACCGTTCCAGAGGGAACGGAACGTCGATATACCTGTTGGAGGCGTGTGTACTCGGAGCACTGTTTGCCAGATACCTGCACCGAGTCGACCACTTCGCCACACACCGCGTCCTATTACCCCGCAACTCTTCCTCCCTCCACATCACTTCCCAACCCCTGTATCCTCTCTCTCCTTCTCTCGCTGTCTCGTGCTTCAAGAGTATCAGGGAAAATAGGAGTGCTACGCGCCCGCTTGTCACCATTGTGATTTATCGTGCATAGACGTTATGGACAACGAGAGCTTCAGTGATTTATTAGGGTCGACCGGTACTACAACACCGAGACCTGCCGCCTCTTCTCCATCTCTCCATATCTCTCTCGGTTTTTCTTTCCGGTTGTGAGAGTCAGAGACATCGACGATCGAACCACACGATTCTACAAACATTTGTGGTGACGGCGAGGTGCGGGAAAAGGGGATGGATAGCTAATGCGAATAGATTCGCGATAGAGGGTGATATCCCTTTAAAATGCGTACGTTCTTCCTACGATTTGTCTACAAAATCTTTGTACCACTTTTCTATGGTAATTTACGAACGAACGTAGGTTCGTTCAAAATACACCGACGAATACACCGTCATTCAAATACACCGACGAAATTTAATGAATAACACGATCTTCTTTCTTCCCTGTAGCTTTGTATTTGAAAAACAAAAACACGAAGAAAGAAATGAAAAAAAAAAAAAAAGAAAAGAAAAAGAAAAACGAAAAAAGAAATAAATATCTTTTTTTCTAATAAACACCTGTCACGCCCACGTCGTTGATACTGGATAATACGAAGAGTGGGTACATTCAATACGTCAGAAATATTCGAGAAGGGGCGGTTGGGAGGAGGGAATGAATATCGAACGGTGTTGGTTAACGATTTTTACCTGGAGCTAACAATGAGCTAACGCATCAGTTCTGATATCCATAAGGTATTAAGTTACAGAAATTTGATTCTATTTTGACTTTAATATGTATTGAAAAACCACAAAAAAAAAATGAAAAGAAGAACTTTTACGTTCATTTTAAAATGATCTCAAAATTAATTTAATGGAAATGATTGCGTCCAACAAAAAAGTAAAAAAAAAAAAAAAAAAGAGAGGAAAAAAGAAAAATCAAAAAAACGATTCATGGATCGTCGAGACGAAAGCAGAAGCTTTATTCCATAGTTTCAATAACATTCACGTCACAAACGTGTATCGCCTCCCCTCTCCTTTTCCCACCTATCTTTCGTTGACTGAGGGATCGTCAGACGGGACGAAAAGCTGCGGACAGAGAAAAATCGAGCGACAGACGTGCAAAAAGGAAGGGACAGAAAGAGAGAGAGAGAGAGGGGGGGGAGGGAGAGAGAGGGAGAGAGAGGGAAGAGTTTAATTTCTCGCGTCCTCGCTCCTCTTCGCTTCTGCTTGAATTTTCATTCCATTTCGCGCGACCACCCAGCCGTTATTTCATTTCGTCCTGTGCTTCGTGCTCGTTCGAGCACATCCTCCCTACTCCTCCCATGGTCCACCCTTCGTGCTCTTTTTATTCTATTTAACGCGAAAAAGGACTTGTTTCAAAGGATCGTTTCGTCTCTCTCTCTCTCTCTCTCTCTCTCTCTCTTTCTCTTTAGTAGTCCTTCTACCTGACGGACTCCGACATTTCCGTAGCAGCAATTATAACCGTTTAACACGGACGAATGCGAAGCGTGTCGAAGAGAGAACCGAATGAGTTCCTCGTGTGTGTAAAACGATATATATATATATATATATATATATATATGTATATGTATATGGAATTTATATCAAATGCCATCTACTATCGTGCTAACGTGTATGCGCAGCATCCAAAGTGTTCTATCCGTAAATGTAAAATCGATAATTCGAAAGGCAGCACTTTGACCCACTCGATAAAGTTTCGCTGATAATTTTCCAGAGAAACGGAGGGAACACCGAACTATTAAAAAGAAAAGAAAAAAGAACGAAAGAAAAGAAAATTAAAAAGACAGTCCCTTTACCAATGGAAAACTCTGCGGTTTAAATTGGATAATATGAGTTCTTTCAAAGTAGGATGGAAAGAATTTGATCGATAAAACACATTCGATTAATGAAAATAAGCAATTCGAGATGTGTTAATGATTACAAACATAATTCATTGTCTATATATATGCATATAACGATATATATATATATATATATATATATATATATATATATATATATATTACGAGTTGATTAATTTCTTTAATTACATTTGCCTTTATTAACCATTGAAGAGGCGTATTAACTAGTATAATAAATTTTTTTTTTGAATCTGTAATTAGTACTTGCGGGTACGGGATTAAAATAATAATTGCTGATAGCACCGTAATCCAAATCATTCATTATTCCGATTAACAAGCAAATTGTTTGCAATTTCCCGAACCGAGAAAAGGAAAAAGAAGAAAGAAGAAAAAAAAAGAAAAAAAAAAAAAAGAAAAAAACAAAACAAAAAAAAAAAAGATATAATTAACACGTTCGTGCAACCTTCCCCCCTTCTGCCCTCTCCCCAGTATGATTTTTATCCCCTGAACACGATCACAAATTCTTTTAATCTCTCTCCCGACGATCATCAAACTGAAACGATCACCCAGTCCAACCCGAAAATCCGATTAACCTTATGCGATTGTATTCGACATCGTGGCATATGCTTGCTCGAGCTACCAACTTGAACGGTCAAACGCGTTTCACGCACACCTTCGAATGAGTTTGTCGGTCACGGAACGCGGCCTCCCGTTGCTGGTAGTAATTTCCAGCAACACGTGGTATCTTCCACGAGAAGTCCACCAACTCCCCATTTTGGGCCGAAATTCAGCCAACATTGGCCTGTTCGAGCATCGTCGTCAACCCACCTCCAATCCCCCTAAACCTCCCTTCCCGTTCTCAAACACGACACGCACTCTCTTTCCTGATCGACCAACATGTACAGAATGTGTTCTATGACTGTGTGGACATATATGCGTTTGTATGTGTGTATGCGCGAGTATGTATTGAAGGGGTCGAAATCTAGAATGCATGAGCGGGTTGATTGTGATCCCTCCACGGCTTTCCATCCAATGCTTTCTACCTCTCTCGCACACGTAGTACTCATACACACATCCATACACCCATACACACACACACACACACATACCACACCCATGACTCGTTTGCGAACATTACGCGCGTGCGTGTTCGTGCACGTGCTAGCTCGTAAACGGAAGGCAATATGTGTATCAGTTAACCGCACGCGATATAGTCGTGGATTCTATGGCGATCGTATAATTCAAACATGCACACACGTACCTACGCTCGCCTGTATCTCTATTTATCTCTCTCTCTCTCTCTCTCTCTCTCTCTGCCTCTTTTGCTCGGGGGTTGAGAGTCTCCGGTGAACATATGTGCGGTCACGTATCGATACCTTCATGGCGGCTTCTCGTACCTACGTGAAACGTATGTTCGTACGTTTACAAACGTACTTACGTGCTCGCTCGTTTGATCGTTTTACAAGGCTGCGTTAATTCTACGTCGGAGCTCCGACGACGATCAATCCATTACAAATGCACCGAACAATACGGATTTTAATGCATTGAAACGCGAGATATTCTTCTTCTTCATTTTTTTTTTTTTTATGCAAAAGAAGCGATATCGACAATTGACAAATGTTGCTTCGTCAAAAACGTAATTATATTAAAATATGTAAAGTTATTCCTATGAAAATCGATACGACGTATAATCTTTCCTATATTTTCTTTTGTTTTTCCTTTTATTTTTGTGTTATTTAGTTTCATCCCTCTATTATTGTACGAAAATTCAACCCTTACGGTTCTACAAGCCGTGAAAAAGAAATTGAACATAAAGTCTGGGGCTTCAGGTAGCTTGTCGTCTCGTTATTAGAACAAGTTGGGTTGGTTCGAGGTCAACGAGCTCTTCAAGCTCACGTATACATGTAATATGTGCTCATGGATTCGGAAAACGAGAGAGACGACACGTAAGGAGGAGGGTTATTGCAATGGCTTTACCACTGGATAGGCGGTCGAGTAAGTACTATTATGTTTTTCATGGTAGAAAAGCGAATCTAGCGCATGTTCCAAGTAATTGTTATGTTCCGATCTCGTTCACCGAAGCATATATGAAAAGCACCCTTCTTTTTCTTCAACGTTCTCTATCGACATTTTTTTTTTCTTCGAAATAATAAGATAAGTTCGTTCGAGGAAAAGAAAAAAGAAAAAAGAAGAAAAGAAGAAAAGAATTTAACAAATGATGCATTCTGAAATACTTTTAAAAGTTCTTTTTCCTCGGTACTACGTATAAAAATAAAAAAATAAAAATAAATAAATAAAAGGAAAAGTTTCGTACGCTCGGCAAGTATCAAAAATAATTTCGTCCGGAAACTCGCGAAGTAAAGAAGGTAAATAACGAGAGACAGAGAGAGAGAGAGAGAGAGAGAGAGAGAGAGAGAGAGAGAAAATGAAAGGGAAAAAAAAGGAAACATAGGAAAGAGAATCTTTGCGACTTCATTATCAGAGGGGACATATATTTTCACGCGACGTTATCCGAGTGTTCTCGATTCTTGCGCGTGGAAAGAATTCCAACGGTTCGCAGCTAACGGGAGGATAATTTCTTCCTTTCTCGCGAAAGTTCATCCCCCTCCACCATTTCTACTCCTTTTTACGACGCACAACCGGCGGAAGGAAGCGTTCGTTGATAAAGCTAACAGCGTCTGCTGATAAAGACGGCGTTCGTTGTAAAAGTAGGAATGGACTGGGACGAGAAAGTAAAAAAAAAAAAAAAAGAAAAGAACGAAAGAAAGAAAGAAATAAAAAGAGAAGAAAAGAATGAGAGAGAGAGAGAGAGAGAGAGAGAGAGAGATCGGGTGAAGAGTATAGAAGCAAATGACATTATTCCCTCTTTCTTTTCTTTGCACCTTTTTCTAAGGGTCGATCGTCTACTGAAAACATAGTGCGAGCAGGAAAGCTTCTCTCGGCCGGTTGGTTTTGCCCTTTTTCAAAGAACCCAAGCAGAAACCATTAGCAATTTTCCGTCGGGCGAAGAGAGTAAGGAAGAAGTTGAAAACCGGTTGGAACTTGGTTGACCGATTTAACGGGCGCCAGTAAAGCGAGATCGTTGCTTTTATGGATACCTCAACGTCCACCCCAAGTAACTCAACTCAACCAGGTTACTCACACCCTTTTTCCTTCTTTCATCGCAGCAGGCCGCTAAGATAAGGAAGAGGGAAGAAGCTCTTCGGTAAATCAACTCCAAGGACTCTTCCGGTCTTTGATAAAATTCTATCGCGTGTGCTCGGCGACGGTCACGCGAGGGGGTAACCCTTGACGTAGAAAAGTATACACGCGTATGTTATTGTAATTACGTTAAACAATAATAAACTAAAAAGAAGAACCGTCGAAAGGGAGTCGACGAAAATGTAGTAGTTAAACACGCGAACGAACGTTTCGAAGTATTTAGGTAGAGCAACGCGGTTTTTCCTACTCGGTGGGTGTTTCGGTCAAATTAACGAGAACTATCCTTTCACAGGGAGGGAGAGATTCGAGCGTCATCTCTTTCTTGAAAGCGCATTAGTCGGTGCGATCGTCGGTGCCCGTTTGACTGCCAACAAATGCACCGAGTAAATACACACACACACACACACACACATTCGGCGTTGGCTTCATTACGAAAGTTCGGGCTTGTCGTCGGTAGTGTGTGAGAGTTTAGCTGTTGAGCAGGTAGCTTGACGATGATAGAGCCAGTAATGCGTTGGGTAGCAGTGTTTGTACGAACGGCTCGGCCTCTTTCATTTCCGTCCACGGCAAAGCCGGAACCAACCCGAACCGACCCCTTTCCGGTTGGGCCATTCTGATCCGTCGTTGGGACACCAACGGTAACGCACGGAAAGCAACCGGCTTCTCTCTTTTCCACCTCCACTCCCCCATCAGCACCACTCATCTACTTCAGCCACACTCTCGTCCTCTTTCAACTTCGCCACTAACATATCTTCCATCTCCTTTCAACTCCGCGCTCTGTGTACCAGCGCTCTTCTCTCTCTCTCTCTCTCTCTCTCTTTCTCTTTCTCCTACGTTCGGTACACATACCAAAAGAGAAGGGTGGTCCAAGTGGGCTGAGTAGTTGCGAAACTAGTTGCCTGGCTTTAAACTCAACCATGTGCCGTTGCTCGTTCCCTCCCCCTTCCTTCCCACCTCCACAAATAACTCCGCTTCTGTTCCTCTTGCTGCTGCTTCTGCTGCTGCTGCTGCTGCTGCTGCTACCGTTAGCTTCAACGTCGGAGGGTCGAACCATCTCATTCCCGCTTAAGTCTGTTGTAGGGGTTGCTCTGAAGAGGATTGAGAGGGCAATATGTTCGCCGAGAAGCCTCCAATTTCCTTCGTACGGACCTCCTTCAACGACCGACTCTCTCTCTCTCCCTTCTCGCTTTCGAACCTCGTTCCCTTTTTTTTTTTTTCTTATACTTCTTTTCTATCCTGAGCACTTCGAAACGAATATCGAAGTGTCAATGGTAAAGATCGATCGCAAAATCGCTTGTGGTAATATGCTTGTTTCTTCTTCTTCTTCTTCTCTCAGAAGAGAGGGGTCAGAAGATTTGTTGGGAAACATTTTTTACAAGAGTCGAGATTGTCGAACTCGTTGGCATATTGATCGAACTAAAGTATGGACTTTTTCAAGTTTTTTCCTTTTATATGTATATATATATATAAGAGGGAAGAAATTAAGTGGTAAACTTTTCTATTTTCGGTTAATTATTTTTCTCGTCGGAACGAACCAATTTCGTTGGCAGAACGAAACTTGAAGAGTGATTAGCAGCGCGGAGCAAACTACCCGTCGTTCCCGTGCCCCTCTATCTCGTCCTATGGTATCTGGGCTAATCAAATATTTAGAACGGTATAATGTCACCATCGCTAATTAATATTAATGAGTTGAAGTATCATCGAGGTCGGGAGGTGCCGCCAATCTTCTCCGAAACGCGAATTCATGGTCGAGAAGATAAGAACCACTGAATTATATCGCACTTTCTTGAACTACTTTTGCTTAAGATGTTAAAGTTAATATTAACTTTTGGAAAATACAGAAGATATGGTTTTATCGTAAAATTTCAATTTTAAAATTCATAGACAAACGGCCGCAACAGAAAGAAATAGAAAAATTAAAAAAGAAGACAAGAGAAAATAAAGAAAAATAACTCGTCGAACTTGTTGCGATTTATCGAAAATGTGATAAGAATCTTTTCAAAGGTCGAAAAGTCGAAGGATCTTGCATATGCTTGTATATCATTGAGACGGATACATATGATGAAGTGGTTTTAACGACTGGTTGACACCAATTTATGCGTGTACGTACGAGGTAAGAAGTTTCGAGCGTGCTCGTGCTCGTGTCAGCGTTCTAGCTTATCGCGACACCGAGAATTGCGGATGGTAATGCCGTTGGTGTTTGGGGTGGGGGAGGGAGGGAGGGGTTTGTCCGGGAGCTCGTGCTGGTGCCTTGTGTTCGTCGCCGTAGGGTGAAAGAAAGAAATACGAGGCCGAGTGCCGTTCCTCCGTAAATGCCCCGATAACAAAGGCGACTCGGAATGAAGGGTCGCGCGAGGTTAACTGGAAGGTAAGCAATCGATATTCTCCTCCTCCTCCTCCCTCCTCCTCGAACTCCGTCCCCCCTCGTGATAAGAACCATCCTTGGTTCGACCCTGTCTTTCTTGTCAGCGAGTTTACAAGGTAACAAGACAGAAATTTATTGCAATTCGTACCGACTTTATGCTATATATATATATATATATATATACACATACACACATATATTTACTTTTTTGCTATCCTTCCCTCTCTTTCTTTCTCTCTTTCTCTGTCTCTCGAAGTTACGAGTAAACGCAGGATGAAGTTGAAGGAAAGAAAAGATTAGGTATCTCCGTGGAATCTTGCCTTTAAGATTTTCAAAGGGACAACGGGGAGGAAACTTTATTTCCTAGCAAAATAGTTCGCATGACTCGCGTCTCCTTTAAGCCGAGAAAAGCACCGTGTCTCGGCTCTTTAAACTTTAAAGAAAATCCTCGGACCCGTAAAAGTGGTCCGCGACTTTTTGAAGGAACGTTCATTCTCTTCCTTTCTCTAAGCTAATATTATTATTATTGCTTTTATACTTTTAGGCACGGCGCGACGATAAACGAGGAAATGGAATCAAATTCAAGCGATCGCATAACTGTACGTTAAAAGTAAGAAAGCGAGGACAAGATATTACTCGAATGTAAGGAAAGAACGAAGGAAAATGAAAAAGAAAAAAGAAAGAAAGAAAAAAAAAAAAGAAAAGAAAAGGGATGTACCGAAAAAGCAAGAGAAAAGTAGAAAACTTTCTCCCTGGCCGTTGTCGGGACTTTAATACGCTCTAATAACGTCTGATCCTCGTGCTAGAGAAAGAGCAAGAGAGATGAATGAAGGAACAGGAATAATCAAGAAGACTCCTTCACGTCGTTTTGCGAGATTAATCCACCCACCCCATTCTCTTGCCCCCTCCCCCTCCTTTCTCCCATGGATCCCACGCAGCTTTCCTCGGTTCGTGAAGACAGATCGAGAAAAATTTCACCTTGTGTTCTTTCCCATTTTCCCTCTTTTCCTCCCCGTCTCGCGTCCGAGGATCCTTTTACGTATTATCCCTCGCATCCTTCCACAGATACGTTCTACCACATTTCTACAAGACATTTTTAATAAAGCCCGAGAGGGAGGGAATGTGAGAGAAAGAGAGACAAAGACGGGGAGAAAAATCTTCGGTTTAGCTAGTAAAGAAGGTATCTACCCTGCCGACTTACGCCTCAACCTACCCTTCTCTCCCTCCTACTATCTTCGATCACCCTCTTTTTTCCCTTCCCTTTCTCTTCTTCTTTCTTTTATCCCTGTCTCTCTCTCTCTCTCTCTCTCTCTCTCTCTCTCTCTCTCTCTCTCTGTCTCTTTCTCTCGCTCACCGTACTTCCTTTCCCTATCGTTTCTCGAAGGAAGACCGGTAGCTGCTCTTCCGACGGGGAAACGACGCGGATCGAGATTTAAAAGCCGCACCTTCTCTCGAAGAAAAAGGAATCTGTTGGTTAAAGTTCGAGAAAGAGAGGTCCTATAAGCGATCCCTTTTCAAGCGGCAGAGATAGAGACGTCTTTCTTCCTCCTTAATCACTCGTCGCTCGGGAAACACATTTATCCGAAGGAAAAACCTTCCCTTAGCATGGGAAAGAAATCCAAGCGTTTATTCGCGGCTCCAGTAGTTTCTTCTCTCTCTCTCTCTCTCTCTCGTTCTGATTCGTTGAAAAATTTAGAAGATTTCTTTCTTTCCCCGTACATTCTCTTCATCGAATTATAGACAAAGGGACGAAGACAGTAACACTTTGGGTATTATCGTTTTATCCGATTTATCGCTTAACTTTGCTCGTATCAAAGTTCACGTTCGTCGTCGTTCGATCTCCCCCGTAGCAAGTAACGTCACTTTTGAAAGCTTTCTTGGGATGCCACCTTCGATACAAGTTGTATCACGAGCTGACCGAACTGAACTTCTTTGAAAACTTTTCTTTTCTTTTTTTTTTTCTTCTTCTTTTCTCCAAGCTCGATACTTTCCTTTTCAATCGCGCATGTATGTAAATTTACGATAGGAACGAAGAAAAAAAGAGGTAGAAGAAGAAGAAGAGAGGAAGTTAAAAAAAAAAGAAAAAAAGAACGAAACAACAAAAAAAAAAAAGTAGGGATGAACGAAAAAGGGGTATGTAACGATGACAATCGGATCGGCGATCGGCGAGCTGGAATAATCGCGGTCGATGTGCGCCTAGCAATCGGCAGCCTCGTTACCGGGCTCTGGGTCGTTAATTAACCGCGATTACGGGGGCGACGGTGCGTGCGAGAGAGCACATCCCTCATCCGCTCCCTCCCAACCTCCCACCCACCCAAAGGCTCTCATCTCGCGCTCGGTGTACTACAAGCTTGCCGCTGGAATAATCGCTCTGCCATGAAATCATTACGACTGTGTGCTTACCACTGATCATCCTCCTTTTTTTTTTCGATTCGTTCTCTTTCTCTTTATATTTCTCTCTCTCACTCTCTCTCTCTCTCTCTCTCTCTCTCTCTCTTTCTCACACTCTGTTTTCTAACAGCCGAGTTTCCTCTTCCACTCTTGTGATTTTACACGAAGGAAAAAGCGTTGTCTCGCGAGCACGAGGATTTTTTCAATTTCTTCTTTTTTTTTCCCTCCCACTTTTTCTTTCTTCTTCTTTTTTCTCTTTTAATTGTTGTTGCCACGAGAACATTATTTTCTCGCTTTAATGACGTTTTAAAACGAAGCTCGATATATATATATATATATATATATATATATATATATATATATATTCTCGACGAATATTTACAAATCAAAATGCAATTTCAGAGAATATATTTACGTTCATCTATGCAAACGCGAACACGTAGGATCGTAAACGGTTTTAAAAACGTACGTTTCTTTTAGCTACCCGATGACTCCGCGGATCGTTCATTTTTTCTTTTTTTTTTTTTTTTCATATTTCATCGTAGTTCTTTACATATATCCCTCGTAATTTATACGAACGATTCAGTTATGGGAAGAAAAAGAACGCGTGACGATAACGCCATGCTTTCGTATGCAACGAGATATCGTTTTATAAAGTTCGGTATATATATATACGTGTGTGTGTGTGTATTTCTTTTTTTCTTCAAATTTTTCTCTTCCTTTACTCGCGAAAACGAATTACGAAAGATACATGATAACTTACGATTTATGGCCATGGATTTTCTATATCATTATCGCTCGTCAAAATTACGTACCTGAAACAGAAAAAAGGAAGGAATATCGTCAGTTTCGAATCTCCTAATTACAAGATCATAGCGTATCTTGGAAAAGTAATAATTAGAAATGTAATTTCTAAAAGTCTCGCATAGTTTTCGAAACAGAGTTTTACACACAGAGGCAGACACAAGGAGGCGTCAATTAAGGTTTATAATGGTTGGTTATCAGAGTGAACGGTTTTAATCAAAGATCCGCGAATCGTACGTTACATCCGCACTTTTGTGCTCGTTTTAAGTCAGTATCCAGGGGCTGTAAAACGCGAAGAGACGTGTCACGCGTTTTCGCAATATACGTCGGTACAACGACGGAGCGAATATAAACGAGACGTTCAAACAATCGAGCTATATACCGATAGAAACCGAAGCCACAATTTGCTCATCCGGAACTGGCATATTAATTTGATAGGAGAGAGAGAGAGAGAGAGAGAGAGGGGGGGGAGAACTGAAACAGCGGAGAACGTGCCACGTTGTTTCAGCAGTGTCAAATATAGAACTCGATCGCGTTTCGAATATCGAATCTGAACTAAGTTCGTGTTATTTCAAGTTACATTGGAAATACTGTCAAGTATTTTCTTTTCTTCCTTTTTTTTCCCCCCCCAACTCTATGTAAACGAACCGCAATTAAAACAAGTACCATCCACGACCTGACAATATTGGAAAAAATAAAAGAAGAAAAAGAATGAAGACGAAAAAAAAAAAAAAAAGAAAAATTATAAAAGAAGAAAACAAAACACACGTTATCACTTTTACAATATCTTCAATATCAAAAGCGAAGTCAATTAACAGTCGTCCATTCGAGAGGGTCAAGTTTAAAAAGAAAGTATCAGCAGGCTTTGAGATTGAATGGTCTCGCACAACATATCTCTCGCGTGTGCGTTTGCGACGCATTCGGCGGGAATTCTAAACGTAACATATTCCGAGTTAACTCGTGTCATCGAGACACTTAACCTTTGATCAATGAAACCTCGGAATTCTCAAATGAAAAATTCTCTACGTAGGTGCTATGCTGGCTCTGTCGTCGTCGTAACGACGTAAGCGACGCGTTAAATAATAATTCTCATCGGTATATAAATCGTAATAATTTTTTACGATCGAGCCGGTACTTTTCCACGAATTTCTCCAACTTATTCGTCCTTTCTTGTCTGTAAAAAAAAAAAAAAAAAATAAATCACACGTTCATGCCCCGCAAAATCGTGAGGATCATTGAAAAAGAATTTTAATTTCACTCGACGTCTAGCTTTAAAATTCATACCATATCTGTGACTCGATGCTTACAAGGAGCCACCAAAAGGAGATAGATTCATGGGACTCTCGATTACTATTATTCTCTCTCTCTCTCTCTCCCCGCCCTCCCCTTTTCTTTGGCAGATCCCAAAAGTACGAACGCAACACGTTTTATATAAAATTGAAGGGATAAAAAAATAACGAAATACGAACACGAGCGTGGCCTTAGAATACGCGATAGTTCGCTACTTCATTTCGATTACAAAGTGAAGTCACGCTTTATGCCCCTCCCCCCCCCCCTCTCTCTCTCTCTCGCACGCGATGGTGCAGTGGATAGACGACGAGAGTAATTCGAGGTCAAAGAGGATCGCGCTCCGTTTGACCCCTACCCCCCCAGCCGACGTGTAAAACTCGTGGAATTGCGGACGGTCGACAAATTTTTACCGATAAAAAGTTATAAACGAGCGGTGCCCGCCAAATGAAGTCAACTATTTCTCGAAAGCATCTTCTCTCTCTCTCTCTCTCTCTCTCTCTCTCTCTCTCTCTCTCTCTCTCTCTCTCTCTCTCTCTCTCCCTCTCTCTCTCTCTCTCTCGTACTCTCCGTCTCTCTATTCATTTCTAAAATGAGAGTAAAATGATGCTGGAGGCTGGCTTGAATATCGAATTCTCACATAGGCGAATACCGAAAGAAAATATGCGCGTAATCTCGGAGACGCTCGGAGTAATGAGATCTTAATGAGGAGAGAGAGATAGAGAGAGAGAGAGAGAGGAGAACGAGGGATGATCGATAGTTCGTTTATTCCTGGCACGACATAAATTCGTCTTCTTTTTACGTTCATTCGTCGTACGCGCTTGTTAGTACATTCTGCTGGCAAACGAACTGGACGTTTGCATTTTAACATGATTTCGATCGAATATTCCCAAATCTTTTTTTCCCTTCTCCTTTATTTTCTTCTCTCTCTGTCTCTCTCTCTCTCTCTCTCTCTCTCTCTCTCTTTATTATTTCATTAAATAACTCGTTCATTCGCTCGTTTGCTTAACCATCGAAAGTTTATTTGTTCTCCGCAAGCTCGACGAAAATGTCAATTGAAAAAATAAAAAAAAAAATAAAAATAAAAAAAAAATAAAAAAGAAAGAGTAAAAAAAGAATCACTGATTTTTATCTCTCCGGACAGACAACAAACCAATTGTAGTATCGGATTATTTCCAGTGTAGTCTATTTACCTCGATAGTTGCTTTTTATTTCATAAAAGATAGAAATAAAAATGTGTGCGTGCGCGCGTGTGTGTAAGGGAAAGAGAGTGAAAGAGAGTGAAAGAGGAAAAATAAGAGAATAAACGGAGAAGACGAAGGATCGTCTCGTAGCGTAATTTATCTCGCGAGAATAAGCCATGGACGAAGAAGGGAGTAGAGAGAGGACTGTGCAAGAAGCGGAGTAAAAACGTGCTGCATCGACCTCGTAAAAAAAAAAAAAAAAGAAAAAAGAAAGAAAGAGAAAAAAGAGGTAAAAAACGAGGGGAAAAAAGGGGACAAAAAAAATAAACGAAAAAGAAAAAAAAAAAGAAAGAGACAGAGAAAAAAGGAGAAGAGGATAAAAGTGAGAGAGAGAGAGAGAGAGAGAGAGAGAGAGAGAGAGAGAGAGAGAGAGAGAGAGAGAGAGAGAGAGGATATATACGATTTGTGTCTGCCGACATAGATGACGCTTTAAACAATATATCATCCCACCGCTCTAATTTCCACGCCACTTTAGACAGACAAGTTGGCTGCTCTTTCGCCACGAGAGATTTCGTGCAGGTCATAACTGGATTACGTGGAGCACGTTGGGGCTCTTTCTACACCATCTCATCTCATCTCTCTCTCTCTCTCTCTCTCTCTCTCTCTTTCTCTCCCTCTTTCTCTTTTACACACGCACAGCCTCCCTAACCTGTCTTCTCTCTCTCTCTCTCTCTGTCTCTCTTACTCATGACATCCCTTTCGTCGAACAGTCCAGCAAGCTATCTCCTCTCTTTCCCTTTTTCTTTCTGCGATGCTTGTCGGTAGTCGACGAAGCATCGACATTCCGGGTATCGATAATCGAGTTTGCGCAGGACGACATTGCCGTATTGCCGGCCCACTACATTCTCGCCGGCGCTTTGTCGCGAGTAATTGATTTATATACTACGCCTTTGATACGTCCCGCCGGTTTCAACGTCGATATCGACAAGGAGAGAGAGAGAGAGAGAGGAGAGAGGGAGGGGGAGGGAGGGAGAGAAAGAGGGAGAGAGAGAAGGAAACGCATACCTACGCGTTGGAGATAAAAAGAGGGATGGGTGGTCTTGCGTATTGTACTCAACTTTCATTCGATATAATGATAATAATCGTTTTCAATGTAACCTTTTCCCTCTTTCTTCTTTCTTCTTATTCTATTTTATTTTTTACTTTTTCTTTTTTTTTTTTTTTTTTAATCTTGTTGCCCTCGCCAGACTAACCACGTCGACTAAATCTATCTAACGTTCTTTTCATTAAAAACGATTCGTATTAAAACGCCGGGGTAGATGATTATTATCAGGCCAATCAGGCAAAAGCTCCGAACGAAGTACTTTCAATTGTTCGAAATCTTTCGTTTCTTTTTAATTAATCTATAATCACAAAAATACTTGTTCTATTGATATTAAAGGAAGTCTCGACAGCGGCTTAAACCTTGTGGCCCGAATCAATTTAACGGATCCAAGCTGAAAGTCGCGGAGGCTTCCACGCAGGCAGGCACGCATGCATGCATGCCAAGGAACTCCATCTCGCATATGTACATACATTACATACATACATACATACATACATACATACATATATACATACATACATTACATACATACATACATACATCATACATACATATATATATATATATATATATATACACGAACGCATTGATAATGTTTACGAGTGAAAAGAGAGATAAATAGAGAGAGAGAGAGAGAGAGAGAGAGAGAGAGAGAGAGAGAGAGAGAGAGAGAGAGAGAGAGAGAAGAGAGAGAGAGTTGGACTCACACAGACAAGCACGTGCGAGCGGCCAGGACGGACGATTATGGGAGGGCTATGAGGGCAGGGAGCAAGTTTAACAGGCTGGTAAGCCGATGACTCGGAGTCATGACAACGCGTACAGCGGGGTCAACGAGTGGCAATTGGGGCCAACCGTGTCAAACGACGCCAATAAGCTGTTGGGAAACAAACGTAACTCAGCCCGTTGTTTTCGCCGTCGAGCCATCGTTTTCTTGATCTTCGTTAGCCTCTCCTTCCTAGAAGGAAAAAGTGCCGACGAAGAGAGTGATAGTTAGAGAGAAAGAGAAAGAGAGAGAGAGAGTAAGAGAGGGGGAGGGGGCACTGAAACAAATAAGAGATTCTACAAAGAAAGAACTATGGGATATCAATACGTATGAACGTATCTTGAACATCAAATTCAAAGGCAAACTCGGGAAGAAACATCGGAGATTCTTGGTGAACACACTACTGAATATTATAATCTGTAGCAGCTGTTGAAAGGGGGAACGTAATTCTCTGACGTTGGCAAAAAAAAAAAAAAAAAAAAAAAGAAGAGAAAAGAAAAGAATATAAAAGGGAGTGAAGAATAAAACGGATGATGACGTGTCTTGTCCCAAAATACCTATTCAAAAAAATAATATTAATATAATCGTTAATCTCTTAAGGTTTACCCGTGGGTAGAAAAACGTTGTTCGACCAAGGTGTTTTGAAACTCGTAGAATGGCTTGGGATCGTAGAACAGGAAGCCTTTGAACGTACAAAGCGACTTCCGGTTCCGTCCGGACAACAAGTCGCACGACGTTCCGTTCTCGGTTGTAGGGTAGGACGAAATCGATACGGGACACAGGGTACGTGGCAAAATAAACGTCCGCCGGCGGTTCCCGTATGGAATAACGAAAATTCTCCCGCCATACGTGAAAAGGCAGCCTGGAATTACATTACCATTTTTTTTCCCTTCTCTATCCCGCGATCCGCAATATAATAAATCAAATTTGAAAGTCCGTCGCCGCTTTTGGACCAATCCTTTTCCTTCTTTTTCCTTCCCTCCTTTCCTTTCTTCTTCTTTTTAATATCCCATCCTAAAGAAAAACGAAGTGCCCCGAAAGAAACTATTAAATTGTCTTGAACTACTTTTGACTCGAGTCTAGTCTACGAGAGCATACTCCTCGATAAAAACGATCTCGCCATTAAAACTTCACGAAAATATTGAACTTCGAAAGAGGAGAGATTGGAGTCGACTGAAAAAAGAAAAGAAAAAAAGAAAGAAAGGAAAGAGAAGAAGAAGAGGAAGAAGAGATAAAAACGATCGAACGATATTAATTTACCAAAGTAATTACCTCCGCTACTTTACTTTTCCAGTAGACTCATTTGTCACGGACAGGCCATTCGAACGATTCGTTCCAAGCATCGAGAGAAGAAACCCTCTCGAAGCAGCCCTATTCCTATTTATTATTCCCTTCGCTCGTCCGTCCGGTGGTCGGACTTCGATCCGTTCGAAACGAGAAGGCAGAACGACAACGACGTCGGGGGAAAACCTTTCGACGTCGATTGCTTCCCTCTTGGGCCGCGAAAACGAACGAAGAATTCGTGCTATGAATGTCTAATACCCCGTTCACGGAGAGACACGAGACACCTTTTTAACGTTTCACGGTAACTTATCGATCTTGTTTCTTTTTCTTCTTTTTTTTTTTTTACCTAACTTTAACTGATTTTTTTTTTTTTTTTTTTTTTTATCAAAGAACTCATATATATTCGATGTAGAATATACACAAGAGACACCGTGGTCGAGCTAGGAACGAGCAATTAGCGCAATCCCATGGCAACTAGTTAAGATCGAGATGGAAGTTTGTGATATATATATATATATATATATATATATATATATATATATATACATACACATACACACACACACACACACGCATATATAATCGGGAGTGATTAGTGGAAGTTGAGAGAAAGAGAAGTCAATTAGCGCGTTAAACGTGCAAAAGGAAGACGTATGCACTTGACTCAAAGTTGGAAACTTGTTGACGACTTTCAAGCGTTGCTTGGGTAAATATCTACAAGTACTTTGATTTTCCATAGACTTCGACGATCCATCTATAAGAAGTTTCCAGGAATATCATGATGATCCGCTTAAGGGATATCGTTATGAGAAAACTCTCATGTAATATCATGTTAATTTCGAAATAAAAATAGGTTTTTCTCGAAGGGAAGAAAAAACCAAATGTGTATGCTTTCCTTTTTCTTTTTTTCGTTTCTTTTTTTCATTTTGGCCTTAATGCAGTTCGCGTACGTTGTGCGAGGAAAAAAGTAATCTTCCGTCGTTGTAAATCTCCTAGGTGGAATACTAAAAGGCACACGTAAGATTATAACGAAGCGACGAGTATAGAAAAAGCAACGATGTTCCTCTTGTAAGCTTCGACGTGACGAAAATACTATTTTCAAATGTAAATTTATTCCCTCGGATAGGGAAATGAAAATCATTCTAGTCTGGTACTCCTCCCCCTACGATCGATCTTTCGTTCGCTTGTTTTCACACAATTATCTCGAGCCGAGAAAAAGAAAAAATATAGAAAAAATAGAAAAAGGAAAAACGAAAAAAGAAAATATAGAAAAGAGAAAAACAAAATCCAAAGAACGTAGGAAGAAAAATGTTATCCTCCTTAACTGATTGTACTTTCTGAAAAACTCTCCAAGTGGAACTACCCAATGAATTCGCTTCCCCCGACGTGAGATCAATTCCACGTCAAAGAGAAAACAAAACGAAAGTTTCATCCTAGATAAAACGATCCCGCACGATCGAACTTCAATCAGGAAGAAAACGAAGGGACTAGGTTCGAGGCAAAGTGGAAAAAAAAAAAAACAAAAAGGAAAAAAAAAAAAGATTTTCTCGTTAAGCGATCGAGAGAGAGAGAGAGAGAGAGAGAGGGAGGGAGAGAGGGGGGAGTGGGTTCTCTCGCGCGTGTCCCAGCGTTTATATCACTCCCTCCCCCTACTTTTCGACGACGATAACGGTGTAGAAGGGTTATTAATTTCGACGGCAAGCCTCGGTGGTGTAATCGATCGGGTCGAACGTTATACTGGAACTCGCTCGTTAAAATAATCGCGGACACGCGCGCGTATGCTGTCCTAGAGTTATCGACGTCAAAATTCTGCGGGAGGGCGAAAAGAGGATAGAATAGTAGAGAACGGGTCTGATAGCGCGAGTTAACATCCACGATACCACGCATTATTATTAATTAATCCGTTTACGAATTATCGGGCCGAACGCTTTTGTGCGGCAGCGCATATTTTACTAGCCAATACCCAACAAGAACGAGAATTAGATAAGTGAAAGCGATAGATAGGTGTTGTGCTTCGGGATCGATAATTCTGATCACGATCGTGCGAGCATCGAATTGCCAACGGATAATGCTATTAGTAAGGATGTTCATTATCGATCGAAGCTAACTCGACCACCCTCCATTGAAAGATCAAAGATCCCCGTCGATACGTTTAACCACAAGGATTTCTTGCTTCGTTCCTTGATTTCAAATCGAGCATTGAGGGAGGGAGGAGTGAACCTGATTAGCGAGCCAAAAGGATCAACTTTCTTCTAATGGTCGCTCAGAAAGATTGCCGATCGTGTTCCATCTTTAATCTCCCTAATGCCGTACCTGATTTTCCTTACGGCCATCAATCTTCAAGATATCTATCGTTGAGAAGAAGAGGCCAATCGAATCTCGTCCTGTCGACTGCTGACTCGTATAAATCCAGTGGAAAAATACCACGGGCCAAGAGTCCACCGAAAAAAAAAGAAAAAGAAACCTTAAAATTGAATGAGTCGCCTCGAAGAACGACAACGGCGGCTCCCTGACAAACACACATAAACTTTCGTGGAAGAACGTGCGGGGAGGATCGTAAAAAGTTGCTGAGTCCTGCTGGAACGGAACAAAAACGTCGACTTACGAGATGAGAGTCCTTTTTTTCACTATTGCGTTTTATCTCTTCCACTTGTTAAAGAACGAAATCGTCGTTCGTACCAATTAGATCGAACAACGAAACTTGAGAAATTATTTCATCGTACTTTATTTTTCTTCCACCGTAGACCTCACCACGTGCTGATCGATAATTCCTGTCTACGTATGTAGTATCGTAGTCCTAATGGATCGTACAAGTATGGAAGATGCGGAAGTGAGTGAATTATGGATAGAATACTGTACGGATATATTAACGAACGAGTAAAAGTAAGCGTTTAGAGAAGAGTTCACAAGATACCATTTACTTGTATTTAGAGAATTATGCGTTCGATCGTGGAAAGGAACGAAGTTAGCGGAGGAATGAACGTGCCACGAATATAACCTTATATACATCCTCTTCTCGTGAGTCTTATAAACGAGGAGAAGGATGAGGTATTCTGTTAATACCGCAGCAGCGGGTCGAATCCTGGATGCTTTCCAGGACCCGTTTGTTTCAATGCATCGCTGGTATCTCCACACGAGTATTTGTCTAAACGTTTCACGGAACAATCGAAAACGACTACCTGCTGACTCTGTCCATCAACATTTCTTCGCGATATATATATATATATATATATATATATATATATATATGTATGTATGTATGTATGTATGTATGTATGTATGTATGTATGTATGTATGTATGTATGTACGTATGTGTATCCAAAATGATCACGATTCATTTTCAGACGTTCACGTGTAAAACGTAAACGTTCTTTCATTCTCAAAATAACGTTCAGTCTTGACGAGATCACGTCTTCTAATAAGAGCCTATCCAAACGGGGGAAGAGGAGAGGTAGGTGGGGATCATAGAACGAGAAGATTGAAGTATCTCGGCTAGGAATGGTCGTGTCGGAAGTACGAAACGAGGATCTCGAGAAGTTCCTTCTTTTATATAGATCTCGTCCTGGAAAAGGTAAGGGGATGTATTTGAGTTGAGAAACGTGGGAAGAAGAAGAAGAAGATGAAGAAGAAGAAGAAGAAGAAGAAGAAGAAGAAGAAGAAGAAGAAGTACAAGAAGAAGAAGAAGAAGTACAAGGAGAAGAAAAAGAAGAAGAATAAAGCCAAAGCCCAGAGAGCAAAAAGAGCTTGCAAGTTGAACGAAGAGGGAAATGGTACCTGACCTTTTCTGAATTACGTACTCGAATAAGGTAGCAGAGGTTCGGTAGTGCTCATTTCTCATCTTCCATTCTTCA
This sequence comes from Dolichovespula sylvestris, assembly GCA_918808275.2. Lineage (NCBI taxonomy): Eukaryota > Metazoa > Arthropoda > Insecta > Hymenoptera > Vespidae > Dolichovespula > Dolichovespula sylvestris. Next base: position 4,565,640 of record OU964972.1, read on the forward strand.
AGAAGAAGGATGACCGAAACGGAAAAAGAGAAGGAAAACTCTGGCGTACGGGGTGCTTTTATAAGAACCAATATAAAATCGAGACGATGGTCGTCGATATATCCGAACGACCTTCGTCAATTTTTAAGAAAATTTCACGAGAAGATAGAACCTTGAAAATTTTCTTTTTTTTTTTTTATACCACTAATCCCTTTGGATATTTCGTCAATATCTTTGTCTTTTTTTTTTTTCCCTTTAACTTCTCGCTTTCTTATTTACGTTTTAGTCTCGCTTGTAAATCCTCAAGTTGATCCGATCGTAACTAGCTGTTAGTACGAGACCGTTTATGTTCTTGACTTCGAAAGGTACGCACACGAAGAACTTGGCTGCCTTCCTGCGTGTTTTAGAGCGAGTGAGAGAGAGAGAGAGAGAGAGAGAGAGAGAGAGAGAGAGAGAGAGATTTTAACGACTTTCGTTGCTCTCCAACTTGCGGCGATCCGCTCCGGCTTAAGCAAATTGCCGAGGGAATTGCGCTTCAGCTACTTCCTTCTACCCCGTTATTCCGATAATTTGCTTACTACTGGAAGTTGCAAACACGCGGTAAAAAGACCTCATTCTCTCTCTCTCTCTCTCTCTCTCACACACACACACACACTCTCCCCTTCCCCCAACCTTTTTCTGTCTGTCCATAGAAAGTCACTTAAAAATGTCTCAGGAAAAAGTAAACTAATATTCGATTAAAAATAATTCACGGAGATACGGAAGATATGAAAATTTAGTTAAAAATCGTTCGGGAAAATTCTACGGAAACGTGTCGTTATTATGTGCACCATAACGATCCAGTATTAATAATGTATTATCAATGCATAAATAAATATTAATGGATGCACGATTAAGAGGTACAACAATGTATGATTCGAAAGAGTATCCATCCATCCATCCATCCCTCCCTCCCTCCCTCCCTCTACGTCTCTCTTTCTCTCTTTCTCCAAAATGATTTTACCAGCTAAATATTATGAATCGCTTATGCTCTTATCAATTGCAATTCGTTTTTAAAAATAATTATCGTACGCGTACATTCTGGCGCGACAGAGTATAAACGTTTCGCGTTAATTATTTTCACGCGAAATCGATTCCTCCTTTGCGTTGGGAATTAAACGATATCGGGCGGCCTTCGAGGTCGCAAGCCACATGAAAAATGGCATCGACTTTATCGTAAGTCGTTCCACCAGTACCATCACACGCCGTTTTCCTCGTTCTCGCTAGCCGGCTTTTTCCGGTTTCAAAGCTCGAGCCCGCTTTACATAAATGTTTATACATTCGTAGCTTCCTCTTCCGTCGTGAAATATGCAGTATCACAGATGAGGGAGAGAGAGAGAGAGAGAGAGAGAGAGAGAGAGAGAGAGAGAGAGAGAGAGAGAGAGAGAGATGGAAAACACGTTGTGTTTTCGTATGTGCGGAGGACTAAAAGGAAGCGTGCCTCCTAAAATGCAGAACGAGGGAGACGAATAATATCCATTCGACGATGAGACGCTTCAAAAGCTATACCCCCTCCCTCCGTCGTAAATTTTTTCTTTTTACTTTTTTTCTTTTGAATCTATTTATTCTTTTCTTTTTTTTTTTTTTTTACTTTTTTATCTTTCTAATCTTCAAAAAAGAAGAACAAATATGGAACACCGTGGAACCGAAACGCATAATGTTTCGTAATTCGTTCCCACATTATCTACGGGCATTTTTCTAAATATCTTTCGATCATTATTAGGAACGTCTTAATCTTCGAATACGGAGGATCATCTCGTTGGAGTGTCTGCATCCCATGAATATTTTAAGGAGTAACAAGGCTGCGGCCCCGCGGGACTCGGCCTATTCTATAACGTCGGGAATGCTTCACGTTTGAACACCCACGGGATCCATACACTTCTCTACGCTCTCCTCCCTCTCGCTCTCTCTTCTCTGTCATACTCTCTCTCTCTCTCCCTCTTGCAAGAGTAGTTCGCAATACGCGAAACGCTCTTGGCACGGTACCATGCGTTCCATCTCGCTGAACGCGCGTCGCCTGCCTTTCTAAACGCTCCGATTAGTCGATTAGTCTCTCTCTCTCTCTCTCTCTCTCTCTCTCTCTCTCTCTCTCTCTCTTACTCTCTCCCTTCCTGCCTCTCTCGCTCTCCTTCTCTAAGTGATCTCTCTGTAGCTCGCTTCAGAGAACTCGCGAATGATTCTCGATTGCCCGACAATGCCGACGATAAAAAGGACGAGTGATCCTCCTTTTCTCTATTTCTTTCTTCTTATTTTTATTTTTTTTTTCTTTTCCTTTTTCTTTTTTAATACTCATCTCCTCCTTTTCTACTCTTTAACTTTTCGACGACGAAAGAAATTGAACAGAGAGTTCGATGTTTCTCTCGAGGCACTGATAAAATTTGAACGTCGTAGAGTAGGCTATGTATAAGGAAAAAAAAAAAAAAATAAAAAAAAAATAAAAAAGAGAGAGAGAGAGAGACAAGAAAGAAGAGAAGAGAAGGAAAAAAGGGCTCTCCTTTCTATTCTTCCCAACATTTCCCCTATCGCCCTAATTCGACAGTGTCTTTTCAACCTCTCTCGAGTCTCTCAAGCTCGATATAAAGGAAATTCTTCATACTCTTACAAGGGAAACCCCCATTTGGTACACGTACAGATTTCTTACTCCGATAAATCTTAACCAAGAAGCACCACGTCGGGCGTTGTTAAAAGTTAATAAACAATAAATTCGAGGAACGTCGGCGAGGCGCAAAAAAAACTCTCGAGGATTTATTCGAACGTTTCTCATCGAACAACAAGAGAACCAGTAATCGCGAAAATTTCACGAATTACTACGAATCGAACTACCGAGCAACGAAAGTATTAGAAAACAAAAAAAAAGAAAAGAAAAAACGAGGAAAAAAAAAAGGAAAGAAAAACCGAGGATCAGAGGCTTCGATTTCTTTCTCCTTCCTTCCTTTCATCCCCCCCCCCACAAACTCGCACGTCAGCGGTCCGTGAAAAATGCATACGAGCATGGGTAAGAGGGGGTGGGTGGGAGGAGGGGAAAAAGTTAGTAAACTATTTTTTTTTCCTCTTGCTTCCTTTCGTGAGAATCGCGCAGATGATCGATGCGCGTCCCTCATTCTCCAACGATAACGATCGCAAGGAGTTCGAAATAAACCGCACGGTTCGTGATCGCGATGACTATGATCAAGGAAACTCGCATAACGGACTACTTTCTAATATCATTTCACATTCAAGTTTAATATTTCCCCGTGTTCTTTTACGCGGGAAATACAATCCTCCCCTTTTTCTTTTCCTGAAAAGAAAGAACGAGGAAGAAAAACGAAATTGGAAAGAAAAGAAACGTAAAGAGGAACGTGCAAGTTGATATGCAAGAGACGAAGAACGAGACTTTGGAATTTTTCGGGTCACGTTGATAGGAGCGTTGGCAAACGGCCACCGATTTTCCACTACCGTCAAAGAGCGCGTATTCGCGCGACGAAATATCAGCGTTTGCTGGAGCACGTCACCTAAGAAAAAGAAAGAAAAATCGAAGAGAGAGAGAGAGAGAGAGAAAGAGAGAGCTTTTCCACACCCCTTCTCGACAACGATCTCGTATACATCGAACGGAAATAGCTCGACGAGCGATAAAGTCCTCTCTCTCTCTCCCTCCCTCCCTCTCTCTCTCTCTCTCTTTCTCTCTCTACACGTACAGGACGAATACGTACACACGTTTAGTAACATCGTATAATGCTCACAAACGCCTTACCACCCTCTCAGCTTTTCTCTCGTTACTCGTAGACATCAACACCCGTATTCCTTCACAGAGAAAGAACGAGAGGGATCGTGCGCGTGAGAGAGTAAGAGAGAGAGAGAGAGAGAGAGATAGTGAGAGAGAAAGAGAGAGAGAAAATTTTCTCGAGTCTGACGTCGAGAGTCGCAGGGGCACTCTCCTCCCCCCGCCACTCCACCATCCTACCACGAAGTTCGCGATCTTTCGAAGCTACCACAACCAGGCTGAGGATGGCTGACGGAAAAAAAGCTCTTCCGTGTATGCGTGTCGATAGAAAAAGATTGGGGGGAGTAGAGGAAGCTTTCCAGTCGGTAGCACGACGAGGAGAGTTGTCGCTCGTCGAGGACTCGATCGATTTTTTCTCTTTTTTCTTTGTTTCATCCGCTTTCCACTTGTATGGGAATTAATTTTTCTCTCTCTTTTTTTTTTCTTTCCTTCCTTTTTATTTTTACTTTTACTCTCTCTCTCTCTCTGCCCTCTCTCTCTTTACTTTTATATCTCGCGAACGAACATTTTCGTCATTGCAACGTTATCCGCTAGCAACATGACAAATTAACAAATGTTATTCGTTATTGGTCATCGAGAATAATCGGACAAATGTAACAATACGTACGGATTAACCATTGACAATTATTATCCGTGAATAGATTTTTTTTTCTTTTTTTTTTCTTTTTTTTACGTGAAATGAAATCGCGGTGGTGCTTTAAATATAAATAGATTATCGAGCAAATCGAAAGAGTCTCGGAGGAGGACTACGATCGAGAAATATCGAGCAGGTTATTTCAAGAAGGAGGAGGAGGAGGAGGAGGAAGAGGAGGAAGAGGAAAGAGAAAGAGAGTGAGAGAGAGAGAGAGAGGTGGAGGGATAAAAGGAGAGACGAGGAGGACTCTTGTTGGCCACGGTTGCGACTACCGTGAAACGCGGTTAGCCGGGCTATCAATTTTCATTAGGATCGAAACGAGCTTCGTCTCGGGAGAACGCTCCGCAGGAACCGAGAACTTACTTGTCTACACATGTTTGAAAATTAATGAGGAGAAGATAAAGCATGTATCCATGTGTGTGTGTATGTGTATCCGCGTATGCATGCATGTATGCATGTATGCATGCATGTATGTATGTATGTATGTATGTATGTATGTATGTATGTTCCACGTACATATAGACCAATGAATTATATAGATGTGCAATTTTACGTGGCTTCTCGTTACACCACCAACCAACGTTGCTTGCCGTTCGGTATAAATTCTGATTTTCATTAGTCCCATCTTGATCGAATGTCGAGGCGCCTCCGAGCGTTAGTAACTCCAATGACGACGACGACGACGAAGACGACGACGAGGAGGAGGAGAAAGAGGAGAACGACGAAGATGAAGGACATAAAAATCTCGAAAGAGATCTAATCTTCGTGTGCAAAGCAACGAAGGTCCATCTTATCTATCTATCAACCTGCTATTAAACGTCGCGTTCAAGTACACAACTATTAAATCACTTCTTTTCTATTTTCTCTTTTCCTTTTCCTTTCTCTTCCCTCCCCTCCCCTCCCCTCTCTCTCTCTCACACACTCACTTCCAATTAGAAGATAAATGAATTCTCTCGATCCTTCCGTTTTTATTACTTTATTGTTTCATATTACATTACGATTCATTTTCTAATCGATCGATTGGTAACGATTCGACGGTTCGCATGACGATTTCGCAAGGTCCATTCTCCGATCTAGTCCCCGCGGCAGTGATAGAAATTCACACGACCTCCGACAACATTGAAATCGACTCGTTATTCAAAGACATTCTTCACATATCATCGCCAGCGAGACTCGCACATGCGAAACACAATATATATATATATATATATATATATATATATATATATATATATATATATATATACACGAATTAATAGCTCGCGCGAAACAAGACGGCAGACATTATCGCCTTGTATCGCAATTTTTTTCTTTCCCCTTCCCCCCCCCTCTCTTTCTTTTATTTCCTTCTTTTTTCTCTCTTTCTTTCTCCTTCGCTGCTGACCAATAACGATCTGCATGAATTTACATTCGGAAATTTTATTATTCCCGTGCGATCCCCCCGATAGCACGCTGTTTTATGGTAATCCCGACGCTTTTAAAAGGGAACCTCTTTATCGTCCGTCCACGTACCGTCGAGTCGTTGGCAAAAGTGAGCATGCACGGAGCGAAATAAACAAATGAATGAACGGCCGAGTGCGAATGAATGAATAACTAAAGCGTACCAAGTGGAACAACAAGAGCTCGTTGGATTACCTCGTAACTTACATCGGAAACGTAAGTGAGCACTGCGAGAGAGCGAGAATAGACTGTTGCTTATTTTACAATGATCCTTTTTTTGCTCGTTACACTCACACTCACTAAGTCACTCATGCTCGCTCGCTCGTCCGTCCGTCCGTCCGTCCGTTCGTTCGTTCGCTCGCTCGCTCACTCGTGTCGCTAATTAATTACCATCGCTTTAAAGTCCGACCGCTTTACATTTTTTCTCTCTTCGTCTGTCATTACCTACGCGCGCACACCTCCGACCAACTACTAAATTGGCCCTGGCTACTGGCACATTGCCGAGATGCGAGAGCACGACACGAGGAACGTGTCGCGGCTGACTAATAACGTTCCCGAGAAAGAGAAAGGGAGATAAAAGATACGGCCCGAGTTTAAGCGCGCTTAGACACGCGCCCTCGCGTAGGGGATCGTGATTTTTTACCTACGAAACTCCTTCGGGCTTTTATTTTATACCCTTTTCGAAAAGGGCAGAGAGAGAGAGAGAGAGAGAGAGAGAGAGAGAGAGAGGCTTTACGGAAAAGCGCGTCTTGAAAGAGATCTCTTCTAATGACACGAAGCACGATAAGGGACTAGAGGAGAGCGAGAGAGAAAGAGAGAGAGAGAGAGAGAGAGAGAGAGAGAGCTCGCCGCCTTCTTTCTCTTTCCTAATATCTCACGTATTTTCTTTTTCCTTTTTTTTTTTTTTTTCTAACGGATAGAACATGATCAAAAGACAAAATCGATTACGAAACCTTTTTACAACAAAAAAGAAAAAAAAAAAAAAGAAGAAGAAAAAATTATGTGACAGATATATAGGATTAATTTACTACGATGATTCATGAAACGCATCCAGAAAATGTACACACGTGAGTGGAGGACAATAGCATTAACGACGCATGAACAATTCCGCTGTTATGCGAATCAAGTAGCTCGTCGAAATCCATTCATTCTCTTACTCGTTCGAATTATTCGCGGTCGTTTGTGCAAATTGTCTTGTTGGTAGACAGTATCTTCTTTTTTCTTTATACATACATACATACATACATACACACGCACGCACACATATATATAAATACACACCACACACGCGCGCATTATATAACAATGATTGTTTGTTCATTTCATCAAACGGAATGTTAACCATATAACATACTTTTATAACTATATAATTATTATATCAAGCACAAAGACGCTGTTGTAAGCCGTGACGGGAAGGTAGTGCCAGGTAATGCAAAACATCTGGCCGGGAGCGGCACCTTTTGACCTCTCCTCGTCAACGAGCTACTGTTGATACTCGTAGGAAAGTAGGCACGTTGAAGGACCTAGCCGTTGAATAAATCAAACGAATCAAGAGTTTCTTACGATAGCCTCGACGTCTCTAAGAAATTACGACATTGCGATAGTTAAAGAAAGAAAGAGTGTGTGTGTGTGTGTGAGAGAGAGAGAGAGAGAGAAAGAGAAAGAGAGAGAGAAAATAAAAAAGATTGCAACTCCTGTTGTTAGGTTGACTTTATTAAAACAGTAATAAAAATAAAACGCGAAGCGTGTGTTTACGTTTTTATGTTTCAACGGTGACAAAACAAGAACCCTCAATTACGAGCGCGCAATTTTTACAAACGAAGGCATGCACGCGAAACGACATTGGTGACGGTACATACGCAGTGCGACAAAAGTTGGACGGTCGCAAATCAACGGGAGAGGTGGTTCAATGAAACGATATCTTTTAACAAACCCCCCGGACCGCGCGAAAATCGAACTCGCATATCGGCTGACGCGAAAAACGAGTCTGGAGGGACGCGTCGAGCGATGAGGAAAAAGAGGGAAAAAAACAAAACAAAAAAAAAGATAAAAGAAAAAAAAAGAGTGGCGGAATATCGACGGAAGCGAGAGAGAGAGAGAGAGAGAGAGAGAGAGAGGGAGGAAGGAAGGGAGGGAGGGAGGGAGGGAAGCAACGAGGTGCACGTTTAAAGCCTTCGATATCGTATAAATGTTAGCAGATAGGTGCGAGCTAATTTCATCGCGATGATTTCACCGGCCGTTTTTCCGATTCATTTCATCCCCCTTACAACCCCCACCGCTCACCATCCATATCGTATTTCCATCCCACGTTAACCCCCGCCCCTTTATCACCTACTCTACCCTCCCTCCCTCCTCCCCCCCCCCTCTTCTCCCAATAAACGTCCCACGGAGTCGCGCAGGCGCGATTCAATCGTAAATTCGTGGAGTAATTGAAACGCAAACGCCGCCGCTCGCCGGTTACGTTAATCCAATGAAATACGACGCTTTGCGGGCCTCTATATCGCCGCCACCCTCTGCCATATAAAGCCTACCCCCTACCCCGTTCCTCTATCGCACACTTTACCCTCCAACGGCGACGCTTTCCCCAAACGATGTGGAAGCCAACTCGAAACGAAGCCACCATCACCATCTCCTCGCGGTTATCAACTCGTGAAAGTCAACGTGCCACGGAGAGGAGGGCCCAAACGACAACGACGACGACGACGACGACGACGACGACGTACTTCTAACGGCTCGCGTGACTCTAATGATTACGTATTAGCCATAAATTGTGCGCGATCGCGCGATGTAAAGCGCTCGTAATTTATAACGACTCCCATGGACAACGTTACCCCTCCTCCCCCCCTCTCTCTCTCTTTCTCCTTCTTTACTCTTCCCACTCGCCATACCATGCTTCTTTGTTTTTTTTTATCTTCCTTCTTCCTCCTCCTGATTTTTCGTCCGAGACGAAAGAATAATTAAGTATTGCAACGTTGAGAGAGAGAGAGAGATGGAGAGAGAGAGAGAGAGAGAGAGAGAGAACAAACAAGAAAAAAGTGAAAGCACGAGAAACGAAAGAGAAAAAGAAAAGGGCGAAGATAAGGAGAAGAGTGATCGGGGGTTTGACGTTAAAATTTTCTAACGATTATTTCGAAGTCATAGAGAAATTACACGATTCCTTCTACGAAGTTCGCTATGGTACTTCGTTCGCCGGCAAGTAAAAGTGACGTTACATTAAACGGGGTTTAGAAAAGTGGTCCTTGCTTTTAAATTTTCCGAGGTGCCGGTTACCCATTTATTCTTTCCTTTTTCTTTTCCGATTTGAAATGTTCCTTCTACCAGAGAAAAGGTAGGAAACAAGACGAGTTTAAATCGTAATTCTAACGAAAAGCTTCAAAGGTAGACATATATATATATATATATATATATATATATATATATATATATATATATATATATATATATATTTCTATGATGAAACGCGAGGCGCGAAACGAGCAGTCGAGATACTTTTCATTTTCTTTCTTTCCCCCCTTTTCCGTTCTTTTTCTTTTCGCTTCGCTCTTTCAATTTTTTTATTTTTATATTTTTTTCAAAGTGGCTCGACGCAAAAAAGCGAGGCCTATCCTTTCGCGAGGAGGTACTTCTCCTCTCTGGAAAACTCTTTCAGGCACGGCCGATGGGCTTTTCACTGCGCGGACGGACGAACGAACGAAGTTAACCCTCTGTAATAAAGTTAACGCGAGCATCCTGTCGCGCGAGTCGGAAAGCTCGCCGTCGTCGACTGTCAAAGACAGTAAAAAGGAGAAACGGCTCTGTGCGAGAGAGAGAGAGTGAGAGAGGAGAGAGAGAGAGGAGGGGGGGAGAAAATCGAGGAGAGGAGATTGAAATTGAATTAACGCGCGAAACAAGATTCGATGAGTGGATGCGTTGGAATTATGACGGTTAAGCCGAAAGAAGAAAGGAATAAGGAGAGAAAGAGGCAGAGAGAGAGAGAGAGAGAGAGAGAGAGAGAGAGAGAGAGAGAGAGAAGGTGCAGGAAAAAAAGAGGACTAGAATGGATAATAAAGAAAACGAGATGCAAAATGGTCGCGATGATCACTAAGAGACGCGACACCCTTCACTGAGAGAAAGAGAGAGAGAGAGAGAGAGAGAGAGAGAGTGGGAGAGAGAGAGCGGTCGATGCCGTTCGAAAGGGAGCACCCACCCCTTTTTTTCCTTCCATGCTTTTGAAAAGAGGAACCACCGACTCGTGATTAAAAGAAACGAGAAGCTCGCTAAGACGTGTGTGGGTGTGCTGTTTGCAAAGAAATCTTCCGACCCTTCGCTTTTATTTTCTCTTCTTCTTTCTTTCTTTCTTTCTTTCTTTCTTCCTTTTTTCTCTCTTTCTTTCTTTATTTCTTTATTTCTCTCTTTTTCTCGCTTCTTGTTCCTTTTAAAAAGCGAGAGTCAGGTGTGCCGACAGAGAAAACGAGGGAGTGCTGCTTGGAAACGTTGATAAATTAATTTCAAAGAGGTCTCGAGCGAGCTCGCTTGTTTGGAAAGGACCTTCTGATTTATATTACTGAGCTATAGCCTTTGACCCCAACGAGAAGAGTGTCTCCAGGAGAAGTTCAGGGGGTGGAATGAGGTCGAAAGAAAAACGTTCGACTTCTTTCTCCCTCCCTCGTTCGCGTCCATGCTCGTGGTATTGATCGAAATCGAAGGGGAGAGTTCCCGAAGCGAGAGAAAGAAAGAGAAAGAGAGAGAGAGAGAGAAAGAGAGAAGAGAATGAGAGAGAAAAAAAGAGAGAGGGTGGGTCATACTCGATTCATACTCTCCGGGTTCTTCCAACCCTCCGAGCGATTATTTTACGACGAGCAAGAGGGAGAAATGGAACACGGTGCTTACGGACACACGATGCGAATATACAGGGTGTTTCCTTTACCCCGCAATGTTGACATATCTCTCGAGCGACTGAACTTATAAAAGAAGAAAAAGAAAAAAAAAAAAAAGAAAAAAATATTTGTTGTAATCTTGTTTAGTACGAAGGGTGCAACATTATTTTTCTACGGGTCGAATGACGGGGCAAGTTTCAAAGTCGATTTTTTATTTTATTTTATTTTGTTTTAAATAGAACCATACGTTTTCTTTTATTTTTTTTTTTTTTTTTTTTTTTTTTTCATTGTACGATGGCATATATCGAGACGAATTCAACGATTTGTAATACTGTTGTCTTGAGTGTGAAAGAAAAAAAAAAAAAAAAAAAAATAGAAAGAAAGGAAGAAAAGAAAAAAATGTTTGCAAAAGTTGAACGACAGGTGCAAAATGAAATAATCATCGGTCTATTTTTTATCGACTCCAACATTGGGAGTTAAAGGGAACACCCTGTATATCATCGCCGGAAATCGACCTCTCGTCGAAGCCACAACTTCTACATACACAAATTCTCCCTCTCTAACTCTCCATACATCTATCTACCTATACACCGTAATCATCCCCTGTCTTCCCCGTCCGTACAATTTCCCTGATACCTTTTTTCCCCCCTTTCTCTTTTACATTTTCCAACGTTACGCAATATAAAAAATATTGTAGAACGTTATTATAGCAAGAATTTCACTTCTTTTTGTTTTTGTTCCTTATCAAAACGGATAATCAAACGTTCAAACGTTTCATCCTCATTACTTATCTTCTTTTTTATGCTACGTCTGCATGACACATGAAAAAAAAAAAAATGGATCCTACATTCATTCCACGACACGTGTGCAAATATAGGAATATTAGAAACATATCGTGAATCATCGTTGTGTATACCAGAGGTAGTAGATGGAAAAATATGGAAATAAGAATTCACCGGGAATAAGGTAAAAGCGGTTAAGATATGGGAAGGAAGAGGAGGGGAGAGTACGCGGCTTAATGTACTAGCAATTTATGTCGATTTAACGTGCTCTCCAATATTTCCGTAACCTTCGAAATTTACGAGACTGTGGTTTCATCGATTAGCCACCGAAACTCGCACCTGATGCAGCCGCCACCGCCGTGCTGCTGCTTGCTTTCAATGCTATGAACACTTTCGGTAATGGTAATAAACGTTCAATCGAACCTCCAATTTCGAAGTCAATATCTTCGAGATTATGTTTCGCAAGGAAAAAGAAGAAAAAAGAAGAATAAGAAAAAACAAAGAAATTAAATTATATCCTGTTCTCTACCCTTTAACGATATAATGATATAACGACGAGGGACTTGTTAATACTTCAAAATACATTTCTTATCGTGAAATGTACGATTATAACAGTAAGTTCATTTCATAATATAGAATTATTTCCGTAAAAATATAATAACAAGGGAAAACCAAGGGACTCGCCACGGCGTAAAGTTCTTTATCAATTTTTTCATCCTATCTCTTTCAATCTCTCTCTCTCTCTCTCTCTCTCTCTATCTCTCTCTTCCTCTCCCTCTCTTTCACGCGTACTCGATGCACGTCTAACCACCAGTTAATTGCATTTCATGCGAACGAAGTAGAGCTACCAAGCAAGTTTACGCCTCCGAGGTAAAACTCGGGTTTTTCTCTCATCTGACCGCCAACCCCTTACTTTTTTATGTTGTCTACATATTTTCCTTCTCTCTCTCTCTCTCTCTCTCTCTCTCTCTCTCTCTCTCTCTCTCTCTCTCTCATTTTGTCGCCATGAAAATTATCAACGAGATGACGTCGGAATCTTTAGCGTCGAGGCAAAGAGTGATAGTGTGAAAATGAGATAGAGATAGAAAGGACTGTGTTAGAGACGTTAATAATCGGAAGTAAAAAGTTTTTACACCCACCCCCCTTAGATCGTGTCTTTACTGTTCGTATAGTTCGTTGAAAACCTACTGGATTTGCCAATAAAACACGAAAGTGCTCCGTTCACCCCTCCGATGACGACTCTGCCATCTCTCTCCCCCCCCTCTCTCTCTCCCTCTCAACCCTCTATAACTTTCTGAAGGGTCGACGGTCGGTACGTGAGTTACACAACGGAAAATATTCGAGTCTGCGGCATGCAATATGCATGCGCGCGCACGAGGCGCCTTGATATATCACGTGCGTGAGGAAAAGACGAGGGTAAAGATGAGTACGATACTCTACGAAGAGGAAGAGAGAGAGAGAGAAAGAGAGAGAGAGAGAGAGAGAGAAGATAGAAGAGGGTAGAAGTCGTCCTCGAGCGTGCTTAAATTCTTATATCATAAGCTGAAAGCTTCTAAAGGTGTGTTCGCACTAAAATGCTTCGCATTCGTAATGTATTTCGGTGTGAAGGCACCTTCGCAATCTATAAATCGACGAAGGGAAGGCTGTAAGGGGAAAGAGCAAAGTAGACGACAGATGCTAAATGGCGTTTGTAAATATCTTCAATAAGAGAGAGAGAGAGAGAAGGAGAGAGAGAGAGAGAGAGAGAGAGAGAGAGAGAGAGAGAGAGAGAGAGAGAGAGAGAGAGAGAAAAGAGGATTCGTAGAGTTGAAAGAAGAAAAACGAAAGATGCAAGAGAGAGAAATAGAGAGAGAGAAGAAGAGAGATGGGGAAAAATACAAAGGGTAGTTCTAACAGCCCTTTGTCGAGTGTGGCGGGACAGGAAGAAGAAGAAAAAGCTACGCTGCCGGCTCGCAATTATTTAGTGGACTGTGCGAAGAAAGACGGTAGTGTGTAACAGAAGGATAGAGAGAGAGAGAGAGAGAAAGAGAGAGAGAGAGAGAGAGACGGGCCTGGAAGGGCCTTGAAAATAGAACAAGTTGATCGAAAGCAAGACTTATACAGGGTGTCTCGTTTTAATCCATCGATCCATCGATCCATCGATCCGAATATCATTAAAATTAGAATACAATATAAAAGCTAAAGGATAATAATATTCAAGAAGAAATAATGATGGTGCTAAACGTACGACCACACTTTTAAACAATTTAATTCTTATTTAACGCATTTCTAGCTAGAGATTGGTTAAAATGGGACACCGCGTATGTAGAGAAAAGGGGCGGGTAGAGGGTTTAAGAAGGTTAACTTCTATATAAGTCCGTCATGTAAGGCGATCAAAATAAGCGTAAATAAACGGGTTTACTAAATATTAAGAGGGAAAGGGTGGAAAAGAGAAAGAGGGGCAAGAGTATCATTCGGGCAGGACGAAATAAAATTGTCCAAAGAATCGGAAGGAAGGTAATGGACTTTATCAGGCCGTTAGGTGGACGACCTCTCATTTTTTTCGCTCTGGTAGGCTCTCCCCTCTCCTCTCTCTCTCTCTCTGTGTCCCTTCTTTTTTTTTCTTTCTTTCATTTTTTTTTTCTTTACGCTTCCCACCGAGCACGTCCCCGGCAGCAGAGCACGAGTAGTCGCGGCAACGCCATCGAGCTTAATTGTCTTCCACTCGTTTTTACGCCCGTTCCACTTCGTTACGGTCCGAGTGCCAAGGCAGACCTTGCGAGATACTTGCATTGTCTCGCGGGTGGCCCGAAAGAGAGAGAGAGAGAGAGAGAGAGAGAGAGAGAGAGAGAGAGAGATACATGAAATAACAAACTGAAATAATAATAATAATAATAATAATAATAATAATAATAATAATAATAATAATAATAATAAGAAATACACGTACGACTTGGTTTAAAATAAACCAACAATCACTTAAAGGATTAGAATAATTTCTTATTCTTTGAGTACCGATCGAAACAATAAACAAATTGATAAACAACGTGGCCAAGTGTTAAATACGCCACGAAGAGAAACGTAGATAGAGAGCCCGTCATCGATCGGCCACGCGTTAAATAAATTAACTCACGTTTAGATTAGATAAAAGCAGACATTTGCGAAGATCGAAAACACTTGAATCAAATTAGATTCCATTGAAATGTTATTATTTATCGTTTATCGCTTTATAATTTGGCTCGAAAAAAGTAAACGCATATAGAGTAGTAAGTGTATGCATATAGACACATACATACATACATACATACACACATACATACATACATACATACACATACATACATACGTACATACATACATACATACATACATACATACATACATACATACATACATACATACATACATACATACATACATACGCGTATGTTTGTATGCGTGTGAAAGAGAGAGAGAGAGAGAGAGAAAGAGGTAACGAGAATTAGCCAAGTTAGACGCTATTAGGCGACCACCCGGATCGGAGATCTCGTAATGGAACTGGATTTGACCCCGAGGCCTGTCAGTGGGGTTTCTCCATACTCTGGGACTCCCGCAGTCGAATTCACAGCTTCTCTTATCCCCACCACTTCTACTCTTCTCTCCCTGCTACTCATCTTCTCTCTCTCTCTCTCTCTCTCTCTCTCTCTCTCTCTCTCTCTCTCTCTCTCTCTCACTCACTCCCACCCTCTTTTTTTTTCTAAGGTCATCGATTCGTGTCGGACGTTGAGCAACGAGAAAACGTTTTCACGGCTTCTACGAAAGTCCGAGATTCTTATCGAAGATGCCACAGTTAAATTGTATGAGAGTACCGACACGATCTTCGTTAGCGATACGCGATCCGTGACGATCTTTGCGAATGATATTCCTCTCAAGCACGCCATTCTATTCCTTGTTCTTTTAACATTTACTCCATTCTTCTTCTGTTCCTCTCCTATCACCACCGCTACTACTACTACTACTACTACTACTACTACCACTACTATTTTTTTCTTTTCCTTTTTTTTGTTAGGATCATTAAAATACATTCGAAATTAAGTGCTGTTCGAGATTAGACTTAGAATAAAACAATTAGATAGAACTCGATTCCGATAACGTCATTGTAATTTACGTCTCACTTAAATTCAATGATCGGCATTGAATTAAAACACGTGTGTGTGTGCGCGCGCGTATATATATATATATATATATATATATATATACATACACACTGTTGGAGATATCGTAGAAATTACAACGATGCGCTTTTAAACTTATACAAGTATTGCATAACCGATAAACTGGGTTCTCACGCTCGTTTACACTTACACACGGCTTACTTCTAAGCTGTTTACACATGCTCCCAATGACTTTCAAAAAGACGTTCGTATTTATTTATATATATATATATATATATATATGTATGTATGTATGTATGTATGTATGTATGTATGTTAGTGACGTAGTTCCTTTAAAGCCGATAACTATTATACTACGTATTCACGTCCCTATATACATAACGCTAAAAACAAAAAAATAAAAGATCGAAGGAAATAAAAATCCTAAATGTTACAGCACCAGTCTGGACAGTTCGAGAATGGTTCATCGAAAAATCGAATTTCATAAAACGCAACGTCACGTTGCTTTTATGAACTACAGCTTATATATATATATATATATATATATATATATATATATATATATATATATATATAACCGAAAGAAAGCGAAAAAAAAGAAACGAAAAGAAAAGAAGAGAAGAGAATAAGAAAAACTAATTACGAGAGCAAAAAAGAAAGAAAAGAAAGATAACATAATGCGAGAGAAAACTTCTTACACCACGCGAAGCTCGCTCGTATCGATCCTCCCGCAAGGATTGCCGCAAAAAAAAAGAGAAAAAGAAAAAAAAAAGAAGAAGAAGAAGAAGAAGAAGAAGCGAGGGTGAAAAAGGGCGAAGAGCGAAGGGCGAAGGGCGAAGGGAGAAGAGATTCGTCGCCGCTGCTACTGCCGCTGCTACTGGTGGTGTGTGCTGGTGCTGCTGCTACTGGTCCACGGAATATCGGTAAAGCGATTTAGCTCCGCGACAAACAGCTCCCGTGCTTTTCGGGAAAAGGGCGGAAAAAATGTTCGAACCTCTTCGCTCCCCCACTTTTTCTTTGTCGGAAAACCGAATGGGTTCTCGATATACGTGTATCTAAAAAACGTGTATATATCATACATATGTATATGCATGCAATGTATATATATATATATGCTCTCTTATATACTGTGTATTGTATAAAGGAAATGAGGAAGAAGATATGAGACGAGATGCGAGAGGAAAGCCGATGGCCCGTGGAATTAAACGAGACGAACGTGTTTTTGTTTCTCCTGACCCGACACGCACAGCAGCATCATTATTTAGCAGCACGCCTTTCTTTTCGAATCTATTCGAGGACATCCTTCTGATCATTCGGTAACCAACGGCTTTCGTCGTCATCGTCATCGTTATCGTCGTCTTTGTCTTTGTCTGTTGCGTCTGTTGTCCTTTGTAAAAGGCTTATATATGCCCACATAAACGACTGTTTAAATGGCCGGTCTTCTCTCTGTCTTCCTCTTTCGCTCCGGTTAATGGCTCTCGTCTTTACGTTATATTAATAACCGTAATAACAAGCCGTTTACCACGTGTCTCGAGATAATCTCGGCCTTCCTTTACGTTCTAACCTTCGTAGAGCACCACACGTTTTCCAACTCCCGGTCTCGTCCGTTCGAATTCATATCAAAGACGATGATCTCCCTTAATGAGCGCGATAACGATCGGCAGAATAGACGGAGACTATCGTACGGAATATCACATTGGCATGATCTTAATATTTCTATAATTTGTATAGATTAACGATTGAACTTTAAGTAGGAGGAGAAGAAGAAGAAGAAAAAAAAGAGAAGGCAAAAAAGTGGTCGATCACGTATCCGCTTTTTTCTTTCTCTTCTTCTTCTTCTTTTTTTTTTTTCATGTGCAAATGTGTAACTTCAGCGGAATATTAATGAAACATTCTGTATAAAAAGGTTGTTCCTTTTATTACATCCAGTTGCTCGATGAATTTTCATTCCTTGCAAATAGCTGGTTACCACTCTCTTTATCTCTCCTTCTCTTTCTAGCAAAACCTTCAATTATAGCAGCACGAGCGAACGAGCGGTCGTGTTTTACGAAGCGCGATTCCTTGAACTATATTGTTTGTCGGCAATCGATATATCGTTCTTTCAACGATAGAACGAGTAGAAGGAGGAAGCGTAACGACCCAGCCCAGCTCTATTTCTCTCTCTCTCTCTCTTTACTCATTTACGTAACTCGAACGAGCTCGAACAACCATTCGCGTCGATAAAAATACTCGCGGGAGAGACTGTAGAGTGGCTTGAACTTACGATTGTGTAGGATCATGCTCCGTTAACTTTCTTACGACTTAAGGAATAGGAGAAGGAAGAAGAGGAACAAGGAGTAGTACGAGGAGAACGGCGGCGGTTGGGCTCGATGGTTTCGCCAAAATCGATCGAGTCGAGCTTCTCTATATTCTATGATCCTCCAAAGTTGAAACTAGAGATACCCCCAGGACCGAGAATTATTCATGCTAACTACATTGCGTCGACGGTGTCTCGAAACGGACGGCAAACAACGATGAACACGTCCGAGACCAAGTGGATAATCGATTACTACTACGTGGGACTTGGCTGTCTCTCGACTCGAGGAGGAGCCATAAGATCTTTCTACAAAATTCACGCGATTCAATTTCTAACAGCTCCTACTACTGTCCCCTGTCGTGGTGTAATTTCATGGTAAGCGTACAAACGGTAAATTTCGATGGAACTTTAATTACCGTAAAAGTGTCGTCATTAAGAAACCGCTCTATATCATTCCGTTTCTTATCCGCTCGTTATAACGTATCCGGTTGTTATCGACGAAGCAATAAGCGAATTTTTCTTGAATCGCTCGATTACACCGGGTAAAAAATTCACCAGCAGCAACAGTAGGTGGTAGTAGTAGTAGCAGCAGCAGCGGCAGCAGCAGCAGCAGCAACAGCAACAGCAGTAGCAGCTGCAACCGTTAACGGTATTCTCTCTCTCTCTCTCTCTCTCTCTCTCTCTCTCTCTCTCTCTCTCTCTCTCTCTCTCTCTCTCTCTCTCTCTCTCTCTCTCTCTCTCTCTCTCTCTCTCTCTCTCTCTCTCTCTCTCTCTCTCTTGCTCTCGCTCTCACGGCATCGATAGATAATTAATTTCTCTTGTCTCGAAAACAAGCGAGAGCGATGACCGATTAAAAAGAAATGAAAAAATGATAAAAGAAAACTTCGCGTGTTATCGATGGCCCGCATCCCCGAATTGAAAATTAAAGAAAAAAAGAAAAAAATTACAAGATGATAAGAAATAGGTATTTATAGGTAATGCAATTGAAACTATGATTTTATATAGAGATCATAACGTAAAGATTTAGAAATGATGACTGTACCAGAAAAAAGATAAGAACGTGAAATGGAGACGAAAAGGAAAGACGAACTCTCATCGTCGGCTCGAAAAGTAAGTCGATATTCCAAAGCGACTAACACGCAGCACCAATATTTACTAAACGCGCTCAATGCCCGATAAAAAACACGTCCTGCTATTAATGATGTTATGCTCTGCTAATAAAGGCTCGCGTGCTTCTGGTAAACTGGTCCCCCTGGCTATTAACGAGGCAGAAAGAGAGGTAGAAATAGAGAAAGAGAGAGAGAGAGAGAGAGAGAGAGAGAGAGAGAGAGAGAGAAAAGAGAGAGAAAGTAGGAGAGAAACAAAGAGGTGAGGAGAAAAACGTGCCGGTCACCAACCGGCTCTCTTATCGGCGTTTTAATTTTATCGTACTGATACAGACTATAAACCATCGATAATTTTTCGACTTAACTGAATCGTCCAATTTATTATTATTATTATTATTATTATTATTATTTTTTCCTCCGTTCCCTCGCTTTAATATCATCCAAAAAATATCGAAACGAGCCGATACGAAGTACGATAAGACATTAACGAACTGTCGTAAATTATAAAAGTTAAATCGATAAAGAACCGATAATACGTCGAGTTCGGAAGATAAACGAATTCGCACGATTGCACGTGCCGCGTTTAAATCGATGCTCGTTCTCTTCGATGAACTTCGATAATTCAGTTTTTCCGCTCGACGAAACGCGTCATGGGACTCTTTTCGTGCCGGCATAAAAGGACGATGAAACGCTGTGAGGGTTTCCGGTAAAAGGAAGAAGTAGCTGACAGCAAAAGAGGTGGAGAAGTAGAAGGGGAAGGGGAGAAGGAGGAAGAGGAGGGGAAGGAGGTGACTGCGGTGAAACGAATAAATTACATCGAGGACATCTCATCTTTGCCGTTTCTCTACCGGCGACGACGAGCTTTCTCGGTGTGACGATAACTTAAATTACAGGAGCGACGAAGTAGTTAAGAAAATTGCCAGCACTCGCCGGAATGTACGGAATCTCTTTTGCGGTAAAGCGAGTTAAACTCGCGCCTCTTTCCTTCCGTCGAGAGTATTTTTTTCTTTCTCTCTTATTCTCTCTCTCTCTCTCTCTCTCTCTCTCTCTCTCTCTCTCTCTCACTCCCTCTCTTTTCTTCCCTCCTCACTTTGCCTCTTTTTGACCAACAGGTCAATCGAGACACGTTGAGAGAAAGAGAGAAAGAGAGGGGTGGGAGAACTTCGGAGAAAGGCAAATGCGATGGCGAGCGAGATAGGGTAAACGAGCGCTCGGTTTTCCGCAAATTAATTTTCTCGTGCAAAGAAACTTGATCTCGCTGAAAACTACATCTCTCTCTCTCTCTCTCTCTCTCTCCCCACCCCATCCTTTCTCCTTGTCTTTCTCACGCGTCGGCGCATTCGCGAAATTAGCCGTTTTTCAATTAACATACGGACATCTATCGCTACGAAGAAAATATCTTTCCTCGTTTGCAACTTTGACAATAACTCCTAACTCTCTCTCTCTCTCTCTCTCTCTCTCTCTCTCTCTCTCTCCCCCCTCTCCCTCTTTTACTTTCTTTCTCAGCGCGGTTGCTACCACTACTTCGTCGAATCGGTAAAATCACAGGGACTGTTAACTTCACGGCACGATATCTCGTTCGTTAGACGGTTCTCGCGTTCCAATACTTAGTTCTTATTCTCTGCGGTATCCTTCGTGTACTAATAATTTCTTAGAAGACTAGTCACAAAAAATACATGGCTTTAAACCATCTAGATATATTAAGAATTCCTAATCGTTTGTAATTCCATTCGTTGAGGAACAGAGACATTAAAATTACTCGTACAAAACAATTTTTCTAAACAATATGTATATATATATAGAGAGAGAGAGAAAGGGAGAAAAAAAAGAAAAAAAGAAATAAACAACCAAAGAAAAGATATCTTTCAAAGGACCAATGTCGTCAAGATGTCCTTGCTAAAGTACCTGGATAATAGTAAGGATGTCCAGCAGCGTGGGAGGGATGCAAGAGCGGATGTGGCGCCCGGAACTCCATCGTGCCACTTTTCTCACAGTCCACCTCCCTCTTTCAACGAGATCCTCCTCCCGAAGCTACAAGAAGAAGAAGAAGAAGAAGAAGAAAAAGAAGGTGCCACGAGGCTTGTTTTCCTTCGTGACCTCGAGGCGCATTTTTTTCACTCTTCTCGTGTAGTTCCTTTCTTCGATACGTCGCGTAGTACTCTTTACGTCCACAACACACTTTTGTTTCTTCTTACTCTCTCTCCCTCTCCCCTCTCTCTCTCTCTCTCTCTCTCTCGCTCTTTTTCAAAGAATACAAAATTTTCACGCTACTTCGAGATATAAAACTTTCGTTTTAGTTCGTTACGTCGGACGTTCTTCAAGCTCAGAACTATCGTATATTCCCCCACTCCTTTGGTTCTAGTTGTTTGGATGATTTACAATCTTCGACACCGAGAATTATTTTACTTTACGTCTTTAACAGATTTTCCAAGTCGTTTCGACGTTCGACGTTCGACGAACGAAAGGAAAAAAGAAACGAAAAGAAACGAAACGAAAAGAAAAGAAAAGAAAGTGAGTAATAGAAATGCGGGAAATAACGGAAAGAGAGAGAGAGGGGGGGGGGAAGTTCGTAGAAAACTGGGTACGGGTTTAAAAATCTCTCTCGTAAAAATACCAAGTAGGAGGTGAGCAGGTAAAAATCAGGTAGAGGAGTAACGACGTGGATGTTGTGGCGGGTTGATGAGGGTGGTATATCGGGGGAGAGCCGATGCACTAATCACCACTTAATTGGCCGAGACCGACGCGGCAGGTCGCGGCATTACGGGCTAATTGACTGAACGTCTCGCCAGTTGCCGGCAACGAGAATATATATATATATATATATATATATATATATATATATATATATATTTTCACGCGCGAGACTGCGTAACACGCCGGATAGCAAGGGTAAAACGTGCGACTCACGCGAAAATCAAGTAGGAGTAAGAGGAGAAGTAAAAGGAGAAAGAGAAATAAGAGAAGCAAGAGGAAGAAAAGGAGGAGAAGAAGGAGAGAGAAAAAAAGAGTCAAGTTGGCCGTCGGGTCCTCTCGACGACGACGACGACGACGACGCCTACGCTCGCGCTTGCGCTCGCTTTGCTCTGATACTCCTCGAAAAGTCTCGTGAATCCTCGAAAAAATCCATTCTCGACGAACGATCGTTGGTGTCACTTGTAGTTTATCGCCAGTCACACTCGCGCACGCTTCCTTTATATATCACGCGACCTCCCCCACTCTGTCTGTCTCAGTGTCTATCTCTATCTTTATCTGTATATATATATATATATATATATATACCTCCCTCCCTCCTGCTCGTAGGTACGTTCGTTCACGTTTCTTCAAATTTCTCGACGCACGACGACGCGTCGTCGGCTGCGGCTCGTACGCGACTGAACCGAGCCGAACGGAGTTCGACGCGCTTCGTACGTCTCCGTACGGCCCTTACCCCCACCAACGAGCTACCCCGAGTACGTTTACCGTGCTTCGACCGAGATCGGCTAACGCGCGAACGAGCGAGACAGAAAGTATACGACGAGGGGTAGAAGGAACAGTGGGGAGAGGGGGAGGGGGGAGACGAGTCTCCCTGACGCCGATGTTGCTGCTGGTGATGCTTATGCTTATACTTATGCTTATGCTGATGCTGATGCTGATGCTGATGTTGATCCTGATGCCGATGGTGATGCCTTCAACTTGCCTTGTGCTTTCGCCTTGACTGCGCTCTTTCGGAGGAATAGAACCCGTTGTCGCACGTTGTTACGCGCGAAAATTTTTTTTTTTCTTTCAGGATCCATCCCCGCTCCACCCTTCCACTCCAATCTACCTCATGTTCATCCACTCATAGCCAATTCGTAAGTCATCATGCGCGTACGTAATACGAACCGCGACGCTCTATTTCCCCTCCCCTCCACCACTCGACCATTTGATTTGCAATGCATCAACGCTTGGAAAATATGACTTTTTATTCGGTTGGCCTTACGATGTTAATTATTAAAACGTGTTTTTAACGAAGTGCCCTCGTAAACATTGAAAACAGTGTCGCAAAAGAAAAGGAAAAAGAAAAAAAGAAAAAGAAATGAGGACAAAGCAGTAATGCCAGTGGGTCAATTAATACGACCTAAGAGCACGTTGGTCAACGAACGAGCGGAAAAGTTCTTTAAGGCGTCTCATAAAACTTTATAAATGATCGTTAATTCAAATGCGACTATTGTAATTATTGTAATGCGAGGAATATCAAATGACGAGTGATCGACATTTTTTCTTTGTTGGTCTTTTTTTTCACGAACTGAAATACGAAGGATTCTACTTTGAATTTGATATCCGGGGTATCGTGTTCCCCATCTCCCTTTTACATAACCATCCGTACTCTTGTAAGTGCGATATAGAATCAGGACAGAGAGAGAGAGAGAAGTTGATAGGGTAAGAAGGAGGAAGGAGGAAGGAGGAAGGAAGGAAGGAAGGAAGGAAGGAAGGAAGGAAGGAAGAAAGTGCTGTCTCTGTCGCTCCTTCGAAGCCATCTGGCGTCAAAACGGCACGCGCTGGTGCCAGAGGCAGAAACGAAACCGGCGGGTCTTCTCCCTCCCTATACTCATCCACCACTTCGCCCCGCCCCTCCCCCCTGGCCACCAATTTCCTCTCTCAGCCTCTGCTATCCCTACGAGAGTGGTATAGTAGTCGAAAATCCAGGCACTCCGTCGAACCCTGTTCGTGTCACAGTAGTCATCATCGTTCGGTCCCTCCCTCCTTCCGCCCACTACCCCCCATCCTTTTTTTCTCCTTAAACCATAACCATAAAACTCGAAGGAAAAAGGCGGAAACGAGGAGGGACAAAAGTCGAATGAACGTCTTCAATTTCTCTATCCTCTTATCTAACTTACTTTCCCCTTGTATCAACCTAATAGCGCGATAAAACGAATGGATGTATTTCGCGTATCATTCTTTGCCAATATCCTTAAGCTCGAAGTCAAATTACTCGTGCAAATTCTAACGTAGAGCGCACGTTCTTTCACGGTAATATGTGGTTTTCAAATGGACGAGAAAGAGAGAGAGACGGAGAGAAAGAAGAACGAAGGAGAAGATATCGAGCCGGTGGCGAGGGACGAGGAGTAAGGGGGTCGGGGAGAAGGACGTACGGATATACACGAAAGATGTAACGCACGCTTAATACGACGCTGAATCACGATGAAAATTGCAGTAGCGGCATGATCGAGCCGCTCGTAAAACTGTTTATGATTGACCGATTCACCAATGATTAGCGCTTTACGGAAATCACGGTGCAACGCTCGTAAAGTTCATTATATGGTGAGGGAAGCCATAGGAATCGACCACTTTACTCCGAAGCCAAAGTTCACTTTATATACCGAGTCGTCGGTTCGCGTTTTCACGTTAACCCGAGCGCCTCTTTCCAAACTTTTGCTAGCGTCAAGAAAGAGATAAGAAGTTGAAGAAACGAAAACGAAAAAAGAAAAAAAAGAAAAAGAAGAAGAAGAAGAGTTAAGGCCATTATCGACAATTTTCTTATTATTGTTATTATTATGTAAGCCGTGTTACTCGAATATTACGACGAATGCCAGTCCGTTATCTTATCCTTATAATTTGACTTGGCCATTAAGTTTGCGCGGTGTAACGGTCGTCCACACATTTATTATACCAACGAAGGTTGTAATTTAGTCGTGGCGTTCGCTTCACGCAAATGAACGATTGTCTTAGGGGGCCTCGAAAAAGTAACCGAACGAGTGAGTGAATGTGTGTGTGTGTGTGTGTGAGAGAGAAAAAAGAGAGAAAGATAAAGAGAAAGAAAGAGATTATAACGCAGCAATGTTCTTATCATAAGCTTACCAGTATCTAGTATTTACGCTTTGTGCAATATTTCACGTTTGGCGTGGCAATTAATCGAGCTCGATGCATCGTTAAAGAAAACGAAGATACCCAGGAGCTATCGTACCGAAACGCGCTGGCGGTCCAATAAACTGACATGGAGAATAAAGTTTATCGTTAAGCCGATAACCACTCTCGTCTTTTTCCTCTCTCTCTCTCTCTCTCTCTCTCTCTCTCTCTCTCTCTCTCTCTCTCTCTCTCTCTCTCTCTCTCTCTCTCTCTCACTCTCTTCGTTTACGTTCGAAGATTAAAGCAAATAGCGGCTTCGCGTACCATAAAAGAAAATTGCTTTTTCTTGAATCGAACCTTCCCCCCTCCCCCACCCCGCCCCGATAAACGGTGCAGCTCCGTTTCGATTCGAGCGAACGAAACCAAAAGGATCGCCTATGTAACGCGAAAATGATCTTTGCGAAAAACTAGAGAAAATGGTAGGATGAGTCTCTCGTGACAAAATCCCGAACTTGAAAAGTCCATTTACCTGATGCAGATTCGTGTATATCGATCGGATAGCGATCGTCCTCCCTCTCTCCCCCCACCTCTCTCTCTATCTATCTCTCTCTTTCTTTCTGCTTTTTTGGAGAAATAAAATACGAGCAATGAGACGAGAAATCGTACATATCGATGAACGCCAAGTAAATAGCGAATGTTTTAAATCGAGAATATATTACGAAACCGGTTCTATCAGTTCTATTTGAACTTTCCGGGTTTTGAAATGAAATTCAATATATTCCTATCTCGTGAACATAAGCGCTCCTTAAAATAGAAATATACAAAAATTCTTGCGGGACGGAGATCGTGTGAAATCGATAAAAATGCAAAACAAAATTCTAATCGTTTAATTCTCTCTCTCTCTCCCCCTCCCCGTCTCCTCTCTTTTTTCTCGTTCGAGATCTATATATATATATATATATATATATATAGAGAGAGAGAGAGAGCTAGAACGAGAGAAATATATATATATATAAGAGTGCCGATAGGACGCTAATATCATTCGCCGCCTTACTATTTGCGCGATACGTGGCGCGCTTTTGTAAATCCTCAACGCGTGCTTCGAGAGGGAGACTTTTGTGGTGTGAGGGGTTGCCGAGATACCAAAGTGAGAGCGAGAGTGAGAGTGAGAGAGATAGTAAGCGCGAGTAAGAGGGTGAACGGCGAACAGTTAGGTTCAGAGAGACCAACAGGAGGCGGCTGTCTGTCGGGCAAAATCAATGCGTGCCGGCGACAGAGAACTTCCCCTCCCGTTCTCCCACCTACCCTCACTCTCAGACACCCTCTTTTCCTCGCGACTCACCCCTGTCTCGTTCCATTCTCTCCTCTACGAACCTGCATGGGCCAACGAACAAACGGTCGGTACGCGTTCGAGTCTTCTCACCCCCTCTCTAAGTCCACCGACTCGCTCGTGCCTTTGGCGTGGGTGGGGGGGAGGGGGGCAGGGGGGAGGAAGGCTAATAAGCTGTATTATTTTTATCACGCTCGAGCGAGAGGGTAATTCCCGGAGGAGCACCTATCGGTAAGAACTATTCACGCTGGTGTAAATAAATACACGTGAACGCATAATGCCGTACGTGTTCCCGGAACTGAAGAATCTTCGATCATGATTTTTATCGATCGTCCGATCGATCGATCGATTTCTAAACTCGACCGTTCCACTCCGACGTAGCCGATTACAAAGAGAAAGAGATAGAGGGAGGATGATAATGAGACTTGATTTTAGTTGAACGTTCAAAGCGTACAATGTTAATGTATCGTTTATGGCTTTTACGGCTCAATAAATTTTCCATTTCGAGGGTCGAAATTTTCGATGCAAAGCCACCTCTCTCTCTCTCTCTCTCTCTCTCTCTCTCTCTCTCTCTCTCTCTCTCTCTCTCTCTCTCCTCGGGCTTTGCTCTATCTCATTCCTTCTCTTTCTAGCACCCGGCCAATTGTCCTCGTTCTTCTATAACGCATCCACGTTATTTCCATTATTTTCACCGGTATACGAAATTACCAGGACTCGCGAGATGCGTTTAATTATAGGAAAAAATGTCGGGGACAGTGCGAGCGTGATAATGAAATTTCTACGTCGACGGGCTCGAGAGTGGGCGAGAGGGGGGGGGGGCGAGGTAGTGGGGAGGTGGGAATAAATTTCAACGCGATTTTTCTCTCGACTCATCCAATCTCCATTAATAAAACTTGAAAATATATCGATAAGCGTACGGCGTGTATTTCGCGTATTTTGTATTTCATTAATTCCCCCGAGGGCTCACACTTTGTCTTTCGTGACGTTCACGGTCGCGGATCATCCGTTTCCTCCTGGAACTAGCAGGGAGAAACGGGGAACGCCTAGCTCCAAGTTCATGTCCCGAGTGAAACGATCCGTGGAGACGACCGCGAGGGGATCCCTGTAAAAGCTACTACTCCGGAACGGCAGTCGGTGGTTAATTATTAACACGAAACCCAACAACGGAGCACAACGACGACGACTACCTCTCTGTGTGTTTCGTGTTAAAGACACTGTACACCACCTGCCTGGTTAGATGAACACCTTCCGTACACGAAATGCAAACATTACTGAGAGCAAAAAATTAGTAGGCATTTGTCATATTTGGAGTCACATTTTTTGCATTCGTTCGCATTAATAAATTAAAATCAACGCGAACTTGAACTCGAAGGAAAGAAGATTAAAAAAAAAAAAAAAAAAAAAGAGAGGAACATATTATTTTTACCAATGGTTAAATTCGTTTTACGAACAAATTTCTGCCTTCGCAAAATCCATTAAAAATAAGATTACTCAGTCACCGAATAAATGCATCTTGTAAGTTAGCGTGTCTCAGGGACGATCGAGAGCCTGAAGGATAGGAGGACTCGAATCGAACGAGAATCTACGTCGAAATCGAGCCTTTTGGCAGTGTGCCTGGAAAGGAAGAGTAAACGCGAAGACGGTACAAGAGGCGACGTTATCAGAGAGAAAAGGGGTTGGGGGGTAGGAAGGAGAAGAAGAGGAGGAGAGAGAGAGAGAGAGAGAGAGAGAGAGAGAGAAGCAGAAGCAGCCCCTTCCCTTGTGTCACCCCAATAGGAAGCTTCAAACGAGGGTAGAAGGAGCGAGCTAGGCACTCGATGACGTTGATATCGATTCCTAAGGGAGGAGTAAAGCGACGACTACTCTACTATCTGCTGCTACTTTAACCTCTCTCTACTCAGAACATACAGAGCAAGAGAGAGAGAGAGAGAGAGAGGGAGCGAGAGAGAGAGACAGAAACGATGCCCCACTCGTAGGGGTGCCACAAAAGGAGGGTCGGTCGACGAGAATCCGCGGAGTTGGCTCGCTAATTCGAATTTAGGCGTCGGCCGGGGTTGGCAAGTGGGCGCAATGCGGTGTCACGCTGCGGGTGCCTCCAACCCCCTTCATCTCTCGACACCCTCCTCTCTTCTCTTCTCTTCTCTTCTCTACACTTCTCTTCTCTCCTTCTCCTCTCAACCCTCGTCTCAACGTGTCCCGTACTTCCCTCCAAAAGCTTACCTACCCACCCTCCCTCTCACGTCCTAAGCTGCCAGTATAGCGGTTCGATCCTCCCGCTTAAACCCTCTGCTAAGTCTCTTCGACACCTCCGACATCGCTTTCTACCTCTCTCAGAGTCGAACCGATTGACCCTGATCAACCTCCTGATCTCGATCCTTCGTTTTACTTCCCTCGCCTAACCACCCACCCATCCACCCATCCTCCTCACCCTCTCCGTCTCTATCTCTATACCTTCCCATTGCGATTTTGCAAGGGCGATAGACCGTCAGGATTTATTATATCATCATGAAATATCTAATGAAAGAGATTAGATTATTTATTATAAGAGAAACATCTCATTGCATTTCCTTCTCTTATACGAGATGAATGAGGAAGTAATTCGATCGAATACTTGAAGGAAACTCGACGCTATATCTCCGCAAGAAATTGAACTAACTGTGCAAACTACTTAGAGATCTGGTTGAAAAAGAAAAAGAGAGAGAAAAAGATAATGAAAATGAAAAAAAAATAAATAAAAAAATAAAAAAATGACAAAAATTAACAGGTGGGAAAGATAAACGTAGCTGGTTTGTAAATCTTTTGCTAGAAGGGAATAGATCGAGCGATATATATATATATATATATATATATATATATATATATATATATATATATTTCTCGATTATCTCGCTCTTTACTTCGAAAGCGAGTCCAGTATATCTCCTGGCGCGTGTAATCCTGTTTCCATGAGCTTACGAAAGAGAGAGATAGTCGAACGCGACTTAAGCGTCCCAAGAGAAAATCACGGATAAGTCCCAGTGTAAGCGCTACGAATTTACGCAAGCGGAGAGTTCTCTTCGGTATATTAAAACGATGGAATATCGCGAAGGGTGGTTTAATGGTACCACCTGGAATTCGTTATGAAACAAAACTAAAATCTCTTGTATTTTAGAATGATAAAGAGAAAAAAAAAAAAACAAAAAAAGAACAGATAAAATAAATAAAATTAAATAAAATTAAAAGTGAATGGAAGCTTTCCCTTTGGTACTTGAGCACAAAAAAAATATGCGACTTCTAATCTCTGCCATCCTAAACGATTATAGTGATACACGAGAACGAAATAAAAATAGTCCTTCGTCATGGTGAATCTTTGCCAACCTATTTTGGATCTCCCTCGGAAATGACTCGACTATTAATAAACGTGCTTCAAAAGCAAATGTTGTTTTATGACTCGAAATGCCGGATTCGCACGATGCACAAATGCACGCTAAAGTAAGAAGCTTCCAACGGTACGTTGCAGGGCATTTCGCTCGTCGATAAGCCAAGAAAGAGGGAAGGAAATAACAAAAAAAAAAAAAAAGAAAAAAGAAAAGTAAATAAATAAAATAAAAGAAAAAGAAGCAAGGAAACTCCAAACGTTACGGAATAACCACAACGGAACCAGACGCCAGTCACGATGCCTTCGGGTTTGTTTTCTTAAGAAATATATATATCTATACATGTATATATATCTATATATGCACGAACTCGTCCGACGAAACTAGAGTTATCCTTAACGGCCTTGACGTGTTTCGAAGAAACATCCGTTTGTAATTTCTTCCTTTTTATCTTTATCACTCTCGAAAAATAAATAGTCGCACTGATCATGTAAAAAAAAAAAAAAAAAAAAAATCGAAATAAAAAAACTGTTCAGTTCTTGGTAATTCTTCTTAAAAGAAAAGAAAAAAAAAAGAGAGAGAGAGAGAGAGAGAGAGAGAGAAAAAAGAATCTAACTTCGTGCGATAATAAAATAACGTCGTAATTTTTCTATCAAAGATTAAGTTACTTCGGTTTTACCATATCGTAAAATATCGTTTGTAGATTGCTCCGGGTTAGAGAAAATCAAATAAATAGCTGCAACTCGAAGGAAGATGACTGGAAACTAAGGAACCCTTGTGAAAGCTTAATGAGATCCCCGAATATCTTCCTAAATCCTAGGATACTCTTACATTCTTAACCTCGATAAATGTATCTCCCCATCTCCTCTCTCTCTCTCTCCTGTCCGTTCCATTTGGTCTTAAAGCTACGGAAACGTTAGATCCCAAGAGATGAATCACGTATTTATCCCAATCTTCTAATATCGATTTTATCCATCGTTTAAAAAATAAATACCTTTCGCCTGGAGGGCCGAACACGGAACGCGATGTATAATCCATTGAAAAAATATACTTACTTCATTTACATTAGCATAGAAAACGCGTATTCGCTCATCTTACTCGCGATGCTATCGGCAAACCGATCGGCGAATAGACCAACAAACAAACTCGAAGACCGATCATAACCTCGAGCGAAAAAGAATGCTTTCTCGCTAGGTTCTAAGGAACAAGAAAATAAGGAGAAAAAGAGAAGGAGAGAAGAAGGAGAAGAAGAAGAGAGCGAAAGAGAAAGAGAAAGAGAAAGAGAGAGAGAGAGAGATTGGGGTATGAGCGAAGTGGGGAGGAGGTGGTGAGGTAAGCAAAAGGAAAGTTAAAAAAAAAAAAAAAAGAAGAAAATAGAAAGGAAAGAAGGTAAAAAGAGGTAGTGAATTCACTCGAACGCAAACCATCAGACCCTCCTCCTGGATAGCTCTCGACCGTCAGTATCCTTTTGTCTGTCGGATTTTTAAGAGCTTCACTCACGTCTCATCCACTCACCCTCTGTCTCGTTCTCTACCTCTTACCCTCGGCCTCGTCCATGTAGTAACTTTCTGCGAGTACGTATCTTATACATTTACGGAGATATACGTATACATATACGTATATACACTTACAACCCCCTTAAAGCGCGGAACTGAGAGAAGAACGAGAACGAGAACGAGGAGAGAGCGAGAGAGAAAGAGAGAGAGTGCCGTCCGTTGTTTCAGCATCGACCAAGCGAAAAGAATTCTTCCATTTTTCTACCATCTTAGTTTTCATCTTGATAAAAAAAAAAAAAAAAAAAAAAATCCGCCGACACGTTGGCTCGGAATCAAGTTAAGGAGCAATACGAACGCTTTTTAAACGAAGTTCATAGCGTCATCGAATAGTACTCGATGAAACATAACGGTACGACTCGATTCCTATAGCAAGGTATTCCTTCCTTAAATTTATCGGTCGTAGGAATAAGATTTTTTTCCCCTTGAAAACGAGCACATTGACGTTTCGCATTCGTGAATATAAACCTCGATCAAATTAGAAGGACGAAAAATGGAGAATACGTGCGTATGTCGGTCGTAGAATAACGGTTATGATATGGTTGTATATAACATCGAAGAGCCCGAATAGGCTATCTCGCAATGTCAAGTGTCTAATTTTCATGGCACGTTCGAACGGAGAGAAGCTCTTTCTGTTGAAATGACATAGAAAGAATATAATTTTATTATTCTTGCGTATCCGTATCGTTCCTGGATTAAACCTTATTTTTGTTTGTTTTTTTTTTTTTTCTTCACTCTTCATATCGGGTTAGATCGTCTAAAAAATAATATCGTTTGTGACTTACCTTGATCCTTATCCGGAGCCTTCGTAGGAATCTTTTTGTCCGGTGCCTTTGGTGAACAGTTTTTTCTTGCCGGTCTGACGGTCAGAGTTTGAGGAACCTAAAGAAATGTCAAGGTAAACTATAGAAACCCGTACATTTCGAGAATCCTCTCGTGTCGTTTGTCCAAAAAAAAAATAAAAAAAAAAATAAAAAGAATAAAAGAAAAAAAATAAGGAAAATAAAGACTCACCACCTTCTCAGATCTTTCCCCAGAGGGTAATCTAGCGATGGACGCGTCAGGACTATCTTCCGGTGGAGGAGGTTGAACGATCCAATTGTATTCTCTCTTTTCAACGGGCAAGCCCCATCGTTCGTATTCGAGGCTTTGCGTACGTAAGGTTTCGTAACAATCTAGACAGACCACCGCAAAGTCACCGTTCTCCAGTAGCAAGCTCTTTTCCGGTTGTTTGTGATACCTTAGGAATGGGAAGTCCTTAACCGGCAATGCCCGAATGCGCTTTCTGTAGGTCGTTATGCCGCAAACGTAGCAACAATAATCATGAGTGTTGTACTGTCTATCCACGATTTGCTGAGATTCGTATCGGCGCCATTGCGCAAGTAGGGTGTGATAACAGAAAGTGCAAACCAACGCGGAACCGTCTTCCCTGAGTTGCTCGGCGTTCGGTGGCGATTGGTGACGTAATAATTCCGGAAAGTATGGCGCGTTTCGGCCCTGAGGATGCCCGTACAAAACTCTCGCAAGTGTTAGATCGCTATGTAAACCGCATAGGAAACAATAGATCGAGCTGCTCGATGTGCCAGGATTACTGCCGAATGTCCGATCCGAGCTCGTACTCGGTGGGGTGGCAATCGATCGGTTCACATCACCGTTTGGATGTGGACTAGGAATATCATACCTTAAAAAAGAAATGTCAAAGTTCGAAATATGGATATTCTTTTATTATATCCGACGATGTTGAGGACGGTCTTAACGAAATTTGAAACGCACCTGCGACGTTCCAAAGGAACGCGATCTGCATCCATACTTTCCCATTGAAGCGTTAGGTGAGTCACACAATGACCACAAGCTAATACTCTTCCATGGCTATCCATGCAGGCGTTCTCGGAAGTACGTGCCATCCCTCTTAAACATGGGAAATGCATGGCGTGTGAATTCATTCCCTCTGGACTCGTAGACAACCTGTTATTTGATAAATGAAAAACCATTTTAATAGAGATTTTATACGGATTTCACGTGGCAACATTGGTACGGTTAATTATGGGGAAAAATTACCATTCCATATGCGTATGAGGGCACAATCTCTCGCAAATATAGCACCTATAGTTTTGGCCAAGTACAACGGTACCATTTTCAGCTGGACCATTGCTAGGAGAATTTCGTTGGCCAAGAGTAGGAGCTTTAAGGTTAACGGTGCGTTGCTTATTTGTGACAATGGTCGACTTATTCAAGTCGTACGGCTTAAACCGAATATCACTGCCAGCAGAATTGGCTGGAGATTTTGCAATGGCTGGACGTGGTAAAAGACCTTGTGAAAGAAGAAGAAGAAAAAAAAAAAGAAACAATACGGTTAGAAAAAAGCGACGAGTGGCGCGCGCGCGCGTATTTGTATATGTATTGTGTATGTATACATAGGACTTTGTTAGTTACGTAACGGTTACCTTGCAGTCGAAAATCCATACTTTGTCCGATAGGATGTATATCGTGATTCTCCCCGCCAAATACTTGTTGCTTTTGCGGTATAGCCTTGTAACAAATAGAGCAAACTTGTACCATTCCCTGAGGACTAATAGGACTAGCTCCGGGTGGGGGTCTCAGAGTGCAGATAAAAGGAAAGTATGCTTCTTTTTCGGGATTAGAACAGCAATACAGCAGTCTAATACTGGATGAGGGATACTCAAGAGCGCAAGTATAGCAGATAAAAGTAGTCGTGTCCATCATGGGTGTTGGTCGCTTGCGAAGCGTATAATTTCGATCGCCGTGCGGTATGCCCTGCCGCATATATGTTTTCCATTGTACCAAAAGATGATTTTGACATGCCGAACAGGCCTAAAAAGAAAAAGAAATAATAAGATAATATATATAGTTAAAATAATAATATATATAGTTAGAAATATAATATATATAATATATATAGTTAGAAATAATAATATATATATATATATATATATAGATAGAAAGAAAGAGAGAAAGAGAAAGAAAGAATAAGAGTAAGGTATATTACGAATGACGTAAGTAATTACGTTGTCAATATTTAAAATACGTTCAACGAGGTACATACCTGTACTCGACCGGCACTGTCCATAGGTCGACTCCTACTTGGCCTCGGATGAAGCATCAACGATGGAAAGAACGGCGGAGGACTTTCGGAAGGTTTCGGTACATTTGGCAGTGGTTTTGCCGCGACATGACTCAGTGATCCCCTCTTGAATTCATCCCCACAAATGTAACAAACTTCTGTTACAGAATTTTTATCCGGCATTGACAAATCCAAAATATCGGTACCAATACTTGATGAGGATCCACCGCTGTAGATGGCTGTACACGTTATGAACGATAATAAACATATAATATTCCTGTTTCGTTTCGAGTGTCTTATATGTGCCCGAAGCGCTATCGTCACACTGCACGTGGCCTAGTTTGTGTTTATATTTTTTCAGACATTATCAATATACGCGTTGGAAAGAGATTCATTAAGACTTTCTTACTTTTCTATGGATACAAACTTATGCGCGATTTATTTCGATTTCCCGTTGTGATTATGTAATAAGAAAATATTTATTTCGAATAGAATGAGGAAGATGAAAAAAAAGAAAAAAAGAAAAAAAAACAGAAAAAAAGAAAGTAAAAAAAAGAGAGAGAGAGAGAGAAAAGAATTTTAACTTAATTAATGCTTTCAAAGAAATAACTTAATCAATGCATATATCGGCCGCATTCGCTATAAGAATCATTCGCGAGAAATGATTTCCTCGGTCTTATCTGTAAAACTGTTAACCTTTACTTACAAAACGTTTGCATTACTAAACGGAAGGACTAAGGCCAATGTAAATAACGAATACATTCGCTTATTTGCTTCAACTACATTCTAAAACGAGATAACTGCTTCAGACGTGAAAAACGGCATTTATTCGTATCAGATATCGGGCGTCATGATCTCACGTCTAAGTTATTTCAGAAAGTATGGTCTAGTCGGCACATAGAAATAATTTAATCGGACACTCCCATTATTAGCAATCTAATCTAATTTTACCTGTTATTACAGGTAAGTGTTAAATTTATAATACAAATGTATGAAAAGGTGTTAATGAGTAGATTATAATGATCGCGATAAATTTCGATTTCCTATCGCTTATCAATCTTTTTTTTCCCTTATAAAATACTTTTTTTTTTTTTTTTAATAAAAATTATAAACGTTAGACGGTTACTATTGCACTTATATTCACCTTGAGATTGAGGAGTTAAAGCGGCTGTAGGTGCAGGCGAACTCCTTGGCCCATGTCTTAAATCCAATGCAGCTTCGGACATTTTAACATCTTCAACAGGTTGTCGAGGGCTTTGCAACCTTTGATGAGGAGACTGCAGTCTCTGGTGTGGGGATTCCATGGTGAGCCTCGCTTGTTCTAAATGTCTCGGTGTTTCCGCCATATTAGAATGAGGTCTTGGTAATTCGACAGAATTCGATGGAGGTCTTGTTTGCTCCACCCTTGGCGATGGTGAACTAGGTGGAAGCCGTGGAGAAACACCCACTGGCCGATTTTCTTGTTTCATCTGTGGTGCCTGATCATTGGTTAATCCTAAAACTTGAGCCGCATATTCACCCTGAAGAGCCATTTCAGCTCCAGTAAAGGGCCCTCCATCGCATCTTTTTAACCAATAAATTCTTTGACTATGAGGCCTAGCATCTTGCTCATAACTTTCCCATTGTTGCAAGAGCAAAGCATAACAAAGATTGCATGCTTTGACGGCTCCACTTCTTGATCCTTCGCCACAATATCCAGCAGGCGGTTCATGGGACTCGAGAAATGGAAAGTAAGGTTCATTTGAGGCAGCGCCAGGACTTGGTTTCACTCTGAGCCAATATTGATCAGTATGGCCTACAGTACCACAGACAAAACATATCTTTGCCCCGCCGGTGTCTTCGGTGGGCACAGTTGGTTGTGGAGTTGGGAGTGATTGCCCTTCAAGTCCCGGCTCAGTTTTAATAAAGACTTTGCTATCCATCATGTCAGGAAACCATTGGGTCTTTTCATGCCTCAAGCTTTTATAACCTTGTGTTTGGCACGCATATACAATCAAACGTTGTAATTACAGCAAAGGTTTCTACCTCTTGTGTAAATCTGTAACATAAAAATCAGAAAGTGTATTAATATGTGCTCCGTGAAAAAGTATATAAATACAAAATTCCTAATACTAAATTGTATTTTAATATCATGCAAATAAAACATGTTATATGTATAACCAATGTTTATATTAAAAACTTAATTAAGAAAATATCATTTCATTTTGACGACCTTATTAAATTGACTACCTCCTTAAATTTAAGAAGATACGACAGACTACATCAAAGCTGTCGCATTGTATGTAAATGAGTTTATTTGGGCGCAGCTGTGACCTCATTCTTTGATGACTATATAGAAAACACATGGCAGCCGAATATGTCAACATGAACTCTTATATTAGTACATAATACATCTTTGATAAAACTTTAATGCGTAAAAGTACAAATCAAATGATACACAAAAATAAGCAGTGCCAAACAATGTGCCAACGTTCAATCACTGTTAGTTTTATATTTAAGTCACATTATATAGAAAGAACACTGTATTTTTGTAACTGTTGGATCAAGATAAATGAGTTCGTAAAATCTTTATAACGTTTAGAATCTACAGTGCCAAGTAACGGTACAATAGGAATTACGTTAAAAATTTATAAAGAGGAATAAAAGTAAAGCGACGCAATGAGTCATTCTCACATGTATTGCACCAATATGTAATTTTGAAAATAAAATTGATCTAAGAAGCGTAACTTAGAAAATTTAATAAATTCATGATCCAACGAGGTGCCGCACGTGCGATGCTTTTAGAATACCGTAACATGTGGTATTTTTGGAGCATAGCTGACTCGACGTTTACCGACACCGACCAGAAAACACCATTTCGGATATCGGTAAGACAACTAAGGGTTGGTGAAAGCGGAAAGTAAATATTAACAAACGAAATACCGTTTGTCTCGTCAGCAAGCGGAACCGATGAATGATCGTAAAACTAGCACACAATTCGTTCGGCGAACGCGCGGATTTTCCGACGATGACGATAACGACGACAACGACAACGACAACGACAACGACAACGACGACAACGAGGAAGAAGCGGACGCTCTCCTCGTTAGCACAAAGAAGCTAATACTATCTTTTGAAAGGACGATGTCAAAAAAAAAAAAATAGAAGCAAAGAGAGAGAAAAAAAGAAAAGAGAAAAAGGGGAATCATTCCCCGTTCCTCTCTGCGAGAAGTTAAAAAAAAAAGGAAAAACAATCGAAGATTATCTCTCGGCTGTAACGAACGTTGGTTCGGTTGAATGGTGGTGGTCGATCGGAACCATTTGTAAATCGCGTTTTCGGTGACCGGGAACGGGTCTGGCGCATAGGGTCAGAGGTTAAAACGGCGTACGACGGCGGGTCGAGGTTATCCGTGGATCAAAGGGACGGCTTCTCGTGAGAGTGTGAGAAACAGGGGGAGAGAGAGAGAGAGAGAGAGAGAGGTAGAGGTAGAGAGAGAGAGAGAGAGAGAGAGAGAGAGAGAGAAAGAGCAAACGAGCGAGCGAGCGAGCGAGCGAGAGTGAGAGTGAGAGAGAGAGAGAGAGAGAGAGAGAGAGAGAGAGAGAGAGAGAGGAGGAAGAACAGCAATCGTAGGATAAACGTGAGAGGCACGGAAGAAGAGTTGGAAACACAATAGGGGGAAAGGCACGCATTGTCGGTGGCTCTCGTGACTACCGAAATACGCACCCACGACGACGACACCACCACCACCACCATCCACCAGCACCACTATATGGGCATAAAGCAGTAACGGAGGATCAAAGTGAACCAGCGGCCAGCGCTGCTGCTAGCTCGACGACCATTTTATATGGGCCACTCACGTTTTCACAGTTCGAGATGAACGGGCAAAACATCTCTGATGTCTTCTCGATAATTCGCTCTTGTTACCTCGTCGTACGGACGAAGCTTTCCTCTCTTATCTCTTATTCTAGTCTCTGCCATACGTGCTCCGAGACCGCACGAAGTCACGGGGTGTCACCTTCCAAACGACGTTACGTCTCCTTGCGTACATATTTACATTTATCTTCTACCATGCAACGATCGTTGGACACGTGTTTCTTATACGCGCGCGTTTATTTCACGATAATGGCCCTTTCGAGACTACGAACTATACATTTTACGTGGGCACGGCACCTCGACTTTGCCTCACTTCACCGCCATGTTGCAAAATTGCAATCCGTTTCCCGTCGTGCCACGCAGCTTCGTCATATGACAGTGCCGCCGCGTCAACCAATCAGCGCGCTCTACGCCTGCGCATCGAACTAATACGGGTACGACACTAGCGCCATTAACATTCTGGCGGCACATTCGAACTCGACCGGCTTTGTACGATCTTTTTTTCTTTTCCTTTTCATTCGCGGCATCGATTTTTCTTACTTTCTCCTAGTATACTTTGTGATCTTATTAGAAACTCTCGCACGCTTCCTCGTTTTAATCCGGTAAAGTTAAAGGAAAGATTTTATGTTTTAATGTCATTGATTCTGGAAATAGGTGTGACATTTCCGTGAATTTTTTCCTCCATTTTGGCGGCACTTTTAAAGCACATTTGTATTAATGGATAAATTCATTATTTCGTTTTTCGGAAATGTTCCTTAATTATTTAATATCTCACTATCAATCACGTGAGTTCCTTTTTTCTTTTGTAATTTTATTGCTTCGCTAAGAAAAAAAGCTCGCGATGCATCGGTCGTTAATTGACGTATACAAAATACACTTTTTGCATAAAGAAAGAAGGGAATATTTTAAAAAAAAAAAAAAAGAAAGTTTCCGATCCCATACCCGATTTTATAAATGCTCTTTTCATATTGAGGGTAAGGTTTATGGTCGCAATCACGAAGAAAAGAAACATCGGTGTTTCACAATATTTAATCAACACATTATAATATATATTGTTACGTTAAAAATTACCTTTTATAGGTTGCATCATCTTCATTTGAATATGTCACCGTGATAAGTGGATTCCTGGTATAATACTCAAAAATAATTGGAAACACTTTAAAAATACTCTTTGCAAATTAGAACTTTTAGAAATACATATTTTCTTCTATATCCTCATTATATATGTATATTAAATTAATTATATAATACTATTAACTAACACATTCTGAATTATTTTCTTCTTATGTTTCTTATACACAGATTAAATCACAAGAAATGTTTTCATTTATAATATGGTATTGTTGCTTTTCTTTTGTCTTTATCGATCTTACGATCACTGAATAGACATCGCAGTAATAGGTACAAAGCTATATTTCATGTTAATTAACACACATCATTATTCACAAAGAAACTTTTATATATTCATTCTTTTTTATGGGGTAAAGGATATTGAAAAATGATTACAGGATTACATGACATACATCGGTTAATCGATAAGATAGCAAAGTTACAAAATCTTCTGGGAATATTTGTAATTTCCTCTATCGTAACGCGAAAATCTGATATATTACTGTTCCATGTTTCCTATATGTTCTAAAATCAACATCCTCATAAACATTTATATCTGACTTATGTCTAAAGAATGTGCATCACTCGACGAACCGTGTTACATTTCATTTTCAAAGAAATAGTGTAGCCTTATTGTTATATTGATGTATATAGAACGCTATAAGAGAACATTATAGAAATTTTGATAGTAACACGAGTTTCTAAATTATCAAAAAAAAAAGGATATTAGACTGTTCAAAATCTCAAGCAAAAACGCTTAAGATTTTGCAAATATAGTAGCTTCGAGGTTCGTCTATTTATTATTACATTTCATTATAAATATTTATAAACTAAGTCTGTTTGCATTGATGAATGACTATAATCGATTGACACATTTTTCATTCTCTCTCTCTCTCTCTCTCTCTCTCTCTCTCTCTCTCTCTCTCGGTCATTCTTTTCACCATCACCCACGCATGAGGTTCATAGAATGTGCTATCAGATAGTAGAATTAATTTAACAATAATTTCCTTTAATGGTAACAACAGGACCGCTACTGATCGAAGATAAAAGAGGAAGACGGCGTCTTTTAGAAAACTACAATTATCATTTTTTATTAATATTATTAGATTATCATCATTTATTATTATTATTATTTTTTTTTTATTATTATTAGTATTATTATCATCATTATCATTATTCTTATTCTTCTTAGTATTATTATTGGTTGAATTTCCGAGACGCCATAACTATGCCTTTTGATTGAGAAATATCCTTCTTTTATGCTCTTTCAGAGATTAAATGTCGCTGACTTGTTACTTCGTAAATTATCTTTTGGATGCAAAGCACTGCAATTAACTTGTCTCGTTTTTATTACGACTTATTTAAAAGATGGCATGTACACAGAGTTTGCTGAATCAGATTTGACTTTTAGCGAACTTGTGACATTTACTCGCTTGACCCTCAATAGGTGTTATCATATTTTTTATGTACATATAAACAGATATATTACTGTAATATGAATTTCTCTTCTTACAGGATGTTCCAAGAACGAATAAATTATGAAATTTGTAGAGCGATAAGTCATAAGCAAATATATTATCTCTCGTATGCGCATAGGCGTTCGAACATTTGAAGAGATAAAGATTAAATTTCAGTAATTTGCCGCTTGATACAAAGTAAAATGTATTTTTAATTTATCTTTAAGAAAATATATATATTTATTTATTTATTTTTTTATTTACTTTTTATGCATATTTTATTTTGCCAAATCGGAAGTCCCCTAAACTCATAAGTCAATTACAATTGAAATCTTATCCTAATGAAACATCCTCTCTACGATTGATTCCATATAATTACTTTAACAGTCTATGTATATATATATATATATATATATATATATATATATATATATATATGCTTTATTTTTATTTCTAAGAATATGAAAGTTCAGTGAAAGTAATAAAACTTCAGGCTCTCTTACCCTTGTACTACGTTTGAATCAGTGTCATTTAAATAATAAAAAAAAAAAAAGGAGAAAGGAAACTCAAAATGTATATCATTTTAATGAGTACGATCTGGCAAAACAAATTTCCGAGATAATCGTAAAATAAAAAGAGTAATTGGTTTGATAAAGAGAAATTAAAATTAATTTCTTTTCACATTGATAATTCATTAAAAATATTGGCAGCATGGCTTTCCAATAGATCAATGCTGCTAATAGCACTTTTCGATCACTCAACAAATGGATTATACCATCACGAATGCACATAAATACATTTTATATCAATGGTAGTTACCTTGGAATAATAAACAAATAAAAGATATTATTAGCGATATCGATTTGAATCACAGTACTCTCAAACGTTTAATCAAGTATGCTCTCTTATAAAGTAATCCAGTCTGTTCGCTGCGATATCGATATTAACAATGTATCATCTCTTAGAAAAAGAAAAAACAGAAACAAAAAACGTTTTATAATCGTTTTCGTTCTTTGTTTTATATTTTCTTAAAACTTATATAAAATCAGAGAAATAACTCTTAACTTAATTTTCTCAATAAGGAGAAGAATTAATGTATATCCTAACCGAAGCCTACCAATTCCGTTTTACGTTAAATCTTCAAAATGCAAGATAAAAAAAAAAAAAAAAGAAAAATGTCGTAGACAGACTGGACGTAGAACTTCTCGTCTCTTTCTTTTTTCCTTCTTTCTTATTTCTTTTTTCTATTCTTTTTTTATAATTTTTTTTTTTTTTCTTTGAAAAACAACGAAAGACAACGATCGATCATGACACATCCAACAAGATCTCCTCGATCGATTTATCGTTGAAAGATGACCCTCCTCCCCTATTCGCTTTTATTTCACTTTGGTAGATCTCCCTCAGACGTGATTCCCGTTCATCTCGTTTTCTACGATCCTCCCTTTGATCTCGTCCGAGGAGGATTTAACGGCGAACACGGGCTCGATCGTCTCTGGTAGCAACTTCGGACTGTGTCTATCGATATGCGTTAACTCTATCGGTAGATAGATCGTTCGACAGTGATCGATATCCGCTCTGCAAAGCGGACAACGTTCGCATCGTCGAGCACAATCCAAACAGGCCACCGCGTGTCCGCACGGGAAAAGCGCGGTGTCCAGGCTACGATCCATGCAAATCCGACAGAGCATGGCATCCAACAACCTTGCTAGGCACTCTCGAGATTCCTGAAATAATGTCGTTCGGTTGTTCGTATATCAGACGACAAAAACGATTAAATATATACGATTAAACGAAGTAATATCCGTTTAAAGGACTCGATGGAAGAAATAATAATAGAATAATGTTATTTAAGTCTACCTTGCACTTTGGGTTTTCACAATCGGCACAATCGTGCCTTTCCATGATCTCCTTTTCCTCCGGTGGTGTTATACTCGCGGACTCGCAATAGAGAGCACGTCGGGCATTATCGTAAACCTCCCTGCAAGTTCTTCGTATGTCGAAGACGTACTTCTTGCCGAGCGTTGAGTCCTCGTTGAAAATAGAGATTATCGTTCCCTGGAGAGAAAGAGAAAGAGAACTCGAAGTAGAAAGAAAGAAAGAAAGAAAGAAAGAAAGAAAGGTCGTTTCGTAGACAAGTTTCTTATTCGCGAAGTATTTCACTTTTTCACTTAAATCGTTCCGCATTTAAAGCTAAGAGCTATCCCCTCCCCTCCCCTCCCCTCCCCTTACCCATTACATTTTCTATCCGCCATTTTCGGAATAATAAATTCACAAGCGGTAAATACCTTTAAGTCGCGGATGAATTGAGCAGTGACCGCGCTTCTTACGGTCTCGCAGCTGTAAAACGCGTGTTTCTCGGTGATCGCCCTGTATAGACCGCTGGCCGATTGGCTTGAGTCTAATTTGAAATCCAACGAGGTCTCTTCGCCGTCGAGCGAGAGATAAACCAAATGGAACATACGACGCTGAGACGTGGCACTTTGAATCGCCGTATATGGTATGCTAAAAACGTCAACATATAAATCTTACTTTATATCCTCTTTTTATGTTTTTTTTTTTTTTGTTTTTTATTATTTCTTTAAATTGTTATATCGCGAGAATGTACTTTTGGGTTTCCTCATCCTGACCACGGTATACCGTAATACCGTGTGGTCCAACGCCGATCGTTGAGATTCCGTTGTATCCAAATTTGCTATGAAACATTTCTTGACCGAAAGTATCCAAATTCGATATCTCCTTTAGAAGCCAATATTCCGCTGTCGAAGTTTTCATGCCCTGAGGAAGGAAGAGGTAAATAAACCGATCAAAAAAAAAAAAAAAAAAGAAAAAAGAAAAGAACAAAAGTCAATTCTGATCTTTCATATCTTATTGCCATTGAATGGATCATAAAAATAATACATTATACAGTTACGGTGACTGAATTAGCGTAATTGGCTTACCTTGATCTCCTTATGCTGTTGAACTAT
Source organism: Dolichovespula sylvestris (assembly GCA_918808275.2). Lineage (NCBI taxonomy): Eukaryota > Metazoa > Arthropoda > Insecta > Hymenoptera > Vespidae > Dolichovespula > Dolichovespula sylvestris. The sequence continues at coordinate 4,609,177 of OU964972.1, forward strand.
CCGATGCAGGAAATCTTGAGGCTTGGGCTCGCAGGGCTCGGTTGGTTGTATCTGACAGCACTGCGAATAAAGGGCATGCGGCGGTGACAAGGCATCGTAATCGCCACCGTCTGCCTGAGCTATTAAAGCCATCAAACGAGCTATCGATACCCAATCAGGAACCTTCAATCTCCCTTCAACCAGCTCGAGACGGGAGTGTAAGTAAAATTGATGTCTGAAAAAGATAGCAAAAAGAAAAAAATAAAATCGATCGGATTAGATTTATTTCTGCCTCTTTACGTGTCCACGGGCGTATATTATCGAGAGCAACGATTAATCCTAATTAAGGGAGAGAGGCCATGCTTTCGTACGAGTCTGACTGAGCGAGATTGATCACCTCTGTTTTCAACCTGCATCGTTTCGACTTATTCCAGGGAAAATTGGACGATGTGTTCGTACGTGATTAATGACCACCATTGCGAATCGTGATTCCCCTTTTTTTTCCCTCAGCTGTCAACCTTCTTATTTGCATCGTATCCTCGCCCTTACATTCGCTTTCAAACGAAATGATTAAAAAAGAGAAAACGAAGTCTTCGACGATTCGTAAGAAATTCAAATGAACAGGATGAATAAAAAGTATGTAATGACAGATGTGAAATCAAATTTATATTGAGATGCTTTTATTAATCATCATTTACATCTTTATTAAAAGAGAAAGAAAAAAAAAAAGAAGGAGATATTAAATAGCACGAAATTATCAGACATTTTCGAAAGATCACTGCCACTGACTAGGAAGGTATAAAAAAAAAAAAAAAAGAAAAAAAAGAAGATTTATTAATAATAATACAATGATATTGCGTAAAAGGATATAGATATTCGTGAGATAGGATTTATCATATATATATATATATATATATATATATATATATATATATATATATATATATGTTGCATGACATGTTTAATGAAAGGAAAAGAAAAGGAAGAAGAAGAAGAAAGAGGAGAGAGAGAGAGAGAGAGAGAAATGAATCGGACCGTGATATATCTCTTTGTGCGTTTAATCTGAAAGGCCCGCCGCCAGCGATGACCCGCTATCACCGAGAAATTAATTGATATCGGCGCAAAACTGGGTCGAATTGGTCTTCGAACGAGATCGACGCGGTCTTAATCCTCCTCTCCTTCGCTTCTTCTAACTCTCTCTCCCTCTTTACGTTGGAATTTCGGTGATGGAAAGACTTCCCTCGCTATTTTCCTTTCGATTGCAACTCTCCTCCGATAGGTTTCCTGATCGAAATTCAATTAACTCGTCATCCAGTATACATCGTTGTATATCGCGGAGCCATCGGGAGAGTTTCAATACTAGGCCTGGCAGGAATAATTCGAATTTGATCCCAAATGGATATCTCTTATTTTTATCGAATGAAAGATATAACGATGTTGTTACCCATTCAATCGGAACCGCTTAACATTCACTTCTAGAGGATTCGCGATGCCTCTTAGCAAAATTTCGAAACTGCTAACAAGAGAAACGTAATTTCGATGCCGCGTAAGATGGGAATTTATTTCCGCTACATATCTATGCATATACGAGTACACACACACACACACATATATATACATATACATACAGGTATATGTATGTATGCATGCATGCGTGCATATACGTTTCTGGAAGTCCGAGAAGCATGACACGAATGACGTTGGCGTTCTCGTTGTCGTAACGCGCGTTGGACAGCGCGTTGACTAAATCTCGAGAATATATATCGCAACAACAACGAGTCGAGTATGCCTGCACGCGGTAATTTGTGCCACGTGAAAAGCGCTTACAAGTTACACGCTCGAGCCGTCGCTTAAAATAGAAGACCGGTGGTGCGTTAATGGGATATATTTGCACGGACACTCGTTGAAAGCTCGTACAAAATTGTCAACGGGTATGAGAGCAGCAAGGTTCAACTTGCAAAACTAAACCGAAAAGGTGAAAAAAGAACGACAACAAAAAAAAACAAAAGTAAAGAAAAAAGAACAAACAAACAAAAAAGTGCATAGAAAGACGGAAAGTAAACGAATTGCTCGCATTTATCGTCAAAAAGTGCGACAATATGTCGGGTGTTATCCCCCAAGCGAAATGAATTTTCTATGGGTACGATATGACTTCGGCCGTTCTGAAAATACAATTTAATTAGAATTATCATTGTCGTTTAACGACAATTTCAACTTTCGTTACTCGCGTACTACCTTTGCATTCCAAATTGTCGCGATTTGTTTTTCAAATTACGAATGGACGCGCACGAATTAATTTCCCGTACGTAGCCTGCGTCGAATTAAGGGATGAAATAAAAAGGAAGAAAAAAAAGTATGGAGGGCGAATTTGCGAGATGAAAAATCTCCGTTGGTTTTTTTCTTTTTCTCTTTTCTATTCTTTTTTGTTTCACAACGTAGAAAAAAATATAGTCGAGATTCTGTTCGTCAAGTTTCACTCATCGCACGTGAATTATTCTGAAAGGGACGCAAGGACACTTGACCTTCCGTTTTCTCTATGAAAGGAACAGAATTTTTTTCCTAATTAACGACATCTTAAAAGCCATCCTTAATTGCTTACACGTGTCCACGTGTACGCTTGGAGCTCTATTATTCCAAATCGTATCATTTTTGTCGAAAGCTTGATTATCCAATTATCACGTAGAGGCATCTACTCCCCCATCTATTTCCAAATCTCTCTCTCTCTCTCTCTCTCTCTCTCTCTCTCTCTCTCTCTCTCTCGATAAATAATTACGGACGGAATCGTAATTAATCTCTACTAACTTCGATCGCTTTCGATCGCTTATCTTTCGTTCCCTTTGATAACATTTCTCTTCGTCCTTTCGTTGGAACATTATTCTTCTTATTCTAATTAATTATCTATCCTTCTGTTTCCTCGTTAGTAACTAAACTATCGTATAAAGTTTTCCAAGTCCTCGGACATACGAAAATTTAGGTCAAGATCTCTCTATTCCTTATTCGCTAAGATACGGATGCGTTTCAAGCTACGTATTAAGATGGATTTGGTTATTACTAAAGATCGAGATTAATGGCTTCTCAATCTAAGCGAAGTAGGTAAAGGAGGCTAGTATACTCCTTTTCTCAAACTTCTCATCGGTCTTCCTAACTTGACTAATTTTGCGAAATGTTAGATTTCATGGGAAACTGTGTGTGTGTGTGTGTGTGTGTGTGTGTATGTATGCGTTCATTACGTAATCATATAGACATATATAGAAGAAGTATAGATGAGAATTAAAACGCATAAGGTATAATTTAACAATAGGGAAGATAAACAAAGTCCAATGTATTTTCGTGATCGACATGTTCCTTAATTGTTTAAATAAATTTAAGATAGATATTTCTGTTAAGTTCGTACGAAAAAATCGAAAAACTTTATAATTTCTAATAACGTTTTATCATAATTTATCAGACCAAAGTGATAAAGAAATGTTGGGAAGACTTTTCAAAGTTATTAAGGTATCTTGATGAAGAGAATGAAAGTTACGAACAAGTTAAAAATTTTGTTTTAATTTCCTATAAGAATCTTCTTTGAGAAAAAGAAAAAAAAAAAAAAGAAGAAGAAGAATCCACTGAATTGGTTTTAACCTTTTAGTAGTGTCTGTGGAAGCTTACCTGAAGAAGTTCGTTAAGATCTTCATTTTGTTTTTTATAAGAACTTACAGATATTGCCTAAATTGACATAAATTGACAGATAACGAACACCTTAGCAATTTTTATTCAGATATTCCTGTATGTTGTCAGAAAAAGTTTCTTTATTCTTTCTTCTTTTTTTTTTTTGTTAAAAGAATAATCTAATAAAATTTCGAACGTTGTATACATTTATATGATTTTTTATGGGTACGTTCGTGTCACGTTGACGTCACGAAAATAACCATTTTCTCTAAAACCGTTCATATTAACAGCGAGAACGTAGTAAAAAAGAGACGGAAATTGGATCGACGAAGCGTGCAGTATATACGAGCTATTTTCAAAGGGACTTTTCGTACAGTAACTTTTTTTATATTTTTCTTTTTTTTCTTTTTTTTTTTTTTTTAAATGAAAAGGGAATACCAGGAAAATCCGGACGGCCCTACGTATTATTTCCGGTGCACTTGATCCGAACTACGTTCAAACTCAACGTTCGTTCGTTCGTTCGTCATTCCTCGTTCGTTGATTCGACGTGTACCGTTGGTCCTTTGTGTATTCGTCGCCTGTAAAATTTTACCATTCGATCCGAGACGAATGTTTATTCGCGAAAGTCGTTCAACGAGCCAACAGGCGTGACGGTTTTCGATTTTGTCGAGCGTGACCGACCAGCGAAATCAAGCCTGGAAACGACAGAGTTACTCGGGAAATTAAATATTTTGTTAAAAGACCGAAACGTTTTCTCCAACATAGTTAAGCCAATGAATTTTCCATGTTAGATTTAATTACTACTTACACGTTGAATTTTAAAACCATTGATTTTCCTGCCGAGCATAAACTCGAATGATATAATGGATTAAGAGGCATAATTATTACTGCCTTTTGCGCGAGCATATTTTTCAAGGTAAATATTTCAGAACGAGAGCCTTTAAATTCCGCGGTTGTAATAATTGAAACAATTGCAATTTTTCGTGTATAGGCGAAACAATTCCTCTTCCCCCTTTTCTTTTCTTTTCTTTTCTTTTCTTTTCTTTCTCCTTTTTCTCTTTCTTCCTTTCGGTGAACTACTTTTAACATGCTGTAAAAAATATTTTCCATGGTACTAAAGCCATTTCGTATTTTTCCTCCGAAATGAGACCAGCTAAGTATTGCGCGTACCATTCAGTACTAGTTCTTTTCTTTTAAAGCCGCAAGGATCCGCGTCTTTTTGAAACAAAGTCCAAAGAAAGGTCAGTTTTCCGATGGTACAAAAACAAGAACTATGCTTCTCTTTAAAGGTGCTCTCCATTAACCACCATTAATGGGAGTAATGAGAGAAAAAAAAAAAGATTAATGAAGATATATAAAATATTTTCAAATGGATTTCAACGAAAGTGTTTTAGTAGTTTTTCAACGAAATTGACCTAACTTAAGAAAATCGAAATATTCATTCTCAAGGGTAGGGCCAATTGGAAACTAACGTTATTATTCCGGCTTAACTCGTCGTGGTTACGATGTCGGACTTCGAAAGTCGAAATTAAGCTCGGGGAACTAGCCATACCAATAACAGGAGTTACGAGCATGTTCAGTTTTACCGCAGTACACCCAAACCTTCTCTCTTGTCTATGTCATCCTATTCTTTATTTTTGATCGTCACAGATGCTGAGGGATTTGAGAATACGATAAATTTACAACTTTATACTCCATTATTCGCATACCGTTATACAGCATTTTCTAAAAATGATCGGTTCGAGTGTAATAAGTTAAAAGAAAAAAAAAAAAACAAAAAAGGAAAAAAAAAAGAGAAAGAAAACAAACAATCGAAAGAAAGGCAAATATATTTTCAATTAAACCGCGCAACGACACTAACGAATACTTTCAACCGAAAGTATTCACAGACGAGCGAACTCGTAATTAATGGCAAACTTGTTCTTCGAAATGAAATATAGCTCAATTAAAAGTACTGGATCGTTCCTTAAATACACAAAAGGTTCCCTGGAGCTTGCAAACCGATGAAGCTTGGAAATTCTCGTTGAACTTTCCTTTTTGGCGTCTATTATACGAGCAACATTATATCGACATGACGACGTGCTTAAGACGGAGCTCAGTGATTAGCCTAGCGAACGCTAAATTACCGAATAAAGTTCCTATTCGGCGCGAAACCATTGTAACGTCAGCAGTTTCAAATGTTTCTTGGTATGCGAATGACCGTCTCCCTCTGAATTAATAGGCAATCCTCTAGCTGTTAATTAACGTACACTATTACCTCTCTTTCTCTCTCTCTCTCTCTCTCTCTCTTCTCTTTCATTCTATATGTCTGTCTTACACACACACAGACATACAGACACACACACACGCACACTTATATACACACAAATATACTACAAATGTTTGCCTCGATATACTTTCGCTCGATGGAAATTATTATTATTGATTTTATTACACAATCGTCTCATTTTTCATTAAGTCGAGCGATAAAACTGCTGAGAGGTATATTTCTTGTTCGGTTAGAGAAACACTGGCTATACTTATGACCCAGAAAATAAGTATGTCGCGTCTAAAACTCGTTAAGGAAGAAGAAGAAGAAGAGAGAGAGAGAGAGAGAGAGAGGGAAAGGAGGCAGGGAAGAAGAAGTTTGGATATGAAAATTACAAAATTAATTTCCATAGCGAGATTAAGTTCGATCTCGTAAAAGATAATTGCCCTGGATCCGCTTTAATTTTGCGAGGTAGGTCGAGATAGAACTCGAAGGGACTTTCTAAATTAAAATCGTAAAAAAGCGAAAAGACAGAGAGAGAGAGAGAGAGAGAGAGAGAGAGAGAGAGAGAGAGAGAGAGAATGAAAAAAAAATGGCTACCCTAGACGAGGACGAGGAAAGTTTCACGAAATGTTTTGACGCGAGTGACCCGCAATGCCACTCGGATTACGACGCGTATCGCGGCCGCGGAAGCCAAACGAAATCCGGAAAGCTGAATTTCCGGGCGCGCCGCGTAAAATGTTTCATCGTGTTACCCTCTTTCATCTCTGTCCAACGTAACCGAGAGCGGAATTTTCATTCTTTTTTCTCTTTTTCTTTTGTACCGACGACTTTTATGGAGTTCGTCTTCTCCGAAGAAAAGAAAAAAAAGGAAAAGAAAACGAAACTAAAATAAAATAAATAAATGAAATAAAACGAAATGAAGTAGACAAATATATATATATATATATATATATATATATATATATATGTATAAAGGAGTTTCGCTTTTTCGAAATAAATATTAATTACGCACGTTTAATATTCTCCCGATCGGACGAGGAAATATAAAATCCTGATTATTACGTGTTTCCTTTACTTTCGCAAAGGTGCAAACAATATTTTTCGAATTTTTTCTTCTTCGCAAACGTTTAGAAAGAATTTGGGAAGAATACGAGGTCGTTCGGAAGGATGTCAATAAGTCTAAGGTAGAGAAAGAACAAGATCGTTCTTTATACTCTCGGTCTCCATTTCTTAAAGATCGATAAACTCCATTTCGCGAAAGAATGTCGTTACAGGTGAATGAGTGGAAAATCAGAATCGCACCTGCGCGTTCAAATGACCTCTTGATTTTCGCGAACAAGAGAATACCTCTTTGTTCTTACGTACATTCGACTGGTGACTAATTAACTTGGAAGCCAATTACGTTTCTCCTTCCACCTCGACGATAATCATATCTACTCTAACAAAGAATTTTCTCTCGAGGACAGACATTTCCTCGATGCTTTTATTGATTTCATATCTCTGTATAAGGACCATTTCGCCGAGTTATTTTCGAAAATTTGTTGCCGAGATTAAAAGATAGCATGATTTTTGTTTATTCAATATATATATATATATATATATATATATATATATATATATATATATATATATATATATACGATTATGCGAAAAATGATTAAAAGGGAGAAAGGCCGAGTAAAATCGCGTTGGGATTTTAAAAGAAGAGAGAGAGAGAGAGAGAGAGAGAGAGAGAACTTGTCTTCGAAAAAAGAAAGAAGCAAAAAAAACTCTAATTGACTTGTCGGGTATTTAAAGGTACTCTTGAGGTTAATGCCTCTTCCACTTTTTCCCCTTGATATGGAAACTTTATGAGAGGGTTGAAGAGTTAAGGCTCAAGGAGAGAAACCATGGCAAAACCACGCCAAAGCCCTGTTACGTTTCGAATTCAAATTTTATTTGAAATCCTATTACCTGTAGAATGTACGAAGTTTATCGAGATAACCTAATTTCATCGACACGCGTAGATTTTCTAAAGGACGTTCTCGTTTCTCCTATGAAAAATAAAGATAATATATTTTAACAGATATAAGTATAATAATAACGACGACTTTCGAGGAAATTATCGATCGTGGATAATACATCTTTAAATTGGTACATCTCGTTTGCGATATATTAAAATGCGTTTAAGTGAAATATCCGAATCCCTTTTCAAAGGATTCCTAATATTTCAGGATTATTCTGAATAACTGAAAAATATCTTGAATCGAGGAGAAGTTTCGCTGAAAGAAACTTATGAACGTGCTTGAGGATTTTAAGCATTTGCTCGGGGTATAAGTTAAGAGTGAACCGAGAGGACTATTCGTCGACTCACGAATCCCTTTCGAATTCCTTTTCTTCTTCGGTATCGTTGGTGTCTGGGTTCCTTGTAAGGAGGACGGTGAATCTGCCGTCTATGAGTCTGGCTTGGTTCAAAGTTCAAAAGCGTTACCGTCACGAAGCAGTAACAATGAATTACTTATATTATCCTATTCACGGTCGGTGTTGTAATTTTCTCTGTAAATTTCCTTGTTTCGCGTTGCAGTTATCACAGTTTGTGATTCCAACGTAATAAGAGGATCACGAAAAAAGAAGCAAAGAAATAGTACCATAGAAGAAAATTTATATTTCATTTCACGAAAATATTTTTCTTGCATTTCTATAAGTATTTGTAAGGAACGACCCGTTCAAATAAAGACAATAAAAACAAGCGTTAATTACGATCGAACTTTGTAAATTTCCATCATTAATTCTTCCATCCTATCATCAAAGCGTATAATTCATTTTTCAATTTTCCAACACAAAACACAATAGACCCACGATGAGGCACAATTTTCACAGCGGAAGATCGATGATCCCCTCGATCTCTGAAATTATCTGAATTAGCTTTTACCGGGATTTTTCACGTTAATAACAATTTTAATTGGCTGAATATTCCGCGTTCGAGATAAATCCGAATATATAGACGCAACCTCGAGTTCGTTGTTGTTTGATCACGATGGAAAAAGTAAAAAAAAATTTTTTAAAAGCAGCCAAACGATAGGACAATAGAAAAGTTATCGAGAGCCATTTTCTTTGATTTTCTTTATAGTCTTTCAACGATTAATTTAAAATTGTATGAAGCAAGGCTCTAACAAGACATAATACATAGTGAGATTCAAAATAGGAGATAAATAGAGAAGTCTACGTTGTTTTTTTTCGGATTTGGCGAGTAAGCCGCTCCGAGAGAGAAGGATCATTCGCGACTGGCTAACTTTGTATTATTCAAGGCTACGCTAACGAACGCTCTACAGCATTCTTTTTAATGGTGCTTCTCTTACGAAAGCCTAGGTAAAACTTCTGAACGTTCACGAGCGCTAGCGACGCCTTCCGGTAGTGAGATTAGAAAAGAACAATGGGACAAGGTGTACATGGTAAGTAAGTACACGAAACTGAATTGGTAGCGATCCTGCTTTCTATTTTAAAGGCATCCTACAGAGATAGCTTCGAATTTATACGGTGTATGAAGATCGTTATTTACTGATAACAATAAGTCTTTACTCAGTGATCCTCCGTGCTAATAATTCATAATAGTTCGCAAACATTTCTATGGTATTCAACGGAGATTACGTAAGACAATGTTCTAATGCAATCGCAAAATGTGTACGTAACTCTAAATAATATAAGTAAAACGTTCGTACGTTTAAACACACCGTCGAAGTTTCATAGTTACAAATTGTCGAAGCAATTTCCATATCGCGATCTGACGAATTGTAGAAACCGACTAAGGTTTCCTATTGAGATCGGAGAAACGCTTTCCTGTCCTTTAATCATTCGAATATTGTCTCGGAAGTATCGGGACGACTTTACAGGGAAAAGTTAGGACGTTTCGCGCTATCGAAGCGATTCTCACCGCGCAAAGTGCAGAGACTGGGAAAATCGGAAACGGCGAGATACTTCGGTTAAATCCAATATCCGCGGAATGAAGCGGAGAATTCTCCGCTGAACGACGACGATACCATTGTAATAACAGCTGATTTATATGCCCGAAGCTACAAACTTCGGCCCAGCTCACCCCCCCCCTCCCATTCCTTCTACTTTTGGCCCTAACTCCCTCTCACGATTCTATCGTTCTTTTTGGTTTCACGTGTCTCTCCTGTTTTACATGCCTCCATCTATCCTTCGGCTCCATATATCTTCTCCCTAATATTTGTTTTCCATTTCAAGCTTCCGAGCGTTTTTCTTTTTACGTCTACACAACATAATACATATCGTCGACGTAAGCTTTTTATCCACGAGTCCTCGTCATTGTTTCTTTGTCAAAACCTTTATCCTCCAGTGTTTCTTTTACGATCAATCGTCTTACTTATTTTTCCTTCCTTGCTTTTTTTCTTAATAATCCATGTTCGGTTTGATTAAAGTATCCCAAGAAATCAACGCGGTTATCGGATATATTTGCCATACGCCTGAAGGTGTTTTCTGATAAAATATTTTCTCTTCGACCTCGGCTTAGATCTTACCTTCGTCTGGATTTAATACGCCCAAGAAATATATTTTTCGTGCGAGGAAAGATTCTTTTTTGAAATTGATCGACGAGTCCTATTTCAACGGATCGAAATCTATCGACATACAAGTTATTATTTTCTTGGGAAAATGTTAAGACATTTTCAGGGAAGTAAATGCATCGGGAAAATCGATTAAAGAAGGACTCTGTCTCTCTTTCTCTCTTTTCCTCATTGAAATCGCATACCAGAAACGTGACATAAATATTTTTCTGAGGACGTTATAACGGCTACGACGGATCGCGAGCAATATTTCTGATCTAATGAAATTCTATCGTGGCGATTGAATACCGATGTACGGCCGTTAGAATAGTGTGCCTCATAGTGGCTCTATTAATTTCACATCCTGCTTCCACAAAGCACTCGAGCGGGTAACTTTTAATGACATTCATCGATCCTTTACCCTGTGTTATTAATCAAGGTATAATATTGAAAGCAAAATGCACAATTTGTCATTCGGCAAAATTTCATCATCGATTCGCGAACTCCATTGTATTCAATCGGATATTATCTAAATTTAATCAAAACCGCCAGATTTTTCTTCTTTTTTTTTTCCCCCCTATTTTGCCAGTATTCCGAAGAGAAAGATCCTTCGAATTTATCAGCAGACAAAATGTTAATGAACGTTATCCGATTAGGAGTCATAAAGTTCTGTTGTTTCTTTTTTATTGTGGTTGATATTGCACGTAGAAGATAGTTCGACGTCTAATTTGCAAGAAGCTCTCTCTTTCTCTTTCTCTCTCTCTCTCTCTCTCTCTCTCTCTTTCTCTCACTCTCTCTTTCCCATAAGAGAAAGTTATTAATTTCCCAAGGACACTATATCATCCCAGTAAGACCTCTTAACACTCCTTCATCTCTCGAGCAAGCCTCCTTTGGTGGAAGATTCAAATCCTCTGTGAGGCAGCGTTGAGCAATTAAATCTGGTTTGCGTCAGATTAATTTTGCACTGTCATATGGCTAGTGTTCTCTCTCTCTCTCTCTCTCTCTCTCTCTCTCTCGCTCTCTCTTTCACACACATATACACATCTCCGACTTTGGAGGAGAGCGAGATCGCAGCCGAGGTAACGAAGGAAACGCGAGTAAGGGCGGAAAACAGCGCAACGCGGTAAAGCCATAAATTCGTTAGAGATTAATCGGTGCGCCCACTGGAAGTGTCTGCAAGAGACCCGCCTTGCTTTTCCTCGTGGTTAAAGGTGAACGTACGTACGTGCAGCTCGTACATAACGACGACTTCACCGTAATGCCGTTCCACAACGGCATTACGAGATTTAAAAGAAGGAACTCCAAGCAAATTGGAACGAGGTTCCTTCTTCAGCTTTCCAAATTGCTTTTCTTCTTCTTCTTCTTCTTCTTTCTTCTTTCTTCTTTTCGTTCTATTAATTGCACCCGAGATTTTTGATCTCACCGGCATGAAAACTCATTAATATTATACGTGTTGTATCATAAAGCGTAATACAAGATATATATATATATATAGATATTAAAAACGTCCATTACTGAAATTTTGGTACAAAAAGGAGAAACATTAATTAAAATATTATACGATTTTATGAGAACAATTAAAGTTCATAAAACAATTATATTTTACGTTCAGAAAATTACTGAAAAAAAAATATGAAAAAGGAATCGAAGAAGCAACGAGATATAATACTCCTTCGAAATAAAAACTCGCGTGTAACTTTGTTGACTCGAGGTTATCACAAGATAAACAAGAAGCCGACTCTCCTAATAAAAATCTGATTATTAATTAAGCTAACTGTTTTTCTTTTTTTTTTCTTTCAAAAACGTTACGAAAGCTCGTTTATCAGAAATTTAAATCCGTCTATCATTATAATCCCTGAATTTTCGAATTCGTAACAATGCATGCAATTATATTGAAAAACAAAAAAAAAAGATACAAACAAACACACACCCGCGCGCATATTCTTTCTCATCTCGTAAAATCCGACAATAAATAATTATAGCCACATTTGGTGAGAACCATTAAAACCATACCTATATTTGAATACATACATACACACGTAGACATAAACGCATGCATTCGTAAAATTCGTCGGGGAATGATTTACGGATGGTATTACATAAAATTTTCATGCGGGATGGCACAGCTTCTAGCGTTTCTCTTTTGCATTTTTTTTTTTTTGTTAGCATAAAAAAATATGAAATGTTTTATGGATGATAATCGAAGCGACCGTTGTAATAAATTTTTCTTACTACCTGGTTATAACCGAACAATCCAATAAAAAGAATTGGATGGCTGTTTTCTAAGTATCTAAGATATGGAATAATTTCGTATACGTTGCTCTTTGAAACGTTTAGACTGGCGTGCTTATATGTAAAGGAGAGGAGGAGAGAGGGAGAGAGAGAAAGAGAGAGAGAGGGGGGGGAGGGGGGAGAGAAAGAGCAAAACCAGGCAAACCGCGATTAAATTGGAATTACGAATCGATCTGTTGAAATCTCCGACCCTAAAGTACTTCCTAGCCACCGCGTTGCAATTAATTAAACTGGCGACCTGATTGCGTTGAGCTTAATTACGACGATTGTTTGGGAAACTTTGCTGACGTGTACGACTTGCGTCGTTGATTTTCTTCTTTGTCGCGACGAAAGAAATCGAGCGAGAAAACATCGATGAAATATCCCATTCCGGGCTTGCATGGAAAACCGACTCACGCTTACCGTGAAAGTCACTACGCTGTCTTACACATTATCTTGCGTTCTTTTTTTTTTTTTTTTTTCTTTTGCCCATGCACACGGTGTATCATTGGATAAACCCCAAGGAACGAGAGATTATATTTTTAACGATGACAAGCAGATACATTTACATAAAACAAACAAGAAGAAAACACTACAAATGTAAAGGAAGTCTAGGACAAAATATATATATATATATATATATATATATAAACATGGGTACTACATAGGTAGGTTAGGCGAGAACTCTTTCTCACGACGACGCGATAAATCCAACGTGTGGATTCTTTACGGCCTTGCGGAATTCCGTAACCATTTGTCCTCATTTACCAAAGCAACAAAGCCGATAGCGTCGGTCTTTGTTTCGAAAGCCATTAGTAAATTACCTCTCTTTGTCTCTCATCGTAATCAAGGCTATTTTTCTCTCAAAGCATAGCGTCCACGTTTTTAAACGACGACAGTAAAGAACGCGTGTCTCTTCTCTTTAACTCTTCCTTTGCGAGATAAAGCCAAAAAATAAACACTAATTAGTACAGACTGGCCAAATATATATATATATATATATATATATAAATATATATATATAATCCCAAGATTTAAATGACCGTATCGTTTTCAGAAATAAAGGGGGGGGGGGGGGGGGGGAAATACTAAATAACGTCGAAGTCCGAATACGTATCAAGTAATTATCCCGTCGTTTCGAGCGAGAAAATAAGCGAGAAAGAGAGAGAGAGAGATAGGAGAGTAAATGGGATATTTATTTAATAATTCCGCGGTAACAATTTCTAAAATTTTCATAGAGTTCGAAACAAGTGTATAATTAATATTGTTATGAAAACAAGGGAAAATTTCGAAATACAGGTGGGAAAAGTTCGGTCTCGTTGGATACTAGCAAGAGGGTGGCTCATAGGAGATTAAAGAGTGTCAGGGGTTAGCTAGCAAACGAATAAGCTGCCGTAAATTAGAACTGCACCGAAGCTGCCTTGTTATGTTCCCATTACTATTTCCTATATACATATGCCGCAGTTGTATACTTTCTCTCTCTCTCTTTCTCTCTCTCTTACTCTCTCTCTCTCTCTCTCTTTCTTTCATTCTCTTTTTTTGCAAGTATTGAATTTATGTAAATAGATGAGTATATATTTTATAAAGGTATATATATATATATATATATATATATATATATATATATATATATATATATATAATATATTCACCTAACTCCGAGCCATGAAAATATATTCAAGGATAATATTACCAAGCGGAATCAGTGCATTTTGGCAATTCTACTATGCAATTTCGTACATACTTGCGACGCGTATCTCTCTTTTTCTTTCCCTATTTCGATCGAAGATCGATCGATCGATCGATCGATAGATCTTGCAGGAATTCTGATTGCACGAGAGTCCTTCGTAGGGTAAGTATTCGACGTTATTTCGATAGAAAACCATTTTACAGAGTACTAAAATCCAACTTTACTTTGATCGTATTTTTTCTCTCGTTTTTTAACTTTCTCGTATCGATGTACGAGAGCGGACGTTCGCACGAATAAAGATAGAGAGAGAAAGAGATAGAGATAGAGAGAGAGAGAGAGAGAGAGAGAGAGAGTACGTCCTTTGCGGATTACGAAAATAAAGCGGAACGAAGCTTCGTAACACGGACGTATACTTTGCATCTCGCGGGTTTCCGCGTAACGAGCCAATCAGAACTTCAAACAAAGCCGTGCATTCTCCAAGGCGGGATTTTCTGTTTCGTTTATGCTCGCCGTCGTCTTTCCTCCTCCTATCCCGACAACCTGAAAGTAGGGTAATCTTTATCATTTTTTTCCCTTCCCTTTTTCCTTCAAGAATAAGGATGTATCCCTTAGAAGAGAGTATCAACGTATGTCGTGAATAACGTTATACTTTTAGAACGAAGTCCCTTAAGATATGGCATGCCTGATATCCGTTTAAAATCAGTTGAGTTGAAATACTGTTTGCCGCGAGTCAGCTTATAATATTGAAATGAAGTTGAGTGGAGACTAGCAGAGTGGCCCGTCTTCAAATTGCGTCAGGAAGAAATTTACTCAGTGCAATTTCCCAACTTAAAGTTGTTCATCATCCCCCCCTCCCCCATCCCTGGTTTTATAATAGTTTACGCCAGCAATGAATCCGGACATAATTCTTGGACGATTTAAATGAACAAGGTCTCGTTTTAAAGACGAACGTTTATGCAAGGAGATGGGTTACCAGAACTTTTGAAAAAAAAAAAGAGAGAGAGAACTTGAATTTTCCTTGAAAAAGAATCGTGCTGTTCTCTCTATTCTTTTCTTTTCTTTTCTTCTTCTTTTTTTTTTTTTTTTTTTTTTTTTAGAAAGAAAATCATCACAACAATTCTTTTCTAAGACCAGCCCACTTAATATCGTTACTATAATAATAATATGTGTTATATAATAATAATGATAAGATGAACGAATAGAAGAAGTTAAATATTATATACATCAGGAACACAATTAAATTGATAAAACTCTCTTATGAAATCGACGTGAAACAAAAGTTGGTAGTAATGAAGTAATTAATCGGTAGTATAAAACGTGTTTTTTTTTTCTATTTTTCGATTAAATAAATAGATCTCGCTACAGTATTGATTTAAAAACAATCGCATTGAATACGAACACACACACACACACACACTCATATATACACAGATTGGTTTAACGTTTGATACGAGAGAATATAAAACCTTTCGATTAGATGAAATCCAGAATGGTTCTTTTTTTTTTTTTTTTTTACTTTTCGATTAGATAAATAGATCTCGTGATAATATTGATTTAAAATCCACCGTATCGAACACAAACTGGTTAAATTTTGTCTACGGTAAAATATAAAACCTTTCAATTAGATGAAATGTGGAACGGTTTTTTTTTTTTTCTATTTTTCGATTAGACTAATACATCTCGCGATACTATCGATCTTTCGCGCTTTCTTCGAAATGGCATTAAATGGGATTGCAATTTGTTTCGATTTCAAAAGAATAATTATATACAAGTAACGTTATCTTTAAATCGTGCATTACTTAACAGCCACATCCACGCGGTGAGACTTTCTATTTTCGTAAGGGCCTTCGTTTGAACTTTCGAGCGGGTCGTCCTATTTTAAATCAAGCTCGATTTAATTTCATTATCCTCGTCGCAGCGATATTCAGGATGCCAATTTCTCGTTATCAGTTTATATCTTTTTACGCGCTCGCACGCGTTCTGTCACAATGTCTGATTTTATTATTCTTTCCGAAAATACTTTTAGACGGGACTTCACTGAAAAGGGACTTTTATAGTTGGGCGAGACTTTATTAAAAAGGGACTTTTATGATTGGGTGGGATCTTTTTCTCTTTACTTCTTCCTCCACCTCTTCTTCTTCTTCTTCTTCTAGGTTGAATCTTCCTAAGAACCCTTTTTTTAGGTTGAATCCATTTATCGTCAAGGGAGTTACGACTCACATCGATTAAGATTTTTATACGAGGGGAATTTTTGGAATCGTTTCGCATTATACGTAAAAAAATCCTTTCCCCCTTGCGGCTACGATAGGTAGAACACTCGTATTGGTGGGCGCGGACACAGGCGTGGGTGTTCATGGGCGCAATTAAATCGAACCATAGACTCCGAAGTAATTTGCAGAATCGCGAAACCACGACCGATCGTACTTAATAGCTGTGACTGAAGCTTCCGGGGTTGGATGGTTGAGCTATCGGTCACCCAAGCTTAACCCGTCTGTAATTAGCGTTGAGATCTGAATTCTCGCTAATTGTAAATGGCACGTAATCACGGAACTTAGATTTTGCTTCGACTTTTATGCAGCAGTAATATAATAATATAAAAGAACAGTATTACTGCGAGCCCGTGGATCTCCAGAACCAATAACCTCCACGTGGTGAGAACTGGATACATTTAATTTCGGTATAAAGTGTATCATTCTTTCTATTACATGCATTCGATCTCGAGTAATTTCAGATATTTTTAGTTTTTTTTTTTTTTTTTTTTTTTTTTTTTTTTTTTTTTTTTTTAAATATATTACTATCTAAGTCACACACGCTTCGAACGAGATATGGCGAACAGCCTTTAATAAACGTGATTTCATAAAATATTTTTACGTTTGCGAAATCTAAGGTTTTTATTTAGAAAAAAATGTAGTCAATTCGTTTACGAATCGTTTTTAAAAGGCAAGAATTGATCACAGAAAATCCAAATGATTCTATAAGTCAGTGAGGTAAGTACAGATTTTATATATATATATATATAAAGAGAGCACGAAGAGAGTCCGAAGAGAATTTCTTACCTGGTAGCTTCTTGCAGCAACAGGTGAGGTGGTACCCAAAACTTAACCCTGAGAGCAAATCTTAAAGGCACCACGCCTCCACCGGTTTGCCTCTCTATAGGATTTCTCAAATTCAACCAGAGTTCTTCGCCCTTTGCATTCTGATACTTTAATCCGAAATAGTCGCATTCTTTGCTGATTCCCAAATAGTCGCATGCCTACGAACAGACAAAATTTTTTTTGTTTGTTAATATATTATCAAAGTATATCGGGGAGGAAAAATAAAAAAAAAATATATATATATATAATAAACGCGTAAAGTTTACAAAACGATTAAATTCCAATTGTTATCGTATATCCAGAAATTTTACGTCGAAATATTAATCATGGTTATCGTTTTGTTCCTATATATATATATATATATATATATATATATATGGTTTCATATTCTCTGTCTCTCTCTCTTTCTTTTATATCTCCAAACTTCCTATCTAACTGGCTTCGATGTCGCACGTATAATTAACCGTTTATTCGGACGTAGCGGGCCGATTAATCCGCACAAAACCGCAAGCCGATTCATGGGGAAAACAGCGACTCGAGCTGCCAGAACGGCAAACAAATTGCCGGTCATAATTTAGAAGTTACTACAGGAATGGATGCGCGCACACGAACACAAACACAAATATTATTCCCCCGCAAAGCTATTATCCACACGCACATATTTTTACTCTCATATGATTTCTATCCATTGTCGTAAAAAGTCTTTTCTTCTTCGGATCAAATCTAATATGGCGAATAGAACAAAAAAGAAAAAACACGGGATTCATAGTTAAGTAATTACGAAACACGGTTATATTGGTTTATAAAATTATTATATTTATCGTCAACGAAAGTTTTTCTTTTTTTTTTTTTTTTATTTTCAAATAAAATTCTGATTAATGCGGACGACTTCGTTTGATTGTACCTTTAGACGGATTACATAAACATTTAGAATCTCAATTATTAGTTTATTAAAGGGTAAATTTGTCAAACGAGAGTTCGAGTCGGTTGGCTCGAATAATCAAAGCCCTACCGAAAGTTACTTGGAGTGTAAACTGTTTACATAGGTATGTATATCGCATTCGAGTTTCCAAACCAGCACACTATTCGGTTTACCCAACTGGTCATTGTCACGGTAGCTTGCATCCTGATTGCCTATCGAACCTTCGAAGTGTTAGCTTTTAAAAACTAAATTCGTGTCCATCGTTTCAACATGAATTTTAAATACAGTGAAGTCCATTCTCCATTCCTTCATCGTATTTCGAATTATCGTGATACATTCGGACGCACGATCTAACTACCATATATAACTTAATTACAATTCCTAAGGTCTCCCTGTTACGACTGATTTCCTTATTACGTGGCACGTTTGCCATTAATGGATGTCGTCATTGGACTAGATGGACGTGATCCATCAAGGTTACTTTTCAAGATCACTGTTTCTCGATGGTCAACGGGTTTTAGTAGAAAACGTTTCGAGTCTCTTGACGTCGTATCAAGATTTCATTGGAATCAATATTGTTTTATATTACGATCGTTCTTATGATCATTGATATTTATCGGAATAGCGAAAAAACATTAAAATCGCAATGACAAACTCGTATTATTGATATCGATTACCCGAATACGATGAAATACTTTTATTAAAATATTTTCCTTGTAAAATTTTCCATGGTATAGAATTATATATAAAATAAATACGCTCGAGTACATCGATATCCATATACTGAGAGTCTCGTTCGGGAATTATTAAAGAAAAATTGAGATGATTATTTTTACAAATTAAAAAGTGAAAAAGAAAGGGAACATGATTTAATCGACGAGGGAAAGCCGAATGCCGAGGGGAAAGAAAGTTCGAACGAAAATTGGAATCTCTGACGATTCCAATTTTGACGCGGCCACCAAAGGAAAAGTTGCCTGGTTTCCTCATTTCTCTCGGAAACAATGAACGGACCTTCCGCGAATAAATATTGAACATAGTAAGAGACGAAGGGCGAGAAAGAAAAAGGACAACGGATCGAACCCTTGGTCGTTCATCGCAGTCGATCGCTCTTTTCGATCGAGTCGAGATACTAAAACCGTTGAGAAAAAAAAAAGAACAAAGAAAACAAGACAAATAAAGGAAAGAAAAAGAATATATATACAAGCCTTTGATGAGATCCAATTTTGTACGGGGAATTCTGAACTTTCCTAAAATATAAAATACGTTTCATCTTAATTCGCTTTCGGCGATCTTCGAAAGCTTTCTTTAAGTTACTACACCAGAGAATAATAATTATTCGCCACTACTTCCTTCACCCTCGTCCTTCCTCTTTACTGTACTTTCATCTCATTTCCCCAAAGAAAACTTTGTTCTTCTCTCATAGAAACACACGGGCTGCTCTCGCTGAGGATTTAACTTCCTTGTTAATTATTTCCCTTCCTTTAACGTGCGAAGAAAATACATCCCATTCAATACCACAAATATATTATTATGTTTTATAGATGGTACATTTTACTTATACATTTTACTTCCAATTGTTTCGAGTTTAAATTATCACTGCTTCAACAAACGAAACAATATCGATCGGTCGAAATATTCTAGTGCCAAGAAGAGAACTTATCGTTTCCTCATGTAAATGGCTTGTTATAAACCGTTAAAACTATTTTCGTCAGAGATTAGCTGCCACTTGCGAATTCTGGAAAACTCGGTCATGTGCATAGCGATAAGGAAAATTCACGGAGAGTGAAATACCGGTTGTTTCTGGTGCAATAAATTCCATCTCTCTGTCTCGCTCTTTCTCTTTCCACTTGTCCCCCCCGGTAGAGGCACTTTCGTCGTTCCAGTGACTTTCAGCAACAGTAAAAAAAGAAATCTCAAGATGAATAGTTGACGCTGCCAAGTATTACTCATCTTAGCCTTGTTTATTCGTCGGACGTTAACGCGTCAAACGACGTTAAAGTCAAGAAAATCTTGAACGACCCGACGTACTTTTTCTTTACTTTTTCCCCTCTCTCTCTCTCTCTCTCCCTCTCTCTCTCTCTTCCTTCTTTCTCTTCGGATATTCTAATTTTGTTTTTTTATTTGTTTTTCTTTTCGTCGAAAAAACCGCGAGAATTTCACGGCGAACTTTTAGAGTGTCGTGCTGCATGTAACTGGGACAAAAATCTACAAAAACTAAAAACTAAAAGTCGTTGGAAATACATGGCTAAAAAATGTGTAAAATCTCTTCGGTCCTCTTGTTGCCATGGATTCGACAAAAATCCAATGAAAAGTGAACGAGACGATGTTCAGTTGACCGAGCGAAGTTCATATTTGTTCATAAAGTCGTTCATTTCGCTCAAACAACGGACAAGCTTTGACATAATCCGTATTAGAATTCGTACCGACTAATCGGATAAAGATTAAAGTTAAAAACCGTAAATTACGATGATTTTATCCGATTAATTGCCCGTCGATCGATCGTACTATCAAATGTTGGTTTAAATCGAAACGAGATCGTCGAATGCATAAATCGAACCTATAAATCGTTCGACAGATTGCGACTGTCCATTTAAAATCGCGTCTTAATACGATAAATAATTTTGTTTCCCCGATAGATCCGAGCTAGTAAATTCCACGCTCGTTATACCTACGAATACTAATATTTCATACGATCAATCGGTGTAGATTTATTCGTGAAAATTTCGTTCGAAAAGAATTCTTTAGGTCGCGTTAATATAATTCTTTTTTTTTTTTTTTTATTACTCGTGACAATATGCGAAAGGAATTTTTAATTGTGACAAAAAAGTTGAAATATCGTCGACGAATATGCAATACTACTTTAATTTGCAATTACAAGCTTCATTAATTTAGCACGTAATGATAACGATTTTATCGCGGTTTATTTAAAACGAGAAGATAAAGTCGAATTTCGAGAATGTACCGAGAGAGAGAGAGAGAGAGAGAGAGAGAGAGAGAGAGAGAGAGAGAGAGAGAGAGAGAGAGAGAGAGAGAGAGAGAGAGAGAGAGAGAGAGATTTTAATTATGGAACCAAACGATCCCATTCGTTTCGTGCTTGCTTTTGAATGAACCGCTTCGAGTGATAGTGCGCTTTAGCGATCGAAATGTACCCTCGGGAAACCTCGTTGGAAGGAAAAATCTAAAATGCAGAAAGCATGTTCCGCCGCATCGCCCTGTTCTACCTGTAAAGTTTTTTCTATCGTAGATTTAACGTAACGCAAATAAAGGGAGAAAATTCATTTTAATCGCGGCACAATATGCAAATTGTTTTATCGAACGTCAACGTCGTAAAATTTAATCATTCAAGATGTTTATTTCAATGTTAGATTTATTAAAAGAAATAAACGTATATAATATTTTAGAATTTTATATATATATATAAAGAGAAGTTCTTGTTTTGCTGATCGTTTCGCAATATCGAATCTTTCTCGCCTTTGTTCGGATTATTTAAAATTCACAGCACGTTCGGAAGGAGGAAATACTGTGCGGTTAAATGGAAGAAAAAGAGATAGATAGATAAAGAGAGAGAGAGAGAGAGAGAGAGAGAGAGAGAGAAGAAGTGAAAGAGGAAGAAAAGTTCGTAGCTCGTTGTGGGTGCAATCGTTTTCGATATCTCGATATCGCATGTCACTTTTGGCGCGGTTTTCGAATACAATAAGCGACACGGACGCGTCGACAACGAGAATTTCTGTTGCCTGTGGATTTGCTCTGCCCCGGGATACAATTCGCTCGTTCTCTTTTTATCTTTCTTTCCCGTCCTTTCTCGGTATTCGTTCAAGCTCGATGCAACGTGTACGAGACATGCACGCGTGCATCGTCGACTTTCATAAATATTCAGATGGCACGGCAGACCGTTTTGAAAAATCGCTGGTACGATAACTTCGAGGGAAAGAGACGGAGAGGAAGAGGGAGAGAAAGAAAGAGAGAAAGAGAGAGAGAGAGAGAGAGAGACAGAGATAGAGAAAAAGAAGAAAATGGGAGAGACGAAAATGGTTAGACAAAAGAACGCGTCGAGTGGCGCCATTCTATTTTTGCTAAGTACGCGTACGCGTTTCGTGCATCTGTAGGCGAATAAATTTCCAAAATTGATTCCCACGAAACGGATAATATCGTTATAGAAAACGAGATACATCGTTCATTATTTCTAATTAACGATTAAACGTTAAACGGTGCGCGAATAAATATCTATTAATTTTGTCGGAATAATTATTGCGAATAATATATTAAAAGATATATTCAATTTCGTTAGGAATATTAAGGTACGCAAAGATCTTTTGTTTTCATTTCGTCGGAGTTAGAGACGCGAGCTCTTGTATTTGACGTACGCGTTAGTATGCGTAACACGCACGTTAAAGCAAAGTGTGCGTGCGAGTGTACGGTGAAAGCGCGACGACTACTGCAAACGAAGTAATTTGCATTCGTGCCGTCAAAATTAATACCGGCAACGGCAGTGGCGGCAAGAATTAAATAAACTCGTTAATTCGACGCGGCGCCAACGACACGACGAACGCTTCGCTTCGGCTTGTCCGGTTGACCATAATCGGCAGATTTCCGAGGATGTTTCTTGCACGGTTACGTATACATATGCGATATATATATATATATATATATATATATGCATCATAATGCAAACAGCGTACATCGACAACTCCGAAACGAAAATATCGATATCCTCGTAAAGTTCAAGCACGATCGATTCTAACGACGATTACAATGTTATTCATGAATCTAGCATAAAGCCTTATCGTTTAACATCGATTGGTAGAATATTTTGGCGTACCTATATACATATATGGCAGACTTAGATTGTTTCATGCGATAATAGATCGCCTATTATCTAAAATAGTCGACCCATTTAGAAGTTCTCGAATCGTTCGCATACGGTACACAGTTTAGGACGTAGTTTCGGGTTAATCGGTGAAACTCGAAAGCCGATCTCTCACGACAACCGTAGACGACGATCTCGATCAATCATTAAATTAATTCGACTAATGAGAACGCGAACGATTGAAAAAGATGCATAACGAGGGCTCGCACGAATAAGTTGTGAAAAATATCGCGAATTAATTTTGAATGATATTATTAGAGATATCGATATTAAAATTCGAAATAAAGCTTAACGATCCGTCTCTTTTTGTTGACCGAATTATTTATTTCTACGTATATATATATATATATATATATATATATATATATATATATTTCGCCGGATTTTACCATGGAACGGTTATGAATTTTCCATCATACATGTCGAGATCAAAGGACACCGATGTCGATGAAAGGTTCAAAATGCATTTTATATGTCAACGCGACTAGCTAAATTGCGGTTTGAGAGAAGATTTTGCTCAGGTTTTTTTTTAATTTTTTCTTTTTTTTTTTTTTTAAGCGCGGAAATGAAAAGATACAAGTACTTTTGAACTTTCTCTCTCTCCCTCCCTCCCTCTCTCTTTCAATTCTCAAAGTTATAAATATTAATATCGAACCGACGAGCGAGTTGTTTCTTCTCGATAAAATTACGGGAAAGTGAATGAAATTTTTTTTACGATTTTCCGTTTGGATATACGAAAAGGGGGAAGGAAAAAGGAAATAATTAAGAACGCTCGAGCTCGATCCGCGCGCGCGCAAAAGAAAAGAAAAAAAAAAGAAAAGAAAAAGGAAGAAAGGAAAAAAGAATTACAGCGAGCTCGTTAGGATTCATTAAAAATTCCACGTAGCTTGGAAATTTTTAAAGCGAGCGTGACGAGGACCCGACATGGACGCGTTTCAGTTTCCTAGCTTTACGAGATTGCGTCATGTTATTATAAGGATAACAGAATTTGAAAAGGAAGACGTGAGGAACGTTTAACGCTTCTCGTGTTGCAATAATGTAAATATATACGGTATCCCGAACGAAATGTAAAAATAGACGAACGACGACAGGTTAGGTAACAACATAAAACTCGTGCGTAGCGATAAGGAAATTGGAAAGATCAAAGTTTAAATTCAAATTCGAGAGCTTTTGAGCAATAGTATCGGAGGTAAGCACCAAGGAAATTTAAAATGACATTACAAGTTCCACGAATTCTCAGATAACGTGTTCGTTTCTACGAGATCTTTGAGTCAAAGATAGTAACCGAGAGGGGGAAGAGAGAGAAGAGAGAGAGAGAGAGAGAGAGAGAGAGAGAGAGAGAGAGAGAGATGGGAGGATCAAACTTTCCAAGAATTATCGACAATTTTCTCTCTAACGGCGAATACCGACTCGTGCGTAACGTCTATGTGTACTCCAAGAGATTTGATTTTCAAAGGAAGCATTTGCCTGGTATTTTACGAAAGGCTTTATTTAATGAATTTTCGATTTACGATACACAAAGTTAAAGGCCGTATGCATCTCGAATTTCGAATTACCTATAATGGGAAACATACGCTATGCGTATTCTCCCTTTCGTAATGGCGTTAAAAAGAAATGAAAGGAAAAAAAAAGGGAGAGAAAGAAGAACAAGAAGAAGAAGAAGACGAAGGAAAGGGAAAGAGAAACGTAAAAAAAAAAAAAAAAAAAAAAAAGAAAAAAAAATACGTAAAAGGAAAGCAACTCCTTCGATATCCTCTCGCTCGCTTCGTTCCTCGCTTAAACGAAACTTAACTCTCGTAGCTCTTCGTGTTCGCACTTTACTGGATGTCGGAGATAATGGAGGTCACAATGAACGATTCTCCGTTTCGCACGGAAAGAGAGGAAACGTGACCGACCTACCGAATCCCTTTCGAAGAGTTCTACGATTTTCTTATTTACCCTCCTTGCAATTTCAATTGTGGAATCTCCGTGAGAGCTTGCGCGTTTTAATGTCAAAATAAAAAGTAAATTTCTAAAAATCCCCAACGACCGTTCGAAACGAATGGGAAGATAAATGTGAGATAGGAAAGAGCAAAAAAGGAAGAAAAAAGTTCTAAAAATAAAGAGTAACCGAAGAATCAACTTTAGATCGCTCTCGTTCTATTATTTCCCATTAGAAAAGTTTTGGATATTTTTAAGAGCTAATCCGAGAACCGCGCGTAGGCGTACAGAACGAACATATGTTAAGCGCGTACGATACGCGGGTTCGTATATTTATAGATTATGAGAGAACGCGCGTATCATGCTACGTGGATAATTTTCGATGTTTAATCGAACTGTCCACGTAATCGTTCCATTTATAAGCATCATTTTTCTCTTCTTCTACTTCTTCTTTTTTCTTTTTTTTTTTTTTTTTTTTTCTTCTTTTTATCGAGTCCACCATACGTACGAAGAAATATAACGAATCGCGTACCTCGAAATATATTCTTATCGGTGTACGTAGCGTGATATTTAAAAACAACAATGAGAAGGTAGGCAAACAATATCGAAAGAATTTACGGGATAACAAATCACTCGGATCAAACGAAAGAGATACCTGTTGCAAAGAGAAGAACGAAACGAACCCATCCGTACGTTTCCAACAGTAGGTATACGGCCAAACGAAAATCTAAGGAGAGAAAGAGAGGTGGGGGGAGGGGGAGGGGGAGGGAGAGAAAGAGAGTGTGTGTGTGTATTCGTGTGCGAATAATGCAATTTCGAGAAGGTAGCCGATGTGTACGGTGTGACGTTATTAATGCGATTCACGAGTCGTTGATCCGGAATGGAAATCAATTTTCCAGAAAAGCGGAAGTTCTATCCAAGTGAGAGAGAAAGAGAAAGAGAATTTATCTTCGGCGTTAGGCGCGTTACTTCCACCGTTTCGACTGGGCCCCTTTTACATCGACGTTATATTCCGCGGTAATATACGTACTCGCTATTCCCGGCATAAGATACCACGGTAAAACTCAAAATGCAACTGAATTTGAATCTCTCTCTCTCTCTCTCTCTCTCTCTTTCTTTGGTTTTTTTTCGACCACATTTCATCGTCAAACCGTTAAATTTATTAGCCCGATTCCAGGTACTAACCCGTACAATTATTTTGTTTAATACTTATCCGAAGAAACAAACGATAATTGCATCGAGTATTGTTCTAAAAGAAAACAAAATTTTCGTTATGTCGACCGAAAGAAAATCAAGATCTACCGATGCTATTTACTTCCGTTTATAGCGAGTATCCCCGTGAGAAACTTAATAAAATGGAATAAAACAAAAAGGTGAAAGTTATTATAAGGTACACCCGAGAGAGGGAGAAAGAAGAACATTTGCCGAAGTATTTCGACAAAAGCGTCGAGAATTTCGAACGGCAAGAACTTCCGAGAGAGCAAGAATTCAGAGCATCCTCTGTAAGAATTCTTAGTAGGTCCAGAAGAGAAAAAAAGACACACACACACACACAAAAAAAAAAAAAAGAAAAAGGTATCTGTAAGAGTAGAAGTTAAAGAGAGTCCGGTTGGACGATATCCTTGGACGCTATTTACTCCGATACTTTTTCTCTAATTGAAGTTACTTATATGACCATGAAAGAGATTAGTGAAGTATGCAAAAGTTACTTACGAAGTGAAAAAAAAAAAAAAAAAAAAAGAGAAAAAGAAAAGAGTAATAAAATGGAATGGACAAGAAAGTTTGCGAAACATATCGAAAGTAAATAACATCGCTTCGATTCATTTATATATTGTCACGATCAAACAAGACCAATTTTACCGTCGATCCTGATAAAAGCAAGATGTCAGCCATCGCGGAGAACTTGATCGTGACTAAATTACAGATAATAATTTGATGAGAGTTTACGTAACGTTTTATCGAGGCATATTTCCAGAACGGAGTAAGAAAGTTCAATGGTTAAAACGATAAGGAAACACACGTGAGTTTCTGCCGTACCCCGCGAGATAATTTTATTTTGTCTAAAGCATTCTTGCTCCCTGCTTTGCTTACAACGTTTAATTATGTACGTACGTTTCCGAGTAAGTACGTGGCAAATACACCGAGAGTTTGTTGCAAGAGAAATCGAGGAATTGCAAATATGATGGTCCAACGCGGTGCACTGGCCTCTCGGAAGGTCAACTTTGTTTACTGCAACGATCGCGTACGAGGAATCTCGCTGCTGGTTTCCAGCGAAGTAATCGCCTCTCTCCGGTACCCAACTCTTTCCCATTATCCAGAAAAACAGATATAGTGTTAGAAAAAGAAAGAAAGAGAGAGAGAGAGAGAGAGAGAGAGAGAGAGAGAGAGGGAGAGAGAGAGTGGAACGTCGTAAAAAGATCGTAAAATAGCATCTCCTTCCTCGATCTCGAATCATCCTTCATTACACCATCTCTCACGAAGATTTATAACTTCCTTCGGAGTTATAAAACTTTACATCCGTTCGTGGTTTATATCATAGAAATTTATTATCGAAGGAGAAAATCATCGCACGGGTTTTTTCCATTTTTCAAAAGAAAATTCGAAAAACATGACTGCACAAGATTAATGTCTCGCTTTCGAGGATAATACGTAAATAAATCTAATTAAAACGATCTTGATTGCATTCTCTTTAAACGAACAACAAAAGTATCCATACGAGACTGAAAAGTAAATTTCACCGATCGTTATCTTCGCTTTTCTACCATAAAAAGAAAAGAAAAAAAAAAAAAAAAAGAAAAGAAAAGAAGAAATAAAAGAAAAGAAATTAAACGATATCACTTTGGCCATTTTTCTCGTTGTAAGTAAAGCATAGAAAAGCCAGATACTCCTATTATACGAGAGGAAGGAAATAACCGTAATGTCCTGGCTTCTTAAGGAGCACGAGAAAGTAGAACTGTTTCTTAGAATAAGACGCTTTAGAATCGTCTCTCTCTCTCTCTCTCTCTCTCTCTCTCTCTCTCTCTCTCCTTTGCCGTTTAATTACTTCTTACGAGAGTTCCTCCGAAGATAAACAAGAAACCAGCGAGGAATCGGACGGTCTCTCAATCTCTTTAAAAATGAAACGACGAAAAGGGCGATTAAAATTTGGTTTTTTCCATCATTCGTACGGCCCTGATAACCCTCTCTCTTTATATATATATATATATATATATATATATATATATATATATACACACATATCTCTCTCTCTCTTTCTC
Organism: Dolichovespula sylvestris; assembly: GCA_918808275.2. NCBI lineage: Eukaryota > Metazoa > Arthropoda > Insecta > Hymenoptera > Vespidae > Dolichovespula > Dolichovespula sylvestris. The sequence continues at coordinate 4,637,621 of OU964972.1, forward strand.
TCTTTCTTTCTCTCTCTCTCTCTCTCTCTCTCTCTCTCTCTCTCTCTCTCTCTCTATCTCTCTCTCTCTCTCTCTCTCTCTCTCTCTCTCTCTCTCTCTCTCTATCTCTTTCTCTCTCTCTCTCTCTCTTTGGTTCACTCGCACGTATTACCGGAACGTTACTTCTTCTCTCTTTCTCTCGTACTCTTTGTTTCTCATACTGTTTTCGTTCTCCCGCTATTATTTATCTTCTGTTCGTTAACCCCGACGTTGACGAGGCGAGTCAACAAGGACTGACTACGCGTGCGTGGGTGCACCTGGCATATAAATCAGTCTGGTACGGGCGTGTTAAAAAAAAAAAAAATGAAAAGAAGGAAGGAAAGAACAAAAACAAAAAAAAAAAAAGAAAAAAAAAAAACCCCGAAAAAGACGAACAATAAAAACTAAAAGAGCGAGACTAAAAGGCGAAGAGAAGTGGGAATTAGTGAAGAAAAAAATGGGAGTAAAACGATTGAACAAGACATTACGTGTAGGACGCTATTAGTAAGAGTTCTCTCGCTCTCTCTTTTTACTTACTTAATTCTTTTTCTTTCTTTTTTTTCTTTTACTTTTCTTTTTTTGTTTATTTCCTTCCATTCCTTGCTCGAGTATACGTCGAGAGTAAAAGGAGAGCAAAAGGGAGAATAAAGTGATAGAAAGAAAGAAGGGAAAAAAAAAAGGAAGCAAATGCGTACCTCATGAGTCAGCGTCTGCCATGATCGCGACCTGTTTACGTTCTAAGTCCTCTGACGAATCACTCGCTTTCCATTACGACCTCACTACTCACTCTTACCAACTCCCCCTACTACTCCTCGCTCGAGACGCATTTATTTTTTCAAATGCGGCGAAAAATAAGTGTAATTTCTGGATGATTTCTCTTGTTATCCTTCCTCCTTCTACACTCTTTACCTCCGTCGCAATTCCTCTTCCTTTACTTATATACAATTCTTGATATTTATTGTCCCTTTTTCACGTGGACGGAGAAAGATGCTAATGATACGGTGAAAGAGAAAGACTATAAATATAGTTCTTTCTTATCTGTGCGATAATTAAGCGCTTCGTAATTCGAGGATTCATTCCTCCTAAAGAAATCGTCTCGAAGCTTTTCAGAGACACTTTGATATTTTGGCGCGAGTTTTGGAACGATGAACGAATTTAAAAGTATAAAATTCTATTGTTTTCTTTCTTCTTCTTCTTCTTCTTCTTCTTCTTCTTCTTCTGCTTTTTAATGAATTAATTAAGAAACGATTTACACCACTTTTTTTTTTTTAATCGAAATGTACAACGATATTGTCATTTGATTTCGTTCGATTGTAAGAAGGTAAATATATTACTTTCTTGTTTCCTTTGAAAAATCCTGCGAAGGTATATAACCTTGAAACTTATTCAACTCTAAAGGCTATAATTGGAGAAGGTGCGTTCAAAACGTTTGCAATGTTTTACCACGTCGTTGGTGAACAGCAGTGACGATAAATTTTCGAGTCGCTCCAACTTACTTCGTGCTCGTTTTATCCGTTAAAGAGAAGGCTAGAGAGAGACAGAGACAGAGACAGAGAGAGAGAGAGAGAGAGAGAGAGAGAGAGAGAGAGAGAGAGAAGGATATAAAGATAGAGAAGGATAAAAAGATAAAGAGAGAGAGAGAGAGAGAGAGAGAGGAGAAAGTAGCAATATCGCAAACGAGCGTATTTTAAATTGATGAGATAATTCCAAAGAGAGTACGAGAGTAACGAAAGTATAAAAGTTATAATGTCAAACTTGCCTTAACCAAACTAACAACTTATCGTAGAAAATTCTCTTTCCTTGTACCTTTGACAATATAATAACAATAATGCATATATTGTACTATCCGGTAAAATAAATAAAGAATAAGAACCTGTTATCATTAACTTAATTTACCCAATTTACGAAATTTCTTAAACGTAACGAAGAAATAAAAAAAAAAAACAAAAAGGTAAAGAAAAATGTAATCTGGAAAAATTAATTTGACCGAAAACTTAGGCGACGTACGACAAAATCGTACTCGTAAATCGTTAAAATGAAATTCATCACGTTCGGCGTTGATTTTCGAAAGGTTCGAAGTCTTGCAAAAAAAAAAAAGTAATTCATCCATTCGCAAGGCTGGCCGATATTTCGTAAATGTCAAAGACTCCAAAAAGAAGAAAAAACGCCGTAGTTACTCCTTGTCCGCCGTTGTTTCTTGCTCCCGATGGAATCTCAAAGGGGAATTCCTATCCGTGAGTCCCGTTCTCTCGAAACTTTCTCTCTCTCTCTCTCTCTCTCTCTCTCTCTCTCTCTCTCTCTCTCTCTTTCTCTCCTTTCTCTCTGTATTTCCACCCCCTATTCACCATTTTGCCCATAGCTTTTCCACGAGACTTGTACTTGTCCTTCGGCGAGACCACGATGGACGACGGTTTAATGACCGTCGTGTAATTGAGGTTTTCCAGAGTTAAGACTCACTGTCAGAGTGGAAGAGAGGGAGGTACAAAAGGGCGGTAAAGAGAGAGAGAGAGAGAGAGAGAGAGAGAGAGAGAGAGAGAGAGAGAGAGAGAACGGGGTCTTAGAGCACTTCGACACGTCGCGCAACGTTTTTTAACGCGTTACCCTTGTTTCCGTTTTTCCATCCTTCGGTCCGTTTCTTTATTCGTTTCCTTCTCCCTTTACTCAGCTACTTTTTTCTCTCCTTGTATCCTCGAGAGGATCGTTAGGAGACTTTGGTACAAGAAGAGTAAGAAGAAAGACGGAATCTTTCTTCCGGGCGAATGGCTATTCTTGTGATATTCTTCGTGAAAAGAAAAATGTAGAGAGTTTCTTTCTTTTTTCTTCTTTTATTTTTCTTTTCTGTTTTCCCCGGAGATCGTGTTATATATATATATATATATATATATATATATGTATATATATATATATATATGTATGTGTGTATTTTCGACAAATGAAGAGTATCATTTTCTATTTCTCTCGGGATGTTCGATGAATCTAAAAAAAAAGAACAAAAAAGAAAAAAAAAACTCGTCAACGAAGCGCGAAAGAAGGAATAAGGATAAAAAGAAAAAAAAAAAAAAGAACGAACGCGAAACGACCGAGGATAGCCGAAGAGTTATCGTTTAATTTAATGACGTTTAATGATCCACGAGGTCGATCCAACTTGCAACGAGTATTATCGACGGACTCGCCGGGAGTTCTCGTTTCAAACTTTTCACCGGGCCAGCCTGGACTCGACGAGGACTCCGAGAAAACTTTCTACACGAGAGTTAGCTTACAGGGCAAACATCGAAATACTTTAACAAAGTCGAGAGAAACTTTGTTGATGAGTGTTATGTATCAACCTTGTTCGATGTGCAAACCTCGAGCTGTCCTGCGCACGGACTATTTCGATACTAATTCGTACCAATTCAAATAATTTATTACTTTATATAACGTGTATCTACGTTTAAAATTACACGAGTGCGACGTTGATGAGCGTTATGTATCAACCCTGTTCGATGTTTAACCTCGAGCTGTCTCTTCACGGACTATTTCTCGACGCTATAATTCGTATCAATTCAAATAATTCATTACAATATAAAACGTATATCTTCGTTAATATTACACGAGTTTTTCTACTAAGAATCATTCTAAGCTTTAACACTTTACGATTCTGAGATTCGATATATCAGTGAATAAAAAGTTATATCCGTTGAAGAAATTTTTCTACCATAGTAAACACCTCTCTCTCTCTCTCTCTCTCTCTCTCTCTCTCTCTCTCTCTCTCTCTCTCTCTTGATTGCACATAGACACATAGACACATACACAAGGACACACACACACACACACACAGACAGATGTATAGAGCAACGAACCTGTTAAATGTTTTCGCAAGGGACAAGGAACTCCCGTTTTCTTATCGGTTGCGAAGCCACCGGTAATAAGTTTGAAAGAATTATGGCACTGACATTTCTCTCTCTCTCTCTCTCTCTTTCTCTCTTTCTCTCTCTCTCTCTCTCTCTCTCTCAGTTAAACGACACTTCTACCGTGACACGCGATAACGTTGTGCACGCCGTATCGAGCACGTACAATTTCTACGCAAGTTCGAAACGAAAGTGGACAGAGCGAGAAAGCGTGGTTGGTGCAAGGGGGTTGAAAAATAAGTGAAAAGGGAAGACTCTTTACCGGTTTATGCGAAGGAGCAAACCATTCCACTGGTAATACGACTTTTTTTTTTCTTACATTTTCTCTTTTCTTTCTTATTCTCTCTCTCTCTCTCTCTCTCTTTCTCTTTCTCTCTCTCTCTCTCTCCTTCTTACTCTCTGTCTCTTTTCTTCTTTCATACGGAGTACCAGAATCGAATTCAATAAGTATCGACTTCGCATTTAGTATATCGATGCACCATGCGTTGGAGACTGCAGCAGCAAGGCGTATCGAGTTGCCTCGATACCGCGCGCATTTTACGGTCACAAAATTCTACCGTTCGCGTATCGCATCCAACCTGAGTGGGGGTAACTTACTTTTTCTCCCCTTCGTGAATTCGAAATATGTAAAATGGTGTAAGGGAGACCCCTCGTTTTGGGAGTAAAGTGAAGTTCACGTTAACGACTTTGATTATGGAAACAAAAATAATTCTTATATCTTTTAAATCTTTTTAAAAGTATAGATTGCAAAAAGAAAATATTAAATAGAATGTAGGTGTTGTATCGCTTTTATCTTAATTTCCGAGAATCACGAGTCAGCTTGTTTGGCCGTCTCTAAGAGAAATAAACTCGCGTTTTCATTCCGAGATAAAGAAAAAGCTACGTCGTTCGAGAGATAACGTGATATTTCAACCCACGGTAATGTGCTGGACTTTTTCTTTGGTGTTAGAAAAAAATTTGGTACTTCCAAGTGTCCGAGTAAGTTAAGAAACACAATGGACGATCTCGTTTCTTGCTTTCTTTTATACCAATGCTATATATGTTATATATATAACTGTATATGTTATACACACACACACACACTTATATATATATATATATATATATATATATATATATTTTCTTGTCATCCTCACCTTACTTGCTTTATATAACTATGACTTCGGAGTAAAGAAAGAGAAAAAGAAAAATAGAAAAGTCTACGTAGAAGTTTTAATGAAGAATCTCTGTTCGCTCTTATAGGAGTAAGCTTCTTTTCGACAACGCAGCGAGGATATCCGATAATAAATAAAAAGAGAATCAACCATAAGACCGAATTCTTCAAATTCTTAATAACTCTGGGTTATTCTATTTTTTTTTTATCTTTTGTTTCTTTTTTTGTTTTTTTTTTTTTAACGCAATGTTCCGCGAAGAAAGGTATCATACAGTAGTTTCGGACTTATGGGGATGAGTCATGCGACGCATAAAAGTTTAATTTATAAAATACCGACGAAATGTTCCGTTCCTCGTTAGTTCTCCGTTTATAAATAATAAACGCGTAATGGACGCTATAACGTCGCGGTCGTTAATAACGCGGCAATGGCGTCGCATTATCCCAAACGAGGAGCGGCGATACCGAATGAAGGGCCACCACTGCTCGCCACGGTGTAATTTATGGACTGCCATTTAACTCTTTAACGAACGGCACACGGTCGTCCAAGCGGCACAGCGACTTTTAACGGGACGTTTCAATCGTCGTTATTTTCGCGTTCCACGTATTTCTACGTATCGTTTTAACCTTAAGGGCGAAGCGATCGTAAGGGGAAACATATCGCTCGAGAAACGACAATTTATAGAACACTTTTTTGGGGGTCGAGATTAATTCAAAATAAATTTTCAAAGAAAATAATCCTAAAAAAAAAAAAAAACATGTGACAGAAAGAGCAAGAATATTTTTCTCGTTTATTTTATTTATTTATTTATTTTTTTTTATCCAGACCGTATAATCACCATTTTTGCAATTCCTTTGCTTTAACGAGCTTGCTTAAAAATTATTAGAGAGATTTATAAATATTCAAAGTGTGAGTATATCGCAGTGCGAGCTCTCGTGTATGTGTTAGAATCGGTGTATATTGTCTCGTAGACTTTTCTATAGGGATAGCGATTCTTATCCGCGTTAAAGATGCTCAGAAAAGCTCGTGGAAAATAGCTGCCAGGAGATGGAGAGTTCGACGAACTCGATTTAAATTTTCCACAACGCCTCGCGGCTGTTACAACGACGACAACTACGATGAAGCCCTTTGTCCCTCGTGAGGTTGCCTAGACATTAAAAGAGAGAAAGAGAGAGAGAGAGAGAGAGAGAGAGAGAGAGAGACCGTTAAAGTGCAAATGACTTTTTCCACTTCCGGAACAACTCGAAAAGGTGTCTCTCGACGTACTACCAATTAAATTCGATGCCATCGAAAATTCTGAAAACAATGATCAAACAAAATTCCATCTATTCCTGATGACTACGATGCTAACAGAAGTGACTTTTTTGTTTTTTCTTTTGTTTTTCTTTTCTTTACAAAATATTAGTCATACCTCATTGATAAATTGAAGATGCGATCGAAAAGAAAAAAGGAGAAAAGATTACTATCGTACGTGATTCTATAACGATATATTAAATAAATCTAAATTATCATCTTAATGAGTGCAACGTGATCATTATGGAAATAAAACACTCTTTCTCTTTCTATCTCTCCATCGCAAGTCTCTCTTCCAGACTTGGCTGCAGTACAATACTCCTACATATTAACTTGTTTGTCAGGCACTATGGTTTTACACGTAATATATATATATATATATATATATATATATATATATATATATATATATATATATATATATATATACATATTTATTATATTATATTATATTATATTATATTATATATATATATATTATATTATATTATATTATATACTATACAGGTGTCAATTATCCAAGCGCTATGTAGATCGTTCCAAGTAAATACCAAAGAGAAGTTTACACTGCACGAGCGAGTTAATTAGCATGGCGGGTATTCACACCAGTGTGGACCAGTTAATTAAGCTGCTTTCCTTTCACCCATTCCTCTAACTCTCTCTTTTCCTTGTCCATGCCCACACGTTGTATGTGTGTGTGTGTATATATATATATATACACACAATTTTACTTTTGTTCTATATAGTTATATATATATATATATATGACCGCACGTACACACACACAAAGACAAATAAAGAATCCAATTACATTCACAAATGATGCCCTTCGAAAATGAAAAATGATCCATTATTGTTAATTAAAACAAGGAACACGTGTGTGCCGAAATGGAAATCTTATTATAATGAAATTAAGCAACGATTAAATCTATTCTTCTCTCTCTCTCTCTCTCTCTCTCTCTCTCTCTCTCTCTCTCTCATTCTCCCTAGAAAACAAAAATTCGTTTACACTAACATAGCGTATCCTTTTTAGTGAAACCCTTAAAAGCTGGTATACATCTCTCGCGTTCTTGGATCTCGTAGAACGATTCTAACTCATATTTCCGATAGAAATATAGTAGATTCTTCGTTTCCTGGCGCACCACCAAAACTCACTTATCGATGCCACTTCGTAAAGGGGGTGAAAATTTTTCCAAAGATCTTCAATTTATTAGAACATCAAAAGTGACTAAGAGATTCTAACTAACAACCATCCGAACGTCATAGCTTCAGTAAACCATACTGTGGGTTATATAGAAAATTTACGAGAGTAAGGATGGCAAGGGATAAAAGAAAGGAATCAAATAAAGGAGTTCGCGAAAAAGCGTAAGAGTTCATCTTTTGGAAACTTTAACGAGTGCTGCGTATACAAATCATCCATGGGAATAACTTGAGAGCCATGAAACAAACCGGAGGTAAAACTTTTCCCCTTGACCGTTACTTCGAAATTTGTGCGACGTTAAAAAGCACACTGCTAGTAACTATATCTTGAACGTTATTGATACAAAAATGAAAGCTCTTCGTTGTCCCAATTTAATTCTTACCTCAATGTTCCAACGCTCATTTATCCGATTAATTAATCGTAAACTCGATTAAAAAAAAAAAAAAAAAAAAAAAATATAAGTAAATTCATACCATTCGAACAACGATTTTAACGCTAACGGAGACATTAAATCAAATATTATAAATCTAATTTGTAAAACGTTCAATTAATTCGTGTACTTTGGCCCAACGCGAATATTGTCCGAGATAGAAGTAAAATGCTTCGTAGACGTCTTTTGTGATCTCGTTCAATCGAGCTACGTGTCTTGCGACCGAACAGTGGAATTAGGAAGGCTTCCTCGGTAGACGTTTATGTCTCGAAATTTCATTTCGAATGGAATCGACTTTCTATCCAATGCGAATGGACCGTCGACGTCCACATATCCGACACGCTATGCCTTCTCCTTCTCTTTTTCCCCCTTTTCTGTGCAATCCGACCGTGTCTCTCTGTGTTAGTCTCTATGTCTCTACGTATGTTCGTGAAACGCAACGACTTACAATATTTCAATCCTTAAAAACTTTCTTAAGTGCACCGCCGAAGCAAATCTACGCGCAAGTCGACCGAAGAAAAGAGAACTGCAATGAAAAAGCTCCGGTAAAAAGCGTTTTTGCTTTCCGATTTCTTTCGTCTTTCTTCAATGTCGCCGTGTGAAAGAGCATTATATATCTTTCTTGCATAAGCTCGAATGCGAATATAACGTGACGTATATTAATGCATCCTAAAATTCGAATTTTTCCTCATTCAATAAAATTCAATGACCACGTGTAAATGCATCGTAATAATTTTAAGTAGGAGGGCAAAAAAAGCTGCTGCTGTGTCAAATTCTTACCTTTTCTTTTCTTCTTCCTTTGTTGACAAATTAATTACATTTCATCGAAAAGTTCTTCTATTTCATTGAAGTACGTAGGCGGTTTTAAAATATTGAAAAAAAAAAAAAATGTTTTTTATTTTTTTATTCTTTTTTAAATACGATCACGATAATTTTCCTATTGAAATAAAAGTAAAAAAGAAATTCGAACAACAGATATAATGAAATATGATAATGCATAAAGGATGATGAAGGAGTGAACAATACGACCGACGAAAAAAAAAAAAAAAAGATAAAAAGAATGATGAAGCGATTTGGAGAAAATGGTTACTTTAAATGAGGCCATAGGGTGTCGCTTTTTAAGGATCAGAGAACAAGAATGAACGAAGGGGTAAGAAGGTAAGAAAGAGGATGACTAAAAAAACGTCGATTTTCTACCCCCGCAACTTCCCGGAACGATTCCGGGTTTTCTTCGATGGTATAAATCGATTCCCGCATTTCCATACCGTGGTTCCCTTTAAGCGTATCCTTTCAGACTTGGCAAGGATATGCTTTTATCAGACGGATTCCTTGAGAGCCCTGTACGTCTGAGAGAACGTAGGCTACGCGTCCTTGCTGCTCTTATTTCCAAGAAAGAATAAGAAGAAAAACGTATTCTGTCTGTCATCTTCCATCTCTCTCTCTCTCTCTCCCTCCCCTCTTTTTTTCCTTTTTCGAAGATATTTATGAAAGATGTTACGATCTCTCAATCGATAAACTTTCTTAACAGATTTGAATTTAATACTCGTGTTACTTATTAACTTTAAAAATTCATATAAATGTAAATATATATATATATATATATATATATATATATATATATTTTTTTTTTCGATTTATTTCAATGTACAAAATCTCTTTAAAATTTTGTTAAGTATTCGTTATATACTTATTAAATTTAAAACTTCACAGTAATGTAAGTATAATTTTTTCAAACGTCCTTAATAGATCTTGTTAAGTATTCTTGTTACTTACCGACTTTCAAAAATTCATAGCAATGTACTTACATAATTCTCTCTCTCTCTCTCTCTCTCTCTCTCTTTTCCCTCATCCCCCTTTCTCCCCTATATTTTTTATCGGAGAAAAGAATTTCAAGGGAGTAATATGATCTCCCTGAAGGTGAATAAAGAGGTAAGGAATCAATAAGATGTAAATGGACGCTACAGTGAACAGGGAACGACGAATACAGACGTTAGAAAGTAAGATGGGGGTTGCATCCGATGGGTGTTCGCGTTTAAAATGAAAGAAAAAGAAAAAAGAAAAGGAAAAAAGAGATACAAATACGAGATAGTAAAGTATTTATAGGACGAAACAAATCCGAACAAATCCAATATAATCCTGGCTTTTATCTACTGACACTTTACTATCTTTTTCTTTCTCGATGGATATATATATATATATATATATATGTATATGTATATATTGAAAAATATATCCTAAACGTGTTTAAATTTTCTATTTCCTTTCGTTCTTCCCTCGTCAGAGCTAATTCGAAATTACGCGTCATCGCGTGGAAACTGAAGAGGAAGTTGAAAATACGTGACATCTATGAACCTTGACGAAACGGAATTATTTATACCGCTATTTCAATGTAGTTCGCCAGTCGTATTTGAGAATTTTTCTGATTAATTACGAATAAAACGGTTCACGAAAAAAGAGTTAAAAAGAACAAGAGAGAAACAGAGAATAAGAGAGGGAGGGCAAAAAGTAAAAAAAGGAATTTTCCCAAGGGGGAGTTATGACCGTTAATAAAATCATATTCTTTCTACTTTAGTAGAGATAAACGAGCATTTGGAGTTTCTTGTTACAGTATGAAAAGAACTACGTATATCGGTATTTTATATATTCTTATACAAATGTTATATCTGTACGTAGTTACATGTATACATATTTATATACGTGCCTGCGTGCACTGCTAATTATATAAATTGATATAATCTCGTTTAAAAAAGCAACGGAAAAATAAAAGGCGCTTTTAATTAACAAGACGAAAGAAGGAATTTTCCATTCGATCTCGTAAATGATAACAAATTACGAAGTCAATGAAGTTTAGTTAATTCTTGCTAATGAAGCTTCCCGATACGAACACTTTGAAATATTTCAATACATTCTTAAATTCCGACAAGAGAATTTTCCTCTCGATGGTTTCATATTTTTTTTTTTTTAACACGGTAAAAGGGATTTCAGCTTTTCTTTTTTTTCTTCCTCTTTTTTTCTCATTCAAAAGAAATACTAGCCCAATTAATCATCGTAGCTAGAGTTGTGACCTACCAAAATATTTAATAAAAATGTCTTGCGTTGCTGTATCGGTAATAAAATGTTTTAGAAACACCTGAATCAATATCCATATTTACTACCATGTTTAAACTCGTTAGACGTCGTCAATCAAAATTATGTTTCATTAATGGATATTCTCTTTTTATTAGCATTAGCAATAAGTTATTCATTCGTCATGAAATACTTGACGATAAAATATTAATAATAATAAATCGTATTACTATCCGTTTCATTTTCATCCTAATTATAGTCGTTATTACTACATTATAAAGAATAAAATAAAATTTTCTCTGGTCTCGCTGAATATTTAAATGCGAACGACTAAAATGCAAGGGGAAAGAGAGAGAGAGAGAGAGAGAGAGAGAGAGAGAGAGAGAGAGAGAGAGAGAGAGAGAGAAAGCAAGAGACAGAAAGTGGATAAAATAGTAGCTTAAGAAGAAGTATAATTTAAGCAAATATTAGTTTTTATTTCGTTAAAAGCGTTATGTCTTACGGTAGTTGAGCCTTGGTCTTACGATTGAAAGCGCTCATTCAAATGCTAGCCGGCACTCGTACACGTCGTTTCCTCCAATCGTAGCAAATGCCATGGCAAAGTGCACGTATACAGACTTTGACTTACAACCAGTGTTCATACTCGAAGGGAAAAGTTTTCTTATTATCTCTCTCTCTCTCTCTCTCTCTCTCTCTCTCTTTCTCTCGCTCTCTCCTTTACTTTTTAACGACAAAATCGAATGAAAATGAAAAAAGGCTTCTTTTGTCACGTATTATATTGGTAACCTGAACGCGCGACAGGTACTAGAAGTAGAATATTTCTTATCAATTTAAAAGTTGAAATTTCTTCAATTGAAAGTCACAAATAAAAAAAAAAAAAAAAAAAAAAAAAGAAAAAAGATTAAAAAGAAAATTGTACATTTTCTATTCATGCTCGTACACTTCGTTTACGTTCAGAATTAATTGGATATACTCTACGTTTATGTATACGCAATAGCATCGTGATAATCCACAGAACGCATTTAAGCATGCCTTTGATTATCCCTGTATAACGATTAACTTAAGTTTCGATTATACAGTTAAGTTAACGTTCGAGGTGCATCCTTTCATTAAGCTTACACACCATGATATCGAATCGATCGAGGATATCACGCTTTTCTTCTATTTTAATTGAACGAAAAAAAAAAAATAGAAAAAAGTAAAAAAAAAAAAAAAGAAAAGAACAGGAGAAACAACGACGACGACAAAACGAAACAAGATAGAAAGAACACTTTTAATTTTGAGAGAAGACCGAATACGAGCGAATGGTGAAAATTTCAATTCGTTTTATCTCGAGGAAAAATCAAAGCAATGTATTTCACAGCTACGAGAAAATAGGGTCATTAAATGGAAAATGATTTTGCTATGCAGCAGAAGGATTACAATATAATATCCTTCGTAAACGGACAGCGATAATCAATACTTTACGCAGCCATAAGTTATACCAACTTGGGCAGACAGTAAGAGGATCTTCTATACATTTGCATAAGCTAGTCGAGCTGATCGATATTCCAAAGTGAGGAAAGCCAAAGGATGATAAGGGACTGTGATACGATCCACAGTATTGAAGAAACTTTACGATCTTAACAATTCTACGTAATACAAAACTGTGTGTGTGTGTGTGTGAAAGAGAGAGAGTAAGAGAAGAGTATAATCTATAAAATTGAATACGTAACACTAAGTTGTTTTTATACATGCAATATTACGTAACTGTTACAAACATTAAGTTACAATTTTCAATATTAAGTTACGTATGTCAAATAAAAAAAAAAAACTATTTTGATAATTCACTATTAATTTAATTCATTCGTATGAAGTCATTTTCGGAATAAAACTACTCCTCGCATTCTTAAATTGTCAACTATTTAAGCCAATGAATTCAATCGAAACGACTCCTTAAGAAAATTGAACGAAATAACGAAAACGTCCTATTCAAAGGGCATCGCCATGAATTTGTAACGTTTGATCTAAAGGTTATTCAGACAATTTAAGAAGTTCGTCTCCCTCTTTCCGTCTGATAACATAAACGTCATGGACGCTTCAATAAAAATCGTTAAGACCCTTTACTTAAGGAAAAAAATTCAAGCACGTAAATAATTCGTGTAACCCAACGTCTTGTCCAAAGATTTTCAACGAATGCTCGCACTTCATTCTAATCTAATCACTTCCTTATGCCCTTCCCCGACAGCTTTGAACGTTGTTCGCATAGTTGACGTTATTGCCTCGAGGGAATTGCCAAGAAGCGAAATAGAATCTCATCCCTCTAAATTGCTCCTGAGATCAACTCATTCTCCTTCGACGTAACACTTTTATTTCCATTCGACTCGTTTATCTTTCGTTATCCCGATAGAAGGTTATACGCGACGAGTGCAGCGCGAGAAGAAACACAAAAAGAAAAACACACAAAAAAAACGAAACGAAAAAAAAAGAAGAAGATGGAAAGAAAATTCCGATTTTAAATCCTCCTCCTCGTTCTTCTCTCTCTCTCTCTCTCTCTCTCTCTCTCTCTCTCTCTTTCTCTGGACGTACGAACACGGAATGAAAGTTTAATGCTCTTAAGAGGGTAACTAAACACGTAGTAAGTTGACGGGACGGTGAATGCACTTTGAGTTTACGTTACCTCGCCGTTCTGTTTATTAACTTCATTAGCTCGTAAAAAACGACACGTGAGACATCGCAGGGGAACGTTGGAGCGACGTTTGCACCACGTGGCTCGGATACGACTCCTCATTTTTCAATGGGGCCTGACTATTCGAGAGCTTCGACGTTGACGTTAAATTTAACTGGAGAACGTGAAAGATGAAATATCGTCAGTATACCGTACAAATATGGATAACGAAATAATTGAAAATTAATTAACACGTTAGCCGTCCGTACAAATGCAAGGTTAAATGCGAACTAATGGATGGCATTGATGTATTCATTTGAAAGTTATTACAGATCTGAAAACTGAGGGAGCGGCGATCGATTCAATTTGAAAATGACAGTATACTTCGACGATGTAATGTGTAAAAGGATCGATGTATATTTATATAAAAAAAATATATATATATATATATATGAAAAAAATTGATTCTAATCGTTCGATACACGAGACGAACGCGTTTAGAAAGATTTTCTACGGGAGTAATGGTGTGATCGAAATTCTGTATGCATAGCTAAAAGCACGAATATCTATATCAGCCGTGAAAGTGTATGGATACGTGGGGTAAATGTATATGCATATATGGTATACATTGTATCTCGCATGAAAAAAAGAAAAAAAGAAAGAGAGAGAGAGAAAGAGAGAGAGATAGAGAGAGAGGCAGAAACAGCGAAGACGATCTTCGCGAGAAAAATGTGATCCACGGTGTGATGGAAAATATGGTAATAAGGTCGTTCGTGGACAATAGCGTACTTCTTTCTGACACGTGCTCCAATTCCTTCCGCATCGTACGCTCGCGCAATCATCCCACTGTTTTTTAATATCCATCCACTCGTTCCTATCGACCGCGAGCGAACGACGATCGAAACGTTTCAAACGTTGACACCTACGACGAATGCCCGTAAAAACGAGCAATAAAACGTTTCCGAGCGGTAACGAGCTCGAGTCGTTCGTTGTCGAGTCAATTCGTGGCGCCGCGAAAAGAAATTCAATTAAACAATTCGATCGTAAACGAGAATGAAATGGCTGTCCGATTTATTATTTGCATTATTGCGATGGATTTCCGGTAGCCGATGGGATTTTAATGGCATCCTCCTACGTAACGAGCATCTCTACACAATCAAATACATTTATATAGAATAATAGATCTCTAGAAGATCGAGGTGTACAACTTTTATCGATAGTTCAAATTCGCATAATAACGTTCGCCGTAATTAATCGTTAATAATTACTGACGGTATTTCTCGTAAATACGTCAATTAAACTCAGATCAATCATAAACGTGTTTGTGCACGTGGAAAATGTCGTTACGGTTCCGAGATAGTTTCTTCTTCCCCATATTGCAACTCGTAAATACATTTGTTCGAACAATGATACTCTTCGTGTTAGAGAGAACGCACTATATCTATGTGTGTGTGTGTGTGTGTGTGTGTATTTCTCTATATCTCTTTATCTCTCTCCCTCTCTCTCTCTCGTTCTCTCTTTTGCTACACTTTAAATTGCATTTCGTGCGAAATCCATCGAGCTCGACGGTTTCGCGCCCGTCCAACCAGTGTTTCCGTCCGTTTGTCGGACGATTAATCGTCGGACGAACGGATCGTTCTTCCGTTTGAAAAAACCCGCTTATATCCTCTTCTCTTTCTCTCACTATCTCTTTCTCTCACTCTCTCTCTCTCTCTCTCTTTCTCTCTCTCATTTTAGTTAGAACGGAACGTATAAGCACACGAAAGCGAGCAGTCTCCCCGTAACATCTGTCGCGAACGGTAACGATAATCGCCGTATCAACTACGAGCGTACTGTGTGCCGAGCTATTATCATAATGGCCACGGTAGAGCTTTATTAACCGTTCTCTCTCGTTAATCGCATACGGTGCTGCGCGACTATCAAGGGATAAGAGAAGTAGAGAGATGAAGAGAGAGAGAGAGAGAGAAAGAGAGAGAGAGAGAGAGAGTTCGGTTTTATTGAAAATTAGCAATTCGTCAAGTATATTTCAATATGACAAATTTATGCGATATGTTATATATCCTTGAAATATATAATTAACACGATTATGTTCTATTGTCTGTTTAATCGCATTGCTGAAAAAAAAGAGATCATGCAATTACCATACGATCATTAATTTTAAACACTCGACGTAAACTCGCAGCAACAATCAGATGAATCTTAAAAACAAATTAGATATAAAATTAAGAGGATTTAAAAAAAGAATGAAATTTTGTATATTACGTTTGTAACATTGCGCATTCACACGAGAATAGTTCGATTTAACGAGTCAGAGAAGTCTCTTTTATAGTTGAGTATTCGTAACAAGAACAGAATTTCAATTGCAATGTACGTCATGTTGAGTAAACTAGAATATTAAACAGACAGAGATATAGAAAAACAAAAAAATAAAGAGAGAGAGAGAGAGAGAGAAAGAGAGAAACAATACAATATGTCCATAAAAAATGAAAGATTAAAATAGGCTAAAAATTAATTTATGAGCGAACGAAAAGAATTGATTTTTCACACTAGTTTTCGTTCTAAAACGAAAGATCGTTGTGGTATCCTTTATAAAAAAATCAGTAGTCACTGATGCAAGTGCACTTTTCTGAGTATATGCATCGTTGTAGATACATTTCTAAATTATATGTACATCTAGATAGTTCTCTCTTTCTATCTCTCTTTTTCTCTGTCTGTTTGTCAGTCTCTCTCTCTCTCTCTCTCTCTCTCTCTCTCTCTCACTCTCTCTCTATGTCTGTCTCATTTCTTCCTCCTAGTTCATATAAACGTATGACTTGCACGAGAAAGACAAGCCGAGCGTCCATTTTACGATCTGTCCATTTCCGAGTTCTACTTCTCTCTCTCTCTCTCCCTCTCTCTCTCTCTCTCTCTCTCAGTCTTTCAGTCTCTCACTCACTCTTTCCTTTTGACGAAACTACGTATTTTATGTGCACTTTGTTACGTTACACTCAATTAACGTACTTTAAATATACCTTATTGCCGTGGCTAAACGTTTGATGAACTTTTAATGCGGTACAATAAACTGTAATTACGTGCAAACACGCAAAGACTAAATCACGTCGATGGAGCTCATGTAAATAACGAAGCAGTTTGCTTTGGTTTTGTAAATCGACAGCAGTGATCTAACCAAGAAACGCTATGTAATATACGTGAGGTATAAGCGAGATTTATTAACGCTCGAGTTCGTATCCACGTTTGCGTTAATATCGTTTTATCACTTACGTACGTTGAAATTCGAACGAATAACATATAGCAGCATCCATTGTTTACCGATAAATTCAATAGGCCGATGAAAAAGAAACTCACCTGAAACAAAATAAAATACATCAATGTCGGCGTAATCGGAGAAAATCTATGAATTAATTATTGGAAATTACGATGGCTATTTAACGATACTAAACGAACGTAAATTAATATAACGTCGTTAATAAAAGTTCCAAAATAAACACTTCGATCGAACGTTCAGTTAAAACAATTTACGTCCCGAATTACGAACTTATTGTTCCCAGTTCAACTTCCACGTACTTTCCAAAGCGATTTGGATGTATTTGCAACTCGCGTGCATCGATTAAATGCCCGAAGGTATGTGCATCATACGAGTTTACGAATTTCGAAGGTATTCAAACTGATAAATTTTTTGAAATAAAACGGAGGATTATATATATAATTATATATATATATATATATATATATATCGATTTATTATATCGATAAAACTCCACTATTTATCGATATATTATATCGATATTACTCCACTCGCGTGAACTAAATGAACGCATTCTATTTATTATTTCCACTTTTCTTTTTTCCTCTTTTTCTTTTTTATTTGATTCCCCTTAGGACTCTGCTTTCAAATTTTTCTATAGACTCGTAACAAGCCGTATGTTCGATAATCCAATTCAAAAGAGCTATTCTTAGTTACTAGCCAATTCCATTAGGGAAAAGCAATAATAGTTGAAAGGAAAATAAAAATCTAACAAAATCGAAAGAGTGAGAGAGAGAGAGAGAGAGAGAGAGAGAGAGAGAGAACAAGAGAGAAAGCGAGAGAGCAGTAATGTTCCCTGGATCAATCCGATTGAGATGTTCATGCCAAATGTCTCGAAGTTAGGAAAAAGAAACAGATCCGTTATCGAAAATCCGTGTATCGTTCTGGCGACGGCTATCCTTCTCTTATCCTTCGTTAAACTAGCTAGTGAGAACATAAAAAGGAAAAAAAGAGAGGGGAAAAGAAGAACAAAAAATCGTGCTAAGAGTTTAGACTCGGCAACACTCTTACTGCTAATGTCTACCAACGCCAAAGAACTGACTCGTTGTGCTCTTGACAGAATTTATCTGAGATCGAGCCTACGATTCTCTCTCTCTCTCTTTCTTTTGAATCTTTCGTTCATTTTCTTTCTCTCCTTCTTAGCTCGAGTCTTCACAGTTGGAACTCGGCCGAACCCCACAGTGTCCTTCAACGAAGAGATGAGTTTTTTGAACTCGAGAAGAGTATCTATACTACAATGAAACAAGAATAGAAAGAGAGAAAGAGAAGGGGAATGGTATTTCGGATATGTATGAGTGCAGGTCAAAAAAGCCATAAGACGTCTCATTTATCCGCTCGTGACATACGACCATACCGTTAAAATGATCAATTCTTGTTTTATATACATACTTAATAGAGTTTAATTCAACTTGTTATTTTCTAGCATCACTTTTATTATACTTACCATCTACTTATACCCGTTTAAGATCTCCACCCTTTTATTTTTCTCTCCTCGTAATTCATTCATTCCCATATATAAATTAATGTACGTACGTCTTGTATTTCAAATTCGACTGAAATACGAAGCCTTGGAACATTCTCTAACTACTCCTTCTCTCTATCTATCTATGCATGCATATATGTATGTATGTGTGTATGTATCTATCTATCTATCTATCTATCTATCTCTTTTAATTTTATGAAAGGCGAGTCTTTGATTGATTTAATTGGGATGCTTTGTTAAAGTTTCCCTCCCACCACATCTCCCGCCTTCCTTTCTTCAAATTTCTATAATTACAAAGAACGTTATAACGTTTTATATTACGTTAATAATCTTTTTTAAGAAAATATTTATATCCAACTGTAATACGATCCTTTATCCATAACGAAGCTCATAATTAATATTGTATCGAGTTTAAGTGGATTAAATTAATCAATTCCCAAAACATCTTTACGATATATTACAATGAAAATTCCGATAACTCCTCGTATCAATTTTAAAAAACGAAGGCGAAAGTGTAGCTTGTTGATATGTTAACCGTTAATATTCGAGTATACTCGTCATCTTTCAATTTTCTTTACGCAACATAGAGAAACATTTTTACGCAAGTCTATTATCGAAAAGAGACGATAGAGGGAATCATCGATAACAGCAATCTCATTCTTTCGAAAGTTGAAATTTAAGGAAGGAAGCAGATCTATTGGAATAAAATTCAGGGGTTCAATGTTTTTGAGATAAAACAGATGACCAGATGATCGGATTGAAACGACGAAAGGGCATCTTCTTCGATGGAAAAAAAGGGTGTCATCTTGATGGTTGTCTCTGGAGAGCTACGCGTCATTTCGAAATGTGCAATACAAGACACTACGTAAGCAATAGAAAAAGGAGAGAGTCATCTGATAACAAAAAGAACGATAGAACACCAACGGGAAAAGTGCCGTCTTACTCTTATCGTCCTTCCTATAGGATGCTCGTTCCTATACACGGAGTACAACGAACCCGAGAGGAATAGAAAGAGAGAGAGAGAGAGAGAGAGAGAGAGAGAGAGAGAAATAGTGGCAGCTACCTACCAAGGATTTGGAAAGAGAATCTGTGTGGTATTCTGTGGAGAAAAATCCAGGGATTTGTGTTGGTACAATGAAGTGCTTTTAAACAACTACGAGGAACCGTGTCACGTGTTGAGAATTATACGAGTGTACGTGTTACGCACGGATTTGGATTATGTGAAATACGGAGGTGAATAATAGCAATGGGAATGATACTATTAGAATCTAATCGATACTTTTACTTTCCATCTCTCTCTCTCTCTCTCCCTAAGTTTTCTTTATAAAAAAGTGAAATATTAATGTAAAGCATAAGTGTACCGTTATAATCGATTTAAACAAATGTAAACGTTTGTTGTAAATTCATTTGTAGATATCGAAATAAAACTAATATATATCACGAGTAAACGGATGTTAATTATTTTGATTAAAAATATTATTCTTGTCTTTTGTTTACTTTTTTCTTTTTCATCGTCCCACGTGTGTACGCTTGCGTCTCCTCGGACGACGACGTTAAACGTTACTAATAAAAAAGAAAAATATGCCAAGCAACACGCGGAGCATCGTCTAGAAACGTAAACTGAAAGAATAACAGACTCTAATTACTTTTAATTTAATTTACTTTTAATTTTTAATTTTTATTTTAATTTAATTTAATTTTAATTATAATTGAATTATATTACTTTTAATTTAATCGTCGGACGTACACCTCGAATACATTTTATTTGTCCTTTATTACGCCACGTAGCTAACGAAAAATTGCAAAAATGTACTTTCTCACAGCCTTTTTTGCAATCATATTCGATCATTTCAATTTATCAGGATTTAATTAACAATCGAAATAAGAAAATTGATAAATAAACGATGCAAGGAAGTTGTTCGATTTGCCGAAAGCAAATGTATTATTAACCTTGCCGTATTAGAATTAAATAGTAAATATAATACAAACATTTTCATCACTCTTTTATCTCTCCGTCTCTCTATCTCTCTCTCTCTCTCTCTCTCTCTCTCTCTTTCTCTTCCCCTCTCCCTTTCTATCTCTCTTCCTCTTTCTCTCTTTCAAAGATATCTTCATCAGGATCAAATTTATATCGAATTATCCTGTCTGCTTTTCCATCAATCCCATCTATCGTAATTTGATTTCAAAGCGAAAGAGAAATCACTGGAGACAAATAAGATAAAACTCCTATAGACAGCTCAAGAAGAAATCTCGATCATCCAAGGATCGATATCGATCGAAATATCCCGAACTCAGCATCGATATTTCTTTATCATCGCTCTCGTCTCCCTTTTTTTTTCTTCCTCTTTTTTCTCCTTCTTCCGTCTTACTCGTTCGGTGCTTCCAATCCAATCGATTCGCAATTTGTTCGTCCTTTTCTTTCGTAAATATCTTCATTTCTCTTGAATTTTCTCTTCCAGTTTCTTGTCCCTTTAATATCCCTTCTTTTATTCTCCCACGATGACACGAAAGACTTTAAATATTCTTACGTTTACGGGCTAACCATAATCCTCAAGATTTAATCCTAAAACTGGTTTAGATGGTCACATTCTATTCCACGATGCTCCGCCTACTTCCTCGAAGAGTTATTTTAAGAAGCCAAGGACTTAAGAGTTCTAAAAGTAACTGCGTTTTTTTCTAGCAGTTCCCTCTTTCACGAGAGAAGGACAGTTTATATGTTTCAAAAGATAACGAATGAATGAAAAAAAAAAAAAGAAGAAAACAAAAAAAAGGAAAGGAAAAAAAAATAAAAGAAGAATGAGAGAAAGAAGGTTAAAAGTCGTGCGGCATGAGAATTGAAATTTAAAGGGATGTCGTTATTTTTATTGGAAAAATAATATTCGAAACGAGCTTTGCGTCTCAAATATTTATCTCGTTGACGAAACATCAACGTTCGCCATATCAGTAAATGAAGTATTTTCCTTTGAAAATTTGAACGCGCTACCGAGCAAGAAAAGAAACCGTATCTTTCATCTCGCTTTATTGTTATTCTTCGACGAAGTATTTTGCGGCTTTTATCAATTTTCCTGTCTGGTCAGTGATTTCCTTTTGTTTTCTCTTTCTCTCCCTCTCTCTCTCTCTCTCTCTCTCTCTCTCTC
This sequence comes from Dolichovespula sylvestris, assembly GCA_918808275.2. NCBI lineage: Eukaryota > Metazoa > Arthropoda > Insecta > Hymenoptera > Vespidae > Dolichovespula > Dolichovespula sylvestris. The sequence goes on from OU964972.1 coordinate 4,659,238, forward strand.
TCTCTCATTCACTTTGACACCCAACTCTTTTTACTTTTTACCCACAACGTTTCCACCCTCCAATATTTTCCGCACCTCTCTCTCTCTCTCTCTCACACACTAACTCTCTCGGATCTAACTTCGTAAGCGGAAAAACGCCGACTATGAAAATCTTTCGCATGGTCGGCGACAAAGGGATTCTCGTTTATTAACAATCGCGGTGGTTGCTCGACAACCGTCACTATCATTCTCGGCAAACTGCGTTGGCACATACTCTCCGGTAAAGAGAAACAAAGGATGGTTTAGAGTGTGTAATCGAGCGAGTAATTGGCGATACGCGGACTGTTTTTGGCAAGCTGAAAATGAAAGCACATTTAACAACTTTCTATTTGACTTGATTAAAAATAATATCGAATAAAACGAATCCTTTGTAGAAAATTACGTAGGAAACCTGATCGAAGTTAAGAAAAAAAAAAAAAAAAAAAAAAAGAAAAAAGAAAGAAAAATAAGAATTAAAGCTTAGCAAAGGAAGAACTTCGACGAAGGAGGATTAAGCTGGAATGAATATCCCTTTTGACTTTTCGAAATTATTTCTTTTAAGAAAGGAGGAGACTTTGTACGTGTACCTGTATGTGTCTAAGTGGGTAGAGCGAATAAGAAGGTAAAGTGAAACGCGCAAAGGACTCGACCGAGGCAAAGTCCCTTTGACGTTTAAAACGAGGAATCCAAAGAAACGAATATGCATAGTAAAGAGACGCATCTTAGCGCAAAAGAAAGATAGAGAGAGAGGAACAGGGAGAGAGAGAGAGAGAGAGAGAGAGAGAGAGAGAGAGAGAGAGATTGAAAAGTAAAAAATCGGAGTCAGAATAAAAGGGCTTTCCTATTATTGATAATTTACCGATCAAAAGATTCGGAACTTCAATTTTGTTACTCGTACAATAGTCGACTTTTCCGTAAATTAAAAGTTAGATTTTTCAAATTGTTTGAAAGGAGATGCACTTTTGAAATGAATCGACTCGACAATGTAGCCGGCGGCCAAAATGGAAAAACCCTGAAACAAAATTGAACTGCTCGAAGCAGCAGTCTGTGTCAATTCAACGACTCTTCCCTGTCCTCGCGTTACAAAGAGATGTCTGAAGAGCAAACGGATGGTGTAAAAGAGACAGAAAAGGAGAGAGAGAGAGAGAGAGAGACAGTGAAATAGAAAAGATCGGAATTTAAATTTAATCGTTTGAACTAAATGACGTTACGAGGAAATGTAAAGCTGTGCGCTCGAACATGGATGAAAGAAACGGAGCTTTCAAAATCTACGAAGCTTTCAAAAACTATGGAGCTTATAAAAATATTTTTCTTTCTTACGAACACGAGAAAGGAAATTAAAGCCGTTCTCGTTCTCATCGCCGAAATGAAATCGTTGAAAATCTGAATATTTGGTATATATGAAAGAGAAAGAGAAAGAGAGATAGAGAGAGAGAGAGAGAGATAGAGAGAAATAATACGATTCTACAGTATTGTAGATACCTTCTTTCATTATTACATATTAAATTGAAATGATCCTTTTATACGAATTAATTAAATAGAAAATAAAATCACTGCCTGTATTTTTTCTCATTTCAGATGGAAAGTAATTTTGTTGCTTTCAATAAATGTAACATGTTATAGTAAACCTCATTATATAAAATTACAAATATCGTGCAAGATATCTATACAGTTATCTTTATCGTTTATCCTATGAATACTATTTCAAACTCTTTTTAATAATGATAGAAAAGCAAGTTGGGAAACGTAATATGGTTAATTGAAATGCAAATATCAAGCGGCGATCAATCCAGTTCCTGAAATACGACTAATACCAAACGATCGAGTACTGCGATTTCGAATCACGTCATCCCGATCTCGCCATTAATTGAAAATATTAATTATCGTGATTGAAACATCGATCTGGTACAATAATATCGTCGATATTCGTACGAATATCTTTAGTGTAATCTCATCAATTTGAGAACGAAGGTCTACGTAGGAGACGAAATTTTATTCATTAACATAATGGCACGTATTTTTCTTCCTTTTTCTCTTTCTTTTTTTTTTTTTTTTTTTTTTTTAACAATATTAATTGCGGAAACTCCTAATCGATTCGGAAAAGTTTTCCATTGTATGAAGTATGTAAATATAATGGATATAATAATATGAATGGTGTATAATGTGTAATAATAGAATGGTGATAAAATTTAATTCGTACAAATATCAAATGCGATGATATCAATATTATTGAAGAAGCGGAAACGGTGTGGAGTAGGTAATAAGTAATTAGTATAAAAGGAAAATACAAAGGGAGGCTTCCGTTTGCGTGGAAATCGATATCTATACGGTTCTAATGCTATTGAATTAGAAGTACCACCTGCGGAGCATTTCTCTCGAGGAATCGATCGATTAGCTTAATGGACTACTGAGAACAAGAGAGAAAGATAGATAGATAGATAGATAGATAGATAGAGAGAGAGAGAGAGAGAGAGAGAGAGAGAGAGAGACAGACAGACAGACAGACAGACAGACAGAAAAAGATAGTCGATTACATTCGACAAGCTTCGGATGCATATCTATGATCACTGCTACAGAATTCAAAGACTTCGTTGCATTTAAAGAGGCCAAGTGAAATATAAAAGACCCGTATGATGTATTGAAATCGATACAACATCCACAGCTCCAACCGACTCCGGATAAAATTTTCATCTCAACGAATGAGATTAAAAATGGATAGATGTAAAATGTTGGTGATAGGAGAAACGAGTGGATACGACGAGGAATCAGAGATAAGAATAACTCGTTCTAAAATGGATAATGAAGTGGCCCAGAGGCCGTTGGAAGATGCAGCACCGTTAGACGATGCTGAAAGAAAAGAAAGGAATAAAAAAAAAAATATATACAAATAAAAAGAGGAAAAAAACAAAAAAGAAGAAGGAGGAGGAGAAGAAGAAGATGAAGGACGAGTTTCTCGTTTCATGAATATTGAAATATTGAAATGTCGGCAAAGCGTCGGTCAAAATCACATTGCGGAAGGAATGCAAATCATAAAATTGAAGAAGCCGCGACGTGCCTCGCGGTTGACGAGAGTTGCTCGTTAATGCAAAATCGAAAGACAAGTAAGTAGGTACACAGGTATTTTTTCGATCGTGTACAATCGAGACGCGGCGTAGCTAAGAAAATCAATTTCTTTTTTTTCTCACGCTCCTTCTTTCTTCTCCTTCTTTATACATAATGCATTTATGGACGAATTATATCCGTTTTATTCCTTTCTTTTTTTTTTTCTTTTTTACTTTTTATTTTTTTTATCTTTTATTTTTTTTTTACATACCATTTTATTGACTGTAGGGTACCATTAAAGGAATGACGGACAACCCAAAGGGGATACGGTTTGTTCCAGTTTAAAAATGGATTCGAAGAGAGACAAGTTCGTAAGGAAGTTTCGAAAACGATCACGCGACATTGGTTAGTTACTAATGAACCTGTCTCTCTCTCTCTCTCTCTCTCTCTCTCTCTCTCTCTCCACTCTCTAATCGTTCATGGTCGGTTGAACGAAGTGTGCACAACGAAACCATTTGATCTTGTTCGGTGCAACTTCGATAATTGCATGCTATTAGAGTGAATAGAGAGAGAGAGAGAGAGAGAGAGAGAGAGAGAGAGAGAGAGAGAGCGATTAGTTTCCTGCATTTAAATGTTCGTATCGTATCGTATCGTATCGGAGGCAAATAGAAAAAAAAAAAAAAAAAAAAAAAACAATCAGCGATAAACATCGACGACGTTGGAACAATTAGAGAGGAAGGTTTTGTACTAATGACAAGCCACGCCAGGCTTATACATAGATTTAGTTCGAACTCGCTCAAGCAAATGAATGATAAACCACTAAATAGTAGCCAACTAGAACTTCCTATGGTATTACGGTTTTCGTCGAAATCGGGCTTCGCTCGTTAACAACGCGCTCGTCGGCAGCTTCCTAGAGTATTTGACCTCCTAATACTCTTGAACTAGAATCCTCCATTAGCCGGACCTTCTCCATCGAATTGAATTCGAAAAAGTCTTGTTACAAGTCTTATAGGTAACCAATTACGCGCGAATATATAATTATTTCAAATTAAAGGCGAATGAATTATCCGTGGTTGGTTGCTAAGATTCTTTATTTTTTATTTTTTATTTTTTTTATTTTTTATAGGGTTTATAATTTAATAAAAAAGCTTCTTATTTCGATCTTATTATCATCATCATTATTATCATTTATTATTATTGTTATTATTATTATCATTATCATCATCATCATCATCATTATTACTTTTATTATTATTATTATTATTATTATTATTATCATTATTATTATTATTATTAAAAAAAACCGTGAGAATTTTTCAAGTATTCGCCGGCATTTAAAGCTTAGTAACGTCATTGATATTTGTCATAGCAAGACACGGAATCATCGCGGGATAATTGCATCTTGCGTAAGCCTCTCAGTGCAGCAGCGACAGCGAAATGCACTCGGAGAGATACATCGGTCATTAAACCTTGATTACCAATCTAAGACGTAAACGTCCGAGAATCAAGGAGGTATCAACTTCAGATTAATCACTATACGTACGTCTATTCTGAAAAAAAAAAGAATAATAACGGTGCTTTGTCGATGAATTGTCCGATCTTTTCTATTTTTCTTCTTTTTGTATCTTTTTATATATATACATACATACATACATACATACATATATATATACATATATATATATATATATATATATATATATATATATATATAAAAGATAAATAGAAATTCACCGTCTAATGGAAACCAAACTAGAGAATGAATTTTTGTAAGAGAATTCAGTCGGCCGATTTCGAATGAGAAAATCGCGTCTATGAATTGATCCTACTCTAAAAGCAATGATTCAGGAGATGCTGAAAGAGTAGCCGGGCGAATAGACGGGGATAAACGAAAAAAGGTGTTGTTTGCTTGACACAAATCAGGATGCAACAATGCCGATCGATTTGCACGTAAGCGCAGCTTCTATTGACAGACGGCCTTCTCTCGTCACCGCAATTTATCTGTCACCATGAAAACACGTCCTCGCTAAACTGTCTTTTCTTCTTTTCCTTTCTCTCGCTCTCCCCATCCCCCTACCCTCGCCCCTTTCGAAAGAACGTTCCATTTTCGTTCTCGGTATCGAAAATACGATGTAAATGCGAATTTTCTTCAACCAATCGAAATTAATCAATCGTTTAATCAATCGAAATCCGAATTGAATATTTTAAAGTTGACCGTGACGTTTTTAATTTACAGTAATTATCGTTTAAAATAAATAAACGATCCTTTTCTTACTGTTTTTCCTTTTACCGTTTCACCTTTTCGCCAATACTCTTTAATATTTGCGCGTACTCGTAATTGATAAATAGAAGAAAACATTTTCCCTTTATGCAGGTATGTATTTTCAAGATAGAAAACGAAGAAAACAACGTTTGAAAGGGGGGAAAAAGCAGAAAATATTGTAACACCGGAAAAACGTCTTTCTTCGACGTTCTCTTCTTGACAAGAATGGTAAGGGATATAGCGAAAAGAAACGCAAAAGAAGGACGGTCGACGTGCCGTTTATCGTTCCTCGCTTTTCATCGACCTTCTCTCTCTTTCTCTCTTTCTCTTTTATAAAGACACACACACACACAAACACCAACACGCGCGCACGCACACGCGCGCACACATTCACAGACATACAAACTCGTTATCAGCTCGACCGAGAACCTTCCGTCCTTATCGTGATCCACTGTAAGCAGAAATGTAGTTTTACGAAGGGATATGCTGACCATGGTTACAAAAAAAAAAAAAAAGAGAACGCACTTAATCTCTCAAAAGAGATTCTTCGTTGGTGGACAGTACTTTAGTGCCTACCCGTGTTAGGCAAAAAAGAAAGAAAAATAAAAAATTTGTCCTTCCATGCGCCGCAAAAGAAACGGGAAGAGAAGAGCTTTGAAAATACTATATTTATCAATGTCTAAGTTTGTCCATTTTGTTTGTACAATTGTATTGTATAATGAAAAGGTATAACTATGATCACAAGTGAGCTCTCTCGCGTCCGAGATATTATTGCAACGCAAACTATAATAAATTAATTCGAAACAATTTGTACGACTTTTCTCTCTCTCTCTCTCTCTCTCTCTCTCTCTCTCTCTCTCTCTCTCTCGCTCTCTTTCATTTCGTACGTCCATGAATCATCCATGAGTTCGAGAATGCATCGATCGAGCCGCATTTACTGCGGTGCTTTTAAATGCATTTCGCCACCCGCACAAAGCCGTCGTGAATTCTATGTTCGATAAATCTTCGAGCCGCAAATGGAAAAGTTGGATGCAGTTGAGGGACGGGAAGTCGCTCGATCGTGCGATTATTGAACGAAGTTAAACATACGTATGTGTGGGTACGCGCGGAACGCGGTTTCTACACATATATTATAACGAGAATTCGGTATTTCTTGTATAAATCATACAAGGTGTCCCGTTTGACTCGATCGTCATCATTTTTCCTTATCAAAAATATCTCGGAACAAAAAAGAAAAGGGGGAAAAGAAGAGATTCGTATAATTAATTCTTTTGCAAAGTAAATAATTCGTTACTTTTCCTCGTTATTCGTAAAAATGTAAAACATTCCGAACGATCGTAATCAAATGAAACATCCTATACATCTCGTAAATTCATACATTATATATACCTACATACATACATACATACATACATACATACATACATACATACATACATACATACATACATACATACATACATACATACATACATACATACATACATACATACATACATACATACATACATACATACATACATACATACATACATACATACATACATACATACATACATACATACATACATACATACATACATACATACATACATATATATATATATATATATATATATATATATATAAACACACACACACACACACACACACACACACACACACACACACACACACACACACACAAAATGTACATTATATATACATATACATATATACGTACGAATATACGTGCCTTTATGCGTCACCTAGTTTCTCTATATACCTATGCAGTTTAACAAACACATTAATCACTAGCATTAACGCGTTATTATCGCATTGCGAGTTATTGTTCTCGCCTATCTCTTTCTTCTCCACAACCATATGCATGTTCGTTTCTATCTATATAACGAACAATTCGAGATTAATATGTATCACGAACGTTTGCTGGCTTTAAATCATGATCTTTAAACTTTTTGACGTTTCGACATCCTGAATCCATTCGAATACAATGAAATGGATTTATTACGCGTATAATTACTATAAAACTTAAATATTAGGCACACGCGATAGTACCTATCTTATATATATATATATATATATATATATATATATATATATATATATATATATATATTCGTTATAATCGTTAAAATGTTTGGTCGAAACTGATCGCTCAAATTTAACAAAAATTGCACATTTTCTTTTTACTCATTTAATTCTTTCCTTACTAAAACTGACTATAGTCACGTGAGAAAATTCTATTGAAATTTTAAACTCTCTTGCTATACTAGTGCGAACTAGTATAGTATATCATATTATATTAATTTATAATACATCTACATTGTTTTCATACAACTCGTATGATAAACTAATAGTTTGGACATTGCGAAAAAGTAAGAGACGTTACACTCGCGACTCGAACATCTCTTACAGCGAAAAAAGCGTACTTACGGTTAAAATCAGAAACAAAAATGTTTAAGATATTTAAAAAAAGAAAAGATCAAATTACGAATTACGAAGACGAAATTAGACAAATTGAGGGAACGTTTCGGTTGAATTTATCGCGTGCTGTTTCTGGCGAGGATTTTTGATTTGGGTAATTCGACCATACCGATTCGATCCTCTCTCTCTCTCTCTCTCTCTCTCTCTCTCTCTCTCTCTCTCTCTCTCTTCCCTATCAACGTGAAATATTAAAATGGTCTTAATACGGATCTAATAAAATATTACCGTCTTGTAATTTGCACGAGCACCGGGCACCGGGCATCGTGCACCGTATATGCATATCCGATTCCATACACCTGATCGAATCTAATTCCATATTCCGTAGTAGCCGAGTTAAATCCCTTACGCTTTGAAGCACGAAATTTCGAGAGAAAATGTGAAAGGATTTAGCTTCCTCCTAATCCTATCAGACCAGAGTTCATACCACTGACCACACAAACAAGCCGAAATATCAAAGATATTTCCCCCACTTTCATCATAAAATTTTTCGTATTATACAAACACAGTATTCCATTGAACAAACGATCCATAAAAATTGGTATTCGAATGAATGCATTTAACGAGGATCGCTGCACGAAAGAAAGAAAGAGAGAAAGAGAGAGAGAGAGAGAGAGAGAGAGAGACCAGATACAAGAGCTAATTAAAATCGAACCATTTGTACAAATCCTATAAATATTTATTACACCAAGAAACCAGATGGAATGATCGAAACAAGAACGAACTCTTTTTTTTTTTTACCGATTACGTTACTCGAGTTAATGGAATAAAAAGAGAAAAGAAAAGGAAGAAGAGGAAGAGAATGAAAGAAAGAAAGGAAGAAGGGTAAAGGATACGGAAAATCGGCCATTCAAATCTATTTTCAGCAGAACCCTTCTCTGTCATGGCGCATCCCTGAGAGGTAGCTCGAGGCGATGGATTTCTCATGGAAGAAGTGTTTTTCAACTCTCTCTCTCTCTCTCTCTCTCTCTCTCTCTCTCTCTCTCTCTCTCTCTCTCTCTCTCTGTCTTCACGAGGCCGCATTTCACGATAAAGAAACTCGATTTCATTCTGTCGTTTCGTAAGATCGCGCGTACTTCGAACAAGACGAAGAAGAAGAAAAAGAAAAAGGACAAGAAGCTATTTCTTAAAACGTATTTTTACGCGCATTTAAATACGAACGTTTTGATTCGAACAACAAAAACGTATTTGAAAGGGAGTCTCTACCCACCCCTCCCTTACCCACCCGCCAATCAACTCGCCTCTTGCAATATTTTATTTCCCGTTAGTGAGAGTACTCTCTCATCGTTTCTTCTTCTTCTTCCTTTTCTTCTTCTTATTATTCTTTTAATTCTTTCTTTTCTCTCTTTTCATTCTATTTGTATTTTTTTTTTTTTTCAAAGTGCGAAAATACGAAAATGAAATCGTATCGATGAGATTTTTCGTGCTCCACTTTTGACTTTGTTACATAGTCTCGTACGAACCCGTAAACATCCAACGTTACGATTTACCGGAAATATTAAAGGAACTGCTATTCGCAAAATCGTCAACGATAAACGGTCTCTCTCTCTTTCTCGTTTATTGCCGTCGTCTCGGTTATCCTCCTATTGTGCATGTCTGAGCCGTTAAATATAACTATAGTTTCGCGAGTCGTCATAATCCTCTACGAATTTCACGTAGCTACTTCTGTTTCCTTCTCTCTCTCTCACTCTCTCTCTCTCTCTCTCTCTCTCTTTCTCTCTCTTTCTCTCTATCACAGAGAGAGAGAGAGAGAGACTCACACGACTGTTTCTATGTCTGATTTCACCCGTCCCAATTTCTATTTCTCTAGTCAAGAAAAAGGAACACGTATCGTCTTCAGCAAATATTCGTTACTTGAATCACCGAACTCGACTATTTTGCATTCGAGATTGGTCTGTGAAATTGGAAAAGTGCACGTAGTGGTCGATTTCATTCGTCGCGTTAGATTTCACGGTGTGATTACGCTTATTACTTCCCTTTTCAGTCCAACGATCTCGCGGGAACTAATCCGGAATTTTAAAAGGAGCTACGAACGTTCGTATAGGAACTTTCGACGAGGGAAGACACATTTTACAATTTATAATTCAAAAGTAAGTCGAGGAGATTACCACTACTTAAGACAATTCATTCTTTCCTTTGCTCTGGAAAAATGTCGTAACGGAAATCAAATTATTCGGATGTATTAATAATTCTTATAGAGGAAGAAGAAAATACAAAGAAAATATCCGTCGGTTCGACTTTTACCTTGGCTGAAGATAACTAAACAAGATGATAGAATTAACTTTACCTGAAATCAGAAATATATGACTTGCATTGTATTATAGATATAACAAGCAAAAAATTATGCATAACGGGCCATTAAAGTGGCAACAATTTCAATATTTTCATTCATTATGGATATATGGAAAGCATTCGTAAATAAAAGAAGAAAAAAAAAAAGATTTCCTTTCTGGTTACTTTTTCTCATAACAAAAAACCCGATAAATGTTTCCTACTTTGCACCCCCGTAAAAAAAAAGAAAGTTAACTAGAATTAATACCTATATGGTGAATATTTGTAAAGAAAAGATTTCTTTTTCTCTGATTACATTTTCTGATAACAAAGTATCAACCAATAATAAATGTTTCGTTCTTTTTCTCCGGCAAAGATACTCAGCTCGAATTAACACCTCTTGCCTCGATCTTTCTCAAGTTTGTTGAGTCCTTTCTTTACTTTACTTTTTCTAGCTACAGAAAATAAGATAGAGAGAAAGAAGGAAGGAGAGAAAGAGAAAGAGAGAGAGAGAGAGGGAGAGAGAGAGAGAGAGAGAGAGAGAGAAAACAACACACGACGAGTTTCCGGAGAGGAAACGAAGTCAAGGAAACGACGCGATAGGAATCCGACTTGTGATCGTGGAATTCTTTGTCTCGCATTCGTCTTCGTTCACTTTCACGAAATCAAAAAAAAAAAAAAAAGGAAAGAAAATTCTCGACGAATGTTACGCGCACTTGGGAAGATCTGTTTTACCACCTTCCTACCAATCTTTGACTTGCAATCTTTTCGAAATGTATCCCTTTAAATTCGCATTCATCATTTGGTCGATTGAATTATTAAGAAAAAAAAAAATGGTCTTCAATTTTCAATAGACGAGTTTTTAACGCATATCGTAAAAAAAGAAAATGAATGCATAATGAAATTAATAAAAAAAAAAAATAATAATAATAATAATAATAATAATAATAAGTTTACGTGTATTTCGTAAATATACGTATATATATTATTCGTATACATAAACGTAGTGGCTTGGTTTTAAAAGAGTCTCCAAGAATCGGTCTATTCGGTATCCCTTTAGCCTTACGGGAGTTACTCTTCGAAAATTTATTCGAAAATAGCTACTCCATGGTCTTAAAGGTGCCAGATCGATTTATCTCTCCCTACAGTTTCCTCATCTCAAGAAAAGGGATTAGGTCTATAAATATATATATATATATATATATATATATATATATATATATATATCGGTGGCTGACGTCGTTCAATTTCTCTCGAAAGGTTGCTAAACCGTAGGGATAGAAGGGCCCGTTTATTCTAACTTCTTTTCTATCTACCAGTTAAGTTACAGCATTAACTGCCATCTCGAGATTTCAATTGGTACGAAATACCAATTTACGATCACTGCTCCCCATCCCACCCCCTCTAGCCTTATCTAACCCGTACTTTACAACCAATCAAAATCACAAATCTGATCTAATCCGATTACCCTTACAATGTGATTCTTTCTAGCTAACTCAACAAACTTCTCATAATTTATTAAAACTCGCGTTCTAAATACTTTTTTACGAAGTCCAAGAGAATATTTTCGCGAGAACGACAAAGTTGTTGCAGGGGACGGTACGAATTACGGTCGTTTAATGTATGCAAACGGATAGAGTTTAACGATCTCGTAAAAAAAAAAACAGGGATGAAGGGAAAGAGAATGACAAAATCAAGAAGAAAAAAAAAAGAAGAAGAAGAGGAAAAGGAGGAGGAGGAGGAGGAGGAGGAGGAGGAAGAAGAAGAAGAAGGGACGTCAGTGAAACGGCTCGAGGGAAATCCCAACAACTAATGCCGCGCATTGCCGTGGACCAGAACGTGCCAAGAAAAGTTGCAGCCATCTGGCAACGCATCTAGTACTTTGCAGTAAAGCAACCGACTTCGGTAGCCGACTTCTAGCCTCCTGCCAACACAGATAACCCTCGTGCTCGGCGAAGAAATTGAATCTTTAGTATCCACGCTGTTTTCGAAGTTTACTTTGTTAGGTCTGATAATTGGGTTAGAGAGAGGACTTTCACCTCTTTACGATCTTATTTCAGATTCGGAATATAAGAAACCGATGAAGGTATTTGGGTATAATGGATATGAAAAAAAAAATAAAAAAATAAAAAAATAAAAAATAAAAAAAAGAAAAGGAAAGAAATTGAACTGTCGTTAACCTAACGAATCGTTAATTAAGAAAGGTACGAATAAACGATAGCAGAAGAATGATTGGAAAGGGAGAAAAGAGAATTGAAAATATTCTCTCTTCTTTGCCTATTCGCTCTCTTAGAATCGACTACACTTTCACGTCCCGTCTTAATTGAAAGTACAAAGGGCCAGTGGTTCGTTTTAATCCTTACAACGTTAGGATGAAACGAAGGGATGACTTTTATCTCTCGTGCAATCAGCACTCGTGCATACTCCTTACGTTAGACTTTCGGATTTATCGAGATAAATTTAATTTTGCGACTGCAACTACGAACCAAATTATCGATCTTCTCGATGCGATCGTAATTATCGTGGTCTTCGTTTTCAACAATTATTATTAACGACTGATATAACGTACAGTATGTACGCGCGCGCGCGTGTGCGCGTGTGTGCTCCTTTTAAAAATAAATCCTACTTAAATCTTGAAAATCAACGAAATTGAAGAGGTAAAAGAAGTGAAAGGGATTCTGAGAAACGATACTCAACGAAGAAAGATTAATCGAGTAGCTAGGAGGTTAAGGAATTCACAGTTCTACGTCGTGAATTCATTTGGTATGGAGGTATCGACAGATAAGATGGATGTACTTCTCTATCCCCTTATTTTTATCCCCATTTTGTTCGCTCGCTCACGAAACGATACGGTTACGTTCGACGAGAACGAATATTTTACGATAGAATAAAGCGATAATATCAAAAGAATAATTTCTTACCTTAATAATTATTCGCACGGATAATTCAATGAGGCCGCTCGTACGTCCGTTCACTTTGAAGTCTCGTCTATAACTACCGACGATGTTTAACAAATGATATTTACAATTAAACGTACGAGACGGACTACGTGTTGACCTTTTTTGTTCAGTACGCGGAATACTATATCATTGTTATTCCAAAAGCATACATAAAAATATACGTAGTAAGTTTATCCAACGGTACGTGTGTTTATGTTCTTTCTATCTTTCTCTCTCTCTCTCTCTCTCTCTTTTCTATTTTCTTTCTCTTTCGTCATGTTTTCATTCTGTCCTTCCACAGAATACATATTTTACAGAAAAATCCAAATGTAAAGACACGTGTTTATCCGTCCTGCTTCTTCTTTCTCTCTATCTTTCTCTTTTCTCATCTACCTCTCTCTCTCTCTCTCTCTATCTCTTTTCTTTTTCTTTTCTTTTTTTTTCTTTATTGGTCGCATATCAGGATTTACGAAATTGCCAACGATATTCATCTACTCTTTACGAGCGGTCAGACATTTTCTCGCGCAGAATAACGTACAGCCCGCAAACCCACGGAAGTATTTATTTATCGACATCGATCTATTGGAAAACAAAGGAATAAAACGCAAAACTGGATTATAAAGTCTGTATAATTCATCGCAATGATATAACCATTTTGTATGCCGCACTTTAAAAAAAAATTCGAGCCAAAAAAATCTGAAAAATGCATTTCGTTCGTAAATAATATAAAAGTTCCTCTTGGTAGAACGTTACCAGCTGCAATATAAAACGCACTCCGTACAGTTAAAAATTATTAATTGCAATTTTCGGATTAGTTGTTCCGTTTTTTTTTTTTTTTATCTCTTAATCTCTCCGCGAAAGAAACGCGATTAAAGGGGCAAAAAAAGAAATGAAAACTGCAAGACAAGCTTTTCTCGTGAAGTTGAAATTCCGTTCCTCCGCGCAATAGTAATAATAGTAATATACATAGCAGAGAAAGAGTATTTAAATTTTTTAATATGCTATATGTTTTACTAAAACGTTAAAATCCGCTCCCCGTGGAGGAAAAACCAAGGAAAATAAAAATCAAATTATACAAAATTCAAAATGTTCACCGAGCGCTAGTTATTTCTAGTTTGTTTAGATTTCAATTCCACGCGAATCGTTCTCGCTGCAGTTACAGTTGCGACTGCAAAAAAAAAAAGAACACAAAAAAAAAGAAAGCAGGAATGAAGGGAGGAGGAATGGAGAAGGAAGATAAAAATTGGAAAAATAGAAAAGACCAAGGGAGAGAACAGGCGAGCTGTGGTACGGTTAGGAAAAAAGAAAAAAAAAAATACGATTCACGTGATCCTACAAGTAACATTAAACGTAAAAATATAGAACGGGTAAAAGTGATGAAAAATTATATTGTATCGCATGTCGTTACGACAAATTGATTAATAGATCAATCAATATATATTCAGGACATAAGAAGAAGGTCTTGATAGCGTGTTACTAAAAAAAATAATAAAAAAAAATAAATAAATAAATAAATAAAAAAGAAAAAGAAATTACCGTCATTGTTCTGGTCTTTCTCTGAAGCATATAAATTATGTTAATCAATTAATTTTTTAATATTAAAAAATGCACTATGTCAACCCACGTAACAGGTTGATTCGACGTATATACGTACATACGTACACATATGAAAGTAGCATACGGAGAAATGTCATGTTACGGCTAGTGCATCCAATTTCCATGCCCAAAATGTTCAACGGCGAAAGCAGGAGGTCGCAGTTCAACTTAAACCATGTTAGCCGCGTTCTAAATGCCAACTACGATTTACGTTGACCGCATTCGTTAATGTATAGGTAGAAAGAGAGAGAGAGAGAGAGAGAGAGAGAGAGAGAGAGAGAGAGAGATACTCACACGAGTATGTCTCTCCATAAACGAGTGCGAATGTAGATGAAATGAAACAGCGTAGATAGAAGAGGGACGCAGATAACACGAGAGATCGATCGATCATTCACGTGCAAGACAAGTATTACATTCATTGATCGCATCGTTAACATTCTTATGGATTGAACGTAATGTTGGTTAAGCCGTTCCATTTTGTAAAATGCATTCGTTGGGAATATAATAGAATTAATTGAATACGATTTCTCGGTTAACCAATGAGGCACAATATTATTTCCAAAATTATTTTCGAATGAAACGAGAGAAAAGAAAAGGAGGACAATGCATTATTCCAAAAGAAACAGAGCGCGGATAAAAAGTGTATCGATAAAGGATAACGCGCGATGCAGTAGGAAGAATATCTACATAATTCCGGACGTCCGGCTAATTTCGTAGTACCGTAGAGTAGTAGAGTACTCCGTAACGAGTAAACCCTGGTGGTAGAACAGTGACTAATGTCGAGCTTTTTTTGTACTTCTTTCTTTTCCTCGCCAGTATCACCACCAGTATTACCACTACTAGAACGTGTACGACCATAAAATGTAATCCTAGCATATTACGAAAGAACGAAAGAACTTTTCGTTTCTTTTTTTCCATCTTTTTAATCCTTAAACAGTTTTATATATATATATACACACAACATTCCGTATACACCGACGATTGATAAATCGTGAACGTATGCGAAACCATGACATTAAAACCGTGATATACAAACAAACAATATAATATATATATATATATATATATATATATATATATATATATATATACAAACAACGTCTACGGAAAAAGTAAATACATAGTTGATCCGATCAATATAAGATGAAGTAGTGAAATAAGTATTTATAAAACGATCGACCATCGAAATACGATACATCACTTCTGAAGGCCCTTCTTCTTCTCCTTTCTCCCTTTTCTCAATCTCAATCTATCCCTTTGCCTGCCACGATGTATAATATCGGCGAGATAACAACGACAGGTTAATATAGTTTAGTGAAAGACGGTTGGAACAATGCCATCGCTTTCAATCCGGTTTTGTTCCGGCGTAGATGAATCAAAATTAAGCCGGTACCATGGACAGGAAAGGCGCGAGAATGGTCGACGTGGGAAAGGTGAATACCGAGATTTGCTGCTCGTACTGGTGCTACTACAGAAATGGCTACGTTCTCAGGCCAAGGATGCAAACAAAATTAAACCCGTGGGCTTTGGTGCCCTTAGCGCTAATTAAACTCCGCTCGCCTAACGATAGTTTCCCGGAAACTTCGATCGTACCACGCTAAGGAACCTTTCTCTATCTCGAAGCTACGAATGCAGATACAAGGTGCATACTCTTGACATGTGGGATTCATTCACTCTTATCCTAAACTAGATATGTAAACAATGAGAAAACAATGAGAAAAGTTCTTACGATCGTCTATATCGTTTTCTCTTTTTCTTTATGAATATTATTTTTCTTTCTTTTTTATCGTTGTCGAGTTTCAACGAAACCCGAAAATGGCCGTGTTTTATTCTAATGTTCCATATCTAGTTTGTTTGAAATATAAAGATAATCCTTTTAATTCGAGGATCAAATACTTGGGATTACTGTTAAATTCACGTTACACGCATTTATTTATTCATGCAAGCGAATAAAAACGTTTCGTTTGATTTCCCCAATTTCAATATCCTTTCCACGATAAATCGTTAATATCAATCTTGATTAGATATGAACTATATATTATACAGATATTATTAGGGTTAAAATGAAATTGATGTTAGATCGTGTAAACCTGAGACGATAATCAAAGCGGCCTTATCAAATATCTATTAAGCCTTGATTAAGCTTCGTCCTGTTACGAGAAGACACATCGAGTAATGGATCAAGATATGGATTTAATTAAATCCGAGAAAGTACGTCTCGAGATTTCAGAGTGAAATCGCTTAATAAGCACAAGCCTTCCACTTTCCACGAATGAAGAAACGTAGAAATCTTTAAGAGAATCTACCTACGATTATAAGAGGAGAAGTATGATTAATCCAAAATTAGATCGCCAAATCGAGTAATATCTGATAATTTGACATCATGAAACTGGTGGTAGTTCTTAATCTAAAGCTCGCAATTGGAAGTTTGATCCCGAATGAACGGAGCGTTATCGTTTAGCATGCAAAGTGAACACGAACAGTTCAACTCTCGAAAGGAAATTTAGTGATTGTCTTGATGGTCTATACTCCGCTCGATTTCTCATGAAACTCAGATACTCGATACCGATTCGCGAATGTGTGTACTCCCCGAAACTCAGCTTCGTCTCGTCTTAACGTGGAAAGGAACAAAGATTAATCTGCCCGAACACGAAGGGTAGTTTGCAAATACGATAGAGAACTAGGTACAACATCTCTTCGTTGGTTACTTGAACTTGTTCGACTGTACAATGGTGAGAAGAAAGAGAGAGATAGAGATAGAGATAGATAGATAGAGAGAGAGAGAGAGAGAGAGAGAGATACAGAAGTAGAAACAGGTACAGAGATAGATAAAGTGCCACTTTCTATTCCCGATGGATGATACAGAAGGACCGCTAAGTTACTACCACAACATAGTTACCAACATGCATTATATAAGCGACAACGATAACTAGACTATCCAACAACATGAGGATGAGAGGTCGAAGCCGAGAGATCGAGGAAGTGGGTACGAAGAGTAACTTGGAGAACGAGAACGCAACCATAATATCGTTAAACTTGCGTACTCCTTGACAGTTACTGCCAATATAACGTCATTAAGAATAGACATTGGGACATCGCTTTCGATCTAATACAGGTGTATTCTCTATATCTCTATCTACCTATCTCTATTTTATTCTCTCTCTCTCTCTCTCTCTCTCTCTCTCTCTCTCTCTCTCTCTCTCCTTCTATCTCTATCTCTCTATCTCTCTATCTCGCGCGTTGTATTCTCCGATGAGTTTGCGTTAGCTTGCGAACGTGACGCGTGCGACGTTTAACTTGATTGTAACGCTTCGTGCGACTTTGAACGAAGCAGCAAGCAGTACTCAATGTTCTCCCTCTCCTTCTCTCTCTCTCTCTCTCTCTCTCTCTTTCTCTCTCTCTCTCTCTCTCCCTCTCTCCTCTTTACGTGCTGCACCAACCATGAGAACTACGTTGAAACATCTATAACGAGCAATTAACCGTCTCTCCTTACCCTTCAGAATATTTGCCACGTAACCTGCTACGCGAGAAACTTTTTAACGAGAATCAGTAAATAATTTTGGCTTCGACTTTGATTGTCATTTATCGGCGCCATTACGAGTTCAGTGAAAATTTCAAAATTGGTTTACGATCGTACCGAACGGACGTATGATTTTTTTTTTTTCAAAAGATCATTGCTTCGTCCGAAACGAATTGTTGTTGATTCGGAAGTATTCACGACCGTTCTGCAAATTCCGGCTGGAACACGATCCTGCGTATTGGTTTAATAACGATTCTCGATCGGAATACACGGGTGGATTTATTTACGAACAAATATGATTGATAAATATTTGAAGTATAATAATTTGGTTGGTTATTTCGAACGACGATATCGAAAGAAATCCATGATTGAATGAAGAAACATATTCCGAATCGTACAATATTTGTCGTGGATATAATTTTATACGTTTAAAAGCGACGAATATATATGGAAGATTTTGGTTCGATGTTAGCACGGCCAATATAAAAGGGGACATCGACGTTCCTCTTCGGTCACGATCGATTCACGTGGCTCCTTTCGTAAACGAACGTAGTGTCGAGTGTGATGGATGAAAGGATTCGCTTTGAGATAACCGGTAAGTCAAGAGAATTCATATGTTCACTATAGTTGGTCTCGGTAGCGAGCCGCCGGTAGTCACAGGTGGTCGTTCCGTTCCTAGCAGCTTTAGAATATGGCTAACGAAATTGCCGGCTATTCATCACGTAGAAAACGCGAATATCTAACGCGCTTACTCTCGGACCTTGCCTCTCTAATACCGTTGTACAGAATGCGCGCTACCTTCCAATTTATCGTCAAACCGTTAATATATAATTATAATTTGTAATGAACCCAACCCCCGTGTCTTACGAGCACGTTCAAACTGTTCGGTAATTTACACTTGGCAATGAAATTATTTTCAAATGATATCAAAACTACCAAGCCACTTTCTCCGTTAATTTAAAGAAATCCAACGATTCGCGGAACATCGAGTCACTCGAAATCTGTATGTGTTATACATGATGGTAAAGATAACTGGTTCAACCCTGGATATACGTAGTCGACGTAACAACAAAAGAAATGTCGTTTGAATATACTCGTCAGACGTGTGAACAGGGTATTCATGTTTCGTCGGTTCGCAGTAACAATCTAGAACGTTAGAGAGGAGACTACATGTAACAGGCTTGGTTACAACGTTCCATCTACTGCAAAGGATTCCACCAACGATGGAAAGGGGTTGGAGGATAGGGGATGAGGTTTGAGCGAATGTTACACGACAAAGCCGTCCAACATAGTCGTCTTCTCTCGACTATCACAGATAGGATGGTACGCGCGCGGCATACTCCTCTCTCACCCTCAAACCTATTCCATCCTACACGTTACATCTTGCGTCTTATCTATCTCTCGCCGCAGATGCTCTCGCGTTGTTCCACGGACAACTTAAGCTCTGCGGTTCGTTAGACGTATACCGATGCGCACTGCTAGGAGCGATTTCGAGTTTAATAGCTGAATTCAAAGCCGAGCTACACGATATCGGCGTTTCAAAGACGAGACGCATGCCTCGACGAAATTCATTCCCCCCTCCGCTTTCTAATCTCCTTTGTTAACGCTCCCATGTTTCGCGGCTTGTAGCGCGATTACGAGAGTAATCGTACTTCAACGAATATTCGTAAAGTAGTCCTTTTTCTTCCCTACGAGTGCAACGTTAAAAATTTGTTTTTCTTTCTTTCTTTCTTTTTTTTTTTTTTTTTTTTTTTTTTTTTTTATATAAAATCGATCCACAATTTTAGACTACACTTTACGCCGCGATACACAAATTGTCCGTCGAATTTTCTTAAATCGATAACGATAGCGTGCCAATCGTCCCCATTTGTTATAGCGATTTTACAAGATACTTCCTACGATCGAACTTAGGAAAAAAAAAAAATTCAATTTTGTTCACCTAACGTAATACAGATATTAATTGTTATCGCGTGCCGTTCATCGTCTTTCATCTATGTAGATTATGAGCCAAGCGTGACATAGTTCTGTCACGTGCGTACGCATTCAGAAAACTGGTTTATAGATTGTGGCGGTGCATTCTAACGCATCCGATTTCATCAAAGGTCAAATTATTTTACTTTATAACGTCCATTCCTTCTCGATCGTCATATTAATCTTTATTAATGGCAACGGAAAGATGAAATTTTAA
The DNA here is from genome assembly GCA_918808275.2 of Dolichovespula sylvestris. Lineage (NCBI taxonomy): Eukaryota > Metazoa > Arthropoda > Insecta > Hymenoptera > Vespidae > Dolichovespula > Dolichovespula sylvestris. Next base: position 4,679,556 of record OU964972.1, read on the forward strand.
GATTCATCTTAACGATCTGAATTATTCATCGTTCCCGCTCTTGGGAAATCTTCGACGGTCGAAATTGAAATAAATTGAATTCGCATGCTTTTATAAATCGTCGAACGTCGATGAGAGCATAAAACGTACGTATATGCGTCGTTGCATCGTTTACCATCACTTAATTATCTTCGTCGAATTTTAAAAATCAATTGATCCATCAGGAAATATCGTACCTATAATGTATGCCATTAAACTGTACGATTACTTAATTAACATCGTCCCAAATGGAGAGAACGCAATTTATAAATTATTCAATATAAATGTAACTATATAACATCGTTATCGCATCGTATGTTTGTTTAATTAACGGTGCGAAGATCATATGCGTAAACATCAATGAAAATTCATTTATTTTATATTTGTTATTAAATAAAATACATATAATTAAAATGATCGGAAACCGATACAGAGCGAACCATCGATATTAGATAGTCGGTATATATGTATATCGATGGTAATCGCCGGATAGCACGCGATCGGATATGAAAAAGCAAACCGAAACGGAGATGCTCGGTCACAGCATCCGAGAATCCAGACACGTGCTTTGGAATTTTTCCTGAAAAGGAGACAACCCTGTGAGATCTAGTGAAACTCGAGTATAAGAAATTCAATAGCGTGTGTAGGATATGTATTTAGCTAGGTATATATGTATGCGTATATATACTCTCTCTCTCTCTCTCTCTCTCTCTTTCTCTTTTTCTCTCTGTCTCTTTGCGATGTTTCTCGTTATCACGCGTGAAAATGGCCCATGCAGAAAATCCGAGTATAATGATCTCGTATTATCCGACTTTGTTAATCGCAGTTGAACTTTCTAACGAGAAACTATAAGCGCGTTTCTGTTGAAAAGTGTAAACCTTACAAAGCTCACCGTTTTCGGCAAATATATTTTCTTTTCTTATTTTCCAGATTTATTAGAAAAATCCGATTTGTAAAGTTTCCCCTTCTCCATTAATGTTTCATATTAGTCGAATTAAAAGGAAATTAAAATGAGCATGTTTTAAAAGGCGATACCCCGTAGCCGACATAGTTTGTAACAAAAAAATAAAAAAAAAAAAAAAAAAGAATAAAAAAAAAAGTCAACGTGCTCTTGTGCGCATTACGAAGTTAAATACCCAGAAAATCGAGGTCTCTCCTCGTACGTCCTTTCTAAAGGAGCTTTTAACTAAAACGTTCTTCATACAGAGAGACTTTAGTTCCCCATCCTTACCCCTACCCTTTTCTCCTACTACAAGCAACATACGGGAAGAGAGCATTCTAAAGCTGAAAGCAGTTTAATTATGAGACGTGAATATGCATGAACTTCTGTCTGCATCGTTTTGTGGTTTTACGAAGGAAAAAATTCCTCGCTGGATCATTAAATGCATTTCTTTTCGATCACGTTATATCCGAGTAATTAATCGCATCGTAGCTTTGTATTGTACGTTGAAAAGGATTTCGTAAATGCAACGTGACATTTGTTGAAAAGTTAGCCGAAGAGAAAAGAAAAATGAAAGAGGAAAAAAATATAATTTTAATATCGCACGCATTTTCTAGCGGAACTTTATTTCCGAGTTTATTTTTTTTTTTTCTTCTTTTTTTTTGAGGAGAGAGAGAGAGAGAGAGAGAGAGAGAGAAGAAAAGAGAGAAAAAGAAAACTGTTCACGTGCTACCGTTAAAAATGATTCCGTATATCGAGAAGTTATTTTCCTCGGGAAAAGTGCGAAACGATAGCGAAAAATCGACACCCCGGCCGTCAGGTTTTTCGAGCTCTCGGTAAAAAGCACTAAAAGCTTGATCGAATCGGCAACGCTAGATATTTGAACGAGCGCAAAAGATTTCTCTTGGAAAGCGATAGGTTCTGCTGCAAAAAAAATTTACATGTGATTCGAGTGAAAAGAAAAGAAAGAAAGACAGAGTTAAAGAAAAAAGGACGAAAGTCCGAAAAAAACTTTTAGCGACGAAGAATAATGGTAAAAAAAAAAAAAAGGAAGAAAAGAGGGAAAGGTAAAACGTAATGGCATAAAACAACGTAATGACTTCGTTTGCGAAGAACTCGAAACCAACGAAAGTAATTCGGTCGAAGAAGAGCTTTATGAAGTTCCAAAAAAAAAAGGGGGGGGGGAAGAAAATAAGAAACAAGAGAAAAGAAACGAGAAGGAAGTAAAAGAGAAAAAAGGAAGAACAGAAGAATGGAATAAAAGCAAAACCAACAACGGGATAAAGCAGAAAACTTAAGGAAGGCACGAAAAGATGCGGAACTCGCAAAAGTACGAGAGAAGCTTTTGCGAAATATAACGACGACGACGACGACGACGACGACGATAGCTAAAACGACGACAGCGACTAAAACGAAGACGAAAACTGAGACGAGGACGAGGACGAGGAAGAAGACAAGAACGAACTCGCGCAACAACAACGAAGGAAAACTAAGTAGAAAGGTAAAAAGGAAGGGGCTAATAAAACGTCGGAAAGTAAATTTGAGTTCGAGGAGACGATAATAAATGTAAACAGTTTAGGCGAAGGGCTGCCGTGACAAAGAAAAACCCCTTTCTCTCTCAAATAAAAGGAAGAAGAGAGTAAGATAAAAGGAGGAGGAGGAGGAGGAGGAGGAGGAGGAGGAGAAAGAGAAGGTGGAAGAAGAAGAAGAAGAAGAACAAGTCCGAGAAAGTATCGAGAAGAAAAAGAATACAACTCACGCTCTCCATCTCCATCTCTCTTCTTCTTCTTCTTCTTCTTCTTCTTCTTCTTCTCTCGAGTTAAGGAGAATAAGTTTTTCAAGAGTTTACGTTAATAGCCACGGCGATACTTGGAAAAAGAAGAGAAAAAAAAAGGGACAAAGAAAAAGAAAAAGAAAACGAAAAAGAGAAAGAAGAAATGGGAAAAGAAGAGGATGCTGAAAATTTCTAAAGTTCGAAGACAGATCTCGGCGATCGAGAAACCAGAAAGTACCGATTTTCCATCTCTCTTTCTTTCACACAAACACACACACACACACACACACACACACACACACACACACACACACACCGGATTGTTCTTCTCGCCAATTTCATTCCAGCTATCCTCTCTTCGACCTTCCGGTTGTTTAATCGTTTTGAGCTGATTTCTATCCGAAGCTCGTTCGTCCGTGCGGATGCTCCACTCTACTCTACGATGTACCAAGAACCCTCTGCTGTCTATCTCCCTCTCCTACCTCCCTCCCCTTTCCCTCTCCCACTCATTTAACCCACCCTTTCCTCTCTTCTAGGAAACCCCTTCTAACCCCTTCACGGTACTTCTGGCATCCGAGCACCATCTACAGATATATACCGTTTTCCTCTCCCCCTTCTCCTTTCATTCTTCCCTCTTTTTCCTACTCACTGGCTGGAAGCGTGCTTCAGTGTTTGATAAAATCACCGATTGTCCTGGTTCGCTACGTTCGTGTTACCGAAGCTAATTACAGACGTGATGCGGATCATATCGTTTCTTCTCTCTCATTCTCTCTCTCATACTCTCTGATTCGCTCTCTCTCTCTCTCTCTCTCTCTCTCATTCCCTCATCTTCTCCTTGTTGTTAGACCGATATGGAAGAAGGTTCGGGGAAGGATCATGATTTTCTTCGAGGATACTCGTTCCTCCGTGCTAGAAACACGAATCCGTGCCATACAAGGGGAGAGAAAGAGAGAAATATATATATATATATATATATATATATATATATATAAAGCGGAGGATAGTTGAAAGGCAAAGATGGTTTTGTTAATTATCGTGATATTATCTGCTACATGATTACACCGCTTGTAATTGAGAGAGCTTGATTTATTACTATCACGAAACATAAAAGATATTAAAGAAATTATTTCTATCGTCGTTGATATAATAAATTGATTCTATAATACGGAGATTTTCTACAAAGAAATACATCAATAGTGAGTAAGAATATCTTATTAATTCCGTCGAATGTAATATTTGTATTCGCTCGTACTTTAATATCGCAGGTGTACGATGTAATGAGAAAAGCTTTCAAACCAGGAGGATAATCCAACTCGTTTTCTCATTTCTTTCGTTAAAATAAAAATTCCGATAAGTACCCAACAACGAATTAATTCGTTTTTACTCGCGTATCGCGTATTATGTTTTCGTTGAAAAGGTGCGTTAAAAAAAGTCCTGCAACTCGACTTTTTATACAGTCCGAGATTCAATTTGATGCCAGATGTTACTGAGAAAAGGAGGAAAGGGGATTTTATACGGTCGCTTTCGAAACGAAAGCTTTTATCTAAGCGAACGTCCATAAAAATAAATGGAAGATGGACAGAATTACTTCGCCTTTAATTACATTCCATCCCTCGTCACGATTTCAATCTAAAATTTGCTTCGAGAAGGCCGAATATTTCGCAGCGTTGAAATTAAATGTCCGAGAATAACCGGAATGCTTTTTAATTTTCACACAATGAGGGTTGGGAGATGAGAGGGATAGGTTAAGGAGGTGGAGAGAGGAGGAGGGGGGGGGGGGTCGAAGGAGAAAAAGATAATCGACTCGCGAGCTTTCCCACGTCTGTCACGTTGGAAAACACATTCCAAGCTCTGGGAATCTCGTCGAACGATTTTTTCATCTTGTATTTTCCGTCTTTTGATTCTATCCGCGATTGAATAACTAAAATTAATTTAAAAAAATATAATAGAAGACCACAGCAAGTTGCGATAATTATTATTAAAAAAAAAAAATAAATAAATAAAAGAGAAGAATCCGTAGAAACATTCTTTAAATATATATAACGAAATATTTTGTCATCGTCGAAGGAGACACTTATAGCCGCTCGTAATCAGGTTAAAAGGTTGATCGAGTAATTCATGAGCGAACATCTATACCGATGACAGTTAAAAAGCATGTGGTGCTCTTTTAACGTGGCACGTTCCGTGAGCGCGTGCTTCAAATATATTCATAACCGACGTCTGGATAAGCATCGAATTCAAAATGCTTTATACGAAAGAACTCTCTATTCTAGAATCGTATCATCAAACGAGACGCTTTTCAAAAATTTTATGCTACATTTTCATAAAAAAAAAAAAAAGAAATTTTTCTCTTTAAAGAAAAAGAAAGAATAAGAGAAAGAGAGAGAGAGAGAGAAAGCTTTTACTTTAACTCTGATCTGAGAATCGAATAAAAGTGAACTTCTACTATAATCGACGGAACGTCAAGCGATTAAACGATAAAGGAAAAGAGTGTTCATTCTTTGAGAAAGACAAAGAGGAAGGAACTTTAAATGAAGTAGGTCTCCTACTAAGTAGCTTCTATACCTACTACCATTATACAGTATAAGCTTAATTCGGTGTTACGCAAAAGCTCGATATACCTGAGATGTTTCTGATAAGAGAATAGGAATTTCGGAAATTTCCCAGAGGTAAAACCGTTCTGTAATACGGCAAATTCATGAGCATAGATATACATATACTTAGAATACATACATACATACATACATATATATATATATATATATATATATATATATATATATATATATATATATATTCGTGACACGAGTCTCATACTTGTAATCTAATAAAGACATCGTACAAGGGACTCTTACCGGTAGACTTAAAATTCAAATGTAACCTTATACCGTTCGATCTCGCATTAATGGAAAAATCGAAGCTGCCCATATGGGATCGAAGGGACTCTCTTACGATTCCGTAGAGTACACGAGTAAAATTTCAAGCATCCTTGAATGGCTCCCTTAGCGTAAGTCAAATCGCCCGTAAATATTCAACACGCTCGTGTCACGTTCTCGAACAAAAACCCTTTTTTGGCGATATGGGTGCAATTTGTTTCAAATGGTTGGGAAGAAAATTTTCGTTATTATCGTACGACGTGATAATTTCACGTAAGAATTAAAAGAATTTTTAGAAATCTTTACTTTTAATGTCCATCGCTTATCGCTTCCTTGAATGTAATTATTATTTGTATGGTTATCGCATGATTTCAAACATTTTCTGAGTTACAAAAATGCATGTACGATTTTCCAAAATGTCGAGATATATTATATAGATATCAATCACAAATACAAAGAGAGCTACCGCAATTTATTTTCGGTAAATTTATTCGAGACGAGAAAAAGGAAAAAATATTATCTCAGTCTCGACAGAGAAACATATTTTTTAACTCGGCTCGAACTCAGTCTCTCCTTCTCTTTCTTTTATATATATTAACACCGGAAAAACATAATTTAACCGAAATTACATTTTGCTTCTTTCTTGTAGTCGTATATCGTCTGATTTTCTCTGTTCTATGCGCGTTCATAAATTTTCACTCGTACTCTGTTTTATTCTTTTAAGGAGTAAGAGAGATATGCGATATATCAAAGCAACAAAATAGATGTGCTCGCGTGCGTGAACGGTTCCAGCCAATCAAGCCGTGCTTCACAGGCGTGAAATCAAGTGATGCGTCTACACCCGAGACACGCCCTTTTAATTAATTTCATTTCCAAGATCACAAGTTTCTCCGACCTCGACTATTCGACCTTTCAAATACGCGTTCCTAACTCGCTTCCTTCGACAGGGAACACCAATCTTCGAGCTTCCCTTCGAGAATTCTTTTCACTCTATAAACTCGTACAATTTCGAAAGAATTCACGAACAAATTCGTTTGCCACCAATTGAACACGATTGCCATCGGAATCAGTACATTCGATGAAACATTTGAGTTCGATCGTACATGTTAACAAAACTAGATACCTATAGGGGGGAAAAAAAAAAAAAAGAAAAAAACTCGTAGAGCACGTTTTTCCATCATTCAACGATGGAAACCGTCAAAATATATTGAATTGTCCGGAAGGTTCGTGCCGATTTTGAAACGCAAAAGATTAAAAATTTTAGTATACTTTTATTAAATTATTATTATTATTATTATTATTATTATTATTATTATTATTATTATTATTATTATTATTATTATTATTATTAAAATATTATCGGCACGAATTTTTCCAAACGAGCCAAATACATAGACCTAACGTAAAGAATTATCCGTCGATTTGAAATTAAAAATATTCAATTTTCTCGACGGGGAAAGTCATTCCCGTTGCAACAAAATAATCTACATCCAAGCAACATCTATAAAAAGAGAAAATAAATACGGCAACGTACGATATCAGGAAAAATCTTCTTCCGAGATAACAGAGAAGAAAATCGTGAATTCCCTTATGATTCCGTTATTCGAATTGCAGATTGTATCTTCTTAAACAGGTCGAAGATTCGAACTTGGTCTTACCTGGAACAAAAGAAAAATGATGGTTAGTCGTGGTTACATAACTTTATTCGATCATATGTCATCGAAATAAAATGCGTTTGCGCGTAAGTAAATTGTAGTTTATAAATCGAACGGCATTGGGTTAAACTATGAGAAGTCATTTGGGAACACGATAAAATGTTACCTCTGCACCAATCGATCCAGTACATTCGCCAAATAGTCACTTCATTTTCAAAATAGAAACCTCAGAGACGCAATTGCGAAAACTCGGGCGGCTGCAATTTAATCGCTAACGATCACGTTTCGCGCTAATCACACGACAAAATTCGTTTCACTTTTATTACACAGTCCGATAGTAATTCTTCAAAACGGAAACGCACCGGTGAATCGAATGAGATAACGTTGTATTATACTCTCGAATGAAAACGTGCATGAACGCGCAGAGAAGACGTACCGGTGTATAATGATACTTTAACAAAAAAAAAAAAAAAAAAAAAAAAAAAAAGAACGGTGTCTAGAGAACCGGTAGTATAATTATGCGTACTAATGCAGTTATTGTTTTTCCGACCGTAATTTTGTAGCTTCATCAATACTCGTAACTGTTAGGAAGGACATGAGTTCGTTGATCCAATGGTCGTTACCGTCGTGTTGGTGTTGGTCATTTCATAAATTTTGCTTTGTATATTCAATTAACATGGAATGTATCTAGAAAGCAACAAAACGAGAGAGATGAAGAGAGATAGAGACAGATAGAGAGGGAGAGAGAGAGAGAGAGAGCAAGAGTGTGTGTGTGTGTGTGCGTGTGTGTGTGTGAGGATAGAACTACTCGTTTTGTTTTCATTGCACAATATCTGCCAGCAAGAGAGCTCTGACGTAATATTCTGCTTCTGAAACCATTGTTCGCATAGAGCTTTTAGTACAGTTAGTCGAATGGTAAAATGTTGGCTCAAAGTGACTTTGCTTGCATTAACGCGCCATTCGTGCGGGATTAGCATCCGAACAGTGGCATGGTATTTATAGATGACAACGAATAGTCCCTATTACTTAAAGTATTATCGACTCAAAGTTAAATCACATGATTCCAATTGGCTTTATGATTGAAGTACTGAAATTTAAGATGTTTAACGTGTCGAAAATATGAATGTAAAACATGAAGAAAGGGGGGGAGAGATGCTTGTCGCATACTAAATCCCGTTCCTTAATATGATTCAATAATTTATATCGTTATAACGAGTTTACAAGTTGAAACGATCGATAGGAGTAGCTGTATAATGGACAACGAGAAAGGCATTAAATTCGCTGGCAAGCCGATAGGCAAAGCCTCGTGTGTATCGTAGCTAAGCCCTAAACTATTGTTTACGATCGACTCGATGCTTACAGACGTAATATTGCATCGCCAGAATGTACGCACTCAGCTTCTCATAATTCTGCTCTTAATACCTATCTTTCTCTCTCTCTCTCTCTCTCTCTCTATATATATATATATATATATATATATATATATATATATATATATATATACGCACATATTTGACACGTCTTATGGATACCGTTGATAAATAAAAGTATGAAACGACCCTTAAATGCGAGTTTCATGGCGGTTAAGAAGAAAAATTATCGGGTCAGTTGTTTTCCCGAGTTAGATCGGAGCCGTCGATGGTGAAAGAGAAGGAAAGTGTGGGTTCGATCGAAATGGAACGTCGTCGTACGTCATTGAACTCGCCTTGATTTCCACTTGAACGGTGATCGTAGGAAAGGCGAGGAAGGGCGTACCGGTTGCTGAGAAGAAAAAAAAAATAAAAGAAATGAACTAAAACGCTCCCCCCCCCCCCCTCCCCTCCCCATTCGATATCTTAGAAATACAAGACGATAGAATTTGACGATTTCGGAATCGTCAAGTATTCTTACAATTCGATCACGACATTCTACGAGGGATGAAATTATTTCCTCTTTTTTTTTTTTTTTTGTATCGACGAATTGAAAATTGTTGACAAATAATTCCAATTAATTTCTTGTGCAATTGAAGGACGCGAAAAAAAAATTAAATACTATCAACCACAAATTTGTAAGTTACCAACAATTATTACTGTTTTATCGCAATTTAAGAGCTCGTGCCTTGACTGAAATTTTAACGCTCCACGACCGCATTGATTTTCCATATATCATGCGTTACAGAATAGGCACCGCACGTGTCCGGAGCAAAATCGCTCGCGACAAACCATGTGCCCGCGCGCGCGCTACCGGGTTTAGAAACGCGATATTGTGACAAGCGATATTTATTACGTACGAGTCGTAACGATTCGTGGCTTGTTATTTATGAGAATCCTTTTTTACCAGTACGATAACTTTCCTCTTCTTTTTTTTTTTTTTTTTATTTTTTCGTTTTCCTTTACTTTGTTATTTTCCTTCGGGTCTTTTCTTCCCTTAGTTCGTTCGCTTTTAATGTCGTTAAAACGCGCATTTATCAATAGACGAAAATCTTTATAATATTATTTATTTGCGATAAGGATACGTATAATTATCTTCGTCTTGACAAGCGTTTCAAAGGAGCATTTCAATATGACTTTAGGTATGAATCTCGTATGGACACGTTATTCTCTTGTATACTGTACCGGAGGAAACACAGATACATGTAGTTTATTTGAAAATGACCCCCTGGAGGTATAATTTACGAGAGAGTTTGAGACAAAGAGAGAGAGAGAGAGAGAGAATATTAGCAAACGAGAAGTGGTATGTTGACACGCCATAAAGGTCTGAATCCATCTTAGTGAACCACGATGATCAAACAATGGTTAAACCGCCGTACTTACTTCGAACTGTGACTACAACAAAACTCGAGCATCAAAGCGAGGGAGGACGATATTGTACGCATGTTGGAATCCTTTAAGTGAAAGTATCTCCGAGTGAGGGAGAGAAGAAGACCTTGAATACACCGGACTGAATCTACAGTGTAGGCGAGTACGTTTCTAAGTGAGCCAGCTGCATCGTATGTTTCGCCGAAGAGAACAAGCAACGATGGATGATGCCCACGGGAAATCCGAAAAACGATGTAACGCTCGATCCTACGATTAATCCACCCCTTTTTTCCTCTTCTTTTTTTTTTTTTTTTTTTTTTTTTAATAGTTAACGTCTATTGAAAATTATTAATGATCGGCGAGAATTTATTCGAGTCGGACTCATATTCCATCCTACGATCGATCTTTAATAAAATTTTTTATCGTCGACTTAATCAACGTTGTATCAATGTGATCGATTAAATGAAACAAATCGTACAAATCTATTATAGCCGTCTAACGCAGAAAAAAAAAGAAACAAACAAACCCTAACACTTTGGAAATTTTTCTAAGATCCACGTCTGATAGATCGATGATTACGATGGAATATCGAAGAGATTTTTAATGCGGGACACTCGATTAACGTAAAAGCACAACAACGTTTCATAATCTTTCAACGTTTCCATACCATATCTTTTTCGTAGTTCTCTCGTAGGTTAATCAATTATTAGATGAATCATATCGATCCGATCGGATTTACTAATTTCACTTAACCAATGGATAATAAGTTAACGCGTAACATCGAACGTCCGACGCGGTGATAAATTAAGCAACGGCAATGATAAGTTGTTCGAGACCGTCTATCTCTGTCTCTCTGTCTCTCTTTCTCTTTCCGTTCGTATTTGGCTTAACGCCAGGCGCCTCTTTTCTTTTCGATATCGAAAAGAGAGTTCGCATTCACGATAACACCGAGACGAATTCTAACTTACGTCTCTACGTTTTTCCTCGTCGACGGCAACGATATTCCGAAGCATTTGTAATTAGAATTTCGTACGTGCCGATATCTTCTACGAGTCAACATTGTCACGTTACGAAACCCTTTAAATTCCATACCTAGCGCTTTAATTACTATTTACGGACAAAAAAAGAAATAGAATCAACGCTACTCATTTGCATATCACCTTCTACGCGAACCAGTTACATAATTTTTATTTTCCCATGGTAATGATAATTCACTTAATTATAATCTATTTACACCGAATACGAACCAAGGAGTTACCAACGTAAATCGATAGTTCTCCTCATTATTTCTAAGCCATCTAACGAGGCGATATACAACGGTTTTCTCTTTGAAATTATAATTTACTTCCTACGTTGTAAAAAAAAAAGAGAGAGAGAGAGAGAGAGAGAGAGAAAAAAGGAAAAGAAGGAAAGAGAAAGAAAAAAAGGAAATTGATAAGAGAAATAATTAGAAAGATCGTGTAATGGTCTGTTCGACAACATTCAAAACAGCAGAGCGCTTCGGTGCATTAAAGGTGAACTTAAATCCGATGCTATTCGTCTATTCCTTCTATGGAAAAGGGCACTTTGCTAAAATCCGTCTTACAATAATCGCTTAAGCTCTTCTAACAAGAGTAGAATAACTTATGGCTTCTTTGGGATAGAACACGACTAATATAACGATTATCTTCTGCTTGAAGGAGATAAAAGGAATTCATTCGTTACGTTCTTGTCAATTATTTTCAAAATTCCACAAATCCATAACGATCGAGATATCACAAATACAACGTTACCATTTTTACATTCGACGAAGCTACGAACATTGATTTCTATATAGCCGTCTTTGTAGCGATTTGTAAGGAAATTTGAAAGAGGCAAAATTCACGATGAAAGCGAAGATATTTCTTATTCCATTAATCGATTCCATCATTCGAATTCAAAGGAAACGTTCGTTCGTAAAATATTACTCAAGGGGAACCTTCGAACTTCCATTCCCGATTAAGATGCAGATATCGAAAGAAATCAATAGAAATCAAAACCCACGTACAAACACTCTTTTATCGCGCTAGCTGTTTGAACGTTCGTTTAAAAAGCTATTAAAAACGTGTCGTGGTCAACTTCGGAAGGTCGAACGAAGAATTTATTCGATGGCCAATAAGCGAAAGTAAAGGAAAAAGAGACAGATATATATATATATATATATATATATATATATATATCGGTTATTATTCTTGGAAAAATTGAATCTTTACGAAATTTACGTTCTTCAGAATAACAATCGTCCTTTTCTTCTTTTTTATTTCTTTTATTATGGCATTTTTAGACATACGTTTCCCCATATCGGACACCACGCGCTTTCGAAATATCGATTATAACCCATATCCTCTCTTTTTTTTTTCGACCGCGTTTTCGTTATACTTTATGCGTTGCTTAATGACCGGATTTGGTTTAGTTATATACAGAGTATCCGTAATTTATGATACGAAAATGTAAATCGAAAACAAGAAGTAACAAAAATAACCTAGTACTAGCCCGTTGATATATTCTTTTCGTAAAAAATCATTACCTCTCTGCTTTTATAACAAGCTACAAAATGCTCTGTTCGGTGAAACACGACGACAGGAAAAAAAAAATGGTCATGAAAGGACGATTCAATGGACTACTAGTACTGGCATGTGACTTTTGAAAAATTTCTATGTTTTATAGAGGATATAAATGGCCAGCTATATTTTTTTACTACCCCGTTCGATGTAGAAGCTTGTTAAAACAAACAAAAAAAAAAATGTTGAAAACTGTAACCTCTACGAAAACTTTAACATTTCCACTTAAAGGCTGATCTCAACGAAAAGATTATACTATTAATAAGAGAATTGTACTAAACTACTTTAGCGGGTGACCATTAATTAGTTAGTTAAAAATATCTCATATTATTGATCGTACTTTTGTTTTCCATCTATTTTCTGTACACCGGGGAGCTCTCCCTTTTTACCTTTCTTTTTTCTCTTTTCATCTAAAAGAAAAACATCGTGGAAAAGTCATTAATTATCTTGAAAGAAACGAAAACTTTCGTAATTCTCCTCGAAAAATCTTACGCCGTGTGTCTCTCCCCTTTCAAAAAGAGGGGAGGAGCAACAAACAACCCGCACGAAACGTTTCCCCTCGAAAGTAATTTACCTTCCGCCTGAATGGATGCCTGGAAGGATTTTCAAAAACGAAAGTATAAAAGGTGATAGGAGAAGAACAAAGTTTCTTTTCTTTTTTTTCTTTTTCCTTTTTTCTTTTTTCCTTATTTTACCTTTAGAAATAGCGCGTCAGTCGGCTCATAATTAATGTTCCAGGTTACCGGTTTGCACTATTAATAATGTCACCGCACCAAATGAGATTTTAATAAATTAATAATAGCCATTTAATAATTAAACCTCCGAGACATTTATTTTTTCTAATTAATGCTTTACAAAATCTTTGCTGCTGCGTACTTTTTATATTTAATGTTGGATTAAAACGAACAACGATAGGATAAAGAATAACGATGAAAGATGGAACCAAATTTAAATCTCGATCAAATCGGTAGTAAAAAAAGAAAAAAAAAAGGTATTCCCGAAACAATATTAGCCAACGCGGTTCGTCACCTTCTTTGAGATGGAAACGGCATTTTAGTAAACGAACCAACTAAAATACTGACTCAGTTCGTCCACGGGAGTCAATGTAGAAACGTGACTGGACTAAACTTTAACCAGAATTTACCTCCGGGCTTGAACCGATTCTGTATTTAATTTAAACAGAGGATCATTTCTCAGCGGTTCCCTAAGCGTTATAAAAACTAACTATCCTGAAACTTTTTATTTCGAAATTTAGCAATCGTCATAAGGAAACATTAATTAAAATCGATCTTTTGGACACAGCTAAAACCAAGGACGTTCGCGAGTATAATTAACGTGGTGACATTTCACGTACGATGTGAAAGACGGGACATGCGAAAATACAGAGAGAGAGAGAGAGAGAGAGAGAGAGAGAGAGAGAGAGAGAGAGAGAGAGAGAGAGAGAGAACATTATCGCGTTTCAAGGGAGTGTACCATTGCTTACCATATCGTCATCATTCATAATCCATAAATTCCATCTCGTTCCTGGCTGGAACCAAACGCGCGTCACATTGGAAGCATTACACAAGTGCATATCAGAGGATGCTTCCAAAACGTCCTCGAACACGATCCCAAAGCAACTCGCATGTGCAGCACGATTGTAATTGTCGGTTGCACGTTCAACGTCGTCTCTACACCTCTCGTTCCATCAATCTCTCTCTCTCTCTCTCTCTCTTACACGCACTCACACATTCTCTTTGTCCAATCTTCGTATCGTATCTCCTATGGCTTGTTCTTGTTTGTACCATTTCGCCCGTTATCAGCTAACATCACCGACTACTCTGTTTCCGACGCACGAACATAGCAACCACGTGCTCGTCTTTTCGATAGCTCGTCTAGTATCACGTCACGTGATCGGTTTCATTTTAACGAGACGCCGAAGCAACAACGATGACGTACGCGCGAATACAAAATCCGACATAGTTTGTACGATGTTTGCAAGAACGAATTCGATTGTAAATACACCAACGAATAACAAGAATTTCACGCGTGAAAAAGTATCGGAGATTTTCTGTCAGTTCGAACTAATTGCAATTATTTTGTACCCGATCGAAGTAAAACTTTGCGAATTTTTCCTGAAAAGAAAAAAAGAAAGAAAGAAAGAAAGCAAAAAAAAACGAAGAAAAGAATAACAGATAAGGAAAAAAAAAGGTGAAAGATAAAAGGGAAAATAAAACTCGATCGTTGAAGAATCAATCGCACCGATGGATTAAAAATTTTGTTTTGCACAACTGAAAATCTTGTAATGAAGTTAAAGCATCATCGTCAGAACTTTATCGACGCGTGATGGATCGTTCAAAAAAAAAAAAAAGAAATAAAATAACGTTGAAATTCTTTCGAAAGGGTGGATGATCGATCGAATGGGGATCTCCACATGGTCGATTATTCGAAACTCACGAGAGTTATTGCGAAATGAGAGTTGAACGTATGGAATGACGAAAAACCTACGAGAGGCACGATAACAGCGGGCTAATTAAAACGTATTTCTATTAGTCGCTAACAAGGCAACGCCCAAAACTCCCTTGCGCCCTCTTTTTTAATACAGAAAATTTAATTGCATCCCGTTTCGTCGTAGCCGTCGCCTACGGTGGCCCTCGTAATTATCGTGTCACTCTAACGAGATAAAAAGCGTGTTGCTGTGTCTAGTCGAGTTTTTTTCGTGACTGTAATTAAAGAGATTCTCTTTCTTTTTCGCCCACTCTCTCTCTCTCTCTCTCTCTCTCTCTCTCTCTCTCTATACACACACACACACACACACGCACGCACATCACATTTTCCTTATCCCCATTTTTCTCGAAAAGTTACGAAAGAAAATGTAACAATCGTTTCGCGCGAAACAACGCGTCTTCTTGAGGCTAGTCATTTTCCCGACGACGCGTAACTTTGCATTCCGTGTAAGCGTCACCGAGAAAAAAAAAGCGCCGACATCTACGTGATCTTGCGTCGTTTGCTAGCAACAAGTAGCACACAGTCAGGACGAGGGAAGGGGAAACTTGTGAAATAACGTTTATATATCGTATCGACTCGAATAATTCATGGTCCATTGTCGGCTCGAGATGTGAATTAAAATTTTTGTTTCTTTTTCTTTTACACGAGACAACGTTACAATGTTCCGTATGACGTATCTCGATGTTATTCGAACTCGAAGATCGAAGCGGAAGATAAACTGCACGTTGCAGTAATTTGCAATGTTTTCGATTCGAAATGATCTAGCAACGACCACGGGCCAATTGTAACAGCTAACAGTCGAAACAAACAGAGAGATATTTGTAGAAGCTATGAACAACAATAGCGATAACGTTAGGAGTGTAAACTATTCGGATATGGCTTCGTCAATTTCTCATTTCGTGTTGGTAAAGTAAACGCTTAAACAAAAAAAAAAAAAAAAAACAAATAAAAATAAAAAAGATAAATGGAAGAAACGTAAGAAGATATTTTTTTCAATTAAATTATTGTACAAAACGTATTTGCAAATAATTCTACGAATCTGACGGATAATGGCATTTAAACGAATATATCAATCGTATCGAAATATAATACTATTCGACGAATCGTTGCTAATCAACTTTAAAATTGTGATTATCCATTAATAGAAGGAGAATACATAACGAGAACTCAAAATCATTGGTAAATCAGTAGTAGATTTAACTTGCTCATAAACGAGAGAAGGATGTTCGGTTATTATCTAGTGCTCGCATGAATACTAACACATGCGCGCAACGCGCACATGCCTCGATCGGCACGTTGAGTGATTCGCACGGATGATTCATCTGTATATACAAGAGATTTGCCCGAGGGTGCGCCGATAATGAACTCCCCTGTCGGTTGTAGCCCGATGAACGATGACGGGAGGAAGAGAATTGTCGGAATACGCGCGTTTTCCAAGCCCCGAAATAGCACACGTGATCGCGCACGTGTGCATTAACACACGCATTTGCATACGTGCAACACACGTCATAGAACGTTGATGTGCATCGTCGCTGCATCTCGCCGAGCTTATTCCGCTACGACTTAAACGGGCATTGACCAGATTCTATGGCTCTGTCTACTATCCTACGAATTCTAACAAAATCATCGTCCCAGCTACGCGTAGGACGATTTTCACCGAGCGAGATCATTTGCGATCGCCTAGAAATTCGTTTCCGTCTAACGCGGAAACAAAAAAAAATATTTCCTCCCCTCTTCGTTACTTCGAACTTGGTTCGCGCTTATATGAAAAAAAAAAAAAAAAAAAAAAGGAAATATGTCGCGTCCGTCCGTAGCTAATACCAATGCCGTCCGTAGAGAAAAAAAATTCATTGTTTCGTAGTAAAAAGAAAAAAAGAAAAAGAAAGGAAGGGTAAAAAACATACGTTTTCCTTCGTGCAAATACTTTCTACGATAAAAATCGCAGCATATTCGCTAACCACCGGCATTACTGAATTATTCATATTTCTTCGTTCGTTATACGTCTGCACGAGCTATTATTTATTAAAGTCGTACGAACGAAGGAAAGGGTCGTGGAAAGGAAGTAGTACGTGGTCCGTTGCGTAATACATTCGAATATGAATATTAATCGACACGACGAACGTTCTTCACCATAAGCGATTGACAGAAAAGAGATTGTTTTTATTTATTTTCGTTTCTATTTATTTTGTCGTTTCGCAGCTGTTACCAAGGCATGGGGGCGAGCACGGGCGACCCTTTTGCCAAAGCTTACCCTCCAATCTCCCCCTTTCGATATCGTCCACGTTCGACGATCAAAATTGAGTTTTATTTCACGTCCGTTCGTACTCGCTATTCGAAAGCATGACGATTAATGCAAACGCGCGTTCATCCGATAAACGCTCGAAAAAGTCGTCCCGTTGTTTTCTCTATATTACGTATATTAAACGTAAGTGTGTCTAACTTTTTTTCTCTTTCTTTTCTGTGTTTTTTTTATTTTTTTTTATTTTTTATCCAAATTGATAAGAAAAACGTCATTGAAAAGAAAATAAATATGTTCGTTACGCATGAATTCTCATGCACGTGTCACTTATCGACAAAAACAAAACGATCTTATCGGACTTCGGCATTGTCGAACTCCCATTCGATTTATTTACTCGAATAAACCATTGCTACGTGTTTCTCATCGTGACTTTTGTGCGTACGGCTACATATATATTTTATGTATAAATAGCCGTCACGCACACTTGTACTTTCAAATGTACGGCATATCTTTTACGTACTACGTGTACAGAAAAAAAAATTATTATGGTCGTTCGAAAGTAAAATGAATAAACGGATATATTTACGATGTTTGCATGCGCGCGCGCGCGCGCGAATGCGCGCGATACAAGGAGGACAATACGATTGCATGATCATCGTTTAAACGGGAAGTTCAACTACTTTAACTGATCTAAATAAATTATAATGGCATAGGATCTTCGACCGTTCTGTGACCCCTTTAACGAACGCTCATGTCAGCCCAATTTTTCACTGAACGTCGCAATTAGATAATGATCCCTGCACTCATTTTTTATTTTCTTCCACTTTTATTATTCAAGGGTCATCAAATTAGTTTGCTCCGAGGGACAAGCGGTATACTATGGACAAGAAGATGGGCTGAACGAACACTTAGGAAAGAATAAAAGAATGATAAGGGATTAAACAAAAAAGCGAAATAATATATCAAAAACGTTGATACCGGACGAGTAGTTTTGTCGAAATTGCTCGTTCGTATAAACGGACGTGTTTATAAATAGATAATATTTTGATATTTCTAAAGAGATAACCGTGTTCATGTATCATTTATTATACGATCTATATCACTTGTTTTTCTATTAATATTTATCGATAATCTCAACTATAACTATCGATAATCTTCAACTAATCATTCGTAAACTGTTCTGTTTTTTCTTCCTCTTCTTCGTCTTCTTCATGGCCATTTTCCAAACTTCAACCATTACTAATTACTCCAACTTTCGTACTTCGTACCGTGAACTCGTTTCATAAGAATAATTTCGATAATTAGATTCGTGTTTTATTTCCCAAGAACGTCAATTATAATTTTTTAAGTCGCAGTTGCTCCAAGTCGATAAATGAGTGTTTAAAGTCGCACGTGGAATAAGAATCGTGGTTGTTGAGGTTAATTATTCAAATACGCAACAATGTCATTTGAACTATGACCGATAATTACAAACAAGCTTTCATATTGATTGGAGGTCGTAACAAAAATTTGGATAAATTTGGAAAGGGAACTTATAATTCAGGACAGACGTTAGAAAGTAAAATCTTTTCCTGATGCAAATTGGCTCTCTCTCTCTCTCTCTCTCTCTCTCTCTCTCTCTCTCTCTCTCTCTCTCTCTCTCTCCATCGTCGTGGATTACTCCGAAAGTAGAAACTACAAAGTAGATCTATACGCTTCTCTTCAGACTTCCGAAAATCCTTTGCGATTTATAGACTTAGGAATACGAGTGTACCTTCAGCTACTCTACGTGCGCCTTTACATAGTTTAGGAAGGTACCTTACCTAGGTCTCTGGTAGCAGGTATATACATTATTACAAGCAAATTCACTTCGAGTTGGTCGTATCTCTCCTTGCGCGAGTGAACACGCGCATGCACTTTCGGTTTGCGCCTTGCGGTTTGTTCTTTGGGATGCTGCGTGAGAATTCGAAGTAGATACTCCTTTTGAAACTTTGTTCCCTTACTCTTTACACCCTCTCGTCCTCGTAAAAAAGATGCCAAGGAACACGCTCCTGGAATAAGTCGTTTCCTTGAAAACGAACACATCGAATGAACTTCGACGTTTTTCAGCCAATTCGTTTCTATCTTTCTACGAAGTATAAAGTATATATATATATATATATATATATATATATATATATATATATATATATATATATACTTTACACATAGACATACCATACACATATTTCTTACGACGTATATACGAATTTGATTCAGATTACCTTGAGAAAAATTCCGATGTGTATAAACATTATGAATATAAAATATTGAATATAAAGTACTGAATGAAGAAATTATACTTGAAATGAATTATCCACTTTTAAACTTCATAATATAATGTCAAAGCCTATGAAAATACTGCGTAATCGTCTAATCAAAATGTACTGCTCGGTCGTTTGAACGTAAATGAAGGTAGGTTCTTACATCGGCAATATTGATCGATCGTTCCGTCGTTCTCGTCGTCCTTGTCTTTATTGTTTTACTAGGAAGAATGATTCAACAAGTGTTTTTATAACAATGTTATTTGTCATGACTCGTTGCGATACCACAACACACAAAAAAAACATTTTATACCGAATAGGCCACGTTCGAAAAATTATTCCAAACTTTCTAGAAAAAACACTATATATAATATAATACAATATGTGTGTGTGTGTGTGTGTGCGCGCGTGTTATAGAGTACTCGAGCTTAGCGTGACGACGGTAACCGTGATCAAGAATTTAAGGCGGCTCGATAGGAAACATGGGTCGTGTTCAAGAATTTAAAGCACTCGATAGAATACTTAAGTAGCATGCAAGCAGACAGCCGGGCACCATAATGCCTCTCCTATACGTCACTGTTTCCATTGTAGATCGTGTCAAGAGTGGGAACTAATCTCGGCAACCGATTTCTCGGCGCCTGGAAAGTCGCCAATAATGTAGAAGACCTACCCCGGATATAAGTTTAACCATCCCGATAAAACGATCCTTGAAACTTCTAAAGACAATGTCTATCTTCTCTCTTTTTCTCTGTCTCCCCCTCTTTTTATGCTGCAAAGGAGACCTTGGAAATCATTTGTATCAGAGGGAAGATACAATGTCGTACAAAATGAATAACAACTATGGACATTTTAGTTGCCACCTCTCGATGATTTTTTAAGACCATTTTTAAGGATGTTCGAGCACTTGAAACGTTACACCGTTTGTTTTCTCTTTTCGACAATTTTTAATGAATTTTTTTACAACGTAAGAAGGTAACTCGAAATCTTCTTCGAATCGCTATTATAGAACGTAAACCAATGATTTATAACCTAACGAGCCTCGATCGAAACGTTCAAGGAGTTTCATATTTTAACCATAAATTCGCGATACTTGGCGAGTCATTAATACCGTCTGTGACGCACTACCAACTACCGTAATTCCATGAATTTGTCTTTGTCGGGCAAACGAAAGATCATTAATCAGAGAAAGAAAGCTCGCCATTCGTGAGGAAAATTCTCGGGCGTTCCTCCGTGCCACCGTAGCTACGGGGAG
Organism: Dolichovespula sylvestris; assembly: GCA_918808275.2. Lineage (NCBI taxonomy): Eukaryota > Metazoa > Arthropoda > Insecta > Hymenoptera > Vespidae > Dolichovespula > Dolichovespula sylvestris. Next base: position 4,700,435 of record OU964972.1, read on the forward strand.
CTCGTTAATGCGAACTTCCTTTTGGAAATCAAGCACGGAAACACAGGCGATTGGGATTCTTGAGGAAATTATTCTTAAACAAAAATAATAAACCGGGATCGATCGTTCTCACTTCGTATTTCATACCAAAAAAAAAAAAAAAAACAAAGAATTAAGGAATTTTTCGAACCAAATGAAATAAGGGCGAAATAAGCGAAGTAAAGGGAGATTGATACGAACCGTGCCATGTTGAGAAAAATGAAAGGGAGAGATAAAGAGCGAGAGAGAGAGAGAGAGAGAGAGAGAGAGAGAGAGAGACAGAGAGGGATCTAAGGGAACGAAAGAAAGAAGAAGACTATCTATCCTTCTAAAACATTTTCCACTATTTCTATTTCCATTTCGTTAGATGGGAAACGGCACTGGAACGTCATCCCGGTATTCTTTCACTTAGAATCTTCCACGAAAATTTCACGAGTAAAAAGAGTTTAGCGTTAAAAAGCTAGATATAAAACCGAGGTTTCGCTTCCTTTTCCAACCAGAGCTATCTAAAAATCGTCTGAAAGGCATTTTGAAACATTCGGTTACCTGTACCTTTCTCCTATCGTAGAAATTCCGATTTCTATTCGATAAGAAAAAAGACTTTTCGAGGAAAATCGTACGAGGCAGTCTTGCGGTACGATCCGACGTTAATGAGGAACCGTGTAATTAAAAGAAAAAGCTCAACCGCAATTAGCGAGTAAGCGTTTCCCCGAAGCGTACCGAAAGAGGAATAAAGGCACTTGTTACGCGATATAAAACCATGGCTTTATGTGGTCGATTTAGACGATTTCACCCTTCTATTCGTCCTTATCGGGCTCCTCGACTTAAACCAGTGATAATCCATCAAAGCGTCCGTATTTTCACTCGTATTTTCCACTTTCTTCTTTTGTCCTTATATAAAAGGTTTACATAATAAAATGGTATAAAAACACATGGATATATATGTATATATATATATATATATATATATATATATATAAAAAGAAAAAAATCGAAAAGAGATAACGTAACTTCGTTCGAAACGTTCATTAAAGTGATGATAATTAAAGTACAATGGAAGTCAAGAACAATTACCGACCTTCAATCTAAAAATAGAGAAGAAAAGAGAGAGAAAAGATAAACCCTTTTTGGACTCGAACGGTAGGGTACAATGGGAAAAGCAATCAACGAAAGAATCGACCGATGTGTAATTATTTGTTGAGAAGAAATTGGTCTATACATTAGCCCAACCGCTAAGTACCACACCCTATTTCCACCCTCTGACCCAACATCGTCGGCTTCTCTCCGCTCGTGTTACCTTACTAGACTGTAACTTTGCTCGTTAGAGCACGATTATAGTTTCGAAGAAAAATCATCGATCCGATCGCACGTCAAAATCGTCTATCGAGATGTTTCCGTCAAAGTCTAGGGGAACCGAAGCTGAGTTACTGTACTCCTTCAAGCACCGTAGTACGATGGGTTTCCTCGAAATTGGGCGAAGTCTCGGATGAAAAGAAAGGAGTTTCGGGAAAGTGTGAAGGGGGAGGAGAGTAAAGCGAGAAACGTTACAGAGACCTATTACCGGATGTCTCGATCCTTCTTCCGACGAAGAAAAATCTTCGGAGCTTTCAAGCGTAGAAATAGAAAGAAAGATAGAAAGAAAAGAAGAAGAAATAAAGAAAGAAAGAAGAAAGAAAAAGAGAGAGAGAGAGAGAGAGAGAGAGAGCAGGTCGTTCTCATCCACGAGAAACACGAAGAGGATGGCTCTCCGTTACCTTTAGTCGAGTAAATATGGCCTCGGTGAGGACGTGTGCGAGAACATAGAGATACGTATATACGTATATACGTATATATCGTGGATCCTTATCTCATAGAAGGATGCCGAAGGCAACGTTCTTCGATATTCCTCTTCTTCGATACTTTTATTTGTTCTTTATGCATTGTTTGCGGAACGTCTACATATACATACCTACACACACACACACACACATATATATATATATATATACACCTACATATACATAAGATAACATAGGTTATTTGTTCCAGATAAAAATTAGTCAGATAAGTCAATTTCGTCATTTCTATATCGTTTAAGGCAAATAAATAACGAATGATATTTCGACGTATTCAATGTTTCGTAACTTGTCACGATGGACTATTCAAAAGTTTTCTAATATTCTTCGAGTGAACCCCCACCCCTGCCCCCCGATTAATCGATCCGATCGTTCGAGATTTCTTTTCATCATAAGCGATCATTATTGTTCGAAGTCTCCGAAAAAAATTTCACGTCCAACGCTCGAATATCTATCGCTAAGAGAATATCGATTGGCAGATAATGTAATATATTCGAGAGATAGTAACGATTCTATCGAGGAGAAATTCACGGAGTTGAGTCGAATATTAACACGTAAATAGATATAAACTCGATGGAACATTATGCCAATCTTAGAAATCCAGTTCGTCGTATATGAAGATTGGCCAATTATTACGGGCAATGCTCGAGGAAGGCTGGAGTTTGAAGCGACCTTGCACTCTAATGCAATGTCTCACTTCTAAGCATGTTCACCGCGAAACGGTTTCGCGAATCGAGTGTACGGAGTTCTCTCAACCGTGTTAGTATTAGTGTGTACCTGTAACAGAGACCACGAGTAAAAGAGAAAGACTGAGGGAATGGAGGAATAGGAAAAGGGGGAGAGGAAGGAGGAGGGAGGGGGGTAGCACTTTCTATCGAATCCGTAGGTACGTAGGTACTACATAGGTGCAGCTGTTGGTGGCTTCTCTCGGTGGTGGTCTGAATAGAAGAGGTAATAATACCGGCGTAGCAGCAGGGCATAAACGTCGGCATAAGCATTTCCAGATGCACCGATGTATGCGTTTGTGTGTGTGTGTGTGTGTGTGTGCTCGCACGTGCGCGTGCGTCTGTGTATGCATGACTGTGTAAGAGTCGGAGGATCCACCCAACGAAGACGTTGTAGTCGACGGTATATATATATGCATGCGGCGGGTGGCTGCATTAAGGTAGTTCGCCACGAGCAAAACTGGTTCTGAATGCACTTTGTGACTCTCTACGTGTTTCCTATGCAGTTTTACGACCTTTGCGTGGTTCTTTTGTCTCCCTCTTTTTCAAAAGTCTTCTTCGCTAAGTAAAGATGTAAATAAACCGCAATGTCCTCAACGCAAACGGTAACGATTAACCGACCGACCGACCGACTTTTGGACCTCCATCGATATCTTCGTTGATGGTTCAAAGGTTTTCATTGATACAGGAAAGACTTTGACGCTCGCACGCAACTGTTCTTCTTTTTCTTTTTTTTTTTTTTATATATATATATATATAGCATTGTTAACGATAAACTCGTTCGTTTAATCTTAACGTGTTACGAACCGATCTGGAGTAACTTGGAACGTTAAATTTTATAAACGCGTTTGCCTATTTACATTTTTAATATAGTTTCAGATGGAAAATCTGGATCGAACGGGGAGCACTAGAAGTGTCGTAACGTAGGATTAAAACTGACAGCTTCTTGATCATAACGTCGAAGAGACTACGGTAAACAAGTGTTAACCGTTGGGTGATCAATCACCTAGCAAATCCACTTTGCGTGGTAGTTGAGATTCACGAAACGACGACAAAAAAACTGCGAACTATATTTTTCGGTTTTTTTTTTCTTCTTCTTTTGTCTCGCATTTACATGAGTATGGACTCGAACGAAGCCCACGAGGTACAACCTTAACGTTATTATTTCGCGTCGCGCTGTGAGTATCCGAGTATCTTGTCTCCTACAGAATTCACAATCGTGAATAGAAACTTATAAAGCTGAGGGGGAGAGAGAGAGAGAGAGAGAGAGAGAGAGAGAGAGAGAAAGAAAAGCTAAGAATAAAACGTAAATAGATGCGATACCTTTAACCTTAAAATGGACATTCATGGATTTCAATGATTATCCATGAATTGTTATCATTATCGTATATTTAAATAGGCAAGGAAGAAAGAGGGAATTCAATTGTTATACATTTTCTATTCGCCTGCACTGATTCTAAGATTTTGGAAAATCTCACGACCCCATCTTAAACTATACGCTCTAGTATCGACAGTTTGGTATTAAAGGGTTAACGATAATGTTTCATGGATTCCGAGAAAATTCGCTGAGGAGAGGAGTTTAGAAGCAGGCAATAAGCAGGTAACTCGAGAGCCGCTTTCTAATCCACGATGATTGTTCGATATCGAGAGAAGGCTTATCGTTGCCTCAGGAACGCTGGTACCAGTATCGCTTGAATGTCTCGATCCATCCATAACTCGTGCTTATCTTCGACGCGACGTCGTACGTGGGTTTCCTGGAATAGACGTTTATCGCATCGTTTTCGACTGTCGCCAGATCCAAGTCTTTTCCTATAAACGTGGCGTTAACTCTCCTCAACGACAATCTATCATAGATCTCATCGTTTATCTCGGAATCATTATTATTCGACGCGAAGTTAAGTATTACGGGTGTATCGAAGAATAAGAATTGTTTCTCTCTCTTTTCTTTTCTTTTTTTTTTTTTTCTTTTAATTTAACGTTTCTTCATCGACAAATATTCCGCACTATTGAATGACCGCGTCTCGTATATTTTCTACATTCCCATATTTGTATAATTTATCTTTAATTTTATCTTAAAAACGAGCTCAAGTATTTTGATCCATTGGATATAAATCTATTATTGTTTTCTATGACACTTTGACGTTGACGTTGACGTGACGCAAGCGCTACGATATTCGCCGAACTTTATATATGACTTGCTTAGCAACGAACATGCATACGTGGAATTTCTAATAAAATTTGTACAATTAGAAGAAAGGTGCCTTATTGATGGACGATCTACGAAACATCGAGATTTCAATTTTAATTGGAAAAGCACGGCAGCGTTGGAAGAAGAGCGGACGCGAAATTCTGTATATTGTCTTTTCTCGAGTAAAGAGGCGAAACAGTCTCTTAACCTCTTTCGTCGAGCGCGCGATGTTCGATCTTTCAGATATTTTATAATAATTTCTTTTATACAAATGACAAAGTTTGCACTGTCGAACCGACGACGACAATAATAACGGCTTTCCTTAAAAATCAGCTATATCGTATTTATCGTTGAGTCAATGAAATATTCTAGAGATCGTTGTAGTCTGGACGATGAACACACATAGGGACAAACATATTGATCACAAGAAGGGATAATACGATATATCTTGGTTAGCCGCTAAAAGTAATGAGATTATCTAAATCGAATAATTTCCCAGTACGTCTATCGGATTAGAAGAGCCGCAACAGAGTTTAGGATTTCACGTCGAATCGCGTTGCCGATGTCGTCGTTACTACTGTTCCTTTTCGCAACACAATGCCTCGTGTGTTTCTATATGTTTCATTGAAAAAGAATCTCGTTTTTTGTACCGAGCTAATAATAATAATAATAATAATAATAATAATAATAATAATAATAATAATAATAATAATAGATTTTCGATAGGCTCTTTCGTTGCCTTTGTCCTATGAAAATTCACTTAAAACTGAAATTGTCCGATAGCGTTCTCATTGACACCGATGATACATTATCGAACAGAGAAATCTGATTAGTTTCCAACACAGTGCATCGTTACACAGGCAAGTAGGTAACTTGTAAAGTATTGCCGACATTTTAATTATAAATTCGTTCATTCGTATACCAATACAATTTCCAGGACGATAATATATATATATATTTTGTGTTATAAAATATAAATTATATATATATATATATATATATATATATATATGTACGTATGTATGTATATAAGCCTGTTCAAAAGAACCCCGTATTTATCCACCATGTGTACATATTAACTATCGATGAATGCTCGTTTCAATGGGAGATCGTTACTTTATTTACCAACCTACGTAGCTCTCCCCCAACACTATTTTAATCTACGTTTAGTGCCCGGTCCTATCCATGGACAAAAAAAAAGGAACGTCCATTGATTGAAAAACAAATTCGGTATTTACCAGAGACGATCGATCGTAAGACAATTTGTGCTTAAACGTCCCGAATGTGATGCGAGATAAAACAATTATCTTTTATGAACGATAAAAGAAAAAAAAAGAATAAAAAAGGAGCGTCGGATTATCGCCTTTTGTGAAGATTGAAATAAAACGATTGAATTGATTAAAATAGCGGCACGATCTCCCAAACATGCGTGATAACGAGATATAATATCAAGAGGAAAAAAGACGAGTGTGTATAGATCGCAAAAAGGGATTGAAACGTTAATCCAGAAACGTTAATCTCATTCGCGAATGATCCGAACTCATAAAAAAGGAAAGCCTAAAAATAATGTTATTAATATCTATCGTTTAACTCGATAAAATTTTCGTACGCGTTTTTAGTTATTAAGAAGCAAAACATGACTGTTAGTGATAATGACAACTTCTTGTTTTATTTTTCTTTTTTTTTTTGCGTGACAACTATTTACATAGAGAAATAAAAATGTTCTTCGTCCAACAAGCGTGGCAACTTTTGAAAAGAGTACCGACGCCAACTCGTACAAGAAAATCAATATAACGATCCCATTCCCCCCACCCATCCCCTCCCCTGCCTCGCTTTCGTTCAAGCGCGTTTAGACCAAACAAGAATTGCTAAGTATAAATCTACGATGGACATTCGCTTATCCGTTCAAAGTTATTTTTTTACGGAAGAAAAAAGTTCGGTAGAAGGAAAGATGGCGTACAACTCAGGTTCCTACGTTTAATAAAGAAGTACCAGGAATTTTGTCAAATCGTCCTTACCTCAGCCACCTCTTTCATCTTGTCCCTCGTGAAATATGTAACGATGTAAATACCAACTTAAACTTAGCCAGAGCTCTTCCCTATTTTACTGATCGAAACGGATGTCGCGTTGGTGGACAAGGAGAAGACGAAAAAATATTCAATCTCGTTTATCCTCTTGGTGAGACGAACGTAATATATATATATACTGACGATGAGGAGGACGACAACTATGACAATGACGATGACGATGAGGACGACAAGTAAACAAAAAAGAAAAACAACACGATTATACTACGTGGCACATTTCTTTTTCTTTTTTCTTTTTTTTTTTTTTTTTTTTCTTTTAAAAACCTCTTTCGTAACGCTTAAAACCACAACATAAAAGTTTTATTGCAAATTGGCCTCGAATGGTAGCCTGATTACGCAGTTTCATAAACAATTTCATTTACATAAGACCACTCACGAGAAGGGAAAAGCCAAATAAGTAAAAATTTTCATTCTTTCTCGCTTCGGCTTTATACGAAGAATCATTCAGGGATAGTTTGAGAACTTTTCCGTTTTCAATTTGAGGAAGTAGACGAGGGAAGAAGAGCTCAGAAAAAGAGGAAGCCATCTTAGAGTAACGTCTCCGAAGGAAACAGAGGATCCTGTCTTTCTTTATACAATTTTCCGTCTTCCCGCAGCTTCCAGATCACCGTTTAAACGTACTTTTCGTTTGCTCGTTTCCTACTTCTTTCAACTTAGAGCCACGGTACTCAAGCCATAAGTCCACCCATCTAGATACATACTCAGACGATTGGGAGAAAGAGAGATACTTTTACACGAATAATTCTGTCGGCCGTCATTCGTACACCAAATGCTTTTCGCGTTTGAAACAAAACAGAAAAAGCATAATACTCGTTCGACTTTCAATGTCCCTTTCAACTGCAAAATATTTTCGTGCTTTCGGTTAGAAGTCAGCAAACCTTAACTGATACACGTTGCCTCGAAAACAATACGTGAATTCCAGTTGGATCGAACTAAACAGAATCGCAAAAAAAATATATGAATATATATTTTTTTGAAATATCTATCGTTATACCATTGAAAATTTTCCACGTTTCGTCGAGTTTTAAACGACACTTTCAATCCTTCGTTTCAATTTATTGCACCCGTAATCAAATCCAGAAACATGTATCTTACGGGTGAAAATATGCGAAACGACTCTACGCGTTGGGGGAAGAAAAAAAAAAAAACAAAACAAAAAAACAATGCGAATCATTCGCATGAATTCGAATTTCTCGACGTGTATCCCTTTTTTTTTCGAATAGGACGCGAACCGAGCATAAAACCTTTATTTTAATTCCGACGGTCGAGATTTGGCTCCGGAACTTTTGAATATTCATACCACTTACACGGAGTGGACTGCAAAAAGGAAAAAAAAAAACAGAAGAAGAAGAATAAGAAGAAGAAGGAAAGAGGATTACAAAAACGTTCTCGCTAGAGTCTCTAACTCGGTAGAAAGTAACATTTCCCGTAGTGCTTCCGACAAGATGGTGCGCGCTCTCTCATTATACGATAAATATTCGACGATGGTCGGACAAATGGTTTCCAAGACATTGATTTCAGTGTCGATGAAAGAAAAGAGAGAGAGAGAGAGAGAGAGAGAGAGAGAGAGAGGGCCGCCATGGTATATTTTTCGGAGAGAACTTGAAACCGCTGCACTTATCTCGAGGCTTAAATAAAACGATTATCTGGGAATAAATAAATAAATAAAAAAATCGACAGAATCCTGATAAAACTCGATAAGTTGCGAGAGGGGCGAAAAGAAAAAGGAATTCGTCAAGTTCCTTTCGAAAGATTTTTCCTTTTTTTTTTTTTTTTATTTTTTTCGAACTCACTTTCGAAACTCCGTCCTCCCATACGATTTAGAAATCTAAACTTTCGGTAAGACGCATCTTGAGAAGACGAGAAAGATCTTCGGTCCATTTCCCGCTGCATTCGAGATGCAAATCGCATCGACCAAAGAGAGGCACGACAAACCCGAAGGGAACACGACGCACGCACAGAATGAGGAAAACGCGTTGTTCGGTTCGAAACACGAATAGTATCCACTATGCGAAGGGACGAGATGGATCTCTCTAATCTTTGCTCGCTGCAACCGAGTGTTGCAATCTAAATCGCCGGCCATATTCCAGCGGCAAATGAGAGATGCATAATCCACGGCCGCGGCTGGGGCAGCACGCGCGTGTTGAACTGTAATGAAGCGTTTTAAATGCAGCCTTTAAATCTGAAAAAAAATGCATGAAGCTTCCGTCGAGTAAGGAGAAGAGAAATGGAATAAAAAAAAAAAAAAAAAAAAAAAAAAAAATAAAAAAGAAAGAGAACACAAAAAGGACGATGAAAGAAAGAAAGGAGGAAAGGGGGAAAAAAAGCGAGGAATAAGAAGAAGAGAAAAGGGAGATAACGCGACCCGTTTTGTTCTTACGGGAGATTTACCGACCTCGTAGAATAATTGAAGATTAGAATCGTTCGCCGTTTTCTAGCACCTAAGAGAAAAGTTTCTAATCGACGTAGTTAAAAGAATATAAAAAATAAAAAAAAAAAGGAAAAGAAAAGAGAGAAGAAGGGAGAACGATTTGTAAAACTAGAACGATTAAATGAAATAAAAAATATAGGGATAAGTTGCGAATAAAATGGATTAAAAAGTGGACTGAATTGCGAAATAGGAATATTTTTGCAAAAGCGCGTTACTTGGGAGATTTGAATCCGTTACGAAGTTACTGGAGCCACGAGTTGCAAAATTATACGGTGTACGATGTGATGAAGAAGTAAAATTATAGCGACGCAATCCTCTCTTTTTCGTTTGTTTCTCTCGTTTCTTCTTTCTCGAGTTAACGCGGTGATATATGTTCACAAGACGTGACACGAGTAACGTTTCACTTTTGAAGTCAGATACGAAAAGAGGAAAACCTATCTCTGCGAAGTAGCATAAAATTACAGTAGCAACGCATCCTACTGTGGACTACAATGGGTAACAAGTAATGTTTCCCCAGAAATTATACTTAATTTTGTCATGAAGCTCGGGCGTTATAATAACACGTACCTCTGTGTGTGTATATATATATATATATATATATATATATATATATATGCACAGTGTAACAAATGCTTATAAAAAATTCTATTAGATTGCAAAAACGCAAAGATTAGCCGGTGGAAAATATTTAATAAAAATTTCCATTGGTCATTGAATATTAAAATTTTAAGTACGGAATGTAAATGTACATCGGTACGAATACTAATTTCCTTCGTGACAAATTATCCACGTACGTTTTCTGGAGTGTATGGATGTACGATTTTAACGGTCATTGAACTTGGATACAATCATACGTACGAATTTTTTGACATGACGGATGAGTCCTATCAAACAAGGAAACAAATTGTACCGCATCGAGGTAGGACTCGTAAACGAAATAGACTTTACACTGTGAAACAGAATTTGCTCGGTCACACGAGAATTCCGATTTCGTGGATCCTCTGTACTCTGTCCTCTCTCTGTCTCTCTCTCTCTCTCTCTCTCTCTCTCTCTCTCTCTCTCTCTCTCTCTCTCTTCACGATTTAAAAATTTGTTCACGTTTTTTCAAACTAATCCCTCTTTTTTTTTTCGAATGCGAATCCACGCTCGCTGCTTTAACGAAGATAAACTTTGTGCCTCGAACTTTTAATCGTTCCGACAAAAATTCGCAAATATCTTTAATAGACTATATTAAGTTCTTTTTTATAATAAGAAAACACAAGTATACCGTGCCGCGATATTACAACTTTCATTACTATAATGAAGATTAATTCTTGTCGGCTAGAATGAAATTTTTCTCGCATATCTCTGCCATATAATTAGAGTGCCTTACCTATTATCACGTACAAGTTTTATAAAATATCCAACTTATATAAAGCATCCAACTTTTCTATTGCTCCATTCGCTGGAGTTCTTCCTACGATCAAAGTTTTACAAAAATGTGGCTAAGAGAAACGAAAATGTAAGAGGAGGCTAGGAGAAATCTCGAGTGCATTAATCTTTTTCTCAAAATCGAACTTCTTGCCCTTTAAATCCTTTATAACCATGGGATCCATTCATCTATCGCGTACTACCGACGTATAGAATGAATGCATTTACCTATCGGTATGAAATTTTCTCATAACCCAGGTACGAAGGAACGAACGAACAAAGATTACCTCTGCTCGTGGTTAGAATGAAGTACTTTCCAAGAGCATCGATCAAAAACCACGGATAGAGTTATGAGATGACGATAATTTCAAGAAAATCTTTCTGACCGAAGAAATCTCGTTGCGGAATAACGGCGAGGATAAATATGTGAATATAATTTAAATAAAAATCGTTACATTATTAAATATGTATAACGTTCTGAACAAACGTAAATAGAAAAAGTTCGTTTATAAAAGTTTCATAAAATATTAAAGAAACTTGGAAAACGCGCGTAAAATAGTATCGAAGAATTTAATTTAAGGCTTACTAATTTCGGTGAATTCGCTTGCTCGCAATATCGCCATGGAAACAAGGGAAACGCGTTACGAATATAGGTAAACGCGGCGATCTCTTCATTTCCTCCTGCCAACCCCTGCTAAAGGATTTAATGTATTTCTCCCAATTTCCTCTAACACCGCATGCCATCGGACCAATGAACGACGACGACGAGTCAACACCAAAGTCCATCGGGTAACCTACATGTCTCCGTTTTTGCCAAGTCAAAAGTATCACGATCGCTTTGTCCCAATCTTTGCTTTCTATGAACGACGGGACCTCGATTCTAACCGAGATACTTTCAATATTTTCCGAGCGACTGAAAGGCTCGAAATAGAATTGCTAAGTCGGCGAACTCCATAGGGATCACAATCGAAATCTTTATAGAGGCTTTGATTTTTTCATTACATGTTAAAAAAAAGAAAAAAGAAAAGAAAGAAAGAAAAGGAAAGGAAAAGAACAAAAATATATATATATATAAAATAAATCTTTACATTTTTAACGTTTCTGTGAATTTACAAGCATTTTCCTCGAGCGAACGAGACCCGAGTTCACGGAGCTTATTTTAAATTATTTGGAGCGCGAAAAATTTGAATTATCGTTTATATATTTCTCATAGCGCGAAAACTCGCCAGCTACCGTCAGTAGCTGCAGCAGCAGCAGCAGCAGCAGCAGCAGCAGCAGCAGTAGAACAATTTTTTTTTCCTCGACGCCCCATCGATTCTCAATGTCTCGATTATTCTCGATACGAACAACTGGGTCGCCGAAAAGTTACATAGCCATTAGATTCAACTCGCCGTTATTCTTTACGATATAAATCCCCGGTCTACGGATTCTCTGATAATATTTCCCGGATGAAAATGTACGCGTAGTCTGTAAATGCGAGAAAACGAGCATAACGAGGTCGTGTATAACCTGGTTGATCTTGTACCACGGTGAACGGTGTGTGTGCTATAATTATTTACCTCGATATGCGTTAACCAGCCTCGAGTTTAATAGTTCAACCCGAACGGTTCTATCAACCGAGATAACGAACTAATAAACAAATTAATTATTTTTTCGCTCTGTTTAAATAAATATTGCTACCGTTAAATCTATCAAAATGATCTCGTATATTCGACATTTATTGTTTTAACCGAAATTGACTCGATCGTAGATAGTCGTTTAAAGTGGGCAACGCATTTGGGGAAACGATCGAAATCGATCGATCGATCGATTTTTTCGAAATCAACAAAAAAATAAAGATGCATCGGGTCGAGTTTTCTCTGACGTAAGCCTCTTGTTCCTTATCGAACACGGGATTCGCTTTATCTCGCGAGCCTCTCAATATCGAAAATCCAATTACGTGGACGTCTATGCTCGGTGCACGGTAGACATCCTAAATTCGTTTTTGATTTAACCGAGTGGTTCAGCATGTCCAGAACTCGCTCGATGGAGCTTCGATTCTCTGATTTCTGATTCGGTTACTTCCATCTCCGTGGAGATCCTAGGCTATAACCATGAAGCGAATTCGAATCGACGAGACGTCAGCGTGCTTTAACGTCACGACACGAGATTGGAAGAAAAAAAAAAAAAAAAGAAAAATATAATGGAACGTTCGATGTTCACGTCAATGTCCTTTTTAACGAACTTCAAAAATTCTGTCGGATTCGTACGAACGATTGATTCTAATCGAACGATAAATCATTTTGTTACGACGATCATCGAATCTAATTGAACAAGACACGGTAGAAAGAAAGCCAGCTATAACCATTTCCAATTAACCGCTTGTGCTGGAAAAATTAAGTGACAAACGAAAGTGATCGACCGTTAACAGAGGGATTCGTATAATCATTTTTATACTGATTATAAGTTCCTCAAACGAACTCTTCTAACATTCTAAGCATAAAGTCACGCCATTCGTATAAGTACGAATAAGATTAATCTAATGCAAGCGATTAATACATCAATACGTACGATTTATTTTAATGAACTATTCTTCCCAGGTGTGGTTTCAAATGGAAGCCTTGACAAATTCAATTTAAAGGAGTTCTTTCATCAAAGGAACATCTGCGCGCATTACGCATGTAATTTGAGATTATAACGGCCGAGAGGAGAAACTTCAAGTAGAATATATCGTATATTATTAATCATTATTCAAGTACACACGGTCTTACATATCTTTAGAACGCGCTCATTTTCTCCTCGAGCGTAAGAGAATCTCGACGTTGACACGAAGATCAGAAAGCGGAATTCTCGTACATTCTATCGGACGTTATATAAATATCACTTAAAAACTCTATTATAAAATCACGAATTCTTTCTGGATTGTTTACGTACAATGTTATTTTCTTCCTCATGATTACATTGAGGAACGAACGTAAAACGGACGGGAATTTTCCATATCGTTGATTTTAACGTAAACAAAATTCCTTTTTTTTTTTATATTGTTTAACTATTATATTCATAACGTATAAATGCACATATATTACCGTGTTGAATAATACATTATTATCGATAATCCATTTGTTTTCGCCAAATTTTGATAATTAAAATGTATATATATATATATATATGTTGAAATATTTTCACTTAAATACATTGCACAGTTATATTACTAATAATCGAACGAATTTTGTCTAACCTTCTCTTCTTCCTTTTTTTTTTTTTGTTTTCATCGGAAGATATTCCACCTCGGAACCTTCGTAGTATCGGAATGTTATATGTAATATTTATTGAAATTATAATTTTATCATGCGTGGCCGTAATTAGGAAAATCAAAGCGTTTCTATCTCCGAATTGCGGGAGAATTCGAATGGTTGGAAGTTCATAGACATTCACATTTGAGTATGTATATCTCACTGTCAGGATATCGAGAATCCAATCGCTCCTCAACTTCCACGGAACATATCCTCCAAATCGCGAGCAGCGCACGCCCCGACATACGTGTCGTCGTCGTGTTCTCGAATGCTCGTAATACTTCGTGCCAAGATTCATACAACGGTATGTCGAGAGCGACGATATGCCGTGTAAAAGCGAGCTCGTAGTTTTCCAAGAAAAACTTCGACCTCCGATGATCGTTCTGAAAGTAAGCCACGAATGATGAAAAAGATTCTTTCCCTTTCGAATCGAAAACGTCTCTACTTTTTCTCCTGTTTTTTTTTTTTTATCCCCAATCGTGCCTACTCACTTTAAAAGACCTCAAATTTTTTGCGACCTCATTCGAAATAATAATCAAGATCGGATTTTCGAATATAAAATAACGTAATATTTAAGATAAAAAATGATGGAAATACTATGAAAAAAAAATTGGGTTTCATTAAAAAAATTCTTAACATGTTAACCTCGAACTCTAGAAACGTAATTTTTCTTGCAAAATAATCGAGAAAGATTAAATTTTTATTGAAAAAAAAAAAGAAAAAAAAACTATATATATATATATATATATATATATATATATATATAGCAGAATTATAACTGATGATTTACGAATCCAATACGTACACTATAAAACCGGTTATTAAAGCACAAATAAGAGGCTCTAGAACTTTCCAACTTCTGACTTGTCTAATCAGATCTCAGAAAAGAGAGAAAGAGAGAGAGAGAGAGGAAAAGATAAAAGAAAAAAAATTGAGGGGGGGAACTCTCTCTTCCTCTCTCTTTACCTCTCTTTTTATCTCTCAAGAGATTTACACCTTTTACCGGTTGTCCGAGACGCAGTGTAAATTCGTATGACGCTGCAAAACGATTTGCGTTGCTCTAATGACAGGCCATTAGAGTTCTTAATGACGGACGATCATAGATGAGACAGCAAGAGAGAAAGAAAAAGAGAGAGAGAGAGAGAGAGAGAGAGAGAGAGAGAGAGATGCTATTACGCGTTAGCATGCATAACGACGTAATCATACGACGTGTAATGACTCGGCGCAATTGGCACACGAAAGAAAAAAAGATAACTACCGTCAATATTAAAACCAATATATATTACTTTCGAAATACATCTGATAGAGATTCGGTATCTTATGTTCGATCTAATTAAAATAAAACCGAAATAATATCGCGTACAAGTTGAATGCATAAACAATAAATTCTAATCAACTTTATCGGTATTAGAATCTCAATGAAAGTTACATTATCAAGTACGACGTTACTGTCATGACTATTTTGATCACGAACTTTTCCCATATGTGGTTCGTCGAAGTGGATGCAAAATGAGCTTCGCCAGCCAGGAAAATTGCAGGGAAATTGCAGGAAAACAGAAAGTGAGAGAGAGAGAGAGAGAAAGAGAGAGAGAGAGAGAGATAGACGGAAACTTGGTAAAGGGAGACTCGATATTAACAGATAGGCATACGGATAAGGAGAGGGGGAGGGTAGAAAAAAAAGTTGAAGGCGAAGAAAAGAGAGAGAGAAAAAAATGTGAATCTAGTAATTTCCGATGTAATAATAGCCACCCTCCCCCGCATCATCCACTTTTCCCATCTTCTATCTCTGTTGTTCCTTCCTTCTCTTTTTCAGCACATGCAAAACGAGTACGATAAAACCCGGGGATATTGCCTTATTCAACGGCCGTTGAACGCAACGTAGCGACTCTGCAAAGAGGCTTTGTCGTAGACTTCCCTCTTTCCCCATTTTCTCCGACACCCCTCTGATCGCGATGCAAAAGGGGAATTCCTGCTATATTTGCTTGCATCTCTCGCACGATATTCGAACTAAGAAACGACAGAGATACGACGAAGACGACTGACGAGAGACTTCGAGAGTGGCGATAGCAGTTTAAAAAGATTCGCTGTATCTAAATGAGGAGAGCGATAGGGCTGGAAGGGGGGAGAGGGCGGGGCTAAGAATTTTATACGACAGACGAGAGGAAGAAGGAAAGATAGAAAACGAAAAAAAAAACAAATCCGTTAATAAAACGTTAATAATCATTTGTATTCAAATTTATTATTAATTCCTACTGTTTCTACTTTCTATGTTCGACAAATCTCCTTTCCCAACGTACGAGCTTAGTCGAAAACAAAAAAAAAAAAAAGAAAAACAAAGAAAGAATTTTACCTCGTTGCAATATCCATGAATAATATTAAAAAAAAAAAAAAAAAAAATACAAAAAGAAAATATCAAAAATCCGTCACTGGATGATTGTCACTCTGGGAGTGCTCGCGGATATTTTTCGACAACCTACATCGTAATAGCCCATTGGAGACCATGCGAGATCATTGGAGAGCGAGAGAGAGAGAGAGAGAGAGAGAGAGAGAGAGAGAAAGAGAGAGAAATGATTAGGTCCTCAATGACAGGAAAGACAATTTCCAACGGGAATCGTAGCGCTATAGAACAATCGATGAGCCACTTGGGACACCAAAATACGAGCGCCACTGAAGTTTTAAAACCCACAAAGGAATAGTTTAAAGGTGTCGGATTGTGGCCTCGACTATCTCTCTTTTTCTTTACGCCCACATGTCGTTCTTACCGATCCCTCGTCTTCCATCCTTTTCCTTTCTCCGCAAATTTTATTCCCGTAAGGTTGTAACCTCGCTCCTTTGTCTACGTCCATATCCTCGAAAAAGACACTTTCACGTTGAATTCTTAACGCCAGAACACGCCTACCCTACTCTACACCCTCCTTCTTTCTCTCTCTCTCTCTCTCTCTCTCTCTCTCTCTCTCTCTCTCTCTTCTATCATTCCTTCGCAAGTAACGAAAATAAATATGCGTTTTATAAATATAACGCGATATCAAAAGAATTTCAAAATGAATGACTCGTCCATCACGTGAAACCTGTTTTATTCATTAATGCTAGTTTTACCAACGAACACGTAAAAACGATCGTTGAAACTGATAACTTTATGATCAACTCCACCTTTCTCGATATCCCTTTCTTCTTATTTAAAAAAAAAAAAAAATAACTGATTTCACTTTATTTGATCTTATGCAAACTTGTTTCGCCGATTAACATGGGCGAGGTTAAACGATCATTAAAATTGATAACTTTACGAGGCACTACTCCACCTTCTTGGACCTTAAAACGTTTCGCATAAACGATTTCTTTCGCATGAATCACGATTTTAAATTCAATCGTCCGTTTCGTCGGAACTTGTTTCACTAACGAACACCATGAGATATGACCATTAGAAATTTAATAAAAACGATCGAATTAAATGGAGACTCTATCCTCCTGTACCTCGACGACAGATTCGAAATGAAATTTGTTTATTTTGATACCGGAACAATTGTTTAATCTGTGTATCATCGCTGATGATGTAATGAAGCCTAACGTTTATACTCGCAAACCCCATAAAAGGCATTTGAACATATTAGAGAAAAAGGCATGAGGAAAAAGAGATAGAGATAGACAGAGAGAGAGAGAGAGAGATCGATCGATTTACAATTACGAGAATTCAGGAATTCGTAACTATTCCAAATATTTCGTTTAAGAAACGTTCCAAGGAAAGGAAGAAAAAGGGATTGGAAGGGTCGACGGGGTATTTGAAACCACGTTACCTAATTACGTACGCGGAGAAACGTGCGACAAGGACGAAAAGAAAAATCGTCACGAAGTTACTGGAAACTTGCCTAGAACGTTGGCACAAAGTTCTTAATTAATCCTATTAATTAGATACACTGTGTTGCAGGCATTCTGTGCCCGACACGAGGGAAAGAGAGAACGAAAAGAAAAAGAGAAGAAAAAAAGGAAAAAGAAGAAAGAGAAAAAGAGAAGAGCGAAAGATGAAAAGAGAAGGAAGGAAAAAGCATCTCGAATCGTTGGGTTTATATTCGTTCGCGTATAATGTACTTGATTGATAAAACTTCTCTATACGTGTGTTATAATGCGCGTTGCAGTTTATAGATCGGCGGTGCGTGACGACGACGACCGCGATATTAAATGTGGTTACTCCGTTCGTATGAATTCGGAAATGGAACCAATTCGTCCAGCTGTTTCGATAATAATTGACAGTTCGAAACATATTGAAAGTAAATGCAATAACGATAACGTTAGTTATGTATTATTTACGTTATACGAATTGATCCTTTTATGATACTTTAATCGTACGAATACCGAATGCTAATTTTAAACAAACCAATGCTTTTTGAATTGACTGCTAGATTATTAGGAAAAATTACAATATTCGCTGGATATCGTCTATCGATCGCAATACAACAGGAATTCATCTAACGAATGAGAAAAATGGGAACGATTAATAAAACGCGAAAGCGTCGATTCGGTGAGAGCTCTAACATTCTGAACGTACTCGTTCATTCGACATTTTTGAATAAAGTCAATGGAAATTCAATCGCATTTTAACAAATCCAACGAGATAGAAATATTTTTGCTCTCTCTCTCTCTATCTCTCTCTCTCTCTCTCTCTCTCTCTCTCTCTCTCTCTCTCTCTCTCTCTCTCTCTCTCTCTCTCTCTCTCTCTCTCTCTCGCTTATACATTTGTAGCATATACCGAGTAAAATATGTTCGAATAAATTAGGAACGGATTAGTAATAATACGGCTCATTGAAGTAATCAGTGTAAATCGTTGCTTTTAAGAAAAAAAAAAAAGGAAAGAAAAGATAAGAAGAAATGGAAAACAAAGATAGAAAAGAAAACGAAACAACGAGTGTCTATTCTCTTTGTTTTGGGAAATGGGAAAACTGAGAGAGAAAAAGACGAATGGAAAGAGAATAAAAATTAGTGACAAAAGGGGAGAGAGAGAGAGAGAGAGGGTGAGAGAGAGAGAGAGGAAGGCAGAGAGAATTTACCAACGAAAGGATTTCCGTTAGGAACGCAATTAAGTGCTGTAATGAGATTCCTACGACGGTGGATCAGCGTCTTTTCGATATACGTTCGTAGACCAATGTGAAATTCGAAAACGATCTAAGTTAAATGAACATTTTCTCTCCCACCTCTTATCTCTCTATCTCCTTCTTTCTTACTTCAAATATCTCGAGAAGAGAGCAAGGAGATCAGATGTCGTTCGTACGCCTAATTAAACTTTCGTCCAACCCACGACGGACTTTATGTATACCTGTGTGTGCGTGTGTTTGTACGCGCGCGCGATACAATATATACATGTATACGATAAATATCAAAATTTACAGGAGAATGGTAAAAAAAATAAAATGAATAAATAAAAAGATAATGATAACAATAAAAAGATATGGGACAAGACATAGAAAAATGGTGAAAAATAAAGAAAATAATTAGAGTTAGATAAAGATAAAAAGAATGGAGAAAATACAAATAAAACTGTAAGTGAAAAGGGGTGCTTTTGCTTTGCTTGCACGTCGCTCCGATTAAATTGCAAAGTAATTAAATTATGTATAAGAAGGTAACGGCCTGTATAATGCCAGTGAGACTTTCCGGGTCTTCCTCGAGTTTCAATTATATTCTTACCGAAGTCTCTAACACATTCCTTGAAAAGCTTCAACCCCCTTCGTACGAGTAGTTACGAGAACATTTATTCTTCTTTTTCTTTCTTTCTTTCTTTCTTTCTTTTCTCCTTATTCTTCTTCCTTTCTCGCTAAATAAAATAACGATTTTAATCCTCGGAGAAGATAAATATCAACTTATTTACCTAATTCGTTAAGAATGTTTAATATACTTCTATTAATTAAATTTTAATCCGATGTGATTGAACTTTTTCATCTATAGCGAGAAATATATGACTTTTATTGTCAAAAAAAAAAAAAGGAGAAAAAAATCTAAATCTTCTCTTGTCGAGATCGAAAAGGAAGTTCTCTATAATCCTAGAAAGAAATTTGAATTCTTACGTATTCGTTGTACGAGAAGATCAAAGGAACAGCAAAGAGCCCAATGAAGAAAAATCGGATGTCTAACGAAAGGAAGAAACGCCAAATTTCACGTACCAATTCCCCGATATATATATATATATATATATATATATATATATATATATATATTTCTTGTGAACGTAGAAGATCTAAGTACGTCGCTTTACACTTTTCTCACATTCCCATTCGATGATCGGCATAGAGCCACGAAGATTAGGATTGGTGAATCGGAATACGGACTCTACGATAAAGTTTGCATATTCCGCTCCATATAAATGTTGCTACGGATTCTCTAAAATACGTAAGTGTATACTTATATGTGTGTGTAAATACATCCGTAATAACATCTACTTCTAACATTTAGTTAGATGTCTAATAATACGTTTTGGACTTTATCTATATGAAATGACAAGATATAAAATACGATTAGAAAATTATCTGGCAACCCTCTCGGACTGCACACCTTACGTTAAAACTTCTTTAAATAAGGTCAAAATATATAATATGACTGCTTTTCAACGTGAAAATTCTTCGATATTGCGTACCTTCGGCCAAAGCGTCACCTAGAAAACGATCACACATTTTAGCGAAATGCCTCTGGCAAGAGTTTCATGTAACTTTACCGACGGTCGTCCGACTCGTTCCGACGTAAATTCGAAGAGGACTTTGGTCCCGAAGCACGTGAAACTGACGTGAACTGTCCGATCGGTCAAAAACAGACGAAATAAACCGACGAAGTGCATTCCATCGTACAACTGAGATTGAACGAGCGTCTCGTTTATACCTCATTTATCTCTACGTACGTTCCGAACGAAATAATTTAAAGCTTTAAATTGATTAGAATTAACGCATTTCAATTACGAATTTTAAATGTATTTTGGATAAAATTGTTCTACATTTATTCTTCGTAGTATTTCAAATAAACACGACGTTCACGTGTTTTCATTAGCGCGAATTTAATTCTTTAAAAAGAAAAAGAAAAGGGGGAAAAAAGTGAAAATGAAACAACGTGAAAAATGAAAAATATATGTAAAATTTTAGCGAACATTGAAACTCTATCAAATTGTTTTATAATTTCTATAAATATTTATTTAAATAAAGGCATGACGTGTGTAAGCAAATAATTTAATTGATTAAATTCATATATTTTTAAATCATCGAGCTGTACGAAATGAAAGAAGGACAAAGTTGATTATAAAGCCAAGTTGAAAATAGAATGCAACTTGACAACTAACTTGGTTATAAGTGTCACTTGCCTGAGTCATCTGTTTATCTATGCAAAATAATTGTACTTTGTCTTCTTCTCGACAACGTCGATAAAATGGGATGTTCAATGAGAACGAGCAATAAAAAATAAATTGTGTTTGTTGCAGAAAAAAGAAAGCAATATTTTTTTGCACGTCACAATTACTACTAACATATCATTCGAGGTATGTCATTTAATCATAAGCATCTTTTTAATAATTAATCATAAGCGTTTATCGCGTGATCGAGCGTGATGTTCGGGCACGATAAAACCAATTCAATTCATAGACAAGAAAGAATTAAATTTCTTTTTTTTTTCTTCGAGATTCTATTCGCGATAGAGTCGTCGAATTTATTCGAATCGATGCTCAGCTAAAATAAAATCTTTCTTCCCCATTCTTCATACGACTGCGATCATATCGGACGTGGAAACGTTCTACCCCTTCTTGCTTCTACTATTTCTCTCTTTCTCTCTCACTGACGTAACTGAGCATCAGACTGAAGCATGATGTCTGTAAACGCAAATTAGATCTAGAAAACGACTGCTTCGCGTTGATCGCATCGGTCCCGAAACACAAAGGCAAGGCAAATTGAATTCCGAGATTGAATTCCGACCAATTTCGACCTAATTTTCGCGACACCCTGTCGTGACCAAGCTTGACAAGAATTTCAGACAAGGGAAAGAGAAAGAGAGAGACAGAGACAGAGAGAGAGAGAGAGAGAAATTTCCAGAACTATCGGCACATCGTTCGAAATTATTCTACGGTCGTAACTCGCTTTGCAAATCGAACAAGACACAACGTGTTCGATTAAGAAAATTATTACAATTGCCAATAAAAGAAAATATTTATTCGTTTCTACGATAACCAAATATTATATTGCAGAACAATTACCAAGAAGCAATTGTTCGATAAATTTACTTGGATAGAATTAAACAGAAAAGAAATCACGTAACACATTATCTATTAAATAATGAATTTGTCAAATTGGCAATAAAGATATTTTTCTATTCTCTTATTTTAACGTTCCAAGTTTTTCGTAAAATGAAGTGAGCGAGCGTGATTCCGATTGGCCGATAAAATAATGGCGAATATCGCTATTAAATCAAACAAGTTCGTGCCACATTCAACATTGGCTCTAACAACGTATCCACCCTTTTTCGTGGTTACAGCCACCAGTATAGATCAAGCAGGCGCACGCGAGCGTATCTGGAATCGTTAAATTATTCTTTTTCTCGCAAATAAATCGCGCGAGCATCTTAGTAGATAACTCTGGTTATGGCCGCCATCAATTCGAGAAACTAAATTATCTCATGAATTTAGAAAAATAATCTCCGAGAAAAGAATGATTATGATGATGATGATGATGATGATGATGATGACGACGATGATGAAAAAAAAATTCTCTCATCGAGAATTTTCTATTATCATCACATTTTTAGCAATTAGAACGAATATCTCATATAAACCTTAAGAAAATTATATTATCTTCCATCATATCGCTTTAATTTTTCTACAATTGCCGAAAAATAATTTTATGTTATTAAAATTTTAGTTTTAATGATATTATATTTAATTTATAAATTATCAGAATCAATTATTAATGTTAATAATATTATATTTAAATAATTTCATGATAATGCGCAAAATTGGCGTTATAAATGTTCGTACGAAGATATAATGCTCCCTCCGTACGCATTAATAATTAATAAGCTCGATAAAA
Organism: Dolichovespula sylvestris; assembly: GCA_918808275.2. Classification (NCBI taxonomy): domain Eukaryota; kingdom Metazoa; phylum Arthropoda; class Insecta; order Hymenoptera; family Vespidae; genus Dolichovespula; species Dolichovespula sylvestris. The sequence goes on from OU964972.1 coordinate 4,723,439, forward strand.
GTTATAAGTGTGTACCACCGGATCCCCCTCTATGAATCATTATTTTTAAACATAAATATCATGACAAAAATCGCGTTACGATAGTAAATTATTGTTATTGATTAATGGGGAAAAAAAAAAAAAAGAATAGAAAAAAAAGGCAAGAGAGAAGTTTATTATCGGTATCAGTTCCCTCTGCAAAATTATGAAAACTCTTTCGCGCTGGAAATCGAAATAAATCGAGTTATAAATAAAATCGATATCGTGGGCAAATTTTTGCATTAAAAAAATTTCGTTCACGGCGGTGATCACGAGCGTCGATCGGAAACGTACAGGTGTTCTATATTTTCGCGAAGCTAATCCTTTCCGACAAATTGGATCCCCCGTGAGACACCGTTAAATCATCGAAATCGAATCACGCGCGAGATTATTTTTGAAGGAAGAGATTCGTCGAGGGGCGAGTGGCGGGGGGAAATAACTAGAACGAGTCTCGTACACGCTTAGCGAGAACACCGAATCGTTGGATCTTTAAAACGAACGTCTGCAAACGATATTAGATGTTCGATAAAAGTCGAAGAGAAAAATCCGAAAGGATCTTTACCGTCTCTTCGAGAAATTTCTATGAAATTTATCGAATCGAGGAGAGGGCGCTTTAATTTCGCACGATATAAGCGTATTTTCCGAGCACTCTTGAACACAGAGAAATAGATTAGAAGACGTTAAAAGCGAAAGCACGTACCGGTCACATTTTCCAATTACGTACGTGTACGCGAGTAGTTTGGGCCACGCTCCCGTGAAGTCCCTTTTTCGATGCTACGATATCCTCGGGATATCGGCACGAGGTACTCTAGTTCTTTCTTCTTTTTTTCTTTTTTTTTTTTTTTCTATACCTCCGTTTAACCTATTTCGACATTGTAAAAATCCTTACACGTTCGATGATAAAGATCGCGAGAAGAAAGGACGCGTTCCCGAGCTTTTCTTTAAATTAATATAACGCATATATAGACGAACAAGAAGAAGAGAAGAGAAACTGAGATTGCGCAAGATGAAATTCGCACTACTCGCTCGTTCTAATTTTAAAGATCGGCTACACGCTCCGGTAATTTTATCAACCCAATGCAACCGCGAGTGTACTTTCTCTACACCTGTCGATCGCTATTTCGATTAAAACGCACACAATACTTTAATAATTAACGTGAACGTTTAATCATGGATCTTATATTCCTCGTGGATTTTTTTTTTTTTTTTTATAAATATTCGATATTGCAAATTTTAGAAAAGATAAACGAGGTTCTAAAACATGTAACACGCACCTTCCATGTAATACCACAGCTTCGTCTCTATTTAAAAACGTTTCTCAAATTTCGTATCAAGTAACTATACAAACGAATATATTTTCGGGACATCTGTTGCGCACGTGAGTTACGAATCAACCATAAGGCAGCTCACACACCGTTACAACGCTTTCTACGTTTTAATTTATTCTACTATCTTTAATGTATTTACACAACGTTCGCCATCAACCGATAAAGTTGTTTTATTCTACATTCGTATAAAGCTACGTCGATAATATCCTCATAATTTCTCGTCTTATCGATAATATTATATTTATATATATTATTATATATAATACATATATATATATACACATCTAATCTGTAGGTAATCAATAATTCATTAATCCGTCGATAATCCGTAATTTTCTAATATCGACCAAGTTTGTTCTTTGATCTTAGAAATAAAATAAATAAATTGGTCGATGTGTCCTAATTATAAAATAAATACTAACGATTAAAATAATAGTTCAAAAGTTATCTTATGAAACACCGTCCAGACTAACAAGAGAACAATGGCCAAGAGACAAGTGAGTCGAGGTCGGAAAAGTAATTTCCACGACGAAACTATAAAACGCGCGCTCTTTGAGAACTACGATTGCGTAGTAGAACGTGAAAAATACAATGAAGATTTCACCCGATCATTATACGGGGAAAAAAGATAACACGTGCGATAAAAAAGTATTGATAATTACAATGGAGCAAAGCTCTGCAAACTATTTCTTTCCTTTGTACATTTTTTTTGGCATCGTTCATTCTCGACAAAGCACTGCCTTTCGATTTAAATTTTTAAAACAAAGGACGCGATATACGTGAAAGTCTCTCCTATTCGCCAAAACAACTGCGACGATTCAACGGACCAATCGCGAACAGGCGTCAGGAGAATCGCTAGACGGCGCGTGTTTCGACGACCTCGCTAAAACGCGGACATGTTTGATTGATCCAAAAAACGTATATTGAATTATATCGTAAATCCACATACGAAAGATTGGAATAAAAAGGAGGCTGAGAAGAAGGGTAAATGAAATAACGAAACAGAAAAGGAAAAAAGAAAACAAAAAAAAAATGACTCACCTTTTCGAGACATTCCTGTCCGATGGCTTTGGGGTCGACCTGAACCTCGAGGATGACGGAATTGGCCTGGCTCACGAGGCACCACATATTTCTTCCTCTCTTACCACCAAGACAGCTTCAACGGGGGAGACAGTAAACAGGTATTTCGTTACGAATCCCGTGACACTGTGTTGAAAGAAAGGGAAAAAGGAAGGACGGGGTACATAAAGGAATAAGAAAAAATAAACAACACTCGATGTAATATGCCCTTGACAGAGAACGATTGTAGGGAGCTCTTCTTATGATGATGACAACAAATAAACGACAGACCTCTCCTTCGGCGTTTTCTCGCTTTCAATCCGAATACGATAGTAATAGGACGGTCTCGCGTCCGTTGTCATAACCAGAATAATTTTTTTTTTTAAAATGCTCCTACCCGCACACCTGTCACCGCGTATGCGCACGCGACGACAACCTTCTCGTAGGTCGGCAACGTGCTCACGCTTCCACCGAACGAAAGCGTCTCGTCGTCTTCCATTTCTCGGCGCGGAATGACAGACTGAGACTCCGTTCCGCTTGGCGTGGATTAGTTCGCAAAATCGAATCACCTTCCGGCGACTATCGAATGGCGCTACTTGCGCCCGCGACGCACGCACGTATTTACAACGCGTCGGCTACCAAAGGACTATCGCGCGGTGGAGCGGGGATATTCTCGCGTACCTGCACAGCTGATTTCCCCCACCACCATCGTACCTTGGATTGTATACGCACCAACGGGGAGAGCCACGAACGTTGGCCAATCGCGTGCCTCTATCGACGCGTCATCTTGTGCCTTCTTGACGAATCCCCGATTTGATACATATATTTATACTATTTCGAAACGTACTTTAAGAATTTCTACCTTCGAGGGAAGAAAAGAGCTTGGAATTTACGATATTTATTCGCTTTAAGTATTTCGTATTAATATCTTTGAAGAGAAACCTTTTTTCTTTCTTTTTTTTTTACGAATTGAGAAAGTACGACGTGATCGAATTTCGACGATTTTTCTCTTACTCGCGTGATGTGTATCACGCATGCTTCGAACGCTGCGGGTACGCGTCAAAAAGTTACAGTGTATACATTTCTCAAGGTCGTGCGTTTCTTAATTATGCAATCGTAAAAATGAAGGATAATGTATATTAAACTTATATAAAATGGAATGAAAGTAAGTATTCAATAATGTTGCAATGTATGATGATGTTCTAATAACATGTCAAAAATACTACAACCACTATTGTGATATAAAATATGAATCGGAAAACACGGTGTTACCGTTTTTTTTCTTTTTTATTTTTTTTCTTTTTCGAACATTAATACTGTACAGACAATCAACCAACTTACAGAGACAGGGTATACACGCGAGGCAAGCTTACCCATATCGTTAAACTTAACAAAGCATATAATATTTAAGGAATATTATATTTCTACATCGTCGCAAGGTTTACGTTGGATTGGGAGCTTGTTTGTAAACCTAGAGAGGTTGTAGATGACACAAATATGTTTTTTGTCCTCGATGTTACAGATCATGGAATGACATCTACCAACATACATTAACATTATACAATTTTTTACCATCACCTTAAACAGTACTAATAAACATCCGTGTTTAAACTTCTATCTGTCGTCTCTAGGCCTTGAAACGGCAGGTAGAGAAAGTTCCGTTACTTTAACCTCTTCCATTATCCTTACTGTGCTAATTCTGTGACTGTTTATATTGGTGGTTGAAGCTTGGTAATAACATAGTTACATTTATTGTCTTGTAACAATTGCAGGAAAGACTCTAAGAATTTAAATATAACTGTCTATGACTAAACAGTACATGTATAGAATTCCTGATCAACATATAACGGTGATAAATATGTTTTAAGATACGATATAGCAAAGAATACTTAATGTACATGTATAGCATAAAATGTAATATTTATAATCGTTGAATACATTTCTTAGAGTTTACATTTCTGCGCGATAATTCATGTGCAATTGTGGTTTAATGTCGTACACCAACTCCAAGATTTTATACATTACCTAATTACAAACAATAAATACATTGTTCTTAAAGAGAATATCATTGTAAAATTTAGAGAATGGAGAGGATTACTTACTGTATCTTTGTGCACAGAAATGGCTTGATTCATTTCTTCAATTTTTACTTTGGTATCGGCTTCAATACGTGCAGCTACATCTTCTTTCGAACCCATATGCTATAAGAATAAGTAATTATTATCAAAAATGATATTTACCATTTGATAATTTCATAATATATACATTTTGAAGACGTATATAATTCAATAGATAAAATTATGTAATTTAGATTGCATTTAAAGATATTCACTTTGGCTTCAAATCGACGAAATTGTTTCTCTCGTTCCTGTCTGTATTTTTCAATTTCATCTTGAGCCTCTTCTTTAGCTTGCTTTAGTCTACGAGCTTTACCTATAATATAAGAATATAAAGTTTATAAATACATGTTGTCTCATACAGGATATCATATATAAAGATATTTGAACTTAAAAAAAATACGATTTCACATTAATTTTTACTTGGAGAGATCTTATTTGATCTTAAATTGATACCAACATAATACTGTACACCACCATCACGTCTGAAAACGTTGAGTGACAAATCTGCATCGCACATTTACACGAAAGAGATAAATTTTTATTTATATAAATGAAATTTCTATAATCACTTTTAGCAAACTAGGGTTACACCCAATTATAAATTAGTTAATAATAGTTCTAAGTTAATTAAGTTTTGCACGATCCTTGCGATGGATAATGTGTCACAACTGTTAGAAAAAAAAACTCACGCTTTCTAGCTTCCGCAACTTTTTCAGCAGCACGTTTTTCGGCTGCCAAAAGTTGTTGAATACCTTGCGTCTGACTAGCCATCTTTGCAACGAATGAAAGGAATAACGAACAGTGCTATAAGAAATTACAAATCGATCATATGACTTTGGAGCTTCCGTTTTCTGCCCCGCCTTAAACGATGGCGCTCTATCTCGTGGTCTCACGTGGTTATTGTTCCACGCACTCTTAATACGACAAAGCGAGTACGCACAACGTATTAATAATGTACAGACTTCTGGAGTTTGGATACTGGAAGAAATCTAATTGGCCGTTGCCCCACCACTCTTATTTGATTTAACTTTACATCCACGTAATTTTTTTCTTTCTGGCAGATAGCAGAAAGGATTTTATCTGTTAAGGTTGCTCGTCAGACCCCACTGATCTTATAATAATTTATGCCAACGACGAGTCAGTGCGTAAATTTTTATATGATTTTGAACGATGAATGAGGTCTCACTTTAAAGAAGAAGATTTAATTTCATTCAATTTTGAACAATTAATACTTTCGATAATTTTATAATTATTTTAACGATGTATAATATACATGGAGTAATTAACAATGCGTAATAAGGAAAAAAGAACGTGACTCGTCGAAATTGACAGAGTTAGATCCTTCTTCGAGAACTTCTACAACGATGAAATTCTCTTGTATCTGTGTCTGTGTCTTTGGCTGAAACTCTAAATTTCAGTACAGTAGATATTATTACGTAAAACACATGAATCGATGCAATGTGCATGAATTAATAATGTAATTAATCCACTGCGAATTAAAATGACAAAACAAGACAATATTAAAAATGCTAACTTATTATATAAGATAGATTGTTCTCTTTATAAAACAAAATATTAAATTACAACTTTTTTAAATTTTTTATTTGCGAAATATATAAAAACAAGATATAATTTATTTTACAGCATTCACGTTATTTACACAATACGATTACCCTGAATATTTTGTCTATTATTTAGCAATATCTTCTCTTGTCGTTTCTTTTCTTCCTTGAATGCTTCTTTGTTGGCTTTACGCTCTATTCTCCTTTCCTAAAATTATGATTATTATATGAAAATAATGTAAAAATATTATATTTTACATTTGATAATTAATGAAAAATCTAATTGATCTCGTTACCTTTCTGTATTCTTTTAATGCTTTTTTTCTTTCTCTTCTTTCATCAGGAGATTCATCCTTGGGCCTTATACTTAAAGTACTTAAAGTAGATTTCATAGTCTCTGCTACAGATTGTGTATCTGTCGATTCTGTATCCTTATTTTGTAAATTAAATTGCGCTAATGCTTTCGAAGTTAATTTTCCTGCTGATCTATCTAATACATCTTTTGGTATACCAGTTTTAGGATGAATTTTTATTTTACTCGGAGCCTTCTAGATATGGTAAAAGTAAAATTGTGTAGTATCCAAGAACACTTCAAAAAATTTGATAATTATGGTAATTAATATTCTTTGATAGCTTACTTTTTGTTCTACAATAAGTTTAGGATGATTATAAATATTACTGTATGTGCTTAGAATACTTTCACAATCCCACTTATCTTTCTCTCTAGCATCAACAACTAACTTTACTAAATCATCTTCATCAGAACTGGATTCTTGTTCTATAATTTTCATTCTTTCTCGCATAAGTTCTGCTACATTTTCCGTCTGATAATGATAATACGTGTAATATCTATTTAAATAATATACACATAACAATTAATTGTATACCTACATCTTCCTTTTGTAATTTTTCAAATTCTTTGGCACATTGTAAAACAATACTAGAATCAGATGCAACATGTCCTTCTATGTCATCCCAATCTAGAGCACCAATCTCATTATCATCATATACACTATACATCTAAAAAAAGAAAATTATAATTATTAATGTTATGTTTACACATTGATAGTATTTATAGAAGATACATACTTTTTCAAATTTTTCATCCAACAATGCTAGTTGCTCATTCCTTCTCATTACGCTGCTACTCATTGAATATTCTGTGAATCTTGACTTTGTTTCTTCATCCTTGAAAGTATATTGAGGACCATTTAAGCTATATACTTCATCTCTTTCTTCGTCAGAAAGTTCCATGTGATCATTAGTCGAAGTATCTGAATCTTCTTCCTCGTTAAATTCATCTTCTACAAGTTCACATAATAACACATATAATATATAAAATACAAATAATCATATATGCTTCGTATTATATACTAACCATTTTCCTCATCTTCAAAGTCTCCTTCATCAGCATTTGCCAATTCTATAAAATTGTCTTCTAATTCATTCTCTGGATTATCAAAATCAAAATCATCGTCCAATGCCGCTACTATATCTGGATCTATATCTAATCTAAGTCCAGACACTGGTGCAGCTTTGTTTAGCAAACCAACTTTCTCTTCAACGTTTGAAGCAAATACGGATGATGGTAAATTAAGTTTATGATCTTCTTTCTTTTCCTCTTTGCTAACATTTACAGGATCAGCATGTACCCATTCAACGTCCAAAGTATTAACATCTTTTAAATGTTGCAAGTAGTCATAATCATCATCAAAATATATTCCATATTTTTGCTGTTCTTCTACACGTTTTTTCTTATCCAATGGTTTCTTTTCTAATTTAGTAGCTTGCGTCTCGCCAGCTGGCACAAGTACTCTTTGTGGTGCTGTTTCATCGGCTATCAATGGATCTTTTTGTGAACGATGTACTAAATGAAATGTGACTGAATGTTTCTTGTCAATAAACTTCTTCGATTTACCCTTCGGCTAATTTTATAATCAAAATAATGTAAAAATGTAATTAACCTATACTTAAAATATGGTGTCGTCTAGAATTAATAAGATCTCTCATACTCACCATCTTTTTAATATTATTGTACACTCAATTAAAACTGATAATGTATTCTATCAACAAAAAAAAAACAATGAAAAATCGATTTAACTTTTTATCTGTTTAAAGATATTTAATGTTTTTTCGTCCTACACTAGCAAACAAAATTCACACGGTGCTCGTGTACATGCGCGATTTTTAATCACGTTAGATTATATTGTTTTTCGTACAACATATATACGAGTTAGAAAAATTTATACACAAATATATATATTGTTCATTTATTAATATATTTATTACAATATATAATTGTTAATTCAATTTTATTCTAACCATTGTAACTTTAACATGTTATATAAAATACTACGCTTGTCCCTAGATTAACACTAGATTTACCAACTAGTACAAGTGATTGATTTCAGCTGTTTTATAGAATTTTTAACTATAAATTTTATTTCACGGTTTATCAAAGGGTATTATGACTGTTTCTATTACACACATATATTCAATTTTTTAAATTCTTCTTTTCTTCCTTCTATTTTTCGTTAAAATACAAATAAAGTATACCTTAAGGCATTCCGTCACATCTGCTGTTTAATGGTTTACGTCATCAATAAGAACCGGCGTAATTGTTAACTGATTTTGATCAACAAGGACTCGTTTTAAAGACAAAGGTTTAACCTAGGACGTAACTTCTTCAAATTTTCGAAGAAAATTTTTTTTCTTCGAAAAGAATTGTGTTAAAGAATGGTATTTTTCGAGGATAATTTATGAAGAAATAAAAAGAAATTCTCTCTTTTTAAACGCGAAAACATAGAAATTAATACTTTCGGTAATTTCGATTAGTTCGGCATATAAGTATTCACTAACTTTCGTATCAATTATATTTATCATCCTTTATACATTTATATCGTAAAATAAATGGGTATCTGCGCTACGTTGCATTTATCACGGATTATTGCGGCAAGGGCACCACTATTAAAGAAGGATATAAATGTTAGTGAATGAAAAGCGTGAATTCACACTACTAGACACCATTTAATATTTTAACCCATACTAACTCGATCGTTATGTTATATGCGAGAGGGGTATAAGCTATTCGAGCTTATAGAGACTGATATAGGGTAGTGCTTGGTGGTGTGATCCCCGCTTACGCTTATAGTTCATACTTTGTCCATACCTGTCGCTAAAGTAACACGCACTTTGAGCGAAAGGTGACTTAAATACACAGAAATAATTGTCAATAGTTCTAGTATTAGATAAGACTAGACTTGACGCTATCTCACGAGAAGGGATAGTAATGGAATATTGATGTTCGATGAATGTAATAGGAGAATAAAAATAGAAGAATAAAAATGGGGTTATTTGATCGGTTAACTAATCTTCTAGGCCTAAGAAAGAAGGAAGTTAACGTTTTAGTAGTGGGGCTTAACAACAGTGGTAAGTCGACGGTCATAAATAATTTCAAACACGAGGATGACCGTTGCATAGACATAGTGCCCACGGTTGGGTTTAATGTCGAAAAATTCTCATGTAAGTTAAATATTGAGGATTGAATGACGGTGGATGCTTTAACGGCACTCACATTTTTCATTGCACTCACTTGTTGTTACCAACATTGATGTTCCTAAAAGGTCCATTTTTTAAAAGATTAAGTTGAAATATTATAAACACATATAGTTATTTCTCAAAACTTCTGAATTATTTCGGTTATGTGTGTTTAGTTATATACAATTATTCAATTACAAGTTTTAAAAATATTTTATAAAGTTTTTAAATATAATCATTAATTATTAATTAATTATAACTAGGAATCCAATGTGCATATATATATAAATAAATATACATATATATATATATATATATATATATATATATAAACTAATATAATGATACTTAAATTTTAAAAGATCATGTATATATATATAAATTTAAAAATTAAGTTAAATTAAATTACATTAGATGATTATTAAAATATTTTTAATTTTTGTTATTTAATATCACTTATATCCCATTTTGGTAAATTTCGGAATGCATAACTATTATGTCTATTTGGTTGCATAGGAGTACTAGTATGATCAAACTTTAACTTTTTTAATCTAACTGATATTGGTCTAATTTTTATTTCATTTTGCACCATTTTGTTAGTACTTTCTGATTTTGATTTTGTGCGTAATTCCATGGTGAAGTTATTTGGAGATGATGTAGTATTAACAGTTCTTGTTTTCATTTTTGACGATTTATCAGAATATGTAGTTTCCATAGGTTTACTTGTACTTGCTTCTGTTCGTATTTCATTTTGCGACAATTGTTTTTGAATTTTTACATTTGTACTCTGCTGATCTAATTTATTATTAATATTATCTTTCTTCTTCTTTATTCCATTTTTCATTTGCGCTACTTCTCTTCTCTGTCTTTTTCTATATCTTTTTATTCGAGATGTTTCTGAAATTAACATATCATATTCCGAGCTGCTGGAATCCTATAAATATTTAAATGTTTATTATATGTTAGAAGTAAATTAAACAAGAAAACTGAAATTAAACATACGTTGCTCAGAGATATAGTATTTGTCTTTTTCACTCTTTTCCATTTAAATTGTGGATTATCGTCTTTTAAAATACTATCAAATGCTGTTTGCAGATCAGTAATACAAAATTTTTTTAAAGATTTTCTCAATTCTTTTACAGTCTCTTCATCATATTCTATACTTCCAGTTATTTCAATTTTGATTTTAGTTGGTCTAACATGTTTGGAATTGTAAAGTAAATAAATTGTGATATTAGCATAGCTTTTATTTATCTTATCATATACGCTTAATAATTCTATTATCAATAAAGTATATCCCACATTTGGTTGTACGTTAATATTACTCAAATTATCAACAGAAGACTGAAATATATATGAAAAGAAAAGAAATTTCTTATTATTCTATTATCACCTTATACATAGTAATATTTTCAAAAGAATATTGATAGTAATAAATACCTTGAATGCTTGATACTCTTGCAATCTAAACATGTAACAATCGCAATGACGTTTACAATTTTTTAGAAAAGGTATTACATTGTTCATTGTATTAAGTGGTACCTCGGATAATAATTGGTTTATGTCAACTGACATAGGCATCACCCATTTACCTATATTTATCTTATCGTCTTGTTTAAGTAATTCTGTAACAAATAGATTTTGCTTTTGTTCTTTCCAGGATGAATTAAATCCAATTACATATCCATTATCAGCACTCTGTATACAATATAATCCACTATATCTCCACATCTCATAATCTGTATTCGTTTGCATATTACTTGTAACGGTCAGATTATCTTTGCCTTTTGAAATTGAGATTTTTTTCATATTAATAAGCTTCATAATATTTAGTTTTTGCCGTAATTGTTTGATAGTAAGCTTTAAATCTTCTATTTCCTTCTCTAATTTTATTCTTTTTGCACCTGACGAATCTAAAATTAACATAATATAATAATTACATTCCAAGTAATATTTTAAAGGGTTAGGTTTAATATATTGACTTATAAATTATTTAAATTCATACCTTCGGACGAACTTTCAACATCATTACTATCACAGGAGGATGTCTTTTGTAATGCCATATTGCAATATATTAGTTAAAATTCTATACATATGCACATATTTAAATAAAATCGCGCGAAATAACTTGTTACTGATATAGTGCAGTGGTTCTCATTTATTTGGAAGTAGTAAACGATTAACAGATGTTAGACCCCACAAAGTTGAAGAAACCAAGCGGATATTTATTACTATTTCTATGTAATATGTATTTAATTATATTATAAAATAAATATTCATATATATATGTGTATATATATGTATATATATGTGTTAATTAACAATTTTTCACAAAACAATAGAATCGTCTTCTTTCCAGTCAAAAATGTTAATTTTACCGCATTCGATATGTCGGGCCATGATCGTCACAGATCCTTATGGGAACATTATTACAAAGAATGCCATGGAATCATTTTCATAATTGACAGCAGCGATAAACTAAGATTAGTTGTCGTTAAAGAGGAATTAGACATGCTTCTTCAACATCCTGATATAGCAGGTATAAATTTTTACAATTGTCGAACATAAAAGTTTATTTAGAAAATATTTTTCAATCTTATCGTTTTAGGACGTAAATTACCAATTCTTTTCTTGGCAAATAAAATGGATTTACCTGATTCATTAACAACTGTTAAACTAGTCTCAGGCCTTGGACTCGAAAAAATACAAAATAAACCGTGGCATATACGTGCAACAAATGCCGTTACCGGCGAAGGATTACAACCGGCTATAGAATGGCTCACGGATCAAATCCGGGATATATATATTAATAAAAGACAATAATCGAACATATGTTCGTATCAAAACAAATATCCGTCCAAAGTTAAAGCTAATAACAAAATATAGACTATTTCTATTTAACTATGCTTTATTCCATTAAACTAAACAAATAAATAACATTTTAGTAATACATTTCAATTTCATAATGAGCGCGTTATCGCGCTCTTGTAAAGATGGCGCTATGTTTAATATCGATCCGATTATAACTTATTACGTCTATCTTAGTACATTCCTACATATAAAGCCTACGTGATTGTATGCGCTAGGAAAATACTATCGTTGTATCGACCTATACAGTTTAGTAAAACGCACGTGAACCTACGTTCTTTTTATTAAATTATTATTTATTTACGTAAATAACAATAGAGAAACAATAAATAAAATGAATCAGAAGAATTTGTTTCTTTTTGTACTTTTCATTGGTGTTGTTTTTAAGTCCATCGAGTGTTCTACCTTGAAAAAATATTCTTTACTTATGCCGAATGTAAGCCCGAACGTGGTAAGTAAATTTTTATATTTTTATGAATATATATATATATATATATATATATATATATATATATATATACATACACACACACACACACGTTTTGCAACATTGACAGTACGTTTTTATAGTTCAGAATGATTATTGACATTATATTGTGATAGAAAATTATGCTTTTATTTAATGTGCAGTTTTTTAATAATTATTTTCATAACTTCCTTATTATTCATTGTCAAAAACGTAGCTAACGTTATATGAAATATTTAATTGTTACATACTGATGATTAATATAATAATTTTTATTGTAATTTATAGCCAGAATTATATTTATGCACGCCGGTAAAAGTAGATCCATCTAGAAATTATTATATAGTTGGCTTTGAGCCAAATGCTACTATGGAAACAGCTCACCATATGCTCTTATATGGATGTACAAAACCTGGAAGTACCAAGCCTGTATGGGACTGCGGTGAGATGGCACATTCTCTTAATGGCCTACGAGAAACAGCTGTTCCTTGCAGTGAAGGATCTCAAGTAAATAACATATAAATTATTATCTTTAAATGTAAAAAATTAAAGGTAATATTAATGTCAATATTGTTTTATAATATAGATCTTGTATGCTTGGGCTAGAGATGCGCCTAGATTGAATTTACCAGAGGGTGTTGGTTTCAAAGTTGGAGGTGATTCTCCAATTAAATACATTGTTCTCCAAGTACATTACGCTCATATTGATCGTTTCAAAGATGGTAGTACCGATGATTCCGGAGTATTTTTACATTATATATTAAGTCCACTAAATAAATTAGCTGGTGTACTTCTCTTGGGAACTGGAGGTGCTATACCGCCTAGAAGTACCGAATATATGGAAACCGCTTGTATTCTCAAAGAAAATAAGACTATATATCCTATAGCGTATAGAACGCATAGTCATTCTTTGGGTAGAGTAATTTCTGGATATGTAATAAAACCCAATTGGAAATGGATTGAACTTGGTAAAAGGGATCCTCTTACACCTCAGATGTTCTATCCTGTGAAAAATAATGTTTCGATAACGACGCACGATCAAATTGCGGCTCGTTGCACTATGCAAAATATGCGCGATACTTGGACTAATATTGGTCCGACTAACGAAGATGAAATGTGTAATTTTTATTTAATGTACTATGTTGAGAACGATGAGCCATTGAACATGAAGTATTGCTTCACTCCTGGACCTCCAGCTTATTATTGGGAAAATGATGAATTAAGGAATATTCCTGATAAAGAAGCATCGACATTGTAATGAATTAACGAATCCAGAAATTGTACAAATACAAATGGCTTGATATCACCATTCTCATTGACGAAATAAGATATGTATGTCATATATGGTTTTAAATTATACGTGTCAATTTGGTGCTATAGGACGAAGATATGGGATCAAACTATCTCGAGTATCTTTTTACTCCATAATTGCATTTCCAATAATGTCTAGGCATAATTTTATTCCAATTTTTAAAAAATCTAATTTAACTGGTAGTGTAGTATTAGTTGATACTTAATTTTATTTCCATATTTTTTACAGTCAAAAATAAGTTTTAAACCTCCAATAATTTCATTTTAATTCATTTATTTATTGTGAAATATTTAATGATAAATATTGGAGGCAGGATGTACAACGTATCTGGTAAATATTCCAGTAGACATAACAATTGCCCAACGGTACAGTTATTTTTTGCGAAGTATTTTATCTAGAATTTATTTAACTTATTACTTAATAACTACTTAATTACTACTTAATTACTACTTAATTGTTACTTATCGTTTTAATTCGTAATTACAACATCCGTAAATGCATGAACGTAATCCAAATTAGCAATAGTAATATTGGAAAGATATCTCTATAATTGTACATTTTTCGTGCTCTGTGCTCTACATTAATTTTAAATTATCTATAGTAAAGTATCTTTCGATGAAAAATGAAATGCACTAATCCTATTGCTTAAATGAAATGGAACATATCTGTGATTTTTTTGAAGTTACTAACTTCTTTTTCCTGATTAAATAGATTGAGATGTGATCTATTTAAATATATATATATATATTTTTTTCTTTTATAATAACTTTTTGAAACTTAAGTATTTTACATGTCCTAATCATTTAATTGTGTATAAAAATTTCCATACTATACCTGATAGACTAGTATATATTTTATTTATATATTTTCGATCTCTACAATGAAATCTCATATATGTCTAATAATCGTAGAAAATTACAGTTTCAAAACAAAACTTGATTATATTTTATATAAGCTATTTTGTCAAGAGAAAACTTTAAGAATATCATTTGGTATTCAAGAGTTTTGTTTTCATATATTTCTTGTGGAACAATGTAATTAATATGTAACAAAAATTATTATGCAATGTTGTATAAATTAATTCTCTATAACAATGTTAATTATATTGTCAAATATTTATTTAAATCATAAACATATACATATATTCACACAGAGAGTATATATATATATATATATATATATATATATATATATCTGTATATATGTATGTGTATATGAATATATATTGCTAAATGAATCATCGAGATATCTATTTTCGAGTATGCATAATACAAAAATGGATTTATTGTTTCAAGTCTAATAATATATTAGAAGGCGTTAAATTTAAATAAATCTTTACGCAACATACTACGAATTATTTTTTCCGCTGTTTATCGCAAATTTCCTATTTTTTGCCTGCTGTTTATTTTTCTCTTACACTTATAGACGTTTTTATAAAGTCGTTTTAATTATAAGTTTTCGATGTTAATAGAATTTCGCAAAATAATTAATTAGGCTAATTAAATATAATACATTGTTTTGTATTATCTTTAACGATTTTCACTTATTACTCTTTCATTTTACAGTATTCATAAGAAAAATTTCCATGGTTCACAAGGACGTTAAAATCGTACATCTTTCGTAATATCTTTAATTTTTTATTGTCGCAGAGACTACTACGTTGTTTCATTATAGATATTAATTGAGATGTTAATGATGGTTTATCCCGGAAATCGTTGTAGTAACTAATTACATTATTGAGAACATTTTATTTAATTGTAAGATAAAAAACGTTAAATCATTAATGTGCTTTTTTATGTCGCGTACGAAGAAGTTAAATTAAACCGCAGAAAAATGAAGTTACCTCGAAGTCGAGAATTATAACGAGCAAACGAGGAAATTTTCTCGGATGGAAGTGAATGGGGAAAATGGGAAATTATAATAATAAAAAAAAAAAAAAAAGAAAGAAAATAAGAATTCATTGCCTTCTTGAGTTTGCGCAGCAAACTTTTCGAGTGCTTCGAAGTATTACGTTCGAAGCTGTTTTTGTCGGCCAACGAACAAGTCGATGAATTAATATTCTCTACCGTTTATTTTTTAAGATCGAGATAATCGTGAATTAGACGATCTTCGATTAACCGTTACAAGGTTGTATTTTCTGAATACGAGATTACACTCGTCAAAGTGTCTGGTGAAAGGGACTTCTGCAAAGTGATTTCATTTGGACGATCGCCCATGGAATGATTAATTGAATTAATTAAATACAATATTTTGTTTCTTAATTAATTATTTTATACTTTACGGTACGGTTAATTATACATATGTATTAATATATATCGTTAGATACTATGGTATAACGTTAAACTTTGAAGGTGGTAGTTAGGGACAACAAATTATTATTATAAAGTTTGCACTATAGTCGTAAAAAAAAGAAGTTAATCGCGATGTATCAATACGAATTACAGGATTATCGTAACGAGGAGATACGTAATTATTTGCTTCATAAAACGAGCCTTTGTAAAAAGTGTGTCGTTGGATATATGGCTACATACGTTTTCGGAAAACAAATGATCGGAGAAAGTGCAGAGGGTAAGTGGAAGCCTAATAGAGGTGTGTCCGAGCGGTTGAGCTGGTTCTCTATCTTTCTCCTTCCTTTTCTTTTATTCCTTTTTCTCCTTTTTATTTATTTATTTTATTTTAACTTTTTGTTTTTTTTTTTTTTTTTAATTACATTTTTATTGCCTTTATTCCTATTTAAAATTATGCATAATCTCGTCACTCAGATGAAGTGCTGCATCCGGAAGCCCACGGGCTAACGATGTGACTTCAATTTTACATGCTGCTCAATGCGTATTGAAGCTAATTAATTGAATTTTAATGCCTTTTTAATTAGTACAAAAAAAACCGATTGTACCGCAATATCTGTTTAGCCGAAAGGAAGAAGATACCTTCGTAGGAAAGGAGAGATACATTTAATGAAATCGAAAAGTTTTTTGTTCCGTCATCCAACAAACTAAATATTATGTGTCAGATGTAGAGTCGATAGTTCAACGATGAATGAGCTAAAAATATTCAAGAATTGAAATGTATCCTTGAACAAAGACATAATAACTATTCATAATTATTTATAAATAAACGTTGCTTATATTTAAGAGAGAATATTTTATAATATACGTCACTATACATATCTACACTATTAACATATTCATATATGTGTATATATATGTATAGTACCTTTTATGACAACGTTTAAATACCTGCAATGAATTGGACTTGAAAAATTTCCGTATTATTTGATTACAGTATTGTCTAAACAGTAGTAATTCACATTACAGTACCATATATATGCTATATATTTTATAAATCAATTAAATGTAATCGAAAGTATAAATCACTTAAACGTACCTGTATACGAGGAAAGAGTTGAAATGTTTACTGATAAAAAAAGACTGATTCGATAACCATCCAAGGGTGCACATTATTGTTTAAATCACTGGCCAATAAGGACTCGAAGTAAGTTATACAAATAAAAATTATTTTATAATAATGTTCAAAATAAATGCAGTATTACGTAAATAAATGTAAACTAATCGTAAATACAAATTATTCAAGCTTAAATCCATAAAAGGAGAGAGCCACGATGTTTACTAGTCGAAATTCAAAAGATTACTGACTCGACAACTGTCAAAGTCGGCCAAGTGTTCGTTCTCATTTGAGGTCTATGAAAAATGAATGAAACTTTATTTTTATGCCGATTGATCTATCATAACGTGCCAATATTATTTTTCATCTTCCCTATTTCTTCTTCTTCTCTTCTTTATTTTTATAACGACTTAAACTCAACGATTATCAGTCGTTATATAAATAGAATTTGGCGTTAATCATCGAGTATCAATTCGCCAATAATTAATCGAAATAGATCGAAGTTGAACTTTCCTTTCGTTTCTCCGAGGGACAATCGTCGTTGCCCGATAACAATCGATTCGTAGCACGTACGAAAGTCGCATTTGAACTTTCGTTTCTTCCTATACGACCCACTTGGAGTGTCAGGAATTCTCCAGGAAGTGTTTTAGATTTCCTTCATGCGAGATCTCGCCGGCACCGATAGGTAAATCGTATTCCTCTTCTTCGACTCTTAGAAATTGATTCGACGTCGACTCTCAATGCGACTTGCGTCGTGAGATTTGCGGTCGAGATCGATTCTCTCTCTCTATTTCTCTCTCTCTCTCTCTCTCTCTCTCTCTCTCTCCCCTCTCTTTCCTTCTTCCATTCCCCATTCCACTTCCCCAGGCCTCTTCCCTCCCAATCCCTCATTCTCTCATCAGCGTTCTTTCGTTCAAAGCATACCGATCCTTGATGTCCCTTTGAACGCGTGATATACATCCCTTTTCGAAGGGGCTTTAGCTCGAAGTTAAAATGAAGGGAAAGAGGAGAACTCGGATCACAGTCTGCCCGCGCGATACAATAATGCGCGACAGAGATTTTACGACTCTGTCGCTAAAAAAAAGTCGACGACATCGACGAGGAGTTCGATGACCCTTGGACGTGATTCACATACTTTGACTCGTCGTATATCGATCTGCGTGTCTTTTGTACACGATACAAGGATGAGCTTTCTCTCTCTCTCTCTCTCTCTCTCTCTCTCTCTCTCTCTCCCTCTCTTTTTCTCTCTCCCTCTTCGTAGAAAGATTCAACTTCGATTGAGAAATGAACAATTCTAACGGGTACTTTCGTTAGTATCTGACAATTCGATATAGATTTAGGAATTTCGGCTTCCTTGAGAGCAAGTATACATTGTAGACAGGAGAATATTCGTGCAGGCACGAATATGGAATTCGATCGGGTAACGATGCCGCCGCAATAATACCACCCGTACGAAAGTAAAATCGGCACGCAGCCTCGGCACGTTTCGAGGTACGTACCGTACTACCCACTTCCGTTTCTCCTCGGACATTACGTCGATTTTTCGTTTCTCTTTCATGCCCGTTCTAATGTGACCGGCCATATACATCCCCGACGATTTCGTCGTTATGATAATACGATTTAAATTGAAAAGTCAAGCGGTAGAATTTAATCCAAGCTCGATCGATATGAATCTCGCGGGATATCTCTTTAGAAAATTAGAAGCGCGAGAGTTTGTAATGGAGGGGATGAGGAGTTGAAAGGGAGGTAAAGTAAATGACAGTGAAATATGTCTGGATCGTCGAGCCGAATGATTGAAGTTCTCGAGAAGGTAAAGTTTGCGTTTCCCCGAGACTTTCTCAATAAGTTATCCCGTTTTTCGAGGGAACACTCGTAGCTTTTCCCCCATTGACTCGATCTTCTATATCGGTAGCAAAGCAGACTCCGCGTTCCCATTCTCTTTCTTTCTCTTTGGTTTATCGCGAGGCCGGTAATACGTCAATGAAAACGGCACGTCACGCGTCGTGTAAAAGCATCGTCTAGTTGGTAAAAGCATGGGTTCGTCGTTAGGAAAGCGACCGAGCCATAATCCAACTGACTGACTGAGTACTGCAGGCAACTTCGAAAGTGAGGCCTCGATCACGTTTCGTTCGATGCTAGCTTGACGTACACGTAGTAGACGTACCGTCCTAAGCTCTGTTTTCTTTTGTCTTATCTTTCCTACCTTGGATTCCTTTTTATTTCTGTTTTTTTTTCTTTTTTTTTTCATGTAATTATTTTATTTTATTTTATTTTATTTTTTCTATTTTATTTTCAATCGAATCTTCGATAACATCCGACAGCCAATTCTAACGAGTTTTCCAAGTAATATTTTTCACTAAAAAGAAAATCAAGATCGTACCTTCATATCTCTGTACGGGTCAAAGGTAGTACCAATTTTTCTTTTTTTTTTTTCTTTTTTCCTACCCGTGAAAGTACCAATTTCTTTTCGATGAAAACTCATCAGATATTTTTTCCGGTGGGTGCAAGGAAACATAGTTAAGTCGCGACGAAACACGGAAATGTAAATCGTATTTGCGAAATACTACGAAAGAAACGTTGAAAATCGTATTCGAGTTGTGACGACAAATAATAATAAGGGAAAAAGGGGTAACGCAATTTCATACGATGGTCTTCGGTCTTTACGTGATCTTTTTTTAATTTCGTTCCGAAGTAATACCGAGCAAATTAAATTGATATTTTTCTCTTCTTCTCTTCTCTTGTTATCGCGATGGTAAAACGACGCTTTTACTAGGTATTCCATTTATGAACGAATCAGAGGGAGGAAAAAAGCCTAACGAGAAAAATGGCATGATATGGTTGAGAAAAGAATTGAGAGAAACTAATTAATAATAAAGAAACTAATTAATAATAAATTCAGAATATGTGAATTTTTTCAATCGTTTACGCACGAAACCTCACCCAATATTTCGAAGATAAATTGACGTCGACTCTTTCACTCGTTCGAATATATTTACATTTTTTTCCTCTGTGCATCTCTCAGTAGGACCGCAAACGTATACACATATATACATGAGTTACATGAAAAGAATGATCTTTACAAAATAATTTTTAACGTTCTTTATTATATACGCTTGTCAAGTTAAGCCTTCGGCTTAAAGATTTTTATAAATTGTTTATTTTTTTTTTTTTTTTTTTTTTTTTTTTTTGAAACGAGTAGAAGTTCACGCCGCTTTCAATATTAAGGCATTTAGCATCGAATTCGGATAATCGACACGGGTTGAGAATTCTAAAGAGATGCTAAGGAACTGAGAATTCTATCGAACTAATTCGTTCAAGTCGAATAAGCATCGGTATAAAAAAATCCTTTAAGGTAGAACTTGAACATCGTGGATCCGACATGTTCGAGCAAAATCAAGGGGTAGCTTTTTCTCCTCGTTTCGAAATCGAGGTAACTTTCTCTTAGATCGAGAAAACGATCGGAGAGAAGGAGAAACTCGAGGAAGAGCGTAAGAGAAAGGAAGAAAATAAAGCTCGCCGGTCGAGGTGCGGAAAAGCTCGGTAGAGATGAAAACGAAGAGGGGAGGGGGGGTGGAAAATGTTCAAAGTGTTCGTAGCACCAGAAAAACGGGGGATGCGGTGTAGTTCCTCGCGGAATCTGAATCGACGAGGCGAGGAACGAGGAGGCGAAAGAGGAAGCAGGAGAAAGGATGAGAGAAAGAGAGGGAGAGAGGCGAATATCGCGAGGGAGAGGGAGAGAGAAGTCGCGATTGGTTAAGCCGCTTGGAAAAGCCCACCTGGCTGCTTGGCCGGCCGGCACTTCGCTCAGTTCTTCACTGCGCTCCAAGCGAAGCGGAGCTTCTACCAACCGGATTCACGTCCCCACCGTATCTCTTGCTATCCATCTCTTCTTTTCTACCACTTTTATCCTTGTCTCTCTATCTCTCTTTTTCAAAATTTATCGAAGCCCAACGAGCTTCATCGTCACTCGTTAAAAAAATACAGCCATTTTTTCGAAATAAATATATATATATATATATACGTCTGTATATATATATATATATATATATCATCTATATCTTAGGTATTTCAATTATAAAAAAAAAAAAATAAATAAAAGAGAGAAAGAGAGAGAGAAATCGTTGTAAGAAGAAGAGAAGGAGGAGGAGGAGTAGAAGGAGGAGAAGGAGGGAGGAGGAAGAAGAAGAAGTTTGACACTTCGTCCGTGTCCTCTCCGCGTGCCGGGGACCGGTTCGCGATCGTTCAAGAGAGGAAGAAAAAGGCAAGAGCAAAGGAGAAAAGCGGAGAATGTCTGCTTACGAGAAAAAGTCGCTGCAGGTGCTTTAGAGGCGCAACTTTGATAGAGAAAACCTCTGGATCGTTCCGAGAATCGGGATAGGTATATATATATATATATATATATTACATATATATATATATATATACGCTAGCAACCCCTTTGAAGAGAGGCAGAGGAGGGACAGAGGCTTTTGAAAAAGGAAACGTGCATTAATCACCATGATTGCGGTTAGTATTGATTTCATTTCTTCATCATCGATTCTCATTTATATCACTTTTTTTTTCGTATATAAAATTCATTGTAATCGATTCGATCGAACTTATTTGTCGATTTCATTGAAAATATTTTAAGGTACGTGTACTAGTACAGTGTAGGACAATTCAATTTTAATCGTAACGAGAAAGTACGCCGTTTAGTTTGAATCATAACGGTGAAATTTTTCGGTGAATTAACATTAATGTGATTTGAAAAATAAACAAAACTCTTTTCGGGACCTTGTCTAATACCAGGAAATATCGTTTGTTTTGGTAATTTTAATTAATTTTTTGTTACAATTGATTATTCTTACAATTGTTTCGATACTTAATTTGTTATAGAAATTATCTATAATATTGTAGCATAATTTCGAACGTTTCGAGAGCAAAAACGTGAATGGAATGGTTCGAGAAGATTGCGATAAAAGAAAAGAAGTATGTAAGAAACGATATTTTTCTTTTTCTCGTCTATTTTTCAGTCGTGCGAGAGAGTAGAAGCCTTGTGTTCTTAATTTAAGTGCATCGCCGTGTTTTCTCGAGCGACGACTTAAGCCGAGACTCGTCGTTATCCTCGAGCGCAACCCCGTTGAGATTTAAAGGGTGAAGAAGATGTGGAAGAGCGAGTTGCCCATCAACTTTTGTCTCAGGCCGCGGCCTGATTTCAGAGTTACGATTTTTTCTTTTATATATATATATATATATATATATATATATATATATATATATATATATATATTGTTTTTTGTCCTTTTCTCTTCTGGGAATAACGAAACTTCTCCAATCTTCAGCTTGTCCAGATTTAAAATCTATCCTAGAAGCTTTTTTCTCATCATCGAAATCGCGTACGACCCATTTCTTAATCCGAGTTTCACACTATCCATAGATTGTTCATGTTGGAATCGATTTATTCGCATTGAAAAAGAAAATGATTACGTTCCGATGGGTACCTTGTAATTGTACGATCTCATTAATTATTTGCTCGATTATATACTCGTATGTATGTATCCATTGTCAAAATGTTTTGACTTTCAATAATTTAAAATATGATCGGTTATATTCAATTACTGCATTGTTCCATTAATTTGAATAGAACTTCGAATACAACATTATCATGCAGGGTATTAGCATTTAATTAATTATTTTCGAAAGAGTTTCGTGTACGTTGGTCGCAATTTGAAAAAATGAATTCCGTATGAGCGGATTAAAATCGTTCTCGAGGGAATACGAGATAATATCTCGAATTCGCGAAAAATCGAGCACGGATGGATGATGGGAATTTGAAAAAGAAACAAGTTTCAATCGGCGTCGATCGAAATTGTTTTGCGGCTTTTCTAGATTTGTGGTCTCGTTCTCCGATGCATCCTCAATCGCGTCGGTTTGCGGTGTCTATTGATTTCTTGTATTAATTCGGGCCTGAATTCGGAGCACGAAGTCATCACTTGATTGGCACTAATCGCGTCTGCGATTGCTCGTCGTGTTCAAATAAATGCTATGCGAAGCGATAAAAAAAAAAAACAAAAAAAGAACGACAAATTCTTTTAGGCTGTGTTTCTTCTCGAACGATGATCTTTTTATTTTCCTTTCTTTTCATTTAATCGACCTACGTTAACAAAACAAAACAAAACCAAAAGAAAAGGAAAGAAAAACTGGCAAAACGAATAACAACGAGCAACTTTCGAAAACTTTGCTTTTCAACCTATTATCCACGTTGCTACGCTACGTAACGGTTACGTTGCTTATACAAAATTTGGACGTTACAGAAAAGTATTCAGTTTTGAAACTTGTCCCTTAAACAGTAATTTTCTTTTTTTTTTTTTTTTTTTTTTTTTTTTATAGTAGCATTACTAAATGTGCAAAGTTATTTCGGATTGTAATAATTATTGACTCATTTTGCATAGACCCGATCTAAAGTGTGTATTTATATGTAGCGTAACGCGGACTCGAGTACGAATAAGTAAGTTGGCAAGCTGTTACTAAAGCCGGGTCTTTCGTACAGAATCGAACGAAGCGACAGCCGCAGATAACGTATAGAAACTGTTCGAACTGGGTCGGCACCTTCTGCCTTTTTTCCACCCTATACCGCACTCATCCACCCTTCTCTCCTCCCTATCTCTTGTCTCTCTTGTCTCTCTTGTTTCTCTCTCTCTCTCTCTCTCTCTCTCTCTCTCTCTCTCTCTCTCTCTCTTTCTCTCTCTCTCTGTCTTTATCTTTCCCTTCTCGTCTTCTATCCACATTCTGCCAAGTCCTTCTCACACGCGCGAAATTGCATCTGTTTCATTGCTGTTCAGGAATAGTGCCAAAGTTCGGTCTCTCTTAGGATTTCTCTGAGAGAAAATATCTATCCACGATTTGAAACCTCTCAAATGTGCCGTAGAAAATTACCATGGGAAAACTCAACTTTTGGTATTTCGCTGCAGAATTGCTGAATTAAAAAAAAAAAAAAAATTATTGTACTTTAAAGAAATTTGATTGGACATATCGAGAGTACAATCTCTGTGTTCTTTTCATTCATTTTTATCCGACGATTAATTTTCGGGAAAAATAGGTATATAGTACTATAGTGCTTTTAGGTCAACCAGTATCGTACCAAGAAACTTGTTGTTCTACTTTTGAGTACACAACGATGCTCTTGTATACAGTTCTGGACGAAATGATAGTACATGTTTGCTATATTTTATTTCTCGAAAACAACTGAGAATTTCTAAATGAAGTAAACAGTATATAAATGGCACGATGTAGGAGAATATAATCTGTTATTAAATAAGGTTATTCTCATTAACTTTCTCAGTAAACCGAAGAGAAAGACAAATTCTTAAACGATAACACACTTGAACTTTGTGTTTATATTCTTCAGTAGCTAGTGATCCTTCAGGCGATCAACATTAAGTATTACGTTTTAGAATCAATAGTTCGTCGGGATGAATAAATAGTTCCCGGTAAAAAAATTAAGCGAGCTCAAGATTGCAAGTATTTTGAAACTGCAAAATCAAGATCTAACATTTTCGAAAATTTCAAGGATCGTTAATAGAAGCCACGAAGTAATATTAAATTTATTAAAAGATCATGAAAATTATTTAAAGATGAAAAGTTGTTGGAGACCAGAAATGTTGCCAGAGCGGTAAAAACGGGCCATGCTACCTCGAACTTAACTTTAACATGACGCAAAATTGCTCGCGGAGCAGGTAACACTGCAAACATTCGAAGTGTCTGCCGTGTTCTTCAGAAGTGTAAGTTTATTCAACGATTGAAAATAAAGCAAAAAACCTCTGTTAACAAAACAGTATAAAGAGCACCGATTAACATTCGCAAAAGGACATATTCATTGGAAGAAGAAACGGAAACGTGTTTTATTTACTGAACAAAAATTTAATATGGATGACTTACGAAAGAAAAATATGGTGGAAAAACGACGACAAATTGGTGCCGACGGTATAATGATTTGGAGCGGAATTGGATATAAAGTAAAAACCGATTTACGATTTCTTCGAGAGAAACTGAATAGACAAAAATATATAAATTTTCTCTCGGAACAAATCGATAATCATGGACAATTTGAATAGAGAATAGGTCGACGGAATAATTGATTGAATAGAGAATGGTTTAAAAAGTAAAATTAGATGAAATATATTAATTATTTTAAAAACATTAATTCGCTCGTTATTCTGTAAAAATAGGAATTCAAATTTACATTGATTATATCCTCTCGTGAATATTTCCAACGTTTTACATTAATTGGAAGTTATATTCAGGATTGTACGAGTACGTTGCTAACTTCGTACGAGCAATTTTAGTTTCACCAAAGCGAGATGATGACGCGATGAGGAAGATGAGGACGTTCACGATGACGTTCGCAAGGTCGAAAATTTATTTCCAAACTTGCTCGTTTCTACCACGTTCTGGCATTCTCTCGAAATGTAAAATAACTGTCTGCGGTATAGCACGAAGCTGGTTGAACGTATTATCTAAAAACATTTCGAGCTTTTAGCGTACTACGTTATGGACAGGATGCTTCAATTTAACTTGTTCCTTTCATCTCAAGAGATCGCATTATATTTTTTTTTCTTGATAGAAAAATGAAAGAACGTGTACACGAATTAACCCACAAACCGTTATGCGTTTCATCGATGGAAGCACGATCGAATAACGTATCGCGAATCGATCGGAGTGTCCTCACGCTATTTCGCGTTTGTTGTATACAGAGAATATGCACGAAAAGCGTTCTCGGTTTAATGTACGGTGTCCCATAAGGTTCATATATCTCCCTTTACAACCAGGAAATGGCCACGGTCCCTTTACAACGTGCGGCATTCATAAATCCAAAAGTGAGAGGAAGATTGGAGGGAGAGAAAAGGAATCTTTCTTGGCATCGTCCTTTGCATCGTTTTTTTCCTTCTCCCTGTCAACCGGACTTCGCATTTATTATCATCCACATTCTTTGCAATAACGTCTGATCAATCATGAAGTTAAAAGTCTTGGATAAATTTTGATATAATGTCGAACCGTGAATAAGTAAACATCGACTTATACACAAGCTCGACTTATCGCCTTGAAAATTTCCTTCCCAGTTCATTCTGGTAAACCCGATCAATCACGAAGTACCGAAGTTTCATAAAATTTCTCGAAGATACATTTTCCATACGTAATATTGCACAAGTTAGTAGAAAAGGAAAAAAGAGAAGACGAAGAAGGGCAAGAGAGTAATCCTGTTTTTTGTTTCTTTTGCTTTCTCGATAGAGCCTGAACATTAAATATTATGTGTTGAGCCTTATAATTAAACGTGCGGATGTTTTCTTTGATCTACAAAGAGACAACTATGCTCGAACGGGATGCGAACGCCCGTCTAAGAGTAGGAAAAGACGACGAACCCTCGTTTAGGGTGATAGCGATGACTCTCGCAGTTTTTCTTCTTTGTGTTAAATTCCCCTCCGGAATAGTGATTTTATGCTTCTCGAGATTTTACGGAGAATATAAACAGCTGCGAAAAGAGCTTTATTTTTCCTTTACTTGCCGCACATTTTACTCTTCTACCGTAAGCACTTATGTGTATATATATAATATATATATATATATATATATATATATATATGCATATGTATGTATGTATATATGTATGTATGCTTTATGAGCGCATCTATGTCCGGATACATATATACAGATACATTTTTTTTCTCTGCAATGCAGAATTACGACGGAACCAACAAGCCGCAAATACATGCTACCAGAACGAAGCTCGCAATTTTACGAAAGAGCACAGCGTGTTTTACTTCGCGTATGTTTAAACATACCCTCGAGTTCGCAGGGGTTGCTTTTTTCTCGCGTTCACGAATATATATATATTTATATATATGTATATTTTTTGTCTTATTGCAACCGTGCGACTCATTCGTGTCTTTTCTTTTTTTTTTTCGTGTCTTGTCTTTTCGTTTCTTTTCCTTCTAATGCCGTTACTGCTGGGTTTACCAAAAATTTCTGACAATCGAGATTAATCAACGCGAAATAACTTACATATGGACATTTATCTGGTGTATTGTTTGATATTCGTGGAAAAAAGAAAAGAAATGAAAGAAACGTCGATGAAAAATGAAGAAAATAAGTGTTCAGAAATATTACTCGAGTATTCGATAAGTTCTCATGGAATTTGTGGTAGATAGAACGAGCGTAGATTCGTTTCGAAACTTTTTTCAACTTTATTATTTACAATTAACCTCGTAGCGTCATTCTCGAAATGAACTTTTGGACCGACCGCGTAAAATTTTATTCTTGTATTTGAACAATACAATAAATGCTTAATATATATGTACGTATAATGTTCTCGTATAACGTGAGCACGTTAAAAATAAATATAAATAAATAAAAAAAAAAAAAAAACAAGAAAAGAAAAAAATAGAAAGAAGTTCACAAGCGCAGCCAACTCGAAAGATCCTTTCTGAAGAATCGGTATATTGGGTCAAGAGGCCATTGGGAGTACCAATCGATTTTTAGGCTTCTCTCGTAGGTAATGCGGCAAATAGAGAGTGTGAAAGAAAGAGAGAGAGAGAGAGAGAGAGGACGATAAAAATGAAACGATCGTTGTATTATTTAGTAGAGAATTTCAAAGTAAAGTAGAGATAAGTTTGAAAACTTTATCGCGCACGTGCATTTCGTTTCAAGCTTCGATTTAACAAAGTTAAATCATTGATAAATCCTGAACGTTCAGCATCGAAATGGCTGGGATAAGCTTAATAAATAGAGGCATTAAATGTAACTGAAGAGAGTTCGGGCTGCTCGACTTCGTGAGAAATACAGTAGAGATTATTGCAAGATAGTAACGAGTTTGCCGACCGGAATGATCGCTCGACAGAAGAGAGAAAGAGAGAGAGAGAGAGAGAGAGAGAGAGAGAGAGAGAGAGAGAGAGGAAAGAAAAAGGGAGGGAAAGAATCAATGGATCCGATAGTATTTTAAACGTTCAAATTTACGATGAGACTCGTACGAATGAAGCTGTTCAATTATGCTGTTCGGTGTGTTTAACAAGAAAGAAAAAGAAAGCAAAGCTGAATGAGTTCAATTCCGATCCTATATTTTTAATTGTCGGTGGTTCACAGCTAGATAAAATTATAAACCGTCCTCATATAGCAATTAGTAGGGCAAACGTTTCTCTACATTTTAGTTGCAGTTATTTATTTCTTTTTTTTTCTTTTTTTCTTCCGAACTTCGCTAATCTGTTCGCACGAAATACGAATATTCGCGTTGGAGGAAGAATTTAAAGAGAAAGAGAGAGAGAGAGAAAGAGAGAGAGAGAGAAAAAATAAAATACGCGTTGGTGTTTGCGCGTAACAAACTCGAAAGGAGTGCAACGAGGAGAAGTGGTCGAGGGTGAAAAGTGGTAAAAGAAATGTCGAACAGAAAAGTCGACGAGGGCGGAAATTACATGGGACGAAAGGAAAATACGAAGATAGCGATAAGAAAATTAATAATCGTTCGAGGTATTTCCAGTTAACGAGGATCGATGATTTATTTTTTCTTTTTCTTTCCTTTTTCTTCTTTTCTTTTTTTTTTTTTTTTTTTTTTTTATCTAGATATTGTATCTCCGGATCGATAGAAAATCGAATGAAAACAACGCGTAACGGTGTGAAAGTAAACGATTCGCTCGTTCGTTCGTTTCGATTACACAAAGAGCCGACAAAAGGGATCGTCGAAAGTGCACCGATTAATATCGCTTCTCTCTATCTGTCCACGGCATTCGCGTGACGTTCGCACGAGAGAGGAATCCAGAGATGAGTTCTTTGTCGGTGGATTTGACAGTATTATTAATACGGAGTGTCGGTGGAGAGAAAGGTAAATCAGCTTTCAAAAATTTGTCTATCAAAATAGAGTAATTTTCTTCCCTCGTATCTTTCACGAAGTTTTGAAATATTTGGAAAGATTGGGGAAAATAAAAATATTAAATCGTTTGCCCCGATAAAAATCAAATATCAGATATTTCCCCCATAAGAAATTTGTGGATTCGACGAACGAACGAACGTCGTCTGCAATTCATTCCGTTTTTACAACGTTACTTATCATTGACTTTCAATAATGATCGTACGTTCCGTTCTTTGCGATTACGAACGGTAGGAATGAAAGAACATAATAAAATTCGCGACCGGCAACGAATCCCGTGCGCGTAATTTATTTCGCGGAATTGATGCCGCTCACGGGAGCCCGTAACTTTCGTTATTTCTCCAATCAGACCGCGGGACCACCTAGAAAAAGAAACGGAGAAATTTCCGTATATATCGATAGATGGAGCGAGAACGCATGTAAATCCTGACCCGTATTCGGGACACGATCGGAACATGTAGAAAATTTTTCAATGTCATTTCACGATATTTTCGTGATTTCGTTTATGGGGGAAAAAAATAAAAAAAAAAAAATATATATATATATATATATAAACGAGCGTCGCCTTTGAAACTTTTTGAAGAATGAAAATTGTAGAAAAAAGAAAATCCAGGATCAATGAAGAATTAACTGGAATGTTCCTTTGACGTCATCGTGGACGAAACGATTGTTCTATTTCTTTTTCGTTTTTTCTGCCCTTTCTCGTAATTTTTTTCTTCTTCTTCTTCTTCTTCTTGTTTAATCGTAAGTACCTGTTTTCGCCATTATTAGAGGATTACTGCATGGGTTCCCGTTATACGTCTGGCTTGCTCCACGGAATAATTGAGCAGAATTCTCTTTTGTACGCGTTCGCTTCCATTGTGACTTCATTTACGGTAACGTCGGTCAGAAGTAGTCGTTTATATTTAAGAAGAGAAGCAAGCACACACGAGAGAGAAAGTCTATCATCTAAAAATTAAGGTCTTTCGGGCGCGCTCTCGAAGGTACATATATTATACTCTCTGGGAACCGTACGGGCGTTATCATTATTATTTCACCGTGCAAGAGAGTATATCGATCTTCATTCCCCCTCCCCCCTCCCCCCTCTCTTTCTCCCTCGCTCCGATATTCTTTATCGAAAGAAAATGTATTCTCACGCGGGCCCTCAACTTAACGAACTCGCGGCTTAATCATCGAAGTAATCGTCGTTTCGTGGCCATACCGTATTACATTTTCCTACTTTCATGAATTTAAAACGTCCCTATCGATACTACTACTCTCAATTTTCATCGTCCTGAAATTGAAACGGACATTGGCATTATCATCATCCAACGGACTCGTTAAATGCTAACTAATAGTCCCAATAATTTCACGTAGTCTTCGTTACTTTACAATGCTTTAACGGATAACGACATTTGAATATTCCACCGGTGCAAAGGAGGTAAAAATGAAGTTTTACGAAGTTTATTTGTTATCGTGGCAACTTCGATAGGATTTATATTTCGTCGGATGATCTTACGAATCCTTCTCTCACTCGCTCACACGGGGAGGATGGGCAACGACAACGACAACGATGACAACAACGACAACGTCGACGACGGAGGACCGACAACTTTTTCTCGCTTTTGCACGGACTTTTGTTGCTCGTGTGCCAGTTCCTCTTCTCCTCCGTGCACAACGTTCGTGGGACTGCGTATCGGTACGGTTTCGCATGAACGTACATTCCATAAAGCCCTGCACGGTACGATCAAAATTTCATCGCACGCGAGAAGAGGAGCGGGCCCGACGGCCTGCATACGTAATACGCCTTCTTAGCTAATATAGGCCAGTGTTTTGGGGCCGTGGGTTCCCTTGTGGCCCCCTTACGGCACTTGCTACCTTCTCCAGGGGCGGATTACAAGGCACTATTTTCCTTAGTTCCTTCCTTCCTTTATTTCTTCAGGGCCTATTCTTCTCTCTCTCTCTCCTTCTCTCTCTTGCTCCCTGTCCGTTTTTTTTCTCTCTCTCACTTTGGCCATCTAAAGAATTCAGAAATTCTGACTTTTTTATATTCTCTTAATGAGAGTCTCGGCACACCTTCTTAGGAGATATACAAATTAAGATACAACATTTTCCTAATTATCACATGCGATATTATCTTTTTGATAGAATTTCGATTTCATCGTAAACCAATGAGAGGTTTAACGGTAGTTTCATTCGACTTTAGGATTTATCAAAGGACGAAGGGGAAAACGAATGGAAGGGAGGGTATTACGAGTGACTTAATTTATGGGGAAAAGCTTTGCCTCCCCTGTTGGTTGAATAATTGAAGAATGATTACTTAGTAGATTACTGGGTCTTATCTTTCGTCAGGTAAATTTTACAAATAATAATTTCATATGCAGCTATGGTTATCGTTGAGACGAAATTTCGTAGAAAGAGAGAGAGAGAGAGAGAGAGAGAGAGAGAGAGAGAGAGAAGAACTTTAAACAGTCGTTATATTGGAGATAATAGAAGGTTGAAAGAAACGTCCTCGTTAGCGAAGTACTTGTAGTCGGAGGAGATTCATCGAAGCGATTACACTCGGATCCTCTTCGACGTTGAATTCGTAACCTCCAAGAGAGAGAGAGAGAGAGAGAGAGAGAGAAAGAGAGAAAGAGAGAAAGACCACTTTCATTCACGATCGAATCGTTTCGTTCGAGAGACCGGATATCGAAGGCATACGTCGACGTGGACGTCACGCATAAATTCCCATAGTACCGTGCTTTTCGAACGGGCTCTCTCATACATGCGATCACGCATGTTAACCTTGCGTGTGGTCCACGGCCGAGAGCGAGAGAAGGAGATAAAGTGAAACCGCGGGGCCACGCTGTCTCGTGTGTTCAGGTTCGATCTCAGGGCCGCTTAACTTAATGAATACCTTTCTTTCTGATTCTCGAGCAGAGGCCTCTTTATAAATTTTCGAATTTACGGCGACATTAATTTTGGCGATAATAATTTTACATTAATTTTCTAATATCTCGTTTAAAAATCATATAGGGTATCTTGTACGATTATTGTCGATTATAATTACTGTCGAAAATTTCAAGCGGATAATACCAGAGAGTTTGAGCGACGAATATAATTAAAAGCTAAATTAAATCAAGCGCTCCCGTTTCGAACAAAATGAAGAAGTGAGAGTATTTAATTGCTCCTAGCGTGAAAACGGAGTGAGAAGGTACGCGGGTGTAGCTCAACTTGCTTTAGATATCACCAAAATGAAATTGTAAATAAAAGATGACCTCTCTCTCTCTCTCTCTCTCTCTCTCTCTTTCTCTCTCACTCTATCTTTCGTATTTCTTGCTTCAGACACTGACTTTTTTAAAGTTGAAAGATTCAATGGACGTGACTTAAAGGAAGAAGAAGAATCTCGCGAGTGTCGCTATTAAAAGCTTTATTGTCGCGGTACAATACTTTTTGAGGGCGTATTACGAAGAAGAAGAAGGAGAAAAAGAAGAAGAAGAGAAGAAGAAGAAGAAGAAGAAGAAGAAGAAACGTAAGCTCGGAACTAGGTAGCGCGAACTCTCCAACGCGATTTTATGTTCCATATAGGTACACAGTATTACCTACAATGTATGTGTATTATATCCAAGAGCGAGCTTCTACCTATGTATATCCTCTCGGGCGCATTATTTTCCACCCCGCGGGAGCTATTATGTAAAATGTTTCGTATACGCGGAACCATAAAGCCGAGTGGCCTTAATTCTGCAACATCGTGCATAATTAAAGCTCTTCGAGCCGGTTTCACTCGGTATATAAAGCTACCGTGGCTTCATCCATTTCTCTTCATCGTCTGGGGTCTCTCGTTTTTGACCATCGATCAATTACCATCGATATATCGTGAAAAATCATTTTCTAAAGTAATCGATCCTTGTAAATATTTTCCTTTGCGATGATTTCGGAGACCGAATATTCTCATCGTTCCCTTATTCGTGCCACCATTATTCTTATTAAAGTTCATTGGACTTGTTCTTGCGACGTAGTAATTTCACGTTTCGCTATAGCAATTGTACGAAACGAGCTTTCCCTTTAAAACCGAGGACGATCGGTCCATGAATTGTCCTGAAACCATCGCGTCTAATGAATGGCACTAGAGTACATAGTAGAACGAGGTGGTCACCGTCGGACGAGCGTGGAACGATTTTCCAGCGTTAATTCGCAAAGCACCGGCAATACGGAGCTTAATGTTCTATCGACCTTTAACCTGTTAATCAAGGTAGACGAGTTAACTTCCTTCGCGAGTAAAGGGATAAATAAATCAATTGTTTCTCACACCTACACCTTCTCCCTTTGCGATTCATTAATTTATCCCAAGCTCTCTCTCTCTCTCTCTCTCTCTCTCTCTCTCTCTCTTTGTCTTCATTCATACCATTTTATATTTAATGAAACGAAATTTCGCACATTCACGTTTAACGATCCCTCTTGGTTAACATGTTAATGCTCGCGTGATTGGACTGCAGGTTTCTACGATGGTGTGTATATATATGCACGTACGTGTAAACCCTTTAGAGAAATTAGTCGCGGTCGTGTTCGAACGGTAATGAGGAAAAGGGAGACGAGAAACAAATCAAACGAATCACGTCTATCCGTCGCATCTGCGCGTTGCGTTCCACTTGAAAATATGTTAATTGCTGGTTCCCACTGTGAAATTAGCGGTAGCTGATAGTTCCAATGCTAAAGCGTTTATTATACACGTGGGTCTTTTTTTTTTGCCGTAATATACTTTGATCCTGCCGTTTAACTTCTTTCTTTCTCTTTTTGTTAGAGCCGTGCGATAATCGTACTTTCAACACTCGTACGCGTACTCACACATACACAGAAATACGTATAAGCATCTATAATGGATACGCACGATCCAACCACTTCTTTACGTTTCCATCGATCATCGCCCGAGGATATCGTTTGCCCAACCATAATTCCTCATTGATCAGCGATATCCCACGTTTTTATACGATTGCGATAATGCTCGAAAAAGTTGATTGTCTTTGATCGCATGATGAATAAGTTCATCAGGTACAAGGTTATTCTCATTGATGATCAGAATGAGATAAAATGTTGGATAAAAGAAAGGGTGATAACTTCGAAGGAACAGCGAAAGTCGATGATCGCCAATGATCGAGATCGTAAATTTTGATATTATAATTGATCGTACGCGAAGACAAAACCAATATGTACGTATGTTCGTATATGTGTGTTTATTAGGCGAGGCAATAATTTTCGAAGGATGTAAACGGTAATTATACATTGTTCGCTTATCATCTACTCGAGGAGGAGTTTTCGTTCCGTGAGTTCTTCTCGAGGCACGACTTTGTCTCGTTCTTCCTTCGATAATAATACCAGGTTCGCGCGTACTCGTTCTCATGAAAATCGATCTCGAATGAGAGTGTTTTTTTTTTTTATTCTCTTGGTCGATCGGTAAGATAGTTTAAAATATGTTTATAAAAGATAATCTCGAACGTTCGAACACAAATGTGCCGTAGATATCTTCGATATATCCGCATCTAAACATGAAATATGTTTCAATGGCATTACTATGAAACAAATCGTAGATTTTTGGAGAAGAGAAGTAGGACGATCGTACGGATGATCATGTTTATAGCGTTAACGACATTGTAAGACGAACATGAAAGTTTTTCTTCTGGTAATAATTCGTCGAATAAAAGAGTAATGAAGGTTCTCTATCGTGCATCGAGATTAATTACGAACGGATATGGCGTGGGTTAACGATCCAATTTGCATACAAGCGTGTCGATGATGTATAATCAACACTAGAGCGACCTCCGGTGAGCGCTAATTGCTAAATAACGTTCCGTGTAATTGATCTACGTGCCACGAAGCCTACGACAACGATCCCAGATACTTGCTTTCTCTACTCTTCCCGTTTTTTCCCCTCTTAGGCCTTTTTTTTCCCGATGCGTTTGTAAAAGTGCAATTAAACAGAACTTTTCTTTCTTAATTGTGCGAGAGTCACTTTCAATCTGCTGATCGTGCGTCGCAGAATTCATATTACGCGGTTTATTTATAATATAGATGTGTAACCAATTAAAATTTTTTATCCGTTTCACGTTTTATCATAGAAGAACATTTGACATTTTATGATAAAACGTTATTAGGACTCTCAATCATCGCACGATAGTATCGATAATTTCCGCTCCTCCGACTTTCTCCCTCCGGCGCGTCCTTGATAAGCGGAAATGCGATTGCGCGTGGCGGCTAATTATCAATTAACGGTCGTTTAGAGCCCGCGGGGATTAACGTATCAGACGCGGTTTATGTATATAAGCAACGCGATACCCATCGCCGTGTTGAGCCGGTCCATTTGTAAGAATTTTAAGGACGATAAAACATTCAAGGTATCGCGGTTCGAATGTAATGTAAAACGATATCTCGTGATATCGGTAAATGAAAGGAGAAATAAATTCAATATTCATGTAAACGTATTTAACGAGTCGACATTTATTTATTCAATCATTTATTTATTTTTTTTTATTTATCGCGTACAATGGTTTCTTGTTGCTCGTACGATAAAAATATTATATCGCACGAGAGAGCCGTCAAAAAAAAAAAAAAAAATAAAAAAAATAAAAAATAAAGAAAATAAAAATTAGAATTGTAGAGAATTTATCAAATAGTTTGAAAGCGCGCAACGAGCTAGCCCAAAAAATATTTCGTTCGTGTTCGTATTAATATCGCATGAAATCGAGGTACGTGCGTGGCCCATATATTTTACAATGTTTCCCCGCTAACGACTTTATTAAATGCGCAGAGTCGTGTCGAGGGCCGTCATAATGATCTCCTTCAAAATTTACGAAGCGTACCGTACGTATCGTGACCTTTCTCATTATTAAATCTTTATTCGCATTTTCTCATCGCATTGGTACCGCATCCGTCGGAAAAATGCGGAATGGTCAAACTCGACGGAGCGATCCGTTCGACCCTGATTCGATGTTCAAGGTCGATGCTGTCCGATTCTCAAGGCGGCTTCGTACAAAGTCGGCATACTCTTTGCCTGGTCGGCTGTCTGTACCGGCTCGCCAACTCGTTCTCTCTTTGGGAATTTCGTTGGTGAGAGAGAAGAGATCGCCGCCCGGAGCACCGTCTACCGTTAACGTTCCTCCTCGAGACGTCGTCCTCCTCTTCGCCCTCCTCCCTCCCTCTTCATCCTACTGCAAATACGACGAAAACGAGCGCTATCTCTCGAGCTTTCTCATGTTTCATCGTTTCGAAAGCTTCCTTCTATTATTCCAGAGAGAACATGATAAATCCGAGAAACGTTTAGGATTCATTAATTTTAGATACATATCTTCGCGTAAGGACGATGATAATTATTATATAATATTTGTGTTCTCGTTAACGACACCGGAGCTTTTTACGTTTAATTTTATATTCTCACATTTAATGCTTAATATATTTAACGGCGTAATGGATATCCGAGAACGAAATAGGAGAAAGACAGCGTGACCTCGTTTCACGAAGACAATTTTAATGTCGTAAGCTTTTATGAAACATCAAAGAATTATCACGAGTTAGATAGATAGATAGATAGAGAGAGAGAGAGAGAGAGAGAGAGAGAGAGAGAGAGCTTTCGAAGCTTTCGGTTTATCAGATAATTTGTGAAAACGAAGGATATGTTAAAGTGAGTACATTCGATGCAGTTAAACGTACCGGAAAACTTTACATTGTTCAATAAACCTTCCAATCGATCGATATTCGTCGAAAAAGAAGCAATGGAAGAACAATCGTTTTTACGAATGGTTAGAGCCCGTTTGCACGCGAATACGGTGAAAGTATCGACGGTTGGGTCATCGGCATCGGCGACATAGAAAAATCGAGTTTACAGATAACATTTGCATGCTCATCAAAAGTTTTAACCATTTCGGGCTTTAACCTGTTCCTTTCTTCTTCCTTTTTATGCGATCACCGATGTATCTCTGAATATGATACGATACGATACGATACGAGAGCCCGAGGCGAGTATCTCGAAATTATAAAATTAATCCATGGGAAAGGAATTGTCGATTAAATTTACATATAAAATCAATGAACATACTACTAATATCACTTTCAGCTTGGCTAAATAATTCTTTTAGTCTTGAACGTTCAGAGTCGATCGTTTAATTTTCTAGTAGAGAAGAAACTTTCATATTTCTTTTTTTTCTTTTTTTATTCCTTTTTTTTTCTTTTTCTTTTTTTTTATCTCCGCTCAGGCTTCATATTGCTTACTTCGGGCCACGTAAGATACGAATCCAAGAGCTTTTATCGTAAAGCGGAAATAGAAAACCTTAGGAAGGACGATTCGGGCGGAGAGTATACGGCAAAAACTTTGAGACACGTATAATTTCATTCGTATAATTTTATCAGACGCATTGTCCTTTTCTTCTATATTTTTCTTTTCCTCATTTTACGCGATCATTTTCAATTAGATATTTGTCACTTAACAATCGTAATAATAACTATAATTATCGAGTATATACCTTCGATTTTTTGTTAGAATTTTGTTAGAAAATTATTGCATTTGATTTTTTTGTTTCTTTTCTTTTCTTTCTTTTTTTACAAAAAAAAAAATGGATTTCTGAAAAGAAGAAAAAAAAAAGAGGAAGGAAGGAAGTGGCAGGGAAATGTCATTGGTTTCAATCGTGGGAACGTAATTTCACGTCGTTCGTCGCGTGGGTTGTTCGCTTAGGATAGGTCACGACCTCAGGTTCGCGCGTAAAATTATCCACTTGCGGATAACCATTCGGCCTATGCACGAGGTGTTGGAAGAAAATACTAGGTTCTATCTTGGTTTGTTGAATGAGACCAAAGTGGGGTGGGGTGGGGTGGAGGGATTGGATGAAATGGGATAGGTTGGAAGCGTTTAACGTCGTTCTTTATGACTCACTTTATACGAGATACCCCACAATA
Organism: Dolichovespula sylvestris; assembly: GCA_918808275.2. NCBI lineage: Eukaryota > Metazoa > Arthropoda > Insecta > Hymenoptera > Vespidae > Dolichovespula > Dolichovespula sylvestris. The sequence goes on from OU964972.1 coordinate 4,761,905, forward strand.
CGGTCCCCTTTTTGAACCTCGTAAAAGGTAAAGGAAGACAACGGCACAATCCGCCACCTTATATTACGTTTTGTATATCGTAGAAACCGTCGACCGATTATGAATTTCTACGTTTTATCAAGTAAAAGGTAGTCGCGTTATTAAAGCGACCCTTTGTGAAATCCATGAGTCTCGAAATTATTCTCGGTAGTGAGATTACCGACGATAATATGTACATATTTACTTTAAACGTGAGAATATGAAAACCGGGGTAATAGTGAAAGTTGATAAGACGATAGCATGTTAATGATAATGACGGTAAGTTGAAGAAATAAATGGATATAAAGAGTTGATTATACTAGATTATTCCGAGAAATAATACGTATGTAATAATTATAATGCTTTCGAATGTTTGTAAATTTGTGGATCGACGTTATTGTACGATTCGTTAAATCAATTATTTTATACCGATACCTTGACTCTGTGCTATCCGTTTTCTATTTGCTATTCGATATTCCTGAGTTACCTTCTCTCGTTTATACGCAAAGAAGAAATGGAATAAAAAAATAGAACAAGAAAGAAAAAGAAAGGAGCATTTGACTTGTACCGTAGCAAACGTTTATAATGATTCGTTCGTCGGATACCTTGTTTTCACGCGCTCAAAATCGAGTTCCGATCGTTGTACCTTGATGGATCGATCATCGTCACCTCGTTGGTTCGCGTCGCAAAAAAAGTTACGAGAGAAAGAAACTTTATCGATTCTTTCTTTCCTCCTTTCTTATTTCTTTTCCTTTCTTAAAAAAAAAAAAATATATATATATATATATATATATATATATATATATAGAGAGAGAGAGAGAGAGAGAGAAAAGAAAATAAAGACGAGTAACGGAGTTAGATTAAAAGATTGTTTTATTGCGCAGAACAAATTGATCATTGATTATGAAGGAAGAAACAGAAAAATAATTGTGTCCATTTCAATTTCTCTTCATCCTTCTTATTTTTTTGCTGTTCCAGACGATGTTGAAAGGATCGACGAATATATCCAGGTGGTTGCTTCTAACTGGACTCCTTTGTAGCGTTGCTTGTCAGAGCGTTTCGTCGTCCTTTGAAAATAAAACCGGTGAGTGTGTCTCGTCCCTAGCTTTTCCGTTCTTTCTTGATGAGTTCAAAGAAAAAGAGGAAGAAGAAAAAAATCGTGACACTTTCTAAAGTCGATGCTCTCGGGAGAAAATTTCGAGAGAATATCACGAAGGTTAAGGATCGATTGAGTTTAGAAAAGATCGAACCTTTAAAGTCGCATTTACCCGTTTTTTTTCTTTCTTTCTTCCTTTTTTTTTTTTTATTTCTTTCTTTCTCACTTAATAGCGGAAACCGGAACGCTCGGTAATTCCATCGAGAGGCCGCGAACGTTTTCACTTCCTCGAGATTTATTTAGCCGGTGCGATGGCAGAGGCTGGTGGCGCGAGCTAAAGAACGATTTATCACTGGCGTTTCGTTGCTCGCCAGCAAAGGAGAGCTAAAACCGTCTTGGGATTTGTCAGCTCTTATCTATACACTCGCATCTCAATTCGTTGCTCTCTATAGTATTCGCGAAAAGAGCCTACGTTGATATTCCACGTTAGTAACGTTGAAATTTCAAAGGTTTTTAAAGGAATTTGAAAAAAAAAAAGAAATTCAATCCCCTTGAAATTTCAAAGAATGGAAAGCGTTTGAGAAATAACAAAACCAATTTGTACGTATAACCTTGGGAAAAGCGCGAGAAACGGAGCAATACTGGCTGCGCGTTTCTGTTTCTATCGAAAGGATGACGATTTGGAAAATGACATTGGGGAAAAGGTTGAATCGAGGGACGTCAACGAAAAGGGTCGGTAAAATTTTTGCGGTTGAGGAAGCAAAAAAAAAAAAAGGCAAGTTCGATAACATGGCGGCCTCGATTTCGTTCGATTGTCGTGGCGATTTTGCGAATTCTTCGAGCGGAAAGTAGATTTCAAAATGTCAATCTCAGAATCGAACCGCTACACTGTAAAAAGTTAATCGAAAAATGTGCCCCTGCGTTTTCTACGTAAGTACATACGCGGAATCCGCGCCACGGAGTTTTATTTTCTCCTCGGGACTCGTTTGTCACTTCTCCTTCGTGCGCGGATGAAATTGAAAAATGGCTTATTAAGGAAGAGAATACAAACGTGTTACTGCTGCGAAAATCCCCATCGATCCGTCTTAATCTCATAAGACAGGATTATACAATAGAAGGCGAATAGGATGAATCATGGCAACTAGAAAACTCTAAACATTTTTGATTATATTTTTTCAAGCGAATTGAATATTTTTTTTTTTTTTTTTAATTAATATTAAAACCAGTATACCGAACGTTAAAAAATTTTGAAATCGTTTAATTTTAAAATCGACGATAACGACCATCTGATAATTATACATTCAACTATTCTCATTAATTAATCACGTTAAATATTCTTATACATATGCAACATGTTTGAACGCGTCAATTATATGCATGAAAAAGTTTTCACGAAATAATGCATTATTCAAAAATATTACGGAGCAATAACCGTATTTTATTGTGTGTATATAGCAACGTGGTTAGATTTATACTTGTTTAAAACTTGCCGTTCTGAAAACTTGGGAACGAATAAAGCTCGATACGGTGAACTTTTCGAGTTACCGAGAGATTACTCTTCCCTATTCGACATTTACGAACGAAACAATTCTGGGTGTTCGTTTTTAATCGGATCAATAATACCACGATCGCTGGACACTGTACGATGAAATACTCTTGATATAAAATAATATATATATATTTTTTTTGAAATTTCATTAATTTATCGATCCTATCGATCGCGAGACACGTGTCACATTCGTGTTCAACTCATTCAATTGTGTACGTCTGTACGTGTAAATATACGATGGGTCAGTGGGTCACACTACTCGATGCCAAAGGAACACTCCTGTCGATTACGCGCAACACACATTTGAAAACTCGACGCTACATGTTTCGCGTTTACGTTTTCGATATACAAATATATAATATGAAAAATCGAGCGACAAGCAGACGTATAATCGCGCAAACGAGATTTTAATGCCTTCGGCAGCCAGTACGCGTTTTATGAAATATGAATGGCGCATAATACACGTCGAAAAAATGCCTTTTGCGTTTTGTTTAAAGGGAGCGCGTTAAAGCGTGACGTACAATATGTTCTGGCCCCGAACGATGGGTAATATGAATAAATTGAAAGGCAAAGCCCGAAGTAACGTTTCGTGCTACGATTATATCTTGAAATTACGAAGAATTTTCACAATAATGTGGAACAACGAGCTTTAAATATATCCCGGCGAAGAAGTAATAGCAATTTCAATTTTCGAATGAAATTATCTTCGTTAATCGCGAACGCTTTGAGATTGATTTTGTATTAACTCGCATTTAATTGGAACGGCGCATTTATGTATTGGTATAGATCGATCGCACGTCGTTGTATTCTATCGGGAAATTAGATTGGCTGACGAGTAAAATGGCTGAAAAACAAAAGCGGGAGCGCTCACTCTTCAAAGGATCTATTGACATATTCTCGTCGTAGTCAACCCCGCGCGCGTTGTTCCACTTTTCGTGCGACAACGTTTGGCACAAAAGTAAGAGAAAATAAGGCGGTTCTTTTAACGCGACTACATTCGCACCGTTGAACTTTGCTTTTAATACCTCGTGCTCGTTCGGCATGCACTGCACTACCTACTACCTAGCAGGTACCTTTAGACAAATTCACGCCGCGTTTCCTCTTCTTTTTCCTTCCATTGAAAATATTTTAGACGGTTAACGTCGTACGTTAGCACAGCAATGGAAGGAAAAACAGGAGCTCTCTTTATACATTAGCGTTGTAAGATAAATACGTACCATTAATTAATTATTTCCCGTATGTACCGTTAATGTCGTAAAACGTTCTGTAATATCGTCTGGAATATTACGAAATGCCTAAAAGATAATTAAGAAATGTATGCTACTACCGTGCAAGGTATATCGTATATATTCGTTGGATTTGATTATCGAAGTTGATCGTTACTCGTTCACTGGATAGTTTATGAGACATGACCACGAACGCGTGGACGAAGGAGACGTAAGATGAAGAAGACCGTGGTAACACTGACAGCGGCGACGAGACTAACTCCGAGCTCTTAACCCTAATGAATCTTTACTCAGTTGTCGACGAACGTCGTAGTTTCCTCGAAAATAGTTCACCGTACGTGTAGGTGAATACAAGCGTATATCGTGGGACAAGAAGCCTAACTCTCCGCTTGCTTTCATCTTAGAAAACTAACCGTAAAATAATACGGGAACAATGAAACGGAGAGAAAAAATTGACGCCTGTTTTATAATTAAATTACGCTTTCGCTTAACTATCAATGGGTAAATACGGAAGACTGAGAAAATCTTCACGAGCTCTACTTCATTCTACCATATTTTACTACAGGTTATATAGTTAGATCACGAACATGGTTTTGAGGTCATCGTTGCTATACTAATACCTATCATATTTTTTTTTAATAAGACAAGACAAAGAAACGTAAACTTTTATGTTTCCGATTTTCACTTAGAAAAGGATATTAACAAATAATATGTTGTATCCTATTATTGTAATACATACGAGTAATTAAATTTAATATCCGTTGCATCGTTTGTTTTACCACAATAATTTACGTTATTCGTATACATTGTATGTACTAAGTTCAGTAACTGCACCGGCTCATTTTAAAACACTCGATCAATTTACGTTTTTATAGAAAGTTAAATAAAAGTTTTTGCTTCCCATTTCTTTTTCTGAGAGATTATTTTCGCATCATCTGGAGACTCTCGAGGAAAGAGAAGGAAAAAAAAAAGTAAAGGATGGGAGCGCAAACTGGAGAGGCTCTGGTCTACGGAGCGTGTTGTACATAACAGAGTGCATGGATGCAAGATGAGGGTGGTGGAATAGCCGTGTTCGTTCGCTCGCGCACGAGCTCGTTTGTATTGCGCGACACGTGTATTTATGCGAGATGACTCGAGTGCTGGCGCCTGCGGCTCGTTCTGTCCTCCTGGGATATTCAAGTACGCTTGGCTCTTTGTGTGAGCGCAGGTGTATATACACCTTGGACGTTACCCATATACACCGACGGCGAAACATTCATCCATCCGTTGTAATCAGAGAAGAAAAAACGAAAGAAAAGGTAGAACATAGCAAGACAAAAAGAATAATCTTTGCTAGGTGAGTCGAGTCTAGACGAGAGAGAGAGAAAGTCTAGAATTCTAAATTAAAAAGCTTGCTAGATGGAAGGGTTGACTGTTTACCTACTGTCTTAAAAATACCTATGTATATACACACACACACACATATATATATATATATATATATATATATATATATACACACACGTACGAAACAATATATTCTAGCGAAGAACAATATCCGCCTGAATACTCTAGCACTTTCTATTCCATAGCCACCTTTTCCTATATCTATATCGATTCGACGTCAAACGGGACTTTTCGCATTAATTAAAATGGATATCCATCTTGGTGAAAAAACCTAACGTATTGTCCAAGTTACTCCTGTAATTTACATTGATTTATCGACAGTGAAAATTATCATGTTTTATCTAATATTTAATTACAGGGGCGTTGTGGGGAGAAACCGTCATCGATCGATTACACGTGTATTTATGATGTTATTAATTATATATTTGCTATATGCTTTCGCGCGCACACATATGTATACGCTTGTTGTAACGTATCTAACGTACGACAATATTTTATGCATTAGCGAGTTAAACGAGGCAATTCGACATATGGAAATTATGGTAGCGTGTAAAATGATAACTGACGATACTAAAGTGATAAATTACATGACATTTGGTGTCCAACTAATAGCCCGAAGATTATTAAAAAGGAATTATTCGGATTAAGATTGAATCCTTAACGGTATCTGTGTTATCCTGTTGAGAAGGAAATCTCGTTTTCTTTTTGAATTATGATAGTTTCATCTTCAGTGGATTTCGATCTTAAGCGTAGCGGATCATAGACTTCAGAAGGATTGGTAGGAGAACTAGTATGAAAGCTGTTAATGATCAGACCTGCGGGTACACAAATTGCCGAGTAGCATAACCGCACCTGTACGCGCATGCACGACCCATAATAGCTTGCGTCTGCCATATGTATAACAGTGCATGCTTAGAATAGAAACATCGATTGCCTCAATAATGTCAGAGAAAATGCACGAGCTCGAGTAGTTGAATGTTCCTCTCTTAATGGATCTCGTACGCGTTTATTGCTCGTCTCTTATGAATATAACGTACTTTCGCGAGCAAATCGATTTAGGAATTTTGAACGAGCTACATCAAGTTTGATAGATATACGTAATAAGCGTGGTTAATGCAGACTGAGAAAACTTTTGTTCGTTCGAGCTTATGGATGAAAATTTCGCAAATATTATATATATATATATATATAGATATTGAAAACGTGAAATAATTGAATACAAGCGAACCAGAACTCGTTTGAAATTCAATGAAATGTTTGGTAACTTTTGTTTAAGATTCTATCGGCTTCATCGAATAGGTAAGGATTTTGAACAGGACTGCAAGGTAAACTGTATTTTCATAATTAGTTTGAATCTCTTCTCACATATTATTGAAAGGCTCAACAAGTTAACCGTCCCGCAGACGGAGAGTTCATTATAAGACGAGTATGAGTAACGATGAGCGTGTGAAAGGGGTGGTTGGGTAGTAGATAGGACCGGTGGTTTCCGATGACAGGCAATGCTTGTTCGTAAATCACGCGGAGAATAACGTGATTACCACGGCCGACGTTCGGTAAGAGAGAGAGAGAGAGAGAGAGAGAGAGAGAGAGAGAGAGAGAGAGAGAGAGAGAGAGAGAGAGAGAGAGAGAGAGAGAGAGAAACTGGGAGAATAGCAATCACGTTTTAAAGTAACTGATCGTTAAAGACGCCATGCTGGCTGATGCGTCTCAATTAAATGTAATTTCCTTCGACGGTGTACCGCGTTTATTCGTCCATTTCTTCGAGGTCCTATTCGTTCGCGTGAAAAGGCGGTTGTTTGTTTTGTTCTTACGGTGAAAGGGTGCCATCGGCTTCTCTCATCTCACATAGCAGCCTTCTCTTTCTTTTATCGTCGATGCATCAACGCTGTGCTCCCAGTACCTGTCATGTTCTCCACGCTTCCTCAGCTTGAACGAAATACTCTGTACGGTCGTGTATGGCCATATTACTGTCTTTTATGGTGAATTGCAGCTTTGTAACAGGGTCCTTCTTTGACTTCTTGGGACTGATAGCATGCACTTGCGACACTTGTTAACGATTACCCTTGAGCCATGCACATGTACACACACAGATATATATATATATATATATATATATATATATATTCGACGACGTCGTTTTATGTAGAGGCGCATAAATTTATACGATAACTCGATGTCCTGTTCATTCATCGATTTTCATCGTTCTACTCGACGAATTTCGAAGTAGGATATAGCTCATAAAATTATACCAGTCGTGAAATTGCGATGCCGATAACGTAGTCGCTGTATATCAGACTCCAAGGTATATGATGTTTTCTAGAATAAAATGTTTAAATAAAAATAACAGGATAGAACAGATATCCTTTGAGTATTGCAGCTTCCAGTGAAATAATAATAACTTGGAAAACTTTTGTTCGCAGATATCAATGACAGCAAACCCCGAGTGTTCTCCCCAAGGATGGACTACGACGAGTGGACACCTCTTGGACGGGGTGATCCACTAAAGAACAATCCAACCTTCGATTACGTTCCGCCAGTGTTAGATCGCGTTCAATACTGGTTGGATTCTCACACTACAGAAGCATCAGCGAAACGGGATATTCTGGTACTTGGTGTCACAGCGAAGAAAACGAGCCCTAAGATACCCGAGCAGTTCTTGAAATTTGTCGATGGGCCAAAGTTTACCAGAACGAGTCAGGATAACACTTACAGGAACGATTTCACTGGGAGTACCGGTGCCGAACCACCAAAAGTTTTACGTACCACTAACTTTAGAAATGGTCTTGTCGACTATAGAAATCAAAACAGGATTCAAGCTGTACCGGCGAGTTATTATCCCAGTCCGTATTATAATCAAAAGACGAAACCTTATACGATGATGTTGCCACCGCCGGTGATCCAGAAACAAATCGAACCGTCAACTGCTTACAACGGTATCTTGTCGAAAGAAAAAATCACCGGTTACGTTGAACCGTCTCAACAATTAAGTACGCAAACCGAAGAGGGTCCGGTACTTCAGGATCCTCAGTATTACGGAATACCATCGAAAACTTTTAGCCAGCATCATTCTCCTTCGTTACAACCCTCGAGACCTCAATATCTTCAAATTCCTTCGAAATTACCATCGAAAGGTATGGGCATCTCCCAAATCGAGACCATCAAGAACGTGTACACTCCTTTTCCATCGACAAAGCCAAAGTACGATGTTACTACTACACCCTCTGTATCCTTTGAAAAGTCCAATCTTATCTATCAGTCCACGCAAACGATCTCCGGTGGATGGTTAGCTAACAATGGACCAACTTCGACCTTACCCGAGGTAAATCAGGTTACGTGGCAAACGCCTGATCACTCACGAGATCACTACGATACTGACCATCACGTGGCAGCTTCCTCTAATCACGAAGTCGTCGTTGGTCAAAATGCGAACATAATTGTGGACGGTGAGAATAACGAGAAAGAGGAGGTTGTCGTAGGTGAGAAAGGTGGTACCGCTTCTTTCGACGTTCCGTTTCCGTCTTCTCCAGTAATACCATCTGAGACAATGCCATCAAATTCAACTTTCAGTTTTGATACGGACGAGAATGAGGAGGAATCGTTAGAGAAGACTTCCCCAAAAATGCATATTGTCGTGGCCAATTCACCTTCCACTGTTGATTCCGAGGCACAAAATAAAACTCCCGTTGCTGTTATTATGCCAACCAATTACGTCAATAAACATAATACGACTATTTCCTTGTCAACGGAGTCACCTATAGTTTTGGTGAACGTTTCAGAGAACTTGACTTCAGAGATGGAAAAAGCTCAGCAAACGACCAATTCCCAAGTACAGGCAAATACGATGACAAGTTCGTTTACGTTCTTATATGGCCCATCGACTCCGTCATCGATGCCGAACAAAATGATGCCTCATCAGCATCATCAAATACATCAGTCTGTACCATTATCTATGACACCTTCTCGACATATTAATAATCCAACACATATGTTTGGATCGATTTCGTCTATGCATTCTCCGCCAAGGCCTAATCACGGCATGATGCACTTTATTGGTAGTATGCGTCCGAACGTTGGTTTTCGACCACCACCGCCCATGACTATGTCGCATATTGCGCCACACATGTCACATATGCATGCACCAGCGATGAAGGGTATGATGGGACCAACAGGCAGCATAGATCAAACTCATCCACGGCCACCGCAAATGCAGTCCGGATTTCCAGGCTCGTTCACGAGTCTTCCTGCACCTTCCACTTTAACTCTGCAAACTACCGACGCGGAAGATGAAACAGCCAATCGTTATCAGTCCGGTGGTGTATCCGAGATTACGACGACATCCACGTCCTCAGCTTTGACGTCCACCGTTCCGTTTATGCACGAACTATCATCCAGCACTAGTGCAAAGAATTCTGACGAGGAAGAGGTCAATCAATCACCTTTGGCGATGCTTTTTGCCGAGGAAGAAACCTCAAAGAAGCAATCCACAATAACTCCTGAATCCACTACTGTTATTCCACCGCAAACAACAACGGTGCCCAGTTTGACAACGGATCCAATATTTTCACATTATAAACAACCGGCCAAACCTATTAAAGGTCCCATGTATCTCATTATTCAGGGCCACTCCAAAGTTAAAACGTATAAACCGACCATCAATAAACATGGTATACCGGTTCATAATGAAATTGTGGAAAGTGCGACAGAGAGACCATTGTCGAAATTCGAACAACTGATCATCGAGAATACAAAGAACGGTAAGGTCGATAAGAGCGCGGAAGAGAAGAAAAAGTTGGAGGAGAAGATACGCGCTGAGAAACGCGCATCTACTAGCCAAGATAGTCTGATGAGTCTTGTGGAGAGCGGATTAGGTAGTTTTACCATACCTCATTCCTCTTCCGTCACAGAGACAGAGCATTTGGGTAATTCTGTGACCACCGTTGAGGTCAATGGTAATTAAGTCGTATCTATAATAGCTTTCCTTATCTCGAGCAGGGAGGACCAACTGATTAACCCCAATGACAATGATCGTTATCATAGAGGAGTGTCGAATTTACCGCGAGGTTTATAAACTTAGATAGAGAAAAAAGAATTCTCTGTGGTCAACTCGACTAAACTTTCGTAGAACTTATTCACATTTACTTATTACAATAATAGTAAGTTAAAAACTTTTGAATGTAACGATACTTAACGCGATAAAGTATCAGGCTATAATTGATAACCGATGCAAATAATTACTAGCGTGGATACTGTTAGTCCGCGGTACTTCATCCGAGATTACTAATCTTCCTCATGCTCCCACTTCGAACGATACAAGTGTGCCAATTACAAATGTGCCAGTATACATGTGTTACACATCATTACTATGAGGTAATCGATCATGCGATAGAGCGTTTGATTCGTGTTATATTTTAGAATCTTCCGTTGTATTCATTGTATTTGTACCCTAGGTTTAGACGGTCATAAATTTAGAAGATATATTTATGAATTTTTTATTATTTATATTTAATACAAGCAATGTATTTAATCATTTTCTTTTCTCTCTCTCTCTCTCTCTCTCTCTCTCTCTCTCTCTCTTTCTCCTTAGTTCTTCCATTCTATTCGAATCATTGATCGTTTTGTACATTTCGTTTACTTGCATTTATTATTATTCTATTTCGTGAAAAATGCGTTTATGCATTTTAGATAGATTTAAGAATTTCGTCGATATACGATTACGCGAAGCTCGTTGACAGACTTCCTTTTAGTATTATATTTATTGAATTGAAACAAAATAATTATATATGTATGATCTAAGAACTTCTTATGCCTAACGATGTACGAAGAGCATTGTTGTTCTCTTTTTGAATTTTATAGATTTCAAACATTTTAGTGAGTAGTGACTCAACGTTTTTGAGGTTCCATTAAAGGAACGACATTGTCGTATAACTTAATATTAACACTAGTCTTATACATTTAACAGTTACCAAACATATCGCAAACGTTACTAACATCAAATATATCGTATTCCTTAATACGTAGAAATTATTCGATTATACGTATAAATTATGCATAATAATATATGACATATACGTATTTATGTAAATTGTATACATGTACTTGCTGTTTAGTGTGATAAACACACCCACACACACATACACACACGTGTACGAATACATGTGTCAACACACAAGCTCGCTCCAATCGATCGCTTGGACGTTGTTTCATTTTCACTCACGTTGTTTTCATTAAATCGTATTGGAGAAATATTAAGTGACCACACGCACACATACGAGAGAAAAAAAATAACAAAAAAATGTAGTACATATAAGTATAGACTTCGCATCTAGATATATTGCTCTAGAAGATGTATATTACGTTTATGTATGATATTTGTACCTGAAGGTCGCACGTTTTGTTGAGATCATTTTGTTTATTTAATAAAAATATATAGCATTATCGAGATAATGATTATATGATTTATGAAACGTGCATTAAGCGCTTCGTTTATTATTTTTTTTTTTTTTGTTATTTCTTATAACAATAACTTTCAATAAATAAAACAAATAAAAGGAACAATGGTGTACCTTAATAACTCGAAATTAATTACAACCAGTTGTATTGTCAAATAAAAGATATAAATTTTGTTCATTCCCCATCAAAGTTATATCGTCGGACATTGTGTTGAGTTTACGAGCTATATTTCTTTTTCTTTTTCTTTTTTTTTTTTTCGTATGTTCTTTTTCTTTTTCCACTCGTAATTACCTGTCACTGTAGTCGTCGGACAAAGATATTGCATTGTGCGTGCGTAACGGAAACGTTCCGGGCAACAAACACGACGAAGCGTATCGGACTGGGCATTGACGATTAATGGGAGCTTTTTACGACACTCTAAAACATTCAACGTATTTAAATAAAGCACGGCGGCGTAGCCATTTCGATTGGCCGTAATTGAAGTGCTCAAATCCGCGGAGAAAATGACAAATTCTGCAATTCGGCTTGATTACGTTTGCAGTTTCCCGTTACGTATCGAAGTGTGCAATCATTCTCATGCCCCCTTCTCTTTTCATCCCAACTCCCTCCCCCCTCTACCGTCGTACTTCGACAGCGTGACACGAAATCAATTGACGTCGGCCACGTTCGGAATACGTAATTACATTGTAAAATATTACAGACGCTCTACCGATCATTTTACAGAAATACGGTTTTGTATCTTCATTTTCTTGTTTATTTTGAGAAAAGTCCAATGACAAAACAAACAAAAAGAAAAAGAGGAAAAGGGACGGTTAACTGCTACGAAGGATTTCGAGTTATGTCTGTAGGCGAAAATAGGTTTGGACGCAAAGCGATAAATCTTTCCTCTCGATACGTAAAACGCGCGACCTCCTAGACCTCTCCCGATGTCACGCTGTGGAACTATGTTTTATAGTAGTAAAGAAATATTTCCCATATTCATCTACGTGCCGTACGTATATTCGATTTGAAATACTCGATTTAGGTATTTACGATATAACAAAGTTCTCGCGTTCCTTTGAATTTATTTATTCGTTCGATGTCAACCGGTATCTCTCTTTCTCTTTATCTTTCTTTCCCACTCTCTCTCTCTCTCTCTCTCTCTCTCTCTCTCTCTCTCTATCTATCTCTTTCTCGCGGTACAATTATAATATATGTATTTTCATTATAATAACAGAAAGTTAAAGCGACCATGAGGAAATATATAGCGAAGGCTTTCAACGCGATAAAGAAAAGGATGGTAGTAAGAGAAGGAAGAACTCAACCGAGATCTGTTCCAGTCGAAAAATCGACCGTACCGAAAACGTCAATCAAGCGAACTCGTCGTCCGGCATTACCGAGCGTTTGGACCTGTCAACGTACAGACCAAACAAATGTTTCATTGTTCGCCGACATTTAATTACGCGTTCGATCCGCAAAAGGATCGAACCGTAGAGATGGAAGATCGAGAGAAAAAAGAGTACGAGCTTGAGGAGGGTATCGGCGGAATATAAAAAAGGACAAAGGGGTGGGGGGTTGCGTGTGGTGTCTTTTCCGAACCTTCGGGGTTGCATCGAAAGCACGAATTTAAGGCTAATTTATGGTGTAATTTAGTTTCAATGTCGGGAGCATAAATCTTCGACGGTGGACAGGGGCCCGGGCCCTGGGATCGGGTAAAAAAAAGTCGGCTCGAAACAAAGTTCCACATGGGGGTGGTGGGGGACGACGCAGCGGTATCGTTTTTCTTTTACTTCTTCGATTTTTCTCTCCCCCTTCTCTTTCTCCATCTTCTTTATTCGTCAATTTTTCGATTAGCTATTTGCCATTGACTAACAATAACGATTATCATTCAAATTCATCTTCAAACCTATTTTAAATCTTGTATTTTTATTAGATAAGAAAGCCGAAATGTTAGAGAATTTCAAATCGTTCTCTGTTAGTTCGATGATATCTTGAAAGGCTATTAAGTGTTACACATTCTCAGGCGCTAATGGATTTCTTGGAGAGCGAGAGAGAGAGAGAGAGAGAGAGAGAACTTATTCGAGAAAGCAAGAGAGAACATTATTTTGTACGGCAAGCGGAGCTTTAGTAAACCAATGTATGTACATTTTGTCAAGGTATCTACTTACATTTTTGAAATATGAAATTCCATATGAGGAATCGTTCCTTCATTGTATGTACGTCGGCGAAAATAGGGTAAGATTATTATAACGAAATTACCTATAACCAAACATCGCCTTCATTGAAATAACGATACTTGTTCAGGGAAAAGCGAATTACATTAAATGTTAACTCATTTACAAGATGTTTAAATCGGCCAGTGGTCGGACGGACGTGGGAAAAAGCAGTAGTTTTAACGTATTGACAGGTAGATAAGGGACCACGGAGGAGAGGTCACGCGCCCAACCATAATGAAAGTCAAACCTCGAGATGATGTTCGCCACATTACCATACCGTTACTGGTCCTCGCGTGGGTTTTAAAGACGAGAAAGGTAATGTCGAACGTGAGAAAAATTCACGATTACTTTATCACCGAATTTTTACCATGGGTATTGACTTTTAACACAATCTATTATCGTAATCCTTCTCTTTTTATTTTTATTCTTTTTTTTTTTTTTTAATATATATACCGATATATTTGTCTATTGAAATTCAAATTGAGAAAAAAAAAATAGAAAGGAGAGACAAAGTAAAATGTTTATTTTGTATGATCGTTGATAGAACACGAAAAATCCTACACGGAGTCGAAACTCTCGCACATCCGGTGAATCACGGTGAATCGATGAGAGAGCGTTATATTTATTTCTAGGCGAGTCGTGAAAAAAAGTCGTCCGTCCATTCGCGGACGTAGCAAGGGAACACGCGCCGCTTGCATCCTGTTGTCGTTCTCGTCGATTCCTATACCATCGAACACGTACCTCCGAATAGAACGGAAAGAATCAATGGCTATGTGAATATCGAATGTATTTCCATGGGAACGTCGATATGAGGAGTACGAAAATGTGATAACGATAACATACAGAAAGTATGTATTTTTTTTTTTTTTTTTTTAATTATTAACTTTGTCTCCGAAACTGGCCTCCTTCTCACTTTCGATATCAACGATTATTTGTCCCACGCGAGATTTAGTATCTGGAACGTGTTGGCGATCGTCTACGGGAAGTGTAGGCCTCATTGCACCACTGTGGAAACTAGAAACTCTAGGCAAAAACTAACCCAATATCGATGTCCTCGTACCCCACCTATCCACAAGTGAATACCTGGAACCCACACCTACGGCTCGATGCTTCCTTCCTCTTTTAACATCTCCTAATCAAAACGATTCTCGGAGATGAATCGAACTTCTATAACAGGTCATGGACAATCAACAGCTACCAGTGCGACACAAGATTGTTTTCGCTTAACAGAAAGTAGTAGAAGTTGGTTACAATTGTGGTTTAGTTTTAAAATTGACGGGCGAAGTGAACGGTAGAAGAGTTTTCACTTACTAATCATCTTGCGGTCTCGTCATCAAAACGATCTATAAAGAGATTCAACTTCTTTAGGTCGTCCTAACTATTCTTTTGATTGAAAAGAGTCTTCGGATCGCGGATAACTTTAGGAATTAATTATAATCATTGACGTGGAAGAAGATTGGAGGGTGAGCGAGCACAATCGAGTAATCCCCACTTGATCTCTGCCGGTGTAGAGAGCGGCAGGTTGCTTAGACCGGTACAAAAGAAACGATCGTAGGAAGGTCGAGACTCGCTCGTAGAGCTCGTCCGAATGGTACGTGAGTTCCAGAAACACACTGACGACTTACCGATTCCTCGTACCGATATCGGAACGGCATAGCAGCGGCAGCTTGCCTGCAGTCTTCGCCGACTTTGCGGTTGTCCCTTGTCCGGCATGCCGAACACTTCCTGTGCCAAGGCAACAGTTTTCTTTGCCGACCGCCTTGTTAATGCATCGTTCTATAATCTGGAATTAAGGATGCATCGAAATTACCGAGGAGATAATGTTGTACAACGTGGGATAAGCGATATTCAATTTTTTTTACTCGCGGAGAGAGAGAGAGAGAGAGAGAGAGAGAGAGAGAGAGAGAGAGAGAGAGAGAAAGGATAAAAAGGTTTCTACCTTCATGGATAGGGAAGTTGTTAAACCTTATTAGCGTTGGAACTCTTCCGTGTTGCGGGAGATGTATCGAATAACCTAGTTGCATGTAATCCAGTTAGTAGTACCCGGCGCACTTGGCCAGGATAAAATTAATTTGCAAAATTTTTATTCACGACCTTTTGTTGTGCCCGAGCGTGTATCCATCATATCGGATATCAGGTTAGTCTAGATCGTAAGGGTTGTATCGTTAATGTAATTATTTAGTTTTTGCGGCACGATGTCTCTACGACGTTATTTACTTTGCCTTAAAATTGCATTTAATAAAAAAGAAAAAAAAAAAAAAAGAAAGAAAAAAAAAAAGACAGAAAAAAAAGGATTCTTAGTTTACCAGAAGTTATCGAAGCGTTATAAAAGGGAATCAATATTACCTTAAAGAATTAAAGGAGATCACCGCGTCGTCGTCTGGGTTGGAAAGTCGAGACTTCCACGGAGTTGCTAGGAACCATTATCGATCTAGGAGGAGGTACGATCGAACGACTCTTTGAAAAATGAATCTCCCTGTCATGATTTAAGAGAATAGAAACGTCGATGGCCGTACGGTAGAGTGCCAGGAGGCTGAACTGAACTTTTTTGCCAGAGCAGGATCATTAATTAAACTAGTTAGTTAGCCCGCTTGCCTTGTAACTTAGTGTCATCGGCTTTTAAATATATAAACTCATTGTTGAGTCAAACGGGCTAATCGATATTTAAATAAACATTGAAGAGAGATCGTTCGATCAACTTATCAACTATGACATTAACAGTAACTTCTCTTGGAATAAGAGAAAGGAATAAATGTATTTCATTTTCTTATTCGCAATCGAGATTGGTACGTTCGGTATCTCGTGAAATTTGTCGACGAAGATCGAAGATCGTGACGTTATGGAATGTACAACTAATGCGTAGAGCTAATCCAATGCACGGTGCACGTGGCTCCGTGTTGCGAGAAAACGTGATGGCATGCAACGACCCCTTTACGATTATTTCTTTTTTTTTTTTTTTTTTTTTTTTATATTTCACCGAAGATCAAAGACCACGCAGCGTCACTGGAGGAATCCCGGAGAACTGAGGTTGAACCGATCATGAAAAATATCAAATGCCTTCTTTTGAAATTCTAAAGAGTTCGTTAGAGACTAAGACGAACTGTTCGCGAGTTGACGTTTTCCTTAAATTTCTAAAGTCAGCACGCGTACGTCGCTTTCTCTAGTGAAATTTTAGGATGTGACCAAAAGACCAGACGTTTAAACAGCTCCAGGGATTAAATGGCGAAAGGGAACCTGATTGAGTTCATTCATACTTTTTTACGTCGATTTTAACTAGAAGGGTTACGCTAAGTACTCGTTAGTTTTTCGTTCTCATAACTGTATAGGGTCCAACATTTACATAGGTACAACCAAATATTTGCTCTTTCAGTAGAAACTCTCGGGATTACGTAAGCGATTTCTTGACTTTTACGCAGACCGATCTTTCTTCAAGAGTGTTTCCGCTTCGTGTCGTATGGAATACGTTCGACAAAGCGTGAGGCTGCTCCTGCGACAAGAATATTAATGCAGTTTCACGAAGTAGGTACATGGATAGTAGCGTAAGTGGGTTCGTAATGCTCTGTGAAAGAGAGTTACGTACCGAATTCGACGACGATGAAAGTGTCGTGTCACCTGCGATTCCGGGTGCGGTGACCCCATCAATTTTACATAGAATCATTCTCGATCGGAGATGCGTTCGGTACTTTTGCTGATTCTTTTTCTATTTTTTTTTTTTTTTTTTTTTTTTGTAGTAATAACAGTCTTTTCTCTCGGAAATAGAATAAAATTCCGAATCTACTGCAAATCATGTTTTTTTTTTTTTTATAATTAAATATTTATTTAATAGTTTCTAACGATTAAGATAGTAGCAGGCTCTTTCGTAATCTACGATCGGATTTGAAAATTTTGCGAGACTATTTTGAAAGACGGTGTAACTTAACGTAAATTAGAGCGGCGTTACGAAACCTGTCGAACGAAAATCAAAACATTGGCCGGCCATTAACTTCAGGAGGGTATGCGAGGCTGATAGGGCCGGTCCGCCTCAAAATAATTGCTTCGGGATATCGACACTGAACGGCATACTAATTTCGTTGCGCCTACATGCATGCGCACTTACCTGTAAAATCGACGGTTTATCGATCAACCGGACGAACCAACGGCGACAACAACGATGGCGAAAAGCGGGAGGTGGGTGGAATATACAACATCAATCGCATTGCAATTTCCAACGGCGATAAAAAATATTTCTGTGATTATTTTTCGTAATATTGATAACAATGGCAGCTTTCGTTGCGATCAATGATCCTTATTTCCTGTAAATGATCCTGAATTTTAGAAAAACGAAAGATTGCTAATTTGTTCAATATGTTGATTTATTTCACAAATGTTAAACATTAACTAACTCAAACAGTTATAATCCCGAATAATATGTTGCTATGATCATCTGCTTGGCTTGTGAGATCCTTGATAAGTTAAAGGTGGATATGTAGAGTACATGAAAAGCATTTGGGAGTTAAGAAGGTCGATTAAAGTTGGTTGTCCTTGTTGTAAGATCAGATGATCCACCCACGATCGTAATCTCGATGGAAATCTGTCGATTCTCATAAACAAGGGGAGGACGAGAACGAGATACACGCGAGGCGGCTTTGGGCCTCTCATTACGCGAGGACCGGCCTCGACAAACGATCGATCTCATATCGGACGCATCTATGTGGAGCACACAGATGATTCAAGGTTTTTGTGTATGTGAGACCGTTTTATACAACAGTCTTCGCGAAATAATCGCGACACCCTGCAAAAATACATTGGGTTCCCATACGCGTTGCAACGAAGAGCAAAAATATGTTACTTTCTTCGTTGATGAAGTGTAAGACATCAATGTAAAACATCGTACAACTGTTGCTATAATGACTGCGAGGAAGATATTGCGTACGGTAAATTGCGTCGATTAAGCTGCGAAGGATTTCAAAGAAGATGTTAACTTTTTAACCAATTTTCTTTTTTATATAGCTTCCAGTGATTCGCCGAACTTCGAAGATCACACATTTTGATTCCTTTCGAAGAAATATTATTTTGTATTTCTTTTGCAATTATTTAAATATTTGCAAGAATCTTTCCGTATTATCGAAAGTCATAGATTTACAGTGATCATGAGGATTGGTGTATAAATGAAATTAATCAATCAGAAGTAAAAGAACATTGAGTTGATATTTGAGTTAACAACGACACCTACCGATATTGAAACAGAACTCCTCTATATCGACTGTAAGTATATTATCAAGAGAAATGAAGGAACCTTTCGTTGATCATTTATCGATTAATTCCTAACATGATTACAGTCGATAATTTAATTCCTTTTTATCATTGCTTTTATTCTTCTTGATGAACGAATTCGTTCATTATTAACAGAAATAACGAGTAAAACATTTTAAAAGTTTAAAGATTAAGAAGTATATGATTCTTATCCTGTATTAATTATCGTGTCATATTTTTATCAGAAACTTTTTTCTTTGTTTTTATATGATACACTATTTTTCAAGCATTTTATCAGCAAATCTTAAATATTTTATTATCTTAGAGAGATAGATTGTGAAACAATTAATATTCGTTAAGGATTTAAATCTCTTGATATTTGATCAGTTTCGATAAGAAAGAAGAAGATGCGGAGTATGTAAACATACTGTTACTTTGCTTACGTCATGACTCATGACGAATAAGCGAAGCCAAAGAATGATCGTACGTTTTGCTCAATTTCTGTTTTACGAAACATACCAGTCGTGATTTGTAAATCCTCTTTATTCATTTAGCAGTAAAAAGATAATCTCACATCAGCGATAAGATTCGGTATGAAAGAAAAATGATTGATTTTCTTACAATTTTAATAAAGTTTTATATCTGCGTAACGTAATAATGACTGATACGTTACGATGTGTGAGCTCCTTTATTATCCAGTTTCTAGGAAAAAGACCACCCAAGCTTAGATATAAATCTATTGTCTACAGTAGAAAAAATTTATTATAATTACATTTTACAACGAACTCATATTTAATAATTTTATTGTATTTATTGTTTTACTTTTTTATAGTAGATTTTATAATATTTACTATTCGGAGTAGTTTTGATATTTCATTCTTTCCAAGTACTTTTTAATTGATATCAAGCGTAATCTTAGGAAAACTTTCTAAAAGATATTAAACATTTTTTATATATGAGTTGTTACAATAAAAAGTGTTTAACTACAGAGCGTTATCAATGATTGTCTCAAGAATTATATATATATATATATATAATACAACATGTATAATACAACGTCCAATTATTCGTTCGATGTAAATAATCTTTCTTTATATATAAAAAAAAAAAAAAAAAAAAAATATTTAGAAAAATCCATGCCAGTGAAAGTAAATAAATTATAAATGTATTACGGTCCGATGAAAGCCGATACTTATTCGTCGATACTAAGGTGAATATGCTGCTAATCGAGGGCGAGAAGGCACGACAGTTTCATCCGATGAAAGTGAACGCGTTCGAACGAAATCGTGACCGAAAGGACGGTCGCATATAGGGCACGGTCCTAGTTGCCCACTTTTACCGGCCTCAATTTCACTCTCCTACATCGGAGCGGTCGCGACCGACTTGCCAGTTTCGTTTCGTTTTCACTTTCGCTGGCCGGCGATCGTCCTGACCCGACCTAACAGAGATTTCTATTAACCCGGTGTACGATCACTGAACGGTTCTCACCGAGGAAGCTGGGTATCCTAGGTCAGGATCGCGTTCGCTTTCGCTCGCTGGCCTCGCTACCTTGTCCACTTTCGATTTCTATCGCGAGCGTTTTCTAATTCTAGATATCTCTCGTTCAAGGTTTTTGACCTATCCGTATTATTGCAAAATTTAGAAGAAAGAAAAACTAATCAATAACATTATCTAAGATGTTCGAATATAAATTGGTCGATCAATTCGTACGTGTCATTTGTTGCATAATTTTTCGATCACGTCTCTGGATGGATTAAAATCGATCGATCGTTTGTAGTATCGATTCTTTGAAATTCTTTTTTATCGTCACGTTTAAAAATCTTATTATTACTACGATAATACACGATCGATTCTTTAATACGGCCGATACAATATCGATCGTTGCGAATTATCAAGTCTCTCGATTAGTGAGACGTGAGATTAATGACACGTATCTGAGCGCTAATTTTCATAATTTCTAAAATATTAGATAACGGATTTTATCTTTAATGATTATGTAATTGCTCATACATAAGTGTACATCCACATCTAAAGTAGTTTTTAGATTTTATTTAATTTAGATCCAATTTTTAGATAAAAGTACTTTGAATTATAATAGCGAATTTACGCGATCACTTCAGTGAATAAATAATTTATTGATGAAAACAAATCATCCAATAATTATTCTTATCTCGATTTCATTCTTGTGTCAAAAATAGACAATTCTTAATAGTATATCTTCAAATTTAGTAGAAAATGATTATTTTTATGCTTAATAATGATGATTTTTAAGATGACTGATAACCGGACAATTATTCCGTCATAACAAGTTGAATCATAAGAATAACAGCCGTAAATTTCGTGCTTTTTCGCGAGTAACTGCGATAAGGAATTCCTACCTGGGTGCTATATAAATGAGTTCCTTCCGATTTGTAAGGACAGTGTACAGAAGACATTTTTACATGACAAATCGAATTGACAAAATCATGAAAGGTAACGATCTTTGTACTATGTTTTTTTATTTTTATTTTTTTTTTTTCTATACAAATTTAATATCATTCGTATTAAGACGACAATTTTTTTCAACATTTACTGGTACATTTAGGTGCCTTTGTTATCACTTTGCTCTTTGCCTACGCCTTGGGAGCACCTCATTGGGAATCTGATTTATCCTGGCCTAAAGATTTAAAAAATGGAGAGAAACGGAATTACAAAGAAATAGGAGAAAACCTTAATGACGAATTTCAAAAGAAGTTGAAAGATTTAAAGAATCATTTCTCTGAGAATGATACAGATTCAGAGAACGATCAAGTTTCTAATAAGGAATATTCGGTATTGGATCATCTGTCGGATGAAGTATCGAATCGATCAAAACGTATACAGAATATTTACAGATATCAGAAACAACAATCTAAAGAGGACGATGATGATTCTTCGAATTCATCAAATTCTTCGGATTCAACAATTTCTTCGGATTCATCAGATTCTTCGGATTCATCGGATTCTTCTGATACATCAGATTCCTCGAGTTCTTCAAGCTCTTCCCAATCGAAATCGGAGAGAAAGGACAAAAACGAGTCTAAGGAAGATGAACATTCGAAGAAATCGAAGACCAGTAAGTCTGATGAAGATCAAGAAAAGAAGCAGGATAAGGAGAAACAGAAAGAGAACAAGAACAAGCATACTAAATATGATAATTCTCAATCCAATGGCGAATTGAAATTAAATGGATCATCGAATGAAATACAAAATTGGCATTCTGTGATATCTGAAAAATTGTCCGATGATGTATTCATTGAAAGAAATTTAGAAGTACTGAAGCAACTTCTATCGTCATTGAAGGAGAAATTAAGTGAGAAGGAATCCAAAAATGAGCAGGATAAAACAACCTCGTCTAATAGCGAAGAGATCAATAAAAATTGTGATACAAATCTTACTAATACCGATGATGTATCAACTGAAAGCAGATGGAATGAAATAAAGTCAACGATTATCAAAACTCTAATAAAAAAAAAATTGTGCGATCGTAAGGAGTTTTTAGGATGTACAGATTTTCGAAAGATGTTAATTGTTAAAACATTAAAAAGACTTCGAGATCGTATTGAACATAAATACGCTAATACTACGCTGAAAGACTTGCCAATGAATGTAAGGATTGCATTAAATGTTATTTATGACATAATAACTACCAGGTTGCAATCTTATCGTCCAAGTACATCCTCAAATTGGAATTCATATAGCGGAGGAGTTCTAGAAGTCACAGGTATAACATAATGTTATAAAAATAATTTAAATCTTTTCTATATTTCATTAAACTTCTTAATGTAGTATCTCTTCTGCTTTCGCTTTACTGACGAATGAATTTATTGTAGGTAATATTCAACGAGTAGACACTTCATCTAAAGGTCATCTAAATGGTCAGGAAATAACGTCTAATCGTAATGGTAGTATCGAAGGACTAACATGGAATTATCCATTTAAAAGGATAGATCACATTAAAATTCAAAACCAATCGAACGGTATTAATAATTTATAAGACATACATTTCTACACGGTGTGATTAATAATTTCATAATAATACTTATTAATATGTTTCCCCAGCTACATCAGACGAATCAGGCTGGCTAGTAGCATCAGACAAATCAGATTTTCCAGTTGCATCACTCAAACCAGATTGGCCAGTTGTACCAGGGAAACCAGATTTTCCAGTTGTAACAGACAATCCAAAGTTGTCACATGCATCAGATAAACCACATTTACCAACATCTTCGGATAAACCAGACTTACCTATTACTTCAGATAAACCAGATTCCTCAGTGACATCTAATAAGCAAAATTCGTCAGCTACATCCATCAAACCAGATGTACCAGTTGTTTCAGACAATCCAAAGTGGTCACATGCATCTGATAAACCACATTTATCAACATCTTCGGATAAACCAGACTTACCTATTACTTCAGATAAACCAGATTCGTCAGTGACATCTGGCAAGCTAAATTCGACAGCTACATCCATCAAACCCGATTTGCCAGTTGTATCAGATAATCCAAAGTGGTCACATGCATCTGATAAACCACAATTGCCAACATCATCGGATAAACCAGATTTACCTATTACTTCAGATAAACCAGATTCCTCAGTGACATCTAATAAGCAAAATTCGTCAGCTACATCTATCAAACCAGATTTTCCAGTTGTGTCAGATAATCCGAGCTGGTCAGATGCATCTGATAAACCACATTTACCAACATCATCGGATAAACCAGATTTACCTATTACTTCAGATAAACCAGATTCCTCAGTGACATCTGGCAAGCTAAATTCGACAGCTACATCCATCAAACCCGATTTGCCAGTTGTATCAGATAATCCGAATTGGACACATGCATCTGATAAGCCACATTTACCAACATCTTCGGATAAACCAGACTTACCTATTACTTCAGATAAACCAGATTCGCCAGTGACATCTAATAAGCAAAATTCGTCTGGTACATCCATAAAACCAGATTTGCCAGTTGTTTCAGACAATCCAAAGTGGTCACATGCATCTGATAGACCACATTTACCAACATCTTCGGATAAACCAGACTTACCTATTACTTCAGATAAACCAGATTTGTCAGTGACATCTAATAAGCAACATTCGTCAGCTACATCCATCAAACCCGATTTGCCAGTTGTATCAGATAATCCGAATTGGACACATGCATCTGATAAGCCACATTTACCAACATCTTCAGATAAACCAGACTTACCTATTACTTCAGAGAAACCAGATTCGCCATTGACATCTAATAAGCAAAATTCGTCAGCTACATCTATCAAACCAGATTTTCCAGTTGTGTCAGATAATCCGAGCTGGTCAGATGCATCTGATAAACCACATTTACCAACATCTTCGGATAAACCAGACTTACCTATTACTTCAGATAAACCAGATTTGTCAGTGACATCTAATAAGCAACATTCGTCAGCTACATCCATCAAACCCGATTTGCCAGTTGTATCAGATAATCCAAAGTGGTCACATGCATCTGATAAACCACAATTGCCAACATCATCGGATAAACCAGATTTACCTATTACTTCTGATAAACCAGATTCCTCAGTGACATCTAATAAGCAAAATTCGTCAGCTACATCCATCAAACCAGATGTACCAGTTGTTTCAGACAATCCAAAGTGGTCACATGCATCTGATAAACCACATTTATCAACATCTTCGGATAAACCAGACTTACCTATTACTTCAGATAAACCAGATTCGTCAGTGACATCTGGCAAGCTAAATTCGACAGCTACATCCATCAAACCCGATTTGCCAGTTGTATCAGATAATCCGAATTGGACACATGCATCTGATAAGCCACATTTACCAACATCTTCGGATAAACCAGACTTACCTATTACTTCAGAGAAACCAGATTCGCCATTGACATCTAATAAGCAACATTCGTCAGCTACATCTATCAAACCAGATTTTCCAGTTGTGTCAGATAATCTGAGCTGGTCAGATGCATCTGATAAACCACATTTACCAACATCATCGGATAAACCAGATTTACCTATTACTTCAGATAAACCAGATTCGCCAGTGACATCTGGCAAGCTAAATTCGACAGCTACATCCATAAAACCAGATGTGCCAGTTGTTTCAGACAATCCAAAGTGGTCACATGCATCTGATAAACCACATTTACCAACATCTTCGGATAAACCAGACTTACCTATTACTTCAGATAAACCAGATTCCTCAGTGACATCTAATAAGCAAAATTCGTCAGCTACATCCATCAAACCCGATTTGCCAGTTGTATCAGATAATCCGAATTGGACACATGCATCTGATAAGCCACATTTACCAACATCTTCGGATAAACCAGACTTACCTATTACTTCAGAGAAACCAGATTCGCCATTGACATCTAATAAGCAAAATTCGTCAGCTACATCTATCAAACCAGATTTTCCAGTTGTGTCAGATAATCCGAGCTGGTCAGATGCATCTGCTAAACCACAATTGCCAACATCATC
The DNA here is from genome assembly GCA_918808275.2 of Dolichovespula sylvestris. NCBI lineage: Eukaryota > Metazoa > Arthropoda > Insecta > Hymenoptera > Vespidae > Dolichovespula > Dolichovespula sylvestris. Next base: position 4,787,574 of record OU964972.1, read on the forward strand.
GGATAAACCAGATTTACCTATTACTTCAGATAAACCAGATTCGCCAGTGACATCTGGCAAGCTAAATTCGACAGCTACATCCATCAAACCCGATTTGCCAGTTGTATCTGACAATCCGAACTGGACACATGCATCTGATAAACCACATTTACCAACATCTTCGGATAAACCAGACTTACCTATTACTTCAGATAAACCAGATTCGCCAGTGACATCTAATAAGCAAAATTCGTCTGCTACATCCATCAAACCAGATGTGCCAGTTGTTTCAGACAATCCAAAGTGGTCACATGCATCTGATAAACCACATTTATCAACATCTTCGGATAAACCAGATTTATCTATTATATCTGATAAACCAGACTTGCCAATTGCAGCAGATGATCCACAGTTACCGATATCATCAGATAAACCATACTTATCAATTGCATCAGGTAAACCAGAACTCTCAGGTACAAGCAATAATAATATCATTTCTGCAAATGGTGAAAATGCTGTTTTTTATATTGAATCCACTTCGATCATCTATGAGCTGAATGATATTACAAACGATTCACAAATAGGAAATGAGCTATCACCACAAACATCAATTATTCATGAAGACTCATCTGATGTACCACCACTCGAAATTAATGCTTCTGTTCAAGTTGGCTTAACTGGTTTGATACCAGAATCTTTAAATTCCAATTCAACTTCACAAAATACTAAACAAAATCAGGAGGAAATCTCTAATGATCATATAAGTTTAAATAACAACAAGAATATTGTTACATCACCACAATCTTCTCCCCTGACCGAAGAAATTGGTTCTTTAACTGTTATCCCATGTTCTAATGGTTATACATCGACTTCTAGTGCAACTATAGATGATACAACAAATTGGGATTTACAATCAGACTCGACACTAACAGAAGGATCTAGTAGCAATGTAGTAGTACCCGTTACTACTCAAAGAGTTTTTCATCCACGGTGGAAGAATTTAGTCCCAATCTCTACAACAGATAAAAAATCTTCTGTAGACGCAAGTGAATCTGTGTTTTCACCAACTGTCGATTCACGGTATACGACTGTTAGGTCCGATATAAATCCTAACAATGGGAATGAGAATTCAGGAGTTGACAGAAATATAAGTAAAACGGTGAAGAAAGAACTTTCGACATCTAACCAATTATCTGATTCTTCATCTACCAGTTTACAGTTGAACAACATCAATTCTAAATCTATTAATAATGAAAGTTCCATATTTTCATTACCACCATTCATTATATTAGACAAAATAACAAATCCAAATGTTAATCTTACTTCCGGAGGTACTGTTAACAATGATGCAATAAAAGTTGAGAACCAATCTCAAAATGGATCCACGATATCTAGTAACGCAGTTAACGTTACCGAGGAACCTTCAGTTTCTAAAGGGAATTCTGGAAGTACCAATGAATGGCATGAAGCTGAGTCTACATCTGATCTCGAACCAATCGATACTGCCTCTACGGTTGTCATGCAAGATGCTAATCCAGAGATAACAACGGTATGTATTGACACAAACACTGCTCTTGATTTGAACAATGACGAAGATATTATCACTACTCGAGTGATATTACCTATTACGAAACAGAAAACACTCAAAACGCTCTACGATGAAGAAAAGCAAGCTGTTGATCAGATAATTGTAAATGGAGAAGATAATTATGATGGCATTATTGAAAAACGTACTCTTAATTCTGGAATTGGAGCAGAAAGTAAGCAGATTTCAAAATAGATGTGTCTATTAACGATTTAGTATGGCATACGTACGTTGATCGATATAAAATAAATATATGAATTTTATTATGTATTATGTATATATATTTTTTTTATGTAATATGAATTGTATTATGTATTATATATATATATATTTTTATGTAATATGAATTTTATTATGTAATATATAATCTTGCACGTTCCAATTTGTGAAATTTTCTTTGTAGGTACAATTACAGATGAAGGTACAGTAGATGAAAGTCAGACTACACCTAATGTATCCAACATAGAAGCTGCAAACGTATTGGCAACTCCTGATATAAATCAACCTTCTTCACCTACCACAATTATTAAGTATACAAGCAACGGGGCAATTACTAAAATAATTGATATGGACGATACCACTCAATTAATGGAGCTCCTTCAAGATATATACCGTCATTTGCAAGCATCTTAAAAATATAATATTCTAACGTTTTATTAGATGATTGTCGTTATGTCACAAGGATCGACATTATTTACAAACCATGTATCAATAGTATGAATTTTACAAGAGTCATCGACATATAAAAACAATAAAATCTTGGCGTATATTTTATATGCAGTATAATATTATCTTAGCGTACGTTTCATATGTAGTTACGTATATAAAGGGATTTACTTTGTATATTAGAAAAATAATTAAAAGTAACATAACACATATGTACAATATCGATGCATAATATATCTGTTTCTTACTTAATGAAAAATATTTATATCAACAGCGTATTTATTAAATCATTGTTTTCTAATCTAATCGTTTGAAATATTTATTATTTTTATATTTATTATCTGTATATCAAATGATTGCACAATTGTTGAAATGAATTGGTATATACACAAGAATAATAGTACAGATTCGTGAGAGAATATAAAGTTCATAATTGAAATATCGTAGAAGTGAAGTTGGAGTCTGATACATTCAACTTCAAAGATTTATTGAAGAAATTCAACTGTTATTTTGTTAAAGTCGCTTCAGTTCGAGAGATAATTGTGCGTTTTAAATAGAAATTCAATTAATGTTAAATATGATTTAAATGAAAGTAGTACGGAAATGAAAATTTTGTAACAGTACGTTTCGAAAGAGAATATTATGGAACGTAGACATTAGAAAAATTTCTACGATATTCAAATTCAACTATCATTAACACGTTCCGTGCCTAGCCGTTTCATTATTCAGGCCATTTGATGTTTTGAATAAAGATTGATATATTATCACACAATATATCATCACAACATCAATATATAAATAATTAGTTTATATGTAGTAGTTATCACATCGTGTACTATCCGTGATACACGTGGCACGGAACATGTTACAAGACAAGAAGATTTATCATTGATGGCATGTAAATGGTAACTAATTAATGGTATTTATAATACTATCCCAAAAGAATATATTTAATTGTCTACTAATAATATTAATTAAATATATTAATTAATACTTTTTAATAAGTTCAACTTATTTCATTAAAGAGATTCATTTGATTTAAGAGTAAACGTTTACCTCTCTAGTTTTGCAATAAAATGCTGGGCAATTTATTTAATGCAATTTTTGACGCAACAACAAGTGAAACGTACTACTTTTCACGTCTGAATATCGAAACGTTCTCGTAGTTAAAAGAAGACTAGCACGTCCTCGTCGCTGTAAATGAAAATGTTCTGCTTTTCATAGTCAAGAAGTTCAAAGTACTAGTCCTCGTATGACGGATAACAAGATCTAATATAATGTACTAAACGTGTATTTGTAACACATAACAAATCTTATCGGTTTATGATTGAAAGCAGATATTAATGTATCGTATCTAAGTGTAAATAATTTCAATTTATATAATGAAATAATATCGTTACTATCGTAGATAATTGTAATAATTGATACAGAGTAACTCGGCTAATAACAATTTTTTCTAAATATTTTTCACACTATGTCAATACTGTTATTTTTTCAGCACAGAAATTCGTGGAGATCTACGCGTTGAAAGATCATAAATTTTGATTACCTTTAAGTGGGGCGACTCGCAGTGAAGTTAACGGTACGTGTAAACCTGTTGGTTTTCTGGCGCCATGGCGAAACACATTAACATAGTGATATAAAATCATTTTCGTTGAACGTTGTACCGTGTTTTTATAATAAATCCTTTCATCACTCAAATCAAATAGTGAGTCTAGGATCACATTCGTTTCTTATCGTTATTGTTATCTACTTCTAGCCAATTTCATTGCTATCAATAAATATATCAATATCAAATATAGCATTAGTGTTTGCATATTTTCATATAAGATTTAAGTGAAGCAGAAAACATTTGTTAAAAATGTTCAAGCCAGATTAGATATAAAATCACTAATGAAAAGAAGTTTAAGATAAACGAAAGGACATTTTAATGAACGTCGATTACAGTAATTGATATGGTACGCGTTAAGCTATTATCTACCTCCCTCTCTTTCACTCTCTCTCTCTCTCTCTCTCTCTCTTTCTCTCTCTTTGCCTGTGTTGTTAGCATTCATCCAACGAATGTAAGTCATCGCAAATTCGCCGATTAGACTGTACATTGCGCGTTCCATAATCCATCGCGATATATCACTCAGTATGCTCTAGGTCGAAGCACACGAATTAAGCTTCTTCACTTGGCGCGAGAGATTCAGCAGTGTCGAGTGGTCACTCTTTTCTCATTTGTGCATTTGTACGATAAATACGTAGAGTATTAATAAATTTCAAATCAGTAAAAAATCACCAAGACGTTCCAGCGTCTCTACACTGTTTTTTTTTTCTATTTCATAAGAATACTTAACGTTTAATTGTACAGCACAACAAGGAAACTCGAATGATCATATCTCGAATGTGTGGTGAACTTTAAACATAAACAACTCGAGATACTACTTGTCTGGCCAGTCTCAGTCTAGCGTCGTCGTTAAGACGAACCGGATCGGCGATCTTTCTTAGCAACTTTGACGAAGAACAAAAAGGACTACCCAGTTGGATTCATAGCGAATCAACATGTGGAAGACGTTAGTGTTGTCGATCGTGATCGTTGACATTATACTCGGGGAAATGTTGCAAATCGAACGAAATGTATGTATTCGATATATATATATAAAAAAAAGAAAAATGACGAATTACTAACGATTTTGATGTTGTAGTTATGTTAAGAAAATTTTCGATTGCAGGATATACAGTCGAACTTTAGCTTCGAAATAGATTACTCAAATAATCAATTCCTGTTGGATGGGCAACCATTTCGTTATGTTTCCGGTAGTTTTCATTATTTTCGTACGCCCAGAATATATTGGCGGGATCGGTTGAGGAAAATGAGAGCGGCCGGTTTTAATACCGTTTCGACGTAAGAATGAATAAGAAATGAATTTAACAAGTAGACCATGTCTAAATATATTCTGTACAGGTACGTAGAGTGGAGCCTACATCAACCTGAAATAGATGTTTGGAACTGGAGTGGCGAAGCAGATTTCATTGAATTTCTAAACATCGCTCAAGAAGAGAACCTTTTAGTTTTATTGAGACCCGGACCTTACATTTGCGCGGAAAGAGACTTTGTACATAAATCATATTATATCTATGAAATATCATTTATTTGCTTTAATAATCTTTCTTTTTAGGGTGGTTTTCCATATTGGTTACTAACTCGTGTACCTGATATAAAATTACGTACTAATGATCAACGTAAGTAGTCATCGTCCATAGCAATGCTTTTACGGTATAGATTTTGTTTTCATTTTTTTTTCTTCCCGTCGTTAGGTTACTTATATTACGTAGAACGTTACTTGAACGTTGTGTTGAATAAAGTGAAACCTTATTTAAGAGGAAATGGTGGACCTATCATTATGGTTCAGGTAAATTGGTTTTTATGACATTTTTAAGATGACGATATTCCTCAAATATTCGCCAATCTGTTTGTGATCTAGGTGGAAAATGAATATGGAAGTTATGCAGCTTGCGATTCCGTATACATGAGCACATTACGCGACATCTTTCACAAAATAATTGGAAATAAAGCTGTCTTATATACAACGGATGGAATATATGACAGAATGCTTCGTTGCGGATCAATACCTGGTGTATATGCCACCGTTGATTTTGGTACTGGTTCCGATGTAAATGCTAGCTTCGAACTTATGAGACGTTATCAACCGAAGGTAGGTACTCTCATCATTGTTAATTGTAAACAAAAATCGAACAAGTTTATCTACCGATTAAAATAATTGTTTAAGGGGCCATTGATAAACTCAGAGTTCTATCCTGGTTGGTTGACTCATTGGGAAGAACCATTTCAAAGAGTGTCGGGTAATGCTGTTCAAAAGAAATTAGACGAAATATTGGCACTTGGAGCTTCCGTTAACATATATATGTTTTATGGTGGCACGAACTTTGGATTTACCTCTGGTTAGTATAATTATTTGTTGTTATTTTTACATATGATAATTTATATGATCGTATACGGTAATTTAGGAGCAAATGGCGACGCCAACACGTTTAGTCCTCAATTAACTTCCTACGACTATGACGCACCATTAACAGAGGCTGGAGATCCAACTGAAAAATATTTTCAAATAAGAAACGTTATATCCAAGGTACAATATCTTTTACAAACAAATAATGGACTACAATATTTAATAATATTAACATTCTTTGCTAGTATCTACCCTTGCCAAATATTTCTGTACCAACGGTATCACCTAAAGGCGATTATGGTCCAATATTATTGGAACCTGTACTGGATTTATTTGAACCGAGATCGAGAGAATTATTTGGCTATCCTATAATATTCACAGCCAAGCCACCGACTTTTGAAGAAATAGGATTACCACACTGGCTAGTTCTCTATGAAACTAACATTCCATCCATTAGTAAGGACCCAATGATATTATATGCATTAACAAAAGATAGAGCATTGGTATATGTCGATGACGAACTCATCGGAATTTTGAGTCGAACGAAGAATATAAATTCCTTGCCCTTGACAACCCCATATGGCCAACGCATGAAAATACTCGTAGAAAATCAAGGACATCTGAATTATGGCAACGAGATTCACGATTTTAAGGTATTCAACAATTTCATTTGGATCAGTGGAAATCATGTAAATGTTATCATCATTTTTATCATACATAGGGTATCTTTAATGTTAACATCGACAAAGTTCCATTATCACCATGGAACGTAACAGGATTTCGGCTAAGCGATGTAAAAGGATTGGATAATTTGGAAACTAAAACGATTGAAAGTGGTACTCTTCGAAATGGACCGGTGTTTTTCCGTTCTTATTTCCATATCACTGACCAACCACTGGACACTTATCTCGATACTACAGGTTGGGGTAAAGGTGTCGCATACGTAAACGGTTACAACCTTGGTAGATATTGGCCTGTTGTTGGTCCACAAATGACCCTCTATATACCGGCAGCATTTTTACGCACCGGTCGAAATATACTAGAAATATTAGAAATGGAATATGTACCGGTTACGAGAAAAATGAGACTTCAGGATAAAGCCAACTTAGGTTTTTCAATCTTACATACTGAAAATAATTAAAATGTATCAAATAAAATAAATTCATCAAAATTCTTTCATACGTTTCTGTACGCAACTTATGTAGCATTTGTTATATGAACAATAATAAATAAGTGATTATGATGTTTGGTAAAGAAAAACAATTGATAGAAAATAACGGTAATGTATGGTAATGATAATATATATATATATATATATATATATATATATATATATATATATATATATACATATGTATTTGCTAAATGAAGATAAACAAGTTTTTGTGCTTTCGGATAAAATACAGATGAACCTTCAACGAATGACAAACAACTAAAAAAGTAGTTCCTATTTTAAAAGCGAGAAAACGCTGGTTTATGCTTTCGACGTTACTCAAATCGATCGACAATGATAATGCTGTAATATACATAGATAGCACGTGCCTGGCACATTGCCGTTTGTAGGACGATGAAGGAGCATTTTATAAAGATCCCAAGGAGACATCAATAGCGTTAATATCCTTCGGTGGGTGACAAACGAGGGAACGGCACCGCGGGACGTCCGGCGCCCCGATGCCACACGACGAATTATCTCACCTCCGGTTGAATATTTGTGAAAAATCGCCGATACCGTGACGACGCGTTACTCCGTTGATCATACAAAAGACTTCGATTTCGAAGAGTAATTAAGGCTATGAGCACTTTTCTCGGTCCTCCGGTGTATGAGTCAATTCATATATTCTGGCAGTAATATATCGACGAATGTTTTAATAATTAACAATCAATAATACAAACGTAAGATATAAAAATTTGAGAAAGAATTGTTATTTTACTTTGGGCTTTTTTTATCCACAGCTCTGACACAGCCAGCAAGTTCTACAATTTAAATCCATATCGAATCCAGAGTGCGATAACCCGAATGACTTTGGATTTTTGCGCGTATAATCTGCATATAAAATGCAATTGCCTTTTCTATACTCTGATATACTTTTCAACATAGACACATTTATTTCTAATAATATTCAAGGAATAAATTTAATATGTGATTATTATGAATTGATATATTGTATATTGTTTACTACATTTAGGACAATCAGACGTACAAATCATTGCGTTCTCCAAAATTCGTTTTTGAAGAAAATAGAAAAAAGAAAAATAAAAACGGAACTAAACAAAACTTAACCACATCTAAAACATTTCTAGAAATATTTTCTAGCGCGGACGATTTTATGGATGATTCTTCAACGTAATATCATTTGTCATCGGTGACTCTATTATTCCTCGCATACAGGGGTTGATGGTGATGGCACTCATTACGGGGTATTTCGAAATGTTACAGACGATCGTACGGTACATTATCAAAAGGTATATCAAACTCCGCCCTCCGGAAGAACGCCGCCCCCGACATGCGCCGAGGTATCGTCGCCCCTATCCTGTTTCTCACCTGTAATCACGCGCGTAATCTTCTTCGGGGTAGTAAGACTTAGTCTTCCTCGAGGCATTACAAACCTATCGGTTATACGCTGCTGTTTAACTCCTTTTGAAATAGTACCGGAAAATTTCTTAAGTCGTTATTGAAAATTTTGATTTAAAATAGATCGTTTGAAAATAAGTGATTGTGATGTCTGGTAAGTGAAAACTTCTTTTATATACATATATATATATATATATATATATATATATATATATTTTTTTTTTTTCTGTTTACCACTTGTCTTGTTTTCGCTCCCTTACGACTTAATGAACTAACGTTGTTTTCATACAGTTTGGGACGTTATGCAAGACGTGCCATTGGATTTGAGTTGTCGCGGAGCTGAGAAAAAAATTAATTTGACGGATAGTTTGAAATTTCAGCGACGTTTACCTTGTCAAACTTGTGGAAAAAATTTTGATAGACCGTCTCTTCTGAAGAGACACTTGCGAACGCATACAGGTATATTTGTGTAAAGAGAATGTAAGATCAACTTTCATTTTTTAGCATACATTTGTGTTTACTCATCTTTTGTTTACATCGATAGGTGAAAAACCACATGGTTGCAAAGTATGTGGTAAAATGTTTAGCACCAGTAGCTCCTTAAACACACATGCAAGAATACACACTGGAGAACGACCACACGAGTGTCCCATTTGTGGAAAACGTTTCACAGCGTCTTCGAACTTGTACTACCATCGTATGACTCATTATAAGGTCGTTGATTTAGTCATTTAATAGTTACATAGATGTATTCACATAATATTACGATTTTAGAATTTTATTTAATTTTTTTATATATGATTTCTTTTTAACATCTAATTAAAGTAATTAAATTTTTATTCTAATAATTAAACAGGAAAAGCCACATAAGTGTAACGAATGTGGCCGCTCATTTCCGACTCCTGGAGATCTCAGAGCACATGGATATTCCCATACCGGAAACTGGCCCATGAGATGTCCTGTATGCAATCGAGGATTTTGCAAACCGGGAGCTCTACATCATCACATGCAATTACACAACGGTAATGTCCTTACTTTTTATAGTTATCGCGAAAAAAAAAAACAATATTTTGCTTTTTAGGGTATCGTCCCTATCAATGCACTGTGTGTGACAAGAAATTCACGATTATTGGAAATTTGCGAACACACGAGCGCACTCATCATTCGCAATTTTCTATAGTTAATTCAACAGATTCCGCAAACGTTGAAACTGCGATTTCGAGAGTTGATAATGCAAGATTTGAATTTTTAAATACGAACGCACTCCAGTTACCTTCTACCATTTTTCCTTGGACTCCATGGTTACCCTTGCAATACTAATATGTAGACTGTAATTTATGACTGGTAAGAAAATGTCTTGCATATAAATTGTAATTATAAATTATGCGTTTATATACACGTCACTTATAATATAATAAATTTGTTGGGAAAAGAATGAATTAGGTACAACTCGGTTTAAATAAAAACAAAAAAATGTATTTATTCGCTTATATTAGACAAATACATATATTTTCGTTTTTACATAAATCTTGATTTTCTTTGAATTAATTTCAGTTCACGATAGCTTCTGTATAGACAAAACAATAAAAAATGTGCTTTTTTTTTTTAAAAAATAAGAGTGTATTTATACAATAAATAGGAAGAAAGTATTTGTAGCATTCTAGCTGCTTATAGAGAAACATCTTTAATTAGCGCTAATGTCACTTGTAGTTACTTTTTCTTGGCTAATTTCTATGTCATCAATAGCAGGTTCTACTTGCATTTCTGTCTCAGATTCGATTAAACATTTTCCGTTTTCGGCAGATTCTTTCGGATCTGGATCAACCTCCATCTTCTCATCAATTTTATCTGATTTTTTTAATACCTTTTCTTCAACTTCTTTTGATTGAGCATTTTTATCGCCGCTATTTGTTTCTGATTCATCAGCAATAGTTTCTTTGTTTTCGAAGAGCTTGTCATAAGCCGCGGATTGTTCAGCCTGCACTTGAGGTGACGTATCGTGTTTTAATATTTCACGTAACGCCATTGTGGCATAGGTACTTGCTCCTAAACTCATTTCTAATATCAATGCTTTATATTCTCCATCTGAAAGTAACCACGTCGTAACGAACAATCGATATGAAAAATCAAACGGCATAAAAGTAGAAGTTGAGTAAAGTACTTTACTTACCAGGATCATCTTTCGGAGGTTCAACTTTTTTCATTTCGTCGATGTCGCTGGAAATGAGATTATCATGCTTAGCTTTATAGTGCATGATTTTCCAAGATAAGTCTAATGGAATTTGTAATATTTTTCTATAAACTCCACCCAAACTGTATTTCCTATAAAAAAGAAGAAAGATAGTTAATTTAATAGTAAGAAGCAGTTTCACTTTAAATATAAAACTTACTTGTTATTCTGTCTTAAATCAGTAGTTAATTCATCTTTAGCTAAAAATTCATCAAACCAGGGTTTGGCATATGGAGGATAAGTCACTTTCCACCCTGGCTGTGGCATTATTATATCAGCTAATGTATAATTTGGTAAATCTTCTTCGGTAAGGATTTTGACCGAAGGAATATTAACAGTATTTTCCAGTTCTTCTTTATTTTCGACAGTATTACTTTCATCAGTTTTCTCTTCTATCTTAAGACTTAATTCTGTGGCATTTGTAACTTCTTTTATATCATTATTAGATTTTTTGGAATCGTTTTTATTATCTAATTCATACATTTCAGACATCATTTCGTCTTGATCTTCTTTCATAGAATTACTAGGTTCATCATCAACATCATTTAAGCAAATATCTTTGCTATAATCTTGACAAATTTCTGCACTTTCTGCATTTTCCTTTGAAGATTTTTCTTCCGAATTATTTTGATATACCAAATCACCAACAATAGGATGTGTACCAAATTCTTGTATTCTTTTAGATACCATATGATTCCATATGAAACTTTGATAAGCATGAATATAAAATAAACGGATATTTCTTGGTATCATATCTAATGCACCTTGAGGATTTCTATCTGTGCATATTGTTAGTCCTCTTAAAAGGGTTGCCTCAATTTTATCGGATCTCTTAATTTTATTATATGCTGTATATGCATCTTTTGTCTTTTCATATATTTTCCTTGCCTCTACCAAGTTTTTATCTTGTTCACCTTCTCGTGGTTTTAAAATCAAATCGATTGCTTCATGCCATTTACCCTGAAGCATCTTTTTTCCTATTTCATGTGTTGGAATGGCAGCAACTGAGCCAAATCTTTGAAGACCATAGTAATTAATAAACCCACGGTCGCGTAATGATATCACAGCTTTCTCAATTTCTTCATTCGATGCAGTAACATTTCGTATTGCGATTTTAAAGCGATTGCCAGTTAACATACCTAACTTGAGTGGTTCATTTACAAATTTGAAATTTCCCACATAGGCACCACGTATCGCATTTCCTGCACGCAAAATATCTTTAGGAGGTACTTTTTTTAAACTAACCCATTGAGTAGTCCGTGCTCTACGGTCTTTTGTTCCAGCGTAATTAAAATTATTTATTTTAATACGTAGAATCATAGCCATTTGATTTAAAGCAACCATAGTATCCATATTCACCTTATGTAATAAAAAGTAACAATAGTCTCCTCCGTGTTGTTTCCAATTAACTCTGTCATCAAAACGGAACCTGTAGGCTAATAAAATAACATGAAATAGAAGTATTTCACAGAAAATAATCATAAATTTTTATTTCAATTAAAATCAAGTAATGTTACCATTTGTATTTTTCATTATAATCAAAATCTTTCTGCCATTTTGATCAATAGTTTGACTCTTTACATTTGTCAGACTTTTAGCAATTTCATGAATAATTCTCCTTTCATTTTTGTTTATATCGGTAACATCAATTTCAATAGAAGAAGTGGATGAATTTTCTTCTTTTAATGTTTGTAACTTTTCCCATATGGTATCAGAAACATATTCCTTCAAATCATTAAAAATTTCTGTTCCTTTGGGTTCACTAGGAATATCCTGATTTGTTAATTTAACAATTTCACCATCAAGAGATATTTCATTAACATGGAAATCATTGTATCTTTCTTTAACTAGACCAGAAAAACCAAGATGATCTCCTATAAATTCTGTCACACCAATGTCCGGTTCTTTGAGACGATTACCAATTTCAAACCGCTTTCTCTTCTCATCTCCTTGCATATGAGGCCAGATTCGTTTATACGGTTTTCGACTAAATGTCTTATCACGAGAACCTATAAGAAGTTATTAATACATGTTTTACTTATTTTTAAATTGTTTAAATTTAATTTATAAATTTTATTTTAATTTATAAAATGAAATTAAATATAATAATTAAAACTTACCGCCAGCATATGATTTATCACGATCTGATCTATTACCTGATTCTCGAGAATTGGGTGATTCATAATTTCGTCGATCGTTATGTTTATGAAATGTATCGCGATTTTTACTGCCAGAACCACGTTCACGATTACGAGAAAACCTTTCGTGTGTTTTTGAGGAATCATTGTTATCTGTATTCTTTTCTGCCATCTTATATCCCTTTTTATAAATAATAATTCGTATTATATCTGTATATTAAATTTGTTTATATTATGTAATACAACAAAATATTCAATATACTATACTAACATCAACTCAATACTTTTTTAAGGTTATGCACGTTACATAGAATATACCAGTATGAACATCGGTACATCCAATGAATATTTACCTGCAGGTGCAAGAATGTTTTGTGACTCTGCCGTTTGTGAACAGCGCCAACAAAGTTGACGGAATGCGTGCGGCGTAGAAAATGTTTTGGCGTCCCATTTAAAATGTTCAATGTCTTCTTTTAGTCAAACCAGTTTTATTAACATCTATATAAATTATTGGGATAATACAATTGCATAAATTTAATTAATGTATTGTTACATTGAGTTCTTAAAAAGATATCATTAAACTATTTATTGGAATTTATTGAAGAATTATATTATAAAAATGATCTTTTAATAGAATGGAAAAGTTTATTATGTCTTCGCATTTATGGTACAATTCTTAATTCATCATTGAAGCAATATAACAATAACGCATACCTTAAGGAATGCGTATAAAGGCAACAATGAATAATAAATTCCATAATAAGGCACTTTGCCATTGTTCCAAGATTATTTGAAAAAATATTTAATTTTGCCCGCTTTGGTCCCAGGCGTTTGAGATTCGCATAGGAGTATGATATAAAAAAATATAATAGAATATAATTAAATCTTTCAAATCTTCTCGATCACAAGATGATACACGTTTTCGACTGAAAGATTAACAGAATATAATTAATTCTACATCTTTATATGATAATATAAAAGGAAAATGAAAGACTAAAATAATATATACCTTTGATTTTGGATTCGTACTTCCACTAGATTTTGTGCCATTCTCTATCTCTTGTTGCCTCTTTCCTTTGAATAACTTTGCCATTTTTCCTAAAAACATGATCCAAAATAATCGTAAGATAACTTGATAATATTCCAAATGGATAAGAATAATTGAAGCGAAATAAAAAAGTCCCTGACCAGTTCTAGGTGCTGGTGATTGTATTACATCAGCATCATCGTGCGCGCGTTCTTCATCATTTTTTTCATTCATCGTGATCTTATCTGTCGTCTTCAACTCATCCAGAGTGTTTTGAGGGTCGGCAACTATAGTTTCTTCAGTATCGGCATTCGACTTCGCTGATCGAGATTTTTGACTATTGATAGAGACTTTCGCAGGACTTTCTTCCTCTTTCTTTGTTTCTTCAGTCATAGATCGTATTATCGACTCTTCCACTTCATTTTTTTCGTCCGTTTTTGGATTGATATCTTGATTATTCTCTTTTTTCTCTTCCTCCTCCGAGGACTTACGTGATAATTTCTTATCTTCACCTGTAGATCCTTGAGGACTTCCTGTTTTTTGTCGAGGTGGTTTGGGTGGTGGCATAGGATCAGGCGATGTTGGTTTTTCTGGACTAGTTCTTGCTTCATCTTCGATCTTAGATTCTTCAGTTTTTATTGTTTCTTCCGTCTTTTCCATCACATTATTTGAATCTACGTCTGCCGTCGTCGATTCACTTGGTTTTTCAATATCAACATTACTCTCAATATTCATTTTCGTTGTGTCGTCCTCGTTGTTATTTTCTACGTCCACTTTTTCACTTGGGATTTCTGACTTTTCAATTTCTGTGACTTTTTCCGTCTCTTCTGTTTCTTCGTTCGTTGCAGGAATTTCAGGTTTCTCGAAATTATTCATACTATCCTTTGGCGTTTCGGGGATATTATTATGCTCGTTATCCAGTTTATTTTCCTGGCTATCCTCCGACACAGATTTTTCAAGAATCTTTTCACTCTCCGTAGATTCCTTTTCGTCCTCCGCTTTATCCGTATGGTTTTCAGCTTGTAGTCTGTTTACAGGGAGTTTCAAAGGAGGCAGAGAATTCTTTTTTTGGATCTGGTGATCCTAGAATTCGAAAATCAATAAAATCTTTCGAGTTCTTCAGTTATTTTTATTTCATTTGATACTCACTACCTGTACAGTTTCTGATTCTTGATTTGTCTGGTTACTCGTCTCGCGTCTTTTACCTAGCAATATCGTGTGACAGCCACCACAAGACACCTGGAAGAACGATCGTACTCTTTAAGAAATTAAGAAACGTGTATTTGACGAGAATTATCATGAATCAAACGCGACATACATTCGAAACAAAAAGTTCTTGATATTTGACAGCGAATGTTAACTCGTGAACGTTATTTTCATTTTCCTCGAGACCCAATTTTCCATGTCTACCATCACCACACGTGTAGAGTTTGCCAGATTCTGTGGTACAAAGATAGTTATGAAGGATCGAAGAAATCACGGAATTAAGACGAATTTACACGCATATTATACCCGTCAGAACGGCACTGTGACTTTCCCCGCAAGCAATTTTGACGATCGACTGATCCTGCAGAGCATCACGAGAAAGAAGTTTTGGCGTTGGAACTTCGGTCACGTTCGTCCCCATTCCCAATTGACCACTGGCGTTGCTTCCAACACAATAGACATTGCCGCTCTCTAAACGATAATTTTTTATTTTGTTTTTATATAGAAGTCGAATTCGTGAAAAGTATTTTATTATTGTATTGGTTAACAGGTTATACCTGTTAATATGAGGGTATGATGACCTCCACACGCGATGTGTATCGCCGTTGTGGGCAATAGCATTTGCTTCGGCGCGACTTGCGTCGAGAAGTTGACATCGATCCCGAGCTTGCCACTTTCAGATTCGCCACAGATATAAATGAGACCGCTTTCTGAAAATACCATTGAGCTTGAATATATATATATATATATATATATATATATATATATATATATATATATATATGTATATGTATATGTATATGTATGTATAAGCTTATAGATTTTCGAGGGAACACATGGTTACTATTACGACGCTGAATGATAGTCTATAGAATGGAAAACTTTCGAAGATACATTATCAGAGCTTGGAATATCAATTGATTTATATACGATTAGTATCTATCCGGGTCAATAGGGAATGCGTAGGTTATTTAATGATTTTTCAAGAAGAGAACACGATGAGTAATCATCGTGGTCTGGATTATTATCATTAAAATAGTTGATAGTTAATAGTTAATTGATTATCATCATTATGATTATCCATTGTATCGATCGTCAATTCGATGTGACGAAAATATCCCTTTAATTTTCAACGAACGTCTTAATGGAGGAATACGTTACCGGTTAAAAACGCAGAATGATAATATCCTGTGCTGATTTCTTTCACCGGTTCGGGAATTGGGACCTTCGTCGGTTTATTTACCAGTCCAGAGATTCCCGATAATCCAAGTTGTCCCTCAAGATTGCTTCCCCAGGCGATGACACCGCCGTCGCTGGTAAGGGCCATCGAATGGTGAGATCCCGCAGCTATTTGAGTAACTCTTGGACCTGCGAGTCCGCAATCGTATACCAAAATTGGAGTGCTCGCACTATCTCCTACCGCTGCATTTCCGCGGCCCAATTGTCCTTCCTGATCGCTTCCACAAGCAAATATTTTTTGTCCACCTAAGCGAAAATTAAGTAGAAAGAGAAAAGAAAATACTTTATGCGGTCACTTAAGCTGAAATCGATTTCGACAATGCGAATGCGTACGTCATACTTATCAGCTGAATATAAAAGAATAATTAGTCTTGTCATATAAAAATAGTTTGCGCACGTAAACGAATAAATTAACATTAATGTTTCACGTAAGTATGTATCGTTTATATGTTACTTATGACGTATTTCGCCTGTTTAATTTTTCCTATATTTTTTTTTTTTTTTTTTTTTTTTTTTTTTTCTAAAGAATACAAGACTTACCCGTACATATCAAAGTGTGAGCTCTTCCACATGCTACGTGTGTAACTTTCTCCGGCTTTAAGACTGTAACACGGAAATATTCATGGACCTTATGAAACTGACCTTAATGAAATCCTACAATGTGGTAAAGGTATTAAAAGTTTGAAATAAACGATATACTTTTCACGCAGGATGGTTTGCTGACATGGTTTTTGTGACCGAGACCCAATTGACCCCAATCGTTGCTTCCAAAAACGAACAGTCTGCCACTTTCTAAAAATCAATTATATGATAAAGCACAAATTTATGTACATTTTAAGGTTTTATTAAAGTCATTATAGTACCACTTCCTTCATCCTATTTCTCATTGTAGTTTATAAATTCTACAGTGTGATCTACGATTAGGAATGTTTTATACAAACGAAGGACTATCAGGCTCAAGTTAAGATATATCTTATACGAAGTAAGGCCTTCCCCGGAATTTCTATGTTTAGTTTACTGTTTTGCTTTTCAAATTTTCATCGAACGATCCTTCCCGAGTTGAGAACAGTTTGGTATAACTCATTAGTAACATCCGCTCCGTTTATTATATTCAGAGCAACTGGAAAGTAGCAATAGAGGTTTTAGCACAGGACAATTGGAACGTATCCAAATATCTACGAATACAGTCCGCAATGAAAAGGAAGTGAGGTTACGATTTCCGTATCGATCAGGTTGTACCTTGTGCTTCGTGGGCGAGCAAGATTATTAACAATAACAATGTTTTTGAGTCTGGTCATGCAGAGTACAACCATTGCGTGTCCATATCGATTTACCGGACAGTGGCTATCCCTATGTAAGCATAGTTTGAGTGTAAGCTCTTTGCATGGCATGTTGCAGAAGCTGTAAATCATGCGAGCTTCGATCCTTCCCATTTTACACACGATCGCCTGTATCAACATTTGACCCCGTAAAATATTTACGAAAAATCAAAAAAGAAACTTGAGATACCTCCAACTTGCGGTGTCAATGTGTACTCGAATGCCATCGGTAAGAGTGACAACTATATACACAATTTTAAAACGAAGTAACAATATTAAAGGAAAAGGTACAACGTAATAGTGGGGGAAGGGGAACTATACGCACTTGCGTAGTACAGGGCGGATGGACGATACCTCGGAGTCATTCACATATTGATTTCCATTTCAATCAAGCCACGTTAATGCTCGAATCAATACGGTACTCTACAAACAACTATCTATAACCAACCAATGATTAATAAGTTGCACTGTGTTATTGCCTTAAAGCTAATTGTAAGCTTTATGTGAGTTCCTTTTGAACGGTCAACTTCTATCAATTTTTAGTTAAAATTTCTCTCACACACACACACTCTCTCTCTCTCTCTCTTTCTTTTTTATTTTAAAAGACTCGCTAATGGCGGTCGGCTAGTTAAAGGATCGTTAATCAAAAGCCACAGTTTGAGATCCTTCGATGGCGGACATCGACAAGCTGCAATTCACTAGAGACATGTGCGACTCGTCTCTCAATAATAAATTTACTGGATCGGGTTAAGCTTCTGACAAACGACATGTAACCCTTCGAATTGTTTTATTATTACATGCGCATCGTGAAGATACTTACGACACACGACGGCGGAATGTTCATCTCCACAAGTGATCGTCAATACTGGATCCTTGCGTATGAAGAAGTGCGACGCTACGTTATCCGCGAATCTGCTTCTACCGATCGTGAAGACTGCACCAGTTTCTAAAAATTATAAATTTGTTTTATTCAGTCCCGAATTCGAAATGTTTATTGCATTACATATTCATTTTCCTTAATTACCCTGATTTGAAAAGTAAGGAGAGCCCATTATATGGTCCAACGATAATTGTTTATTCTAAAAATAAATCTTTCACGGTCGTTTCGAATTCATATAACGAACGCGTGCCATTATACCGACACGGCCAAGTGTCGAAACAGAGGAATCATTAATTTGCTGTTTGCATAATTAATTCGAACAGCGTGCCACTATAGCCAGTACGATAACGTTCTTAGATAAAATTTGTTAGATGTATAGGTGAAAGGCAAAACTAAGTAAAAAAAAAAAAAAAAAAAATACTACATAAGTATGTTTTCTTTTCTTCGATTACGTTCTAAATGTACTTTTTTTAATTACAGTCCTATCGTAGACGCATTTTTGAAATGTCATACGTAGATATAGCTTTGAGTAGTAGCGTTATCAGCAATACTAACAAATAATAATCAATATAACGGAGTTTTATATACGATTAAAAATTTTTCCGTTATTAACAAATAGAAGACAAATATATATTTCTTCAAAGTAGAGAGGAATTATATGTGTAAAAATATATATATATGTTTGTGTGTGTAAAATTGAAACGATATGATTAGTTACTCTGTTTTACGAGTTATTTCTTTTTCTTACGAGTACAAAAATCCAAGATTTCAGTATGCTTAAATAGTTCAAGCACTCGTTGACCTCCCAAATGATGGTCAACTTTATCATACTAATTATCTACGATATCACGGTAAGTACTAATTAAAGCAGGGTACCTGGTGATTTATTTGTAATTTTTTAAGGGTCTATCACGATAACTCCTTATCGCGAATGCATCAGTATTTTCTTCTACGTCTGGCACGAAAGCCGAGTCGAGTTAAAAATGTAAATCGAGAATAGGCTTTTATTGTTTTTACTTAGTAGCCACAAAGGTGAATTCATGCTGCCGTTGTTAAAGTATAACGTCTAAAAATAATCCATTTTTTTTTTTTTTATAGATGTAAGAATTGAATTAGCGTTCGTGTAGTCAAATCGAGCATTTGTTACACTCCTATAATTATTGCATGATCACAATGAAATGTAATTTTCGAACAGCGTATATTATGCCAATTGTTTTGAATTATTCAACGTGAACCTGTTGTTTCATACGAGCATTTGAACGGAAAAGATAAGAGTTTCTTCGAATTTTTGAACAAGTATGATTTTTCTAGATAATCCAATTTTAATATCAGGAAGATGTTAAAGATATAATTCGAGACCAAGCTATCAGAAGTTTGGCCCAAGTTCATGCAAAGTATACAAGACACGTAGAAAGCTTATAGATTTTTCGTACTGTATCTACGTACACGTGGAACCACTTGTGGAAGTTCTTCGCCAACAAAACGAAGAAAGGATACACTTTTGAAGTACTTTCGAAGAAAAAAAATTCATGATCATTAAAACGACGTTTTCGTCCTTCTATTTTGAGAATATAAATTATAGTGAACGTTACAGAATAAATTTTGAAATAGCAGCGGAGTAAGAGGCTAGTATGAAAACCAGTTGCAGGCTATGCATCAAGAGACGGGAGGTATATTCTAGTTTCCCGGTTTATAAAGGTCAGTGATGCGGTTCTCGACGTAAATCCTTCTTCGTACAATTTACGATTACGCTTTTGCTTATCAAAAGTTCAAACGGCGGTCTTTTGCATTATTCATCCTTCACTTATTTTATGGATTGAAAATTCGCAAGATGAACAACATGGAAGACTAACGATCGAGGAGAAGATGCTGTACTATTTCTTACAAAATAAACAGTTTTATCTATTTTCTTTATAAAACATTGAATTCCACGATTACATTTTCTTACCAGAAGTAAGAACTTAGCAAAGAAGTGTGAATGTCGATGTTATAATGACAGAAAAGTGTTGCCACCTAAATGTTACCAAAGTTGAGAATAAAATCTACCATTTCTTCAGTTCCGGTAACCGGCTTTATGGAAATGTGCTCCTTCTTTCAGTTCACCTCGAAAGTATGTTAATGCTGCTTTTCTTCTAATGGCACCCTTAGGTGAGCAGTGTTTTATACACCTTTTTAAAGAAGTTTTCAGCGGTTACGACGAGGTCACGTCATCTTAGGTCGAATTTAAAGAGGCGTAAACTTTTCTTTCCAAACTAAAGGAAATTTATGAAACCGCAGATTACCGGTACGTAATGCATCGTATTTATTGCATTTATTGTTTTTTTTTTTTTTGCAAAATGCAAAGAGCGAATATAAGAGAAAATGAAGAAAAGTGGGACGTTGTTCTTAATGTGAAATACATTAAAGTTCCAGGGTAGTTTCGTTATGCGAAGCTTCAGATGGCCAATTTATCACCTCGATACCATCGTACGATTTCTTTTTACTGATTTTATTAATGGAGTTGAACTAACATTCAGAACTAACTTCACTAACACCAACAGAGGTTGATGACTACATTCTGATTTTACGTTTTACGATGACTTGATACGATCTAATTTTATTTATTTTAATTTGCCCATTTTATAGAAAAATGTGAAAAACAAGGGCAATAGCCGTAGATTTATTGTTAGATCTACTTGTGTTTTAACTTAACAATTCGAACTAATTTCCGTTGATCTTCTTCGGCAAAGTAATACTGTCGTCAATACCAAAGAAATTAACGTTAAGCGAAGTATCGCTTACTTTTAGGCTATGAATACATTACCGTGGTAGATCATTGACCCTTTGATGGTTCTTGGCTCGTTCTGTCTAGCAAAATACTTCAGAAAATATGTGCATTGCAGTGAAGGATCGAAATTTGAATAACATTCTCACTTTGCTTCTACATTCGATCGATTTGCTTGACAATTTAGTTTTACGAATTTATTATACACTATAATATGTGTGTATAAAGACATACAACTTCTTTTACAGTTGATTTATGTAAGGAGATGATTAATTATTACGTCCCTCGAAATAACTACCAATAAGCGGTAACGTTACTTTACGTTCTCTTATTTCAAAGAAAAGTGCTTTCAAACGATTAACACGAAATATAGAAATATTATATAATTAGAGAAATAGTGATTATTATATTCCAATATCTGACGTCGTAATTTTGCATTACTGGGAAACATTAAGCGTTAATTTTCTTTATAATTTGTATGTGCGTTGCAGCGGCTCGTAAAAACGAACGATTAGGATCATTTTCAATCGATTTCATTGCTGCTCGAGAAGAGACGATCGACTCGATTATTTACTATGGAATTGCGAAAGTGTCGCGACACTTTCGACGTTCCTTTTCGCGCCTGATCGTTTCTTTTTCATATTTCACACTACTGTCGTGCGTTTGCAAGTGGATTAGATTTTGAAATACAGGTAACGTTGATCGTTGGTGCAATTTAAGTGGAGGAAAAGAATGTTAAATTACCAGGTATATTTTCTATGTCTGGTAGACCCATGGTTTACTAGCACCTTGACGCCGCGCAACCTGCAGCTGACTAAACCACCGGTCAGGCATGGCTAAGCGTGGTAGGAAACTTAAAGTGAACGTTGCTTGGCAACAGGAAATCAATTTCCAATGGCAACCGGGCCCACGTAGCGTTCCTTTACGATAAGAAGAATGGGAACAATCGTTGTTCGATCGTCTGCGGGTTGAGCGCTTTAAATGATCTTTGCTAACGATATAGCGGGAAAACTTTTGTACTTATCATGAATGATTTTAATTTCGAAATCTCCGGTAAATAAGATTACATGCTAAGTGTATTAAAAATGTATGATAATTAGAAACTGATATTTAAGAGACATACAATGATCTTCGTAAAAATGTCAAAAAAGAAATCGATAACGAATAAATATAAGCATTTTTTTTTTTAGAACAGTATCGACTTTTGTTAAGTGCAGTTCATGATTAGTATGAGTTTTAGTTATAATTATGATATCACGAAAAATATTATCTCGTATCGCTTAAAAACAATGTTTTATTCCAGGTATTTTCTATTGATAATGATAAAACGATGATAAATTTATCTATAAATATCGTCATATCTCGTCAGTGTTAAGATTTTCTCTGGTCAAGATGGTTGTGCTTTATTTGATAAGTTTGTCGATTCTACTCTCTCTTGGTAAGATACCAAAGTTTTTTTCATTAATTTTAAATCCATAGAACGTTAATTCATTTTCGGTTCTATCCTATTTTAGGATCCTACGAAGCTAATTCGTTGGAGCCAAGATTTGTTGGTAGCAGGGTGGTTTCCATAAACAATTATCCTTATCAATTGAGCATTTACTTTGGACGAAATGACGTATGCGGAGCTTCTATAATTGCTCCAAGATGGGCCATCACATCAGCCTACTGTTTAAATTTCAAGACTCCTCAGATGATTAATCTCCGAGCTGGAAGCAACCGAACTCAAGTTGGCGGTACAGTGTATAAAGTATCCAATTTCGTTATACATCCAAATTATAATCGCAGTAGTGGCGAATATGACGTCGCTTTATTGAATTTGACGAGGCCTTTTGTTTATGGAAGAACTGTCAAACCCATAACGTTAACAAAGCCATTGCTGAATGTAACAGCTGGTGAACCAGCTTACATCACTGGTTGGGGCTACGTTTCAAACTCTAGTCCAGCGTACTCCGATAATCTTCGAAGATTGGATTTGCCGATTCAGGATTCGTCGTTTTGTCGATATTACTACGGGAAAAAGTTCAACCCGAACACGATGCTTTGCACAAAAGATGAAATAAATAAGAAAGGCGTCTGTGCATCCTCTGGTTATCCATTGATTGCGAAAGGTACCTTGGTTGGCATTTATTCTACGGGATATGGATGCACCTCTGCACCAACAATTTACACGAGATTGGCAGCATTACCTATTCGATCCTGGATCAAATATTACACACGCATTTAATATTAAAACATTGAATACCTTTAACCAATGTGAACATTTTACTTCGATTATTGAGGGATCCTAAACTCATTATCAGACGTAAATGAAACTTAAATTAAGGAAAATTTTTTTTTCTCAGATATCAGAGATATGTATATTAGTTTTATTTAATTAAATATATCTTTTCTGGTGTAAATAAATTCGTATACATTGTATATATGCGTTAAAGATTCCTTGATAATAACGATGAAGCGTGGCATTAAAATATACTGTATTAATTACATGCACAGTTTGTTATTATACACTCTTTTACCTTCAAAGGTAACTCAATTCTTTATTTTAACATGCAGGAAATGTGGTCGAGCGTATGTGAACGTCTTTTTTAGAAGTTTATTTCAACACTTTATTTCCAACATTGTTTGTTCTCATTAAAAAATATGCTATATATTGGATTTCTTGGAACGATTCCTGAGATACAGCGATTTTCATTACCGACAGTTCTATATAAAAACTGTTTCGGAGAATCTGTAGAGTGCGCTAGTTTGAAC
The DNA here is from genome assembly GCA_918808275.2 of Dolichovespula sylvestris. NCBI lineage: Eukaryota > Metazoa > Arthropoda > Insecta > Hymenoptera > Vespidae > Dolichovespula > Dolichovespula sylvestris. Next base: position 4,811,886 of record OU964972.1, read on the forward strand.
TTTAGAGAACGTGTAAAAATCTTGCTGTCAAGTTCGTATATACGTTTGATTTACTTTTAAATAAGATTTTATCGCTAAAGAATAATTATTTTCATTGAAGATTTCGATTTTTATTACCGAATCATACGAGTATTGTAGTTGGTAAGCTATCTTTTGTTACATTTAGTATTTTTCTTTCTAACCTCCATTTCAATTTCTAACCCTCATTTCTAACACGACGTATTGTTAACGTTGATTGTTATAAAATCTCGAAAATATGTCGTTTTTATCGTAGTTTGAGATAAATACCTTTGCGTTTCTTTTATTCAGATTTATTGCGGTAGAAAAGAATTTGGGAGTACCATTGAAATGAGCGATGCTCCAGGATCGAAAAAAACAGAAGATCAGAGTCCAAATAATCCCAATCAGTACGAATTCGATGGACAAAGTTATGTGTATGTGGATAAAACAACAAATGTGAAATACAAGTTTGATCAAGTGAAAAATCAGTGGGTCCCTCAGGATCAGAGTCAAAATGAAACGGGGAAAGATGATGAAAAGAAAGAGGAGGCCAGTGGACCTGCGGTAGCAGCTCCAGGTGGAATATATGGTTTTGAAAATGATACTCATACATATACGGACCCTAATGACGGTAGCGTTTATATTTGGGATCGAGAGAAGAATGCATGGTTTCCTAAAGTAATAATATTTTTTCAATTTTATGATACAAAATCAGCTTCAAAGTTTCAAGACGTAATGCTCAAATTTCATCTTATTGTTAGGTTGACGAAGACTTTATGGCTAGATATCAAATGAGCTATGGATTTACTAACTCTAATGCCACAGAACCTTCGCAGAAGATACAAGAAAAGCCTGTCCCACCTCCTCCTCAACCAAAGTTAACGAAAGAGCAAAAGAAAGCAGAAGCCAAGAGGAAAGCTCAGGAGCCACCAACTTGGTTCGAGATAGATGAAGCCCACAACACCGCCATCTATGTCTCTGGATTACCTATGGACATCACTTTGGAGGAACTTACAGAACTCTTCAATAAATGTGGTCTCATTGCCAGGGACGAGAAAGGCAAAGATAAGATTAAGTTGTATAGAGATTCTGCGGGAGAATTGAAGGGTGACGCACTTTGTACTTACATTAAGGTAAGTGAAGCCATGTTATATTTGGTTAAATGTTTTTTATTATTGTTATTATTCTAATTATAACATACGACGTTAAACGTACAATGTACGAGGCAGGCGATTCTGGTTCTACATATTTACAGACAAAGCAGTGTAAAAGTAACATTATCTTAATAGAATTATAACGAGTTAAAACTAAGAATTTCAATTAGCGGTAATGCTTAATCGCTAATGAGTAAATGAAGTATTCCTTTCAATAACATGGACTCCTATAACATCGATATTATAAATGTTTACGTTCTTTTTTTTTCGAAGCTTTCGTAAATAGCGAAGAAATACTAATTTGATATGTCGTAATACAAGCGTGTAATACTCGTACTCTCGAACTTGATTATTATTATTTTTTAATTTGGGAAGATTTTAAGTATGGGATAATTTTTCGTTAAATACACATCTTCAAAAACCATACATATATCAAGCTATTAAAGAGAACAACTTGCGATTAGATTCTAACAGCTTTTATATATAGTTATAATATCTTTCTTTTTTGTTTATATTGTTGTCTACAATTTAATCGTTTAGCAACGTTCGATTTAACTAACGAAGTTCAGAGAGAAAAAAGGAACTGTGATGGGTTCGATCTTTCATTTGCAATATAATAAATTATCTCAGTCTGTAGCCTCGAGAGAATTCTCGAATTTTCGTTTATAATCTAAAAAAGGGAAGAACGTTTACTAAAAAGATAAAAGAGAAAGTAAAAGAGAAAGAGAAAGAGAGAGAGAGAGAGAGAGAGAGAGAGAGAGAGAGAGAGAGAGAGAAAAGAAGAAGAAAAATGGCATTGCGAGAAGCCGATGATTCGCTGGTAGGATTACATTTTTCAAGGTTTAAGCAAAACCTCCTCTCGCGCGAAGTCGTTGATTTTCGCTTGGAATTGAGACAGTACGTCATTTACATTCGATAAAGCTTGTGGCTGGTTATGTATTGCGCTGCTCGGTCCATCTCCCAAAAAAGTACCGTATCCTTCCTTTTGAGGTAAAATTTGAGCGACTTTCGGCGCAGTTGCATTCGAAATAGTCCTGTTCGAGTGATGTCGCATTTTTTCTCTTGAATTTCTCATTCTGGAATATGAAATACGAAGAAAATAAGAATATTTCAACGAGGGAGATAAAAAAAAATTTTTCTAATCACAGCGCATTGATTTTAATTATTTAAGATGATTTACCTGACAGGTGGTCTTGAACCAGGATTCACCCCATGTACCCATTGTTGATTCGCTGTTTGCTCTGCCCAGTCTCGCCCCCAATCAGTTTGTTCCTTTTTCCGTCTATTATTTTGCCTTCGAAGTTCACCGGGATACTTTTTTCCTTGTTTGCGAGGTTTTAATCTTTGGTTTTGCGGTGCGAAGGGATCGGCCTTCTTCTTACGCCTTCTGACTGCAATTTTCACAAAGTTCTATCTTACTTCATATTATTTGAAAGGAGCCTTTCAAAAAATTCGTCGTTAAACAAGATAACTTCACGTATTAGTAGTATTATTATATTCTCACCTATTCTCCCGGCTGGCACCTCACATATATAATGCTTCCGTTGCACACAACTTTTGGCGTTCCATTTATACTTCAAAGCAGGATCTAATACAATGCAGTGCCAGGCGTATTGTTCGGACTTGTCGGGATTTATTTTACCGAAGCTCTGAAAAACCATTTTCTCGCCGGTCACACCCCATTCCCAAGCCATCTGTTGCCAGTTATAAATCCCACCTATCCAACGCTCTAATTTCGCTAAAAAAAAAAGATTTGTTTTCATTACGAAAGGCTAACGAGCAATTAAGATTTTTCTAATTAAGAAATTTTCTTATATAAAATGTATAACAAATATGTGGATGTTAAGACGTACATATTTATATTATACTCACTGAATTGATCCCCCATAAGATATTTCCTTAACATTCTATCTTTCCCATTTCTATCGAGTACCGCGAGAGTCGCGTTTCTGTCCTTGCAGTGGAAGTACGCCTCTCTCCAGGGTGCTGTACCCGCGCTCAGGTAATAACAAAATCTTTTCAATCGAAAAAATCCTATGGGACATGCGAAGCGTCTGATTGGTTCGTGTTGCCGATCTGTTTTCCCTTGATTTTTCGGTGGAATGGTTATACCGAAACTATGAGGATCTACCAAGGTCGAGGATATCCCTGAAAGGATGAAAAATTTTGTATTAGTTTGAAATGTGTATTTTATTCGAAGCTTCTTTATGTTTTCGTATACTTTCACTAACATATATACGATATGCTATTTTATAGTATCAAAGGCATACGAGTATAGACGCGTGTAGTTTACTTTTAATATTTCGTTAGAATTTAGATCTCATCTTGGAAGTATCCTATTCAATGGATTTCGAGTTGCACAATTGGAAAGCATTTCTCGCAGTTATTTGCGCGTTCGGTTCTCTGATTTTCAATTAATGCTCGATTTAATTAATTTCAGTGCATCGTTCGATTTGAATTTCATTATGATAATTAGACTATGAAGGCTAAAACACTCGGCCATTCTAATCCGTTTTTTTTTGTAGCGTATTCTTGAATGGAATTTCAAAATATTACGTAAGTACTAACATATATGTCTGTTTTACGGTTGAATAATCGTAGACGCCTACGTTATTACGAAAGGATATATTTGTCGTTCGTTCCGATAAATGCGGGCTATTGTTGGAGAATTATTTTTTCTCTCGTATAATGTCGAATACAATGGGATTTAAAGAGGGATCAATTTAAGCAGAATTTTCAACTCGTTACTTTTGTATTAATCCTATTTCCAAAATCATTCATGTTCGTTACATATTCGGATAAACCTTTTACTTTAATACATTCCCTTCGCGTATCTGTTTTTTGTTTTTTTTTTTTTTTTCAATAATTAATCCGTGACGCCAGTGATGAATTGTTATTAACGATTATAACGCTAACGACGTAGTTGCACGAAGTTTTATGAGAAACTCGTTATTAATTATATTCTTTGTATTAATCGGTTTAATAGCCTCTGGTATTTATGAATAGTTACATGGCTTTACTCTAACACGAATTTATGGCGGTAACATGGTTCGTGTCATTCTCGTTCATTCTGATCTAATTGACCGACAATAAAGATTTTCTCAGAGAACGACCGACTATTTATTACACTCACCAAGATCTTTCATTACTTTCGCGATTGGTTCTACTTTATACTTTTCTTTTTTTTTAAACAAATATTACTGATATCCGTGTATGTATTTACTCTCTCTCTCTCTCTCTCTCTCTCTCTCTCTCTCTCTCTCTCTCTCTCTCTCTCTCTCTCTCTCTCTCTCTCTCTCTCTCTCTCTCTCTCTCCCCTTCTCTGTTTTAGTTATCTTCGATCTTCTTGACCTAATTTCAATTAACTATCAATGACACTTTTCTTTCAAATCCCCTCTTTCGTTCGCGAAACATCCTGTTGAGATAAGAAGATCAACGGAGAATTATCGTATCGAAAAGTTAAGAAACAAACCGAATAGTCCATCGATAGAGAAGAGCCAAGCTGAAAATAAACTTCCGCGTAGGGTGGAATGTGCTTAACCCCGTTCAATGCATTTAATGATGCCTATTCCGAGAAACAATATTGTCCTAGAAAGATGTCGTTGGTATTAAGTCGACGAGACACCGAAAATGACACCCGTGTCTGTTATATTAACAAACGAAGACAATATAATCGTTTCGTTTATTAATAATATTAATAAAACGTTTGGATTGTCAACTTCTTTGTATATTTCAATCTCTTAACTCTTTGACGTGATTCTTTATCGAAATTTAATGTCTTTGTTTATCGCATCGTCAAGTTGATGCAGATTTCAGTTATCCTCACGAATACATTGGATTATATAAATCGCATTATTGCACGAATTCCAATTTAATCTACAATAAATTGGCGAGTCGTTTGGTAAGTGGAGCTTCACCAAGGAATTTCTTTAAAACTTGCCAAGAAATGCTCGCCGACTGGTGTTCGATCTCTTGGTTAGAATCGTCCTCTTTTCCGCGCGAGATACAAATGATATTACTTCGGGAATCGTTAGGTTTTATCGTGTTCGCGTATATGGAGTTCTCGATAGTATACCGCGACCCGACGGTAGTTTGCCGACATAAACGGACACACGTACGCATTCGATGCAAATTTGAATGAGAACTTTTTATCTGTACGCCGCGAATGCATGCACAATTTTTTTCTGAAATGTTACTATATAGATAGGACGAGTTGGCGCTCGTTAAGAAGAAAATTTACGTAACGTTTTCATATGAACTTACGCGTGTGCGTCTGTATATGTGTGTGTGTGTGTGTGCGTGGGAGAGAGAGAGAGAAAGAGAGAGAGAGAGAGAGAGAGAGAGAGTGAGTTTGTACAACGAATTTCAACTCGTTTGTTAGTCATTCGTCCTGATAATTCGATCTTTAAATTTCAAAAATCAATTTTCTATCGGAGATATATCGATAATAAGTAAATATCATTCTTGTCGTATTTATTTAAAAAAAAAAAAAAAATTTAATCGTTTCTTGCGTTGAATTTGGATCGCAAATTTATTTATTATTGTTTTCTTTTTTTTTTTACTTTCTACATAGATTCAACGTCGAATCATTCACTTCTCGCAGTCGAATAATTTATATCAGTACAGGTAGAACGTGAATTATTGCACATACACGGTTACGCTTTATCGTAAATTAAATTTCACTGTCGTAGGAATGGTCCGGTTTTGTGGTTTCCAACATCGTAACTCGTGAGAGGATTGCTAGAGAGTCGTTCTCCGCTTTACTACTTGGTCAAGGATCGTTTGTTTGCGAAAACGATATCGTCCATTCATCAGGAAGATATGATATCATCGTTACACTTTAAATCGTTGCACGGATGCTAGCCTTCGTGAGATTCATTTTCCGTGGACGAGTACGATAGAGTTCACAGATATTTTATACGGTTTTCGATATATCGAATGATCACTATCGTTCCACAACGACACCGTTCTATTTATTTCAAAGTTGGAGGAACGAGAGGCTTTTAAAACGAGTGTTCGCGCTCGCCAGTACGATATATCGATCATAATTTTATTTTCTTTCACTCGTTTCGAAGATAAAAAATAGAAGAAAGTGTATAGGTAACGTTTGAATACTTTATCTTCGCGTTTTAATATTCGATCTTATCTAATTTTTTTTGTAGTATTAGTAAAAGTATGTGTTGAATATCATGCGATTTGTACAGGTCGTGTCAAAAACTGTCTTTCTTCGAAGTTATTTTCTTTATCGATTTTATATATATAAAAAAAAAAACGAAACAAGTTTTTGGTGTTTGATCGTTGAGTCATATCGTACGCATTAAGGGCTTTATATTGTACGCTCTATCTTAAATTGGTAAATAGATGATTACGTTGGATGACAACAGTCGTTGACTCACCTACCTGTGTACGTGTGTGTACACACTTTAGTATAGTATCAAACAGATATGCAAAAGAACGCTGTGTAAGCACTTTTCTAGTGTGTATGTAATTTATGAGTAAGATACGTAGAAATTTACAAGTCTGTGGTGACAGCATATCGGTGAACTTTCGATAATCTATCGATTACAGCATTAATGAAATCTATCTCCTCAACCCGAGAATTTCGAACATTATCGAAAAGTTGAAAATAAATGAGTTTTTCCAGCTAACGTTTATCTGATAATTAAGAGATGATAGGTCCACCCACCCGATACTTGTACTTTCATTCATATTGTAAATAACATGCGATATGTGTTACAAGGTTACCTGGAGCTCCGTATTGTAACGGGTGCGATTTCGCGGATGACTCATTCACGAACTTCTACTGGCTCCTACGATCTCTATTTTATTATTTCAGCAACGTATATTCCCTTATTAATTACATAAATATTAATATATGCGTATATTAAATATTCCGCTCGTCCTTTGAGACTTACATTTAAAGTAAACGAACGACGTATACATGGGATTTTCAAATAAATCGCGCGGACGATTTATATATTTTTTCTTTGTAGAAATGAAAATAGCTGGTTTCGCTAGTCTCTATGGAATTCGAAGTCAAGCGATAACGTTTATCCTTGAAAATCTTTATTTATCGAAAGTAATCAAACGGAAGAGAAAGAGAAAAAGAGAAAGAATCATTTCTCGTCGATTTATAATATATGCAAAACGTATATATTAGAGATCCAATGATAGGCCAACTCGATGCTTTCGTATCTGGCTGAAACGTTTATGAGATAAGATGACACATAGTATTACATAAGTTGAACGAGAGAGAGAAAAAGAGAGAGAGAGAGAGAGAGAGAGAGAGAGAGAGAGAGAGAGAGAGAGAGACCAAACCATGGTTCGTTCTCTTCTATGGCAATTTATTGTGCCTTTTCTAACGAACATGTTATTGCGAGTAAGAAAGAGAAACGTCTTCTATCTACCTTGATAGTATGCTCGCAACATTTACTATCCTATCTGTTTCTCGCTCTATCTTCGCGAACGGATTCTCAACAGGCGAAAATAGATCTTAACCGGTCGGCTCCAAAGCCCTGTATCTATCTCTCTCGTTCTTGTGCTACGGGATAGAGTAACAACGTAATTCGATTACTGGATCATTTACTGATAGTATCTAACCCGCAAGGCTGGCGTTCTATTGAGTTACCTGACAATCGCTTGAGCAATTAACACGTTCACTACATACCAGACTTCATCACCGGATAGTTCATTTCACATGTAGCTTCTCTGAACGACGGTAGTAAAGAAGATTTTATCGATGTCTCAAATAAATTTATTTATTTATTTTTTTTTTTTTTATTAAAGACCTATAGCTTACGATTTTAAATTACTGAATGAGTTGATTTACAAGAGGACATTACGAACTGCTATCCCTCTATTATCTATCGTTCTTGTGAAAGGTTTAACGATCTAATAGGAATATAAAATTGTTCGTCGGTGAAGGACAACGCAAGGACACGATTTTTAATGACTCTCGATTGTTGATCAAGGATAATAAAGAAGAATTGAACTTGCTTGAATCGATTATATGCGCCGTTGGCACATAGAGATTCGTTAACAGTTCAAGAGCAATTATCTTCAATTATCTTTCTCATAATCTTGTTATACGAATTTGTAAATAAAAAAGACATGAAAATTAATTACATGTCCCTTTTATCTTCTTTTAATTTTTTTTTTTTTTTTTTCTTTTAACGTTCCAAGTTATGAACAGGACGAAACGAAGACATCATCGCGTACATCGTTTCCTTGAAGCAACGTCTTCTAATCGATTTCATTTTCTCGAAAGAATTCTTATCTCCTCGTTTTATCATCGAGGCTTCACGCATATTCCCATCTGGAGCGAGATAGCATGTTATCGTGTCGAGCCAATTTGAAAATCTCTAATTGGTCCGTCGCGTGTAGTACGCGCGCATGAGACGATCGTTACCTGTGTGAGTTTATACGATGCGTGGGACAAATGTGGGTTTCGCATTCCATATTAAAAGATATATGCATCGATAACACGTCTGTGTTTAATAATGTTAATTAAGGCTAATTTGTTTACCCGCCCGCTTATCGTTTCGTTTCTATTTTCAGCTGTACGATTCTTCATATGTTTAAGTTATAAAGTCGATGTCTTATCTTTTGCGCTTATATTTTATTATATTTGGACCCACCGATGACATTTTCTGCTTTTAGCAAATGAAAAAAAAAAAAAAAGAAAAATACATCCGGAAGACAATTCGATAAATGCATGTGCCTATTTAATATTATAATAACGTGCGATCATAAAAAAAAAAATGAACAAACACGAGTACTCGTTTTCCATTAAGATAAGTAACGTTACGGGTGCAGTTTTTACCTGTGGCACAGAGCAAGAGGATCCAAATTTTCCACATGATTTATGCCAGAGTACAAATTGAGACAACTTATTCACCAAAATCGTCGGTAGTGGTGCGAAGACGGAGATACGAAATCGTCCTCATTCTCAAGCACTGAGCCGCGTTTATAGCACCTTTGATTCTCTTTCTTATACGATCGATCGACTTAACGATCGATGAAAGAAAAACAAAATTAGAGTAGAATTTCTCGTTGATCGATTCTATTTTATTTTATTATTTTTTTTGTTGTTTTTAGAAAAAGACGATCGTAATTCCACAAAATGATGTAGAATATTCGTAGGGGAAAGAAAATGTTTCTTCACATTTTATCAATTGTTTTCAAATTTAAGCATTTTTCGATAGTTCGTTCGATAGTGCGTACATTTATATCGATTCGTACGAGGAACGTTCTTCGATGGAGGTTCGCGAACGACTGAGGCTGCCACCGACGTCGAGTCCACCATGTCGACGAGGAGGTGCAGGTCTCGAGTATAGAGGGAGAGTATGAAAGAGCGAGAGAGAGAGAGAGAGAGAGAGAGAGAGAGAGAGAGAGAGAGAGAGAGAGAGAGAGAGACACACGCAAGATTTCGATCCTGACTACTCATACTTCCTACCCGGATACTTTCTCGATATCGTAGAATTTTTCAGACTACACTTTTACCGGCTGCGTTTGCTATCATTTCTTCTGTCAAATAACGAGCGAGCAGTGTGACATGTGACACTACCTGGATTTCTTGTTCGAGAAATGTGAGAAGGGAAAAATAGAAAAAAAAAAAAAAAGAGAATAGAAACGATGAGGGAGAAAAAGGATAAAAAATGTGGGAAGAACGAGGCTCCTTCGAAGGAAAAACAGAAGAAAAAAAATATTCTCCCTCTCATTGTGTCGCATTGCTTTCGTCTCTCCTTTCATCAGGACCGATTCTTTTTCCGGGTTTTTTAAGAATTCCAGAACGAACGGGTCGTCTTTATCTCCCTCGGGCAGATTCCTCCGGGATAAATCTTCATCGAATCGAGCTAGGTGTCCTCTCGCGTCGCAAAATAGAATTCGAAGCTACGTATAATCTCATTGTTAGAGATAACTGATGGATAATATAATACGGATTTATTTTATGCAACAGTTGTAAAAAGTATTGCTATACGGCTTGTTGCTTTTTATTTAATTTGTGTATGCATGTGTTTGGGTACGTTACACATAAGCGTATTTCACGATGGCACAACGTACAACTTGATTTCTTTTTTTAAATATTCGATTATCATGAAATATTTTGTTCTATAATTCATTGTTCGCTTAACGAGACGATTTAAAAGGAATCGAAAGAAAAAGAGCGAACTGATGCAGTTATGAATGTAATTTTATTTCAAAGAACTGGCCCTTTGAATTTGTCTATCTTAACGAAATAGAATTCATTCAGTTCGTTTATCTCTTAGATTTGTGCTCGAGGGAAAATGCAACAATTCTTCTACCGAACTCGCATTATAAATATTATTAATCTGGAAACTCGTTTAGAAAGTAGGTAAATTTTTGACGCACCTGGTTCGGAAAGATTGCGGACGCTGAAAGGTGGTTTAGCAGGGAGAGGGAAGAAATAGCACCGTCTTCGTCTTTAAATTACCAGGCTGGTTTAATAAGCGAAGAGGGGAGATTGTACCCTTATTTTCAACCCGAATAAAACGAATATAACGATTCTCTCGACTTCGCCGAGACTCCCTTCTATCGTATTCGGTCGCAAAAGTGTTTTGCTTGAAAGAAAATAAAAAGGAAAAAGGAATATCATCCGAGCATCTTGCTTTCGAAGAAAATTAAATTCTTCTTGCGAATTCTTGTCGCTTTTTCGAAATTAAAATTAATTAAAAGGAAATAAGTGAAGAAGGATATATAGGACATCGAACGTAAATCTGATCGTTCTCGCTGATCGAACGAATTTAACGTCGTTAATTATTTATTCATTTATTTTTTTATCTGAACACGCTGATGTATTCTGCGTTATTCAAGAAAGATTCTGTCAAGATAAATCGATACGGTGGAACGGATTAAGATCAAAAATAATTCATCAACGAGGAGAAGTGTGTACTAATATAAGCGGCTTGATTACAAATGCAGCAGATATATATATATATATATATATATATATATATATATATATATAACAGCTTCCGCTTCGTTCGAACACTGAAGTGGAGGAAGCATCGATTCGATTTCGGCGGATGTAAAACGCAGGAGCGACTCTGCAATAAAATACAAGAGCGATTATCGTGAAGAGAGAGAAAGAGAGGTCTCTCCATCGGGATATTCGGTTCAACGAACCCATCACTTGGTCCAAGAGAGAGTAACATCGTGTACTTTGTACCGAGGAGGCGTTGGCGACTGAAATATGGTCGGTACAAAGAGTTTGCGCTCGTAAGAATCGAGATCAGTGGTCGTTACGTTTACGAGTACGATCGTATCCATCTTGTACTATCGTCGTACCATTAATATTTTCTTGAGTATTCGTGTGTACTTTTCGTGTATATGTGTATGTATATATGTGTATATATATATATATATATATATATATATATGTATATGTGTATATATATATATACACACACACACATATACATATATATTGTACGGTACGAGTTTATGATATTGCTTAATCGGAATATTTACTAATTTTTATTCCTTAAGAGTTTTTGTCATATGTTGTCATCGCATATTGAGATAATGATGATTTGATTTCATCGAACATCAATTTGTATCATCAACATCTGTTTGCTCACATATCCTTAAGCAACGGACGTGTTCAAGTATCCCAATTCGAGGATCCACGTGCTAGAACGTACTGATCATTGTCAGAAAAATTTGGAAGTTACGAGATATTTGTAAAAGAGAATTCTAGCGAGCGTAGAGTGTTCTACCAAACACTATTATCGACGTATGTATGTACCTATTACTCTATCGGACTCCTCGAGTTTTGTCGGTCTTTTCCAAACTGGGCCGAGTACATCGTCAACGGACCTATCACGAACTCGTTTCGAACTTATCCAAGCGAAGCATGTATTGCAGAACTTTGCTCGATTTGTAACGCTCTCGAAAGAAATCGAGATGATCTATTTTTTTCCTCTCTTTGTTGAATCCTCTCATTATCCTCTTTCAACGAGACTTCTCGATGTCGATCATTCGTAGGGGGGATTATTTTTACATTTCTTTCTCTCTCTCTCTCTCTCTCTCTCTCTCTCTCTGTCTTTCTCATCATCGAACGATCTTAGCGTACTAATCGTGCCTTTAATGAGCTATCAAGCAGACTCGTTCGATTGGTTAACGCGCTGTGCTACGGAACAGACTTTCTTTTTTTGTCTTTTATATTAGATTGATGTCGTGATTCGAAGGAATAATTATGCCTTCCTTCGGGATGTAACGTTGATTGCTGATATAATTGTCCATTAATGAGCGAAGGAACAAATAGGAATATCTTATCGATCGTTGATTGGGAAGTAATGTTAATTACCGTATCATGTATCTTTGATGATCCGATAAGAGACTTCTCAGTTAATTCGATATCTCTTTAATTAGATATTGTAACATTTTGCTGAGGTAGGGCAGATTCGAATATTAAACATTATATTTAACTTCGTCTTTGTTTTATCGGCGGAGATAAAATGCAAAGTCTTTACGATTTTCAACGACAACGAAGACGACGAAAACGAAGACGACAACAACGACGACGACTATGACTACGACTACGACAACAGCGACTTTTATGCCTACCAGTGGTGAACGACTGAGCAAATATCGTTATCTCCTCGTGGTTATTTTCTCATCCTTGAACTCGGATACCGTTGGGCGTCACTGTTTCACGTGCCTTGTACTTTCTACATTCGCCAAAGCTTGGCTTCTCTGCCTTGAAATTCTACGGGCATACGTAAAACTGTAGTCCATGGCACGGACGACCTTCGTTGATTTTATTCCCTTGCAGAAGAAACCCAAGTGTATTCCTTTGAAACTTTACTACTTTTATTCTTATATAAGCGTTAAATATTGATCGCTTGATCCGAGCTAAGGCTAATTAAAAGGACGAAGCTTTTTTGTTAACTTTTTTATTCGAGATGAATACCAGTTTGCGAAGGTTTCGTTTCGTTTCGTTTTGTTCTTTCTCTCTTTCTTTCTTTCTTTTTTTTTTTCCTTTTTATTTCAGTATTTCATTAAGATTCCATCTGCATTCAATGCGTTATTTTGCGAACCTCTGGTGCATCGCGACGTATATAGACCTACATTGTAATTTGTTAAGATTTAAAAATGTTTTTATCTACGAGGATTATGTATTTTTTTTTATTAGTTGAAAGCAAACAAGTATTTAATTTCTTATGTTTTTCTTTTCATCACGTATTACGCTCACTTTATTATTCACGACCAATAAGGACGATGCATTTTTTACGAGAGTCTCTATTGCACGCGTTCACACTGACGTATCTTAATTAGTTTGCCTCATTAGATATCGCCTCTCTACGTGAGTTCTGCACGCTGTATTTCTTTCGCTCACTTTCTTTTTATTTTCTTTTTTTTTCGCTTCTCGTATCTCGAAGGACGTTTTAAACGAGCGACTCTTCGTTTTTCATACTAAACGACTTCAGTCATGGCATATAGCTAGTTCGTAAGCGCGTCTACTTAATTAAAGACATCCTAACGCTTTTCTATGTTAATTTTTTTTTTTTAAGTTTGGCTCTTCAATAATAATCGTTTGAAAAATCCACAAGGTCGTAGAATTCTATCCGTAAAATTATCGAATAGCATTCCACAGATTTATCGTCTTTTCTCCTTACGAAAGCAGACACGCGATTGCAGCAACGCGCCTCTCAAAATCCTACGCGGATTTGAACAGGAGCATTCGTCATCTCGAAAAATCTCTCGAGTCAAATCTTGGCCGCAAGTATTATGTTCCATCTCAACAAGTCGATTACGTAACCCTTATTGTTCTTTCGACGTTGAAACTAAGTTTGTGATCGTCGGGATAAACACGAAACTTGAGCGTTTTTACAAATCATTTCTGTCATACGTCGCTTTGTTGCATCAAATTCAAGTAGAGTCGGATTTACTAACGAGTTGAACAATTTTCGATTTATTCCGTATAAACATTGAAAAGCGATTTAATTACATTGATTCATAGTCGTCCTATACATTGAAATAAATAAATTTGCGAGTAAATCACGAGATAATTAATGTCGTAAATTGTCACATTACCGATAGTGATTAATTGCATTCGCATTTGCTATACGTAGAGATCACGGTAACGATTCTTTTCTCTGGAAGAAGAAAAAAATTGATTGATTTTGATCGACTGCAGTTTAAATCGAAAGTTCGTGGCTTCGATCAATTCCTACGACAGATGTATTCGATAGATAGGCAGTGATAAATGGAATTGGCGTGGGGCCATTAAACGGAAACGCTTGTCCCACGTGCTTCTGCGGCATGACGATATTTTCGAAGTACATAGGTTTATCTCGAGGAGCTTAAGTTCGCGAGTTCGAGAGAACGACAAATCGATTTTGCGCCGAGACCGATGAGCCTTTGGTCACGCTTCAATTCCTTGAAAATACGCATCGCGAGTTATATTCCGTGTCGGTCACTTCAAACTTCATTTTTTCTTTATCCTCGTTAGAGATTATTTCGCAAGAGTTTTTTCTTCCCCAGATGTTACGCGCTTATTAAATCATAAAAAAAAAAAAAAAAAATAGTTGTCCTCCCGTTAAATCTCGCAACGTCACGCGAATTGGTCCGTTCAATCGTTCAAAAATTATTTATTCCTTTTTCCTGTCCCACGTATTTCTCTTATTTATTTCACAGGATCGAGGAAGATTTCTTTGTGACATTTTGCACCTGTTACCTAGATCCTATTAAATCTCACGTAATAAGTCATGAGAACAGCACCAAGAGAATGAAGAGAAAAAGTGAGGATAATAGAATATTCTGCGAGCTGTTCTTTAATTTTAACGCGGTTAACTCGGTATCATCGAAAAATATGGGGAACAATGTTGATGGCCGAGAGCCATTGGTAATAATCATCCTATCGTTAAATTCTCTACGTAAATTCGCGTGCACGTAATTACGTTCTTTTCGCGTTACGCAAATTAATTTCCTCTTTTCCCTCTGTCGTTCTAGACTGATGGGCTTTTTATCATAAAGCGAAGCAAGATTAAATTCTAAAATGAAATTCACTTTCGAAAAATAAAGAGAATGAAAAAAAGAAAGACCAGAAATTGGAGCGTATATCGGAAAATGATTATTATTCCGTTCATCTTTTTTGGTCTGAAATATCCTTATTTTTTTTTTTTTTTTTTTTTTATTTCTACATTTTATTGTCGATATTTTTTCTCCTTTCTTTTTTTTCTCTCTCTTCGCTTCTTTCCAAGGGAGGATATAGAATACAATATTTTATAAATCATGCACCATGTGGTGTACATGGCGATGACTGTCCCATAATCATTTGAGATACCAAGTTAAAATCTTAACGGCAGATTCGTCGACTCGCTGTTGTTCATGTTGTTTGCATCGTTCGAGGAAAAATCGAGGATTGAAGGGAAAAATAATATTCTATAATAAAAGTAATTCAAATAGATGTGAGAGATAAAATTAGCGTTATGTATATGAGATATATTGAGAGAGAAGAGAGAGAGAGAGTTGAGAGAGAAGAGAGAGAGAGAGAGAGAGAGAGAGAGAGAGAGAGAGAGAGAGAGACAGTTTGTGGATCATTAACTTATACTTGATAAAAATAGACAAATTAATGTTTTTATCATTATAAATTTTATTTCAGAAAATATAAAATTTTGACTACTTTCCAACAACTTAATAAATCTCGACAACTCAGACTTAACGCGTTACGTCCTCCTGCTGGTCATATTCTTTCTCTCTTTGTGTCGTTTTTTTTCTCTTGCTCTCATTCTCATCGTGGCATTTCGCATCAAAAAATTTATAACGCTCGGTGATTCCATCACGTACGGCACGTTTAAAGTATATTAAATCTCGTTGAATTTCACAGAACGCAGCGGTAACGGCGGACTCGAAAGCTTGAATAATGCGATCCAATGTCGACCGTGGAAATTCAGTTCGTTCCATTAAGCTTTAATAAAGCTATTGTCGGAAAGGAGAACAAAAATGAAAAAAAAATAAGGGAAGGGGAAAAGGGAAAGAGAGGGAGAGAGAGAGAGAGAAAGTGTAGTAGACAGCAAGGAATCGTCGATGCGAGTAATTATTATGCTCTTTAGTCACATACACATCTACATCGGAATACGCATGAGGCTATTATTGTTGAATAATTTCGATGCTTCCTCGTATCGTTGCGCGATGTACTATCGCGTCGATATTAATGCTCGTTACTTAAAAAATTCCTCCTTGACATTTTTGGTGCTGTTCGATACATAATTAATGAAAAAAATCGAGTGGAAATTAGTTTCTCGTACGTTACTCTATTTTCTGTCCCTTCTTTTTTTTTTTTTTTTAGTATTACTTAGCGTTCGATTTTTTTCAATTTCATTAAAACAATCGATAAAGAATAAAAATAATAATATTATGTTCGTGACCGACACGTTTTTTTCACGATTATTATTCATTGAAACAGAAAATACTAACATAGATTCTTCATTTGAAGCGAGTTTCTCGGTTGCTTCTTGACCTTATGATGGTACTACCTCGCACTTATATTGAAACCGGTTTCGCGAAGCGAAAAGTGGAGTAAACATGGAGATCGGAAAAAAGCTAAGACGGATTTCATTTTGAGTTTCATCTGGTGAAAAAACGCATTTCATAGTTTGATTCTTCTTGTTTTCTTAGGGGTTTATAAATGCGGAATAAATAAGAGTCGAATGAATCGTTTATCCTATCGAAATCAATAAAAGTAATATTAATTGTTCGCTTTATGGATTAATGGTGTACTTGATCGTATGCCTTGTGGTCTTTTATTTTTTCTTTTATAACAAAAAATCGATGATAATCATCGTTCTTTTTTATAGCGCATATTCTATCTTTGGGTACTTCGATTATCGATAAAACAAGTTTCAAGGAAGTCGTATCTAGTCTTATCCATATTTATAACTTGGATCGTTGGTTTCGTCGTTCCGGCTATAACTACGGTTATTTACACGATATTTATTTTCAGTTTGTCAAAGCTTGATACGCCTTGGTACACGAATTATATCGTTCGTAATTATTTGATTATGTACGACGATTATAAATAATAATTTTTATCTTAAACTAGACGAACGTGTTATTATGTTTTATTAAAAAAAAAAAAAAAAAAAAAAAAGATAACAGTAAAATGCACGGAATTATCATTTTTGTCCAATGAATCAGCCCGTAGTGATTCAGGAAGAGAGCCAAGGAGAGACAAACGTTATTTGAATCGAAAACAACACTGGAACGTCCAGAGGCAACGCATTGCCAATTTTAATTAAATTTCGCACTATTGGTGAATCAGGTTATTTCTTTTTCGTTGAAAGGACTTTTCAACGTTATTTTTAAAAATAACACAATCGATATCTTTCGATCGATGCCACGATAAAAGATCTGATTTAGTTATCAAATCTATTTATTTCCTCTTTTATTCGGGCGTTTGAGCTAGTACTCGAAATAGTAAACAGAAAAGAAAGAGAAAATCTTTTTTTAAAGGATTCGTTCGACGAGTTCAATACGTTTGTGTCGTTACCTGGCAAGAAAGGAAGAGAGAGAGAGAGGGGGGGGGATGAGAAATTTTATTTTTTAAATGTTTCTCCTGTAGCCTTAGAAATCCGAATCAATTCTTTCACGGTTCGATGCATTTTTAAACGTTAGAGAGCACGAAGCTCTGGAAAACTGCCTCAGTTCTGTCCAACGTCGAGAAAACTTTAGTTAAAATACTTATCGGTTCACAGAGAATACTCGCTTTAAAAAGGTATAATGGAAAAAAGGAAAGAAACGCCGTCGTTGGTCGTTCGATAATGGAAAAGTTTCGTTAGTGTATTTACTGTTTCCTTTTTTTGTTTATTTTTCTTATAATTTTTAAACGAACACAAAAGTTGATAACATCTCCGAATTCGTAACAGCTATTAACTCATTATTCACTATTCAAACTTGCTTCATTTCCATTAATCGATAAAATATTGAAGAAACGGCGCGATTTTGGTTAATTATTTGAATTAAAAATTTTGTTTGGATGACATCATCGAAAAAGTTTATGCATACGAATATTCCCGAATATTTATTCCGTGAGTCATTCCCCGAACACGCGAGTTTTCTCTTCTCGTGGCCGTCTGCCAAGCAGCCTGTCCAGATGTAATGTTGTTGCCGATCGAATACCGCATTACTGGCTCTTTTGGCGGCTCCTTTCCTTTTCTTTCTCTCCTTTTTTTCCCCCATTTTCTTTAAAACCAACGCGATTCGCTCAAATCATCGATTTTGCAGTAGTAATTAATCGTTGCCGATTTCGAATCGCGGTTTTACTTACCGAGTCTGTTCGTTTACCGTCCTTATTTGGACTATTAAATTGCCGAAAATCAAAGATTGGTACTTATAAGGTACTTAAAATATACGACGATAAACGGAATATACAAGATAAACTTGAAAGAAAAAAAAAAAAAAAAAACAAAAAAAAAACATTATTTCTGGCATTCGATCATCTTCATTTAGAAAATAATCAATCTTCAGCTTAAGAAGTTAGAGGGACATCCTTCTCTTTCATCTCTGGATCTTGTCTGAAAGAAGATTTTCCACGAAAGGAAGCGGTCATCGTACGTTTGAAACGACCCGGCTCTCTACCCGTTCAGGTAGAACTGGAACTTGCCTTTCAATAATTTATACGGCTTTCTATTGCATACGTCGCTATCGTCTTGGTCGACGCCTTAGTATTGGCGAATAAACGTCATGGAATTTCTGGGACATTGGATTAACTATGTAGGTTCATGGTTTGGAAACATTGCATCTATGCAAATTTCAATCCTTCTGTACTTCGAGAGCATCTCAAATGGGATCTTGAAAAAGGATCACTAAGCCTATATAATATATAATATGTTTAACTGCTGATCTCTAAATGCGATTAGATTCGCATTTCATGGTATTAATCAAACGACAATTATTAATGATAACAACAAATAAATATTTGTATATTTAGTGTTAAATTCAGATCAGATTCAACGTTAGAAATTTATCTTTCCCAAAATACATTTCTTAAGTGAAACGATGAAGCTAAATGCACTCGAACAACTCGATAGGAGATATTTTACCGACTGACGCCAGCATGTTGTAATAATAAGGCACTTGATTTGAACGGTTGAACTGTAATAGATATTGGATAGATTGCTACCATGTCGCATCTCTCGATTTCTTCGATCCCGAAGATGCTTTGTATCGATAATGAATACATCGTTCCGATATCTTCGTCACTTTTTAATTATTGTTTCCTCTAATTTTATTTCATTTGTAGATACACTATATTTATTTCTCCCTATGATTCATATCATTTCAAACGGAATTTTAATTACAAACCAAAGTATATTCTTAAGGCACTCCTCGGCGATAATATAACATCCGTTGTCCCGAAGTATAATTAGACGTAACCATGGAAAACGTATAATTTCAGAAGATTTAAGGGGCGGGGTTAAGTGTACGTTTTCTAAGACAATTTTTACAATCCTCTCGACACGCCGGCTTTGGGAAAGTCTAAGGAAGATTTTGTGTAAAGTATGTATCGTGAAACGGAACAATACGGATCGTGAAACAGAACAATATAAATAAAAGTGAAGGATAAATGGGAGAAGGAGAGATAATCATATATTTGTAAATATTCAGACAGATTTGTATATTGTGGATAGTCGCGTGGCAATGTTTACAGTTATTTTTATTTCTCCGTACTTCGTTTGGTATGTTTTGTTAAACGCGTCAGTCAGAGCTAAGTCGCAGAGGAGTGAGTATCGCACGGGACGAGATAAGCCTTAGCTTTATTTTTGTAACGTTAGTACGTGCTAATTGGATAAAACTACAATATTATAATAAGGCTTAACAAAGAGAATAAAGGGGAATCGGTGAATTTTACATGTAATTTTAATAATCGTATGAAATAATGCTCTTATAATAATTAATTCTAAAATTGACCGATATATCAACAATGTCTCGTTTATCGTAAGCTTTATAAAACTCGAAGGAGAATTGATGCGACGTAAGGACAGCAGAGGTCGATAAAATAAACAGAACGAGTCAGTATATTCGACAGCATTCGACAATGCATTCTCATTTGAAGGACGGACGACGATCTTATCGGACGTATTCATTCCGTGCGATTACGCTGGCCCATCTGGTTTCTTGTAGATCATTCACCAGTCGAAGACGATGACGATGGCTATTGCGTTTGGCTGACTCATCGGTGAGTTAAGAATTTTATGTGGCATAAATTAGTGGCTCGTGTCGTGACCTTTTCGATTGGAAACAAGGCACACGTTATAATGAGAGTTATCGCCAGATAATTTCATCTTTTTCCTTTGGCGAGACCTTTTATTTTCATTCCTTTTTCCTTTTTTTTTTCTTTTTTTTTTTTTACGTCGAATATTCCGTAATTTTCCATTAAACGAAGAGCAAATCACACACGCTTTCCAACTTTCCCTCGATTGAGTAGCGCTCCGCTCGTTATAACGTTTGCCTTTTCCTTTTTGATCGAGTTTTAGGTTTTAAACGGATCGTGATTTCAAAAGTATATTGTCAATATTTGTCGATGATCTTTAAATGCTTTATCATTAAACATTATCCGACTCATTTCATTTGTTCGATTAAACGTAGTTTTGTTTTAATAACTCGGGCTTATTGACGGAACGATTGTTAACCGACGAGGTATATTTTAATGGATCGTATCGTATAATATCCAAATATAAGAAATTTCTCGGTAGCTTATGCGAAATTGGTTGGTGGTTGCCGACCTGTTTCAAACGCAACACGTGCACCGTTCTCTCTCTCTCTCTCTCTCTCTCTCTCTCTCTCTCTCTCTCTCTCTCTCATAAGAACGTTCGAATCGCTTGCGGCTCACGAGCACTTAGCGGCATATATTTAACATCATTTTGTTCATTTTGCCTGTGCCTCTTTAACCCCGAGTACGGTGGGCACCTGCAGCGATCCTGTAATTGCTTGGAAGGCCGATTGGATTCGTGGTGAATATGATAAATAACGATCGTGTTATGTACGTTATCAGCAACGTTAAACTCTTATATTATAACATTTTGTTTATTTTTTTCCTATTAAATTCTAACGACATTTTCTACGATTTCACTTTTACTATCGACGAATTGAAGTTTCTCATTTTCAGATCAAAGATACGCGTACCGTCTAAAACGTTGCTCGATTAACAAAAATGAATTGTGAGTCAAGTCATGAAAGAGTACTGCGTAAATTGGTATTCACTGAAATGCGAGCGATTTGATCGCGAACACGTTTAGTATTGCGAAGCACGAAAAATTCCGAAGAATGTGCGTTTACACCACGTTCGGAATAATCATACGTTTAGCTTAATGAATCGTTTCTCGGAAAGAATTTTGTTCGATGAGTTCATCGTCGTGTCCTTAAACGAAAAAAAGAAAAATTCGATTCGATCAAAAACTATTAAATGTGGATCTCGAGGAAATTTTCGAGATGATTAAAACGGTTAATGAGAAAATATTGCGTGCCGTTTATTACGAATTTCTTGATATTCTGTGATAAAACAAAATAATAATAACGACTATGAAATGCAAATTTGATATACATACATTGAACATATAATTTCTTTCTGTTTTATACGCTCGCACGCAATAATAGCTACTTTATTTGCGAAAAGAAATGATAACAAATATAATATTTACACAGAATAATTTTTCTGCGAATTCAAACGAAGCAACAGTTGAATTCATAAAAGACTTAAAATCACGTTCAACTGTGCAAATATTTATCGTTCACGGTACGCTTTACCAGTACTCACAAAGCCATTTCTTTAACGGGAACTCAACACTACTTTTGTTTCACTCTTTCTCTCACCTTTCTATTTATTCACAATTATCGCTCTAGTAAACGCAGCGTTATGGGTGAATCCCGAGTCGAATGACTCGGCTTGTTACATTTTGTTGCGTTCGACTCGTGCTTAATGTACGTTTGTTGAGAGATTTGGGCAGGCGCCAAGAGTTAGTAATGATGATGGACATTCGCTAACTATAGTTGTCACGAAAGGGGCAAGGATAGACAAGGAGGAGGGAGATGTCACTATTCATTTCGTGCCGCTAACCCAAAACGGACAAGATTACGTGAATCAACTCGAGTTAACGGTGATCGATGATGTCTCTCTCTCTCTCTCCTAGTCGGATTGAATAACTGTGAGTGAGAGTAATTGACACACTTTTGTAACCGAATAAAATCGATGACGATCGAAATATTTTTTTGGACATTTTTTGACGAAAAAGGAAAGCTCCAAAATTGTCTTTTTGTTTCTCTCTTTTTTTTTTTTTTTTTTTTTTTAAATAAATTACTCGTCGTCATCGTAAAGAGGAAAATTATTTTTCCTTTTCTACGAACATAAATATATTGTCATTGAACTTGAGCAATCCTGTTTAACCTTGGGCAGTAAAGCAGGTAGTGAAGTAACACGCACGTCTTTTTTAACTCTCCCGTAGCGAACGTATTAGGAAAACGCGTATTAGCGTATATGGCGAGTTGTCAGAAGTCGAGTACTCGTGTTAGCTTCAAGAGTGCAGGATTCCGTTGAGCTTTACCTTGATCTTATCAGACTATCTTGTCGCAAAGTCTCACGTGACTGTTCGTAGAAGTACAACATGAAGAAAGAAGAATTTCAACAAGAATCAACGTGATATCAATTAAATATATACGTACAGTAATATATATATATATATATATATATATATATATATATATATATATATACACGTATCTTTTCCCTGCATTAATAAAATTTATGATTATTAACGATTATTTGTAATTACTAAAGGCACTGTTAGAAATTTGACGCGTTGGCTTTTTTTTTTAAAGCACTTGATTGAATAATCGAGCAATCCGTTTTTTCTATTTCCTTCAACTTCTCCTTCAAACTCATTATCGTACACAAAACAACTGAGATCTTGAGCTTTAATGAATGAGGCCATCAGTGAGTAACGAGAACGGTAAGCTAACGTTTTCTTGATAGAATTTTAATAAGAATCTATTGTATACCCTAGAAGAGAGAAGAGAATTGGGGAGTTGGAGGGGTAAAGTCGCCTTTAGCGATAGAGCTCTTTTATTCGGCCGAACGTTCGACGTCATTGATGACTACGGCATTCGCGAAGGTCAGTAAACTTTGAGGTAATAATTTAGCGCGTTGGCGACGAATTTAAAGTCACGAGTGTGCGCGTGTAAGATGGTAAACTTTAGTTGGATGTGTTTACGTAGCGGGAAATATGCAAACGATGAAAGGATCTCTGGAGTATTATCGTTGCGTAACTTGTTTCAATTTAATAAGGATTGTGAATGCTCTAAATGACGTTTAATTATAAATACGTTCTATTATTATGCCTGGATATGTGAAATAATTCATCTTAAAAGTCAAATTAATGCAAGGTAAAATATCGTTACGAGTTGAAAAGTAAGTTAATTACGAACTACGTAAGATCTGAGTTTGTAAGATCTGAGACTGTTTTTACGAATACAATCAAATATGTACTAAGTTAGTTAGAAACTTTGTTACTGTGGTCATTGAAAGTGGGCAAACGAAAGGGCAGGTAGACTTAATTCTGATTATGGCATTACATGGCGATCGAGGTGCTCCATTACACCACTCAATGTGTATGCTTGCTAGTGCACTTTAACGTGTGCTAGGCGTAGCTTCGTAATTGCTGCGAGATCTCGAATGGCTGCAGGCAGATGACCACCAGGAGATTCCCTGGGTGGTCCAACTTGTATTGCGAGATCTAAGCGAGCCAACTGAAAATACAGAAAACGATGATGCACTGCAAATCGAGTTAGGAAAGTAGTTTGACGTTGACATATACGTCTTAATCAGTGGACCAGTTCTCGAGCTTCAGAAACATTCATTCAACTCTCCTTTGAACGTCCGGAACTATTTCAAGATGTTATTTTTTTTATCTTTTTATATTCCGGAAAAGCCGTGTTCATTGAAGCGATCACCTAGATTGATTCGTATTAAAAGTTTTTACGACTTGTTGCATTTGACAATTATGGCTACTCGATGTTTGTAATAAAAAATAGAAATAGCGGATGGGTCAATCGCTCACCATCTGCGCTCTTTCGACCGTTATTCTATAAATATTGCTCCGTCGATTGGTCATCGTTTAACTGAGAAATTTCTCAATAAATCCGGGAATATCGTCTCGATTTATAATCCATCTCGTCAGTCAAGACCACCATTTTGTGTCACCAGATTGCGATCAATGTATTTTCGATTTATTGAATCAGTATTCAAATTATAACTATGTTATACGAAATATATAACAGTTATAGAGATAGCCTGATTAATTTTGAAGGAAACGTAACAATGATGATGCCTTCCAAAGCTCTTCGTTATTAGGACGATTAATTTGTACGATTGAATTTGCAAATTCAATGAGTAAAGAGAGAGAGAGGAGAGAGAGAGAGAGAGAGAGAGAGAGAGAGAGAGAGAGAGAGAGAGATAAAGGGAGAAGGAAATGGAGATAGAGTAGGAGAAATGTCACGTTTGCCGGCGTAAAGCCGGATTACGGTGACAAACCGATATTTCAGGATTGGAGTGGACAGTTATTCCTAATCGAGAGACATAAAGCCAGGACAGGGCTACTTTGTCTTCCTAAAATCATATTATGATTATGAGTATTAATTAACACTTGTTTCACGCTGGACTATGTGATCGTTTCTTTTCTTTTTTTTTTTTTTTTTTTTTTTTTATATGATTCCTCATCCATAAAAGAAAGCATACTCAATCACTTTTAATTTAATAGAAGGAATTTTAGGTTTCCATAGGATCATTATTAACGTATTTCCATGCGAGAGGAAGAATGAATATACAAGTACACTTGATTTTATAGAACCGTTTACAGACATGACGTTTTTAGGTTAACTAGCTGGTGCCCCGTAATTGACTGTCCGCTCGTTATTTGCGTAATTATGGGAGAAGGTTTTGCGTTCGATGAGAATATCGTTGTAAGGCGAAGCGCCAATCTAAAGATATATATGGATGACAATGATATATCTAGAACCACCTATTGTTTAACTTTTATACACATACACAAGTGCCTACGCATTCAGGTAGTTTGATAGTCGAGTTTCATCGTTTTAGTATCACATAAAGTTCTCTTTACACGCCAGAAACTCTTGCATTGTTTCGTAAATTCTTGTTTGGTGTACAGTACCAAAGTTCAAAACTTGAATAAAATTATGAGAGAAAGAAGAAAATGAAATAGCAATTACGAAAATGTTACTTTTATTATTAACCAAGTGTGTTGTTTCGTGGATCTTCTTTGGCAATCGTCGTCGCACTATTTTAACTCCGCGAATGGAAGTAATTTCGCCGTCAACCGGCATGCATAGAATCATAAAATTATTTATGACGCCATTTATCAACCGTAGCAGGAGCCGCACAGTATAGATACCGATGGGAGATCTAAGCGCAATGTTATTATCGCATTACGTATTAAAATATATCGCGTCATAATTTTCATCTCAATAACTGGAATCTACGAAAGAATGAATTTAATTCAACGAAGTATATTCCCGTAATGATTAATAATAATCGCTTATTAATCGATAGATAATATTATCGCGATTATGATAATAAAATCTAATCGTTTCAATTAGTGATATTTATCATGGCACTTTGAAATCAGCATGCATAAACGTAATATGAAAATATAAATGAATTTACAAAGAATGATTTCATTGAATTAATTGGAAAGAAAGATAGGCGTAAAATTTTATCACATTTTCATTCTATGGATCATCGCGATAGGATAAGAAAGGTTGATGAGATGAGTCTTCAGCCCTTTCTCTGGATTATTTCTAAGAACGTAGGATTATTCCAAGAGACAGAAAATAATAACGTCGGAGAGAACGTGGGCGCGTTAACGGCGATGTGTCAGACGCAAGAAAGAGAAGAGAAGAAACCCTTTATATCCCGTTTAAAGATGGTGAAAACGAGAGGAAATAAAGGGAGGAAACAAAACGGCGAATCACCTTTGTATCCCTGCGTCGAGGGAAACGAGGAATCGTTTGATAGTAAAGGAAGGAGAGACCGAGAGACTCTCTTGAATTTCGCGTAGGTTCATTCAGACGAGAGAAGCGTTCGAACTTTTATTCGTCAGACACGCTTACCGATATATATCTTCGTACTTTCCGACACGCGTGGGAGGAAAAGTCTACGAGAGGATAAACCTCGGTGGGCGGGATTCGAAATCGAATTTTATTTTACATTTTTTTTTCCGAGACTACTATGAGAAAAACTTTTTTTTTTTTTTTTTTTTAATAATATTCCTTATTACTATTAATTTTAAATATATAATCCGTCAATTTCGAAGTCATCGTTTCAAAGTTTTATTATATGACTTTTAAAGTTGTTGACTATTCGAGTTGTTTACAAAGATAAAATAAAACGACAGAGAACGTATGACGTCCTTCGATTTAAATGATTTAATAGATACGTTAGCGACAAAAAAGAAATGGGGAAAAAAGCGATTCAGCGAATGCGCAACTTTTCCATTTCGCGGATCATTATATCGTATCTTTATAGGGGGTGTTTCTACGAATAAAACGTACGTTATTGAATATGCAATCGTATAAATTAAATAACTAACGGATAGCTACTGTTTTATTTTTCCATCTGATACATATTCCATTTCGTAGCCTAATTGTACAGCTCGTGTATCTAATCTTCGTCCGCAGACTGAATGGCTGCTTCCATTCCATTCACTTTGTAGCATTGAGAGCGATCATGCTCGATCAATTACTAATTGATCGACTGAATCACCCGCTAACGATTGAAGAAATAATGTCGATAAATTCTTTCTTAATGAAGGAAAGTCGTATACAATTAAATGGGATATTATTTAGTTTGTCTTGTTCCAACGATTTTATATATATATATATATGTTTTTTTTTTTTTGTATAAAGTATCTAGATCTGATGTATAGTTAACGATTCGTTATAAAGCGAAAGGAGAACATTCAGATACGCCAACGTTTTCAAATTTATAAGACAGAAATAAAAGCGCGTTTTTTTTTTCTTTATTGTTTGCAAATTTTCTATTCTTTTGATTATTTCGCTTCTACGATTCCCGTCTCTCTGACGTAGACCGCGTACTTGGAAAAAGTGTTTTGTAGGTCATCGCTACAAGGGAGACTTGTCTCTTTATGGCATTACGTCATCATTCACAGACACGCATACAAACGCACTACGATGTTGCTGGAAACGTAGTACGTACGTGCCGAGGCATATTCCGTATCCCTCGTTTACATATTATTACTCTCGGTACACGCACAGTCGAATGAAGAATCGCATTATACAGAAAAATGTGAAAACATCTGAAAATCGTGAAAAAGCCAAGGAAGAAACGTTCGTTCGTTCATTTTTCTCGATCCAAGCTTTTCGTTTTATTTATATATATATATATATTATGTTTACCTATACTTTCGTAAGTCCCACATAATTTTGCAATTGATGGCATTTGGAGTGAAGAAAAAAATTCGACTCTTTTTTTCTCTTGTCTTATCGAAGTTTATATTCTATCGAATTTAAAATTCGCACTCCTCGGTAGACCGCGAATATTCATTAGATTCAAATAGTTTGGACGCTTTCTTCGCATTTGTTTTTGTAAAGTGTTCGTTAAAAGGAACGTCCTGTTTAAAGCACAAAGACTCTTGCATTTTCGTTTGCCTTTTAATTCATTGCGGTTTCCTCTCTCTCTCTCTCCCTCTCTCTTTCTCTCTCTCTCTCTCTCTCTCTCTTTCTTTGTTTCTTTCTCTCACTTTCTCTAGTAATGCAAAACGAATTTGAAAACGAAAGAAGCTGGCTGGTAGACTTGAAGCTAAACGTCAAACAACGTTTCTCCGCCTTGTGAGAGACAAGTGCGGAATATGAGATAAGAAAGAAAGAGAACGAAACAGGTGGTGGCTTAAACATCTCGTTACTTCGCGTTCCCATTCTCTTTAATTATTATCTTTTCTTTTCTCACTCGTTTCTTAGTTTCACAAAGCTTGTTGAAGAATTCCTTCATTCGTCTATATCTCTTAACAGCACTCTAGAAAAACTTGCAAAAAGCGAAAAGCATCCACTTCTATTCCGTTTTCTTTTTCTTATGTTTGTACTCACATTTAACCCTTTGAGTAGTACGTACGTAAAATTACGTCATATTTTAGTTGGCTCGTAGTAGTAGGAACGTTACATATACATCGTTCTTAGTTTTATGACGTTTTGGAAGTTAGTTTTGGAACTTTGTCCTCAAAGAGTCAAAGTCACTCTGACGCTCGTTCTAGCATTGTAAAGGGAGGGTAGAGTGATATATTAACGGGAACAAAAGCGAAGCAAGCAAGTTAAAATAATGACGGCCTTGTATTCGAGGCACACATCAATTTTTAATTCGTGTAAAATCATTTTATTACAAATCAAGGAGTTAATTCATTTTCAATCAAAATTTTGTATCATTTGTAATATTACTTGTCACGTTTATCATTTCTTTTTTCTTTTTTTCCTTTACTTTTACGGTCAAGTTTCACGTTTATCACAGCAATAAGATAGCTATATTGCGCACTATAAAAAAAAAAAAAAATATCGAAACATATATTTTCATTCAACGCAAAAGACGTTTCCATCATGCTGAATCGCGTATCTTTTTCTTGTATCTTTAATACGCACGACATCTTCGTTTATTATTTATCCATGACTAACCATCGTTCACATCCAAAGATGTAGACTTTATTTTTTTATATCTCGAAGAGTAGTTACTTTTCCAAAGATGGAATTCATACCGATCGTTGCTCAGAAGCGACTCGTACCATCCAACGAACGATCGATCGATTCTGCGTTGTGAAAGCTCTCAGGACCTGTCGTTCGCATTCGATCGTAATGTATTCAAAAAGGATCATGATGTATTCGAGAGGATCGGCTTGGTTGATCATTCTTAACGTATTACTACGAACATGACGTCATCTTTAAGAATGATTTTCAGCGACGGAGATTTTGAAAATAAATCTGACGATAGGATTGGGTTGTTTTTCTATTTTCAGATTGTACAAGCTATATTCGTGATGTTACGATCGATTTGACGTCCAAAGGATTGAATAATATGTGACAGCTGCCTGAGTGTGCCACAGTTATCGATAAATTTGGATCTTTGTTGACATTAATAATTTCGAGACTAAAATGTTAAGAGGATATTTTGGTACATAATTCGCAAGCTTATAAAATAATATTTGCGAGTATTAATCGTACTCTAATTAAAAATGACAGATTTTAGGCTTTAATTTATGAAATTATATTTTCGTTCTTTCGTTCTTTTTTAATCGATTACATATTTAATCGTTATGGAAATAATTATGCTATCCTTATTCAATCTGTTTCCTTCCGATTTAAAAAGAAAATCCTTAATGCTGAACTGTACTCTGGATCTATTCTCATTCAATAAATATAAACCTTAGCATTTGTAATCCTCTCAGATATTTTTCGAAAGCATACGATTAATTATGCACGATAGGGTATATCCTCAATTACTGAATTCCTCAAGAAAGGATAGAATTTATCGTAGTGGGATGTCATGGATTATGGAAGAGATAGTCTCTCGCGTATATCGACTTTAATGAAACAGGCATAACATAGGGAAAGAAGGACATAGATGGATAGATAAATAGAGAGAGAGAGAGAGAGAGAGAGAGAGAGAGAGAGAGAGAGAGAGAGAGAGAGAGAGAGAATCGATCGCGTATGTAAGTATCTGCGATGAATTTATCGACGTATCTCTATATGCGATATCCATTCACGATGAGAATGGACGCTAAATATTACTTCAGCACAATAAATAGGAACTTCAGGCTGTTGCACGCGATCGATGCATTTTTTTTAGCGTGTGATAATTACTATTGGCATTCGTGCACGCAAAAACATATATATATATATGTTCGAGATACGTCGCGTTCGATTCTATCAAATCGCCCGATGACCGTTCACAGACGAATTAATTAACGTTGCCGTTGTCAAGCTGCTTTCGAATGACGTGATTTGTATTTGATATTAATCGATTCTACTGGGATTGTCAGTAATGTAAGGAAGCATCATCTGGATACTAATTTTTTATCCTAAGAAGAAAGACATTATTCTTTTTTATCGATATCATTTTTTTTTTTTTTATAAATTTTTAATCTAACAATCCGATTGTTTTGTGTCCAGGTGGAATCCGTTGATTTAGCATTGAAAATTCTGGACGGCTGGCATCTAAGAGGGAAAACGTTATCGGTCCAAAGAGCGAAGTTTCAAATGAAGGGAGAGTACGATCCAGCGTTGAAACCAAAACGAAAAAAGAAGGACAAAGATCGACAGAAGAAGATCCAAGAGAGGTTGGTTCGAAATCACTTTGTGGTTTGGCGTTTAAAATTTTCAATTTAATTTCAATTCGCGTTCAAACTATATCTATCTACGAGAATGATTGAGCGTTGATGAACATCGATCAAGGAGCTCTCATCAACGTCCCACTTCGAAGGAAAGAGATCATTCATTCTCGGAAAAAAAATCTTCGATCTTTTCAGGACGTGCGCAAGTACCCGAGTTTTTATCGGGAAGAAAAAGATCGGAAGACTCGAGTGAGCTTCGATCTTCCATTAAAATACTTTCTCTCTCTCTCTCTCTCTCTCTCTCTCTCTTTCTCTTTCTCTTTCTTTCTCTCTCATTCTCCCTTACGATTTCCTTTCATCCACGAGAGTTGTTCATTCATCTTCTCTCTCTTCCTCTCACACGTATGCACATACATACATACATACATACATACATACATACATACATACATACATACATTATCCTTTTCTCTCTTTTTCTCGAGCAATCTCACGAACTGGACCACAGCATCCCGGTGTAAACGGTCTCGTTTCTATCCTCGGGGAATCGAGATACGTTTCATCTCGTCGTTCATCTCCTTTCCTTTTTCGTACGTCTATAGATATAAAAGTGGATGTGTGTACGTACGTCTGTATCTGTGGGAGAGAAGAAGGGACAGAACAGGGAGAGGACGAATGGATGGATGTATCGCGCACGTGCACCGGATACCACGAAGCCTTTGGACCACGTTCGTGCCAGCCAGACTGCTTGGCGTTGGCGGTTCCGGTAAAAGCACCAGCTGTTCACGTCGATTACCCTTCTGCTGCTGTTGCAGAAGTAACAGTAGCAGCCGAGATGCAACGTGCATGAAACGATGCGTATCGAAAATCCAAGGACTTACTTTCCTTCTTTTCTCTTTTACTCGTAGATTATTCGATATCAAATTTCTCCGAACGCGAAAGATCATCTATTTCTTTTCTTATCATTGTTCTTCTTTTTTTCCTCTCCGAGGAAGAAATTTTGATTTGTATAATCATATATTATTTCATTTCTGCCAGGAAAATCATGAACACGACTGTACGTAAGTAGTTATTCTCGCGTGATCGACCAAAGACAGCCAAGTTCTGTCTACGTATATACACTTTACATTTGCTTCTTGCGGAGGAGTAACCGAAGAAAACAAGTGTGGTAACGTGATCACTGGAATGGGTCATTCTCTTGCGCGTTGCTCGTGTATACGATCTTTGCTACGGGTCTAGGACGATTTTCTTCATTTTTTTTTTTTTCTTTCTTCGCCATAAGAATGATGAATGAAAATTGGATAGATTGAACGATTATTCTCGCTTGTTCTCTGAATTGGATAAATGAGACTTTAGAAAAATAATACAAAAAAAAGGACGTGGTAGGGTTCCAATATAGAATTATCTTCAATGGTATATCTGATTTCATGGACAATTGAGGCTGATCTTCAATCCTCGCTCGTTGTGAGACACCACGAAGGTGTTCCTTCGCAACACGGAGTGTAATCACGGGTTGCGCAGATTCAGATTGGTCTGATGTCTTCGTTCGCGAGAACGATTATCTGCCCCGTAGGGCAAGCAATGTCGAAGGTTCGATGGCCTGAACTTGGCGAAAACCAGTTATTTGCAACGCGGCCACTCTTTCGTTCCTCAGCTTAACCGGA
Organism: Dolichovespula sylvestris; assembly: GCA_918808275.2. Taxonomy (NCBI): domain Eukaryota; kingdom Metazoa; phylum Arthropoda; class Insecta; order Hymenoptera; family Vespidae; genus Dolichovespula; species Dolichovespula sylvestris. Next base: position 4,844,070 of record OU964972.1, read on the forward strand.
AGTTCTCGAGGTAACGGTCTTTCGACATTCGCAAATCTGTTACCTTCCTTCTCATTGAACAGCTTTTCTTTCTTCGTGTAGGTGCTCGCACTCAAGAAGTCCTCTATCGTTCCTCCAAGTTCTCACGCCATCGAGCATCTCATTTTCATGGACGTCAGCAACAGATAATCGCGAAAGCAAAGTTTATATAGTCTGATAAGATTCGTCCGAAGAGGTAAAAAGGAAAAAAATAAATCTTGATGCTCAGAAATTAATCTTCTTAACACGTTGAGCGCCGCGAGGGTGGCTCATGTCGAATTTTCCATTCAGACCGTTGTTGGGTTATTTTATTTTTATATGAAACATGCAATGCTTCATAATATTAACAGTTGATCTCATGGCATAATTATTATGTAGAATGCAATTTTCATAACCGTGGACCATCGATGGGTCGCGAGCATTTTTACAAGGGAGCGTACTGTTATTATCTTTGTCATCGATCGTGTCTTTTTAATTCCATTTGTGTTTATGATATATATATATTATATTCTACGCCTAATTATTTTCTTTTTTTTTTTTTTTTTTTTTTTTTTTAGTTTCATAAATGCCATAACTCATGTTTTATAAGCGTTCACAATGGATCCAATAGCGTAGGCCATCCATGAAAATGACCCGGCATCCAATTAATGATAATTAGTTTTATCAATACCCAACAATCATACTCGGACGTTATAACTGATTTGTGAATGTGTCGCTATAAAATATCCCACATATATGTGATTTATCGAAAAAAATATTAAATGCGTTAAAGAAGAAAAATTTTATATTTATATGGTAACCTGTAAAAGATTGATATATGGAAATAATTGATAATGTTTGGATCGCCATAATCGTGTTCGACGTTCGTAAAGCGTAAGTAAAATTATTTGATAGGCGTTGAGCTAATTTTTGGTAAGTTTGTAAATGAAAAATAATACTTCGATTATATTTTCTTCGCACTAGACGGTGCTCGTCAAAAAGACGACGACGACGACGACGATGACGACGATGTGATAGCTTTTATATTCATAGAGACTGTAACAGCAATCTCTGAATATTAATATCCGTTCGATAATTCTTCCCGCTAATGAAACTCGACGATTGAAAGGGGAACGGGGCTTACTCGCGAATGCGTTGGTCGATGAGCCATTAATTGATTTTCGACCTCACGGCTCGTTTATGCCATTTGACTTTCGCCTCTCTCGACGATATTAATATTGATATAACGGAATAAAAATGGTGCCACTGAAGCCGACGTTGAGAATCAATGGGATATGAAGATTTCGTGAAAATAAAAAAAGAAAAGAATATCTTTGAGAAACATGAAATATAGTTGATACCGGCGCCAGCTGTATTTTCCTAACATTTAAGTTTTATTTACGGGTTCCTAGGAAATGAACGTTTAAACATCTTGCTCGCAGCAACTGGGAAGAAGAAGATGCCACACACGATGCTATGAATTGTTGCGTCTCATTAGTCAGAGTACGGGAGTTCTATCGTGGGATACGTACCTTACGCAAGAATGTAGGAATCTTTGGGTTTATTTTTCCTGGATATAATCGATCGAAAAGGAATCACGATAGATCCTTATCTCGCTAGTCATAGATTCCGATTATGAATTTTTTAAATCGATCGTATCAGATTTCTTCATCAATGAGATTTCCTTACTAGATTATATACAATGTTTTCTGAACGGTATTATCACGTTAGCAAATAATACAATTATTATTATACCGTGTGACGTTGGGTATTAAATATTTGATATATTTATTCAAGGTTTCCTAACAACCGTACTTTCCTTTTCGCGTCTCTTTCGATAAACAGTATGCTTTATTAAACTCAACGAGGGCGTAAAATCATCCTATTTCTCGGTAGTCACTTATTCACGCCTTCATACGAGACACGAACGCTTCTAACGTACTCTTACCACATTTTCATCGCGTTCTTGCTCTCTCACTGACTCGTATTGGCAAAAACACTAAGCGGAAGGCAGTCGGTGTTTTACTTAAGAATGTAAAAAAACATCGAGTTGCATTTATGACAAACATTTATTACTCGTTAGAATATATGTAGATACGTAACAAACATTTATCCCGTCAAATTCGAAGATTTATAAATGTTTGGATAAATAGCAGGTTCTTTTGTTAAAAAAAGAAAACTGTTCGTAAACATCGATTATAGATACTAAGTTAAAATAAACGAAGAAAAAGAGGAATATAGCAACAGAAAATTTGGGAGGCCATTTATGGCTCAGTATTCAAAATTATTTCCTCTTACGTGGCTTGCGTATTCGCAAGGATTTTAGTTTCCAAGACCAAAGTAGAGTCTAAGTGTAGCAAGCATAAATTTTCATATGTGATATACGTGCATGGATCTACACTGGCCTCTCTCTCTCTCTCTCTCTCTCTCTCTCTCTCTCTCTCTCTCTCCTAGTTTAATGTTTCCGAATATACTACCTTCGATCTTGTACACGAAGTATTGTACAAGACCTGCCTTGTGAAACGTGTTCTCGTGTGCCACACGTGCGTATTACGTTGTGTGCGTTTATCACGTATATGCATGCAGCTTAGTGTTCCTCTTCGCAGTTGTAATGCAAAGATACGACGTTCACGAATTATGTTGTTCCCTCGAGCACACTGTGGTGTTTGGAAACCTCAGTTAGTTATTAGCATATATAACTATCCGAATATAGGTCATCTTAGGAGAAGATATCGAATCCTATAATCAACATATTAATTATAATGGTCTATAAGTATGCGTGCATTTGCGTTACAGATTATTCGATTGGAGGCCGGATCGTTTGCCGGGTGAACCACTAAAATGTGAGAGGGTTGTGATAATAAAAAATCTTTTCTCACCAAAAGACTTCGACCAGGAGGTCGCTCTACTTCTGGAGTATCAGCAGGACATTCGACAGGAATGTCAAAAGTGTGGGGACGTTAGGAAAGTCATCATATATGATGTAAGTAATCTCATGGAAATTCATTCCCACCGGGAATTGAATGAAAATGGATAAAATGGGAGCCGAAAAAGGGGGGAAAAATAGACACGCTAAAAAAAAATAGAACATCATAGTTAATGTTAACGTACGGCATGGTGAGCTTTTTTCTTTATGACCCGAGGGCGATAAATTATGCATTAAGTTCAAATTGTGTTTTATGAGTCGACGCCATTACGCAAGCGGCGCCATGGGATCCGCACGGGAAGGTTAGCATGACATTTTTGTTCTAGCTGTTCTATCTCTGCGCTTGACGTAAAATTCCGCGATCGTAAAAATAAAACAGACGAAATGATATATTCGTGCTTAATCAATTTAAACCGATCGCGTTTTTTTTTTTTTTTTCATTTACGCGAAACCACACGCGTTCCCAGTTACGTATTCGTCGACGAGAGAAGCGATATTTATGTATTTTTGTTTTGTATTTTCTCTTCTTTTTTTTTTCTTTTGTATTATTTCGTAATTAAAAAGTCCGCTAATTGAATTTTGATGCAACTCCAACGAGCAAATGTTTCCAAAGCAACCGATGTTAATTGGAAACGAAACGAACATTGAAAGATTCCTATTTTAGTAGGGAAGTATACACGACCTAGATTTGAGAGAACGCTTCGTTGCCAGAACTACTGTTGGAAAGAGAAGAACGAACTTAGAATAGAACAGATCGCTTAGAAACGATCAAACTTTCGTCGGTTCGGCAAGGGTGTGCTATGCTGCGTGAAAGCGGAAAGCACAAAGAGGATAATAGAAAATTCTCTTTGCGAACGATACAAATAAACGATGCTTTGCTAGAGAAGGAGGTGGCGGAGATGGAATGGGAAAAGGACATAACCCCATAAATTCGCCGCGGGACACTCCCTAGTCGTCGAGTCTCAACCGTGAATCTATTCAATGTCAAAGTGAATTCCTTCCAATCTCTTCTTCCCTTCCTACTGTCTTTTCCTTCTCTCTGTTGTCTGTCTCTCTCGTACGTGAGGTCGGCGCGAAAAATAGCGCCGACTTCAAAAGAGACGACAACGCGCCTTAGAACTTTCGGCCTTTTGCAGCCAATTTACTTGCGGTGAGAGCACGCTGAACCAGTTTCGCTTTCTCCAAATTCGCTGGTTAGCCACACGTGCTCCGAAATTATTTCGTGACTGTGAATAATCGACATTTTTTATTTTTTTTTTTTCTTTTCTTTCCTTTTTCTAACTCTATTCCTTTTATTTTTCATTCCTTCGCGTTTCAGTATCGTACTACATTTCTTGACCTAATCGTAAAGTCTTTGACCGTTCCGAGAAGATTACAGTTATGAATAAATGAAGTACATACATAGGACCGAGAAGTACAACGTGCTTGATGGGACAAAACACGACACAACGACGATAGGTTTCTACGTCGTATACTTTCAAATGGCGACAAAGGAACAAAGAGGTTCGTGTCGAGCGTGTTCCAAGCAGTAAAATTAATGCTCGAAACCGAAGGGTCCATAAATTGCGGTTCAAGGCGAAGCGAAAAAATATCACCAAGGGCCGACGGCGACAAGGAGGCGGATTTTTAACTTGGCTCGATGCGACGTTTTTGAACCGTCTCGAGGCTGAACTTGGAATACGAACGGCGTAAAAAAAGGCGAAGGTCTTCATTTGATTGTACGAAGAAGGATTTCCTGATAATTTCATTGTCGTGTTTGGTACATTGTGAACAAATTTAAGTACGATTCCTTGCGCCTGGCTTATTATTCGGAGAGTTATTCAATTTGAAAGTCGATATGCTGATTGTCTTGACAGAATACTCGGAATAAGGAAATATTACTTCCTCTTCGCGACGAGATAATAAAAAGAAGTAGTCATTTAAATTGTTCGTAGTTGTCTCTTTGAAGTACGATTTTAAACTTCAACATTACACCAGTGAAAATTCTCTAATAATAAAGTCAGGATATAACAACTGTACATTTAATGAAAACCGCGCTCACTTAATGATTGCCTCAGTTTCCACTTAAGGTATTTCTATTACTAGGTAAGTTAGACTAGGACTCTAAGATAATATAATATCTTCTCGTGAATACCATTAAGAATGTTCATTTCATATTCTTCTCGCGCATTCCATTCTGAAAGCACCGTTTGCAGAAAATGTATTCGTTATATATATTAATTGTAGAATTTACTTGTAAAACTAATCGATAGTAGTACTTCCGTTTAATTAAAATGCATTTATGTGATTGTAGCGGCATCCCGAAGGAGTTGCTCAAGTAACGTTTCGCGAACCTGCTGAGGCTCAGGCTTGCGTTCAATTATTAAATGGACGTTGGTTTAGTCAAAGAAAAATATCAGCCGAAATTTGGGATGGCAAAACCAAGTACAAGTAAGATTATCAACAGCAAATATCTTCTTTATCAACTGCAGGTATTTTACTTTCGACTATTGGTAATGCAGATGTTTACTTTAGCCATAACAGCTAATTTATGAAGCGATTTGCTTTATCGACGATCGGCAAATTATTCATCGAAATAAAATTTCATATTATTTTTATTTTAGAATACTTGTTATTGATGTAGAATACTCGTTCCACATCAATAACATAACATCTTATTTTTAAAATCAATTTAAAAGATTATTGAATGCCCATAAAGCACTGGCAGGAATATGTATCGACCATTTTTCCATTAATTCATAACGTTGCGTGATATTTCCAAATGCTTTGTTCTTATTTATCCACAAGTCACGCACGAATATCCTGAAGTAGAAGCATTTATTTTTGTAAATTGATCGCATTATATTTGCAAATTCTATGATCTGCTCTCAGAATTACCGAAACGGATGCTGAGATCGAGGCGCGATTAGACAAATGGGACGAGTTTTTGGAGCAAGAGGACGAAAAGGAGAAGAAAGGAGGCGACGAAGGTGGAAAGACATAAGTTGGAGGTGAAGAGGGCGGAGGGAAAGGTTGACGACAACAAAAAAATAGAAGCGAAGTCTTCGGAATAGAGAAGCGGTGTATAAACGATATAGGATGATGTATGAAATTGCAACGATTTTGTTCGGTCAATTATTTTTAGACAAGGACTTGAGTCCCCGGCAAAAAAGACACAGCGAAGTAACTTCGATATTTATTTTTTGCCACTCCCCGAGATATTGATCCACTTACACGGATCTTACTACAGTAAGCATTTCTTTCCTTTGCGTTCCAATTCGCTTGTAATTTCTGTCGTTTTACCATATCCAAGTCGTCGTGCTATATTATTACCAACGTCGTTGAGCAGATCGTTAGTGATTGCAGATAAAAAAAAAGAGCGATAAACTTTTTCGAACCATATCCTTCCTTAAATCTTTCATCGTCGTTGCATCAATGGCCGCGACGCATTGCAAGTACAAAATATATTATCATTGCAAATCGAATGGTGTTCGGTTTATATACGATAATATAAATATTAAAGAGCGCCCTGTCTTATATTTAGTATTAACAATTTACGTAAAGCCATTCCTTACGGAAATACCGACGATATTTCTTGATCGTAGAAAACTGCTCTGCTGAGTTATAAAGCATTTGTTAATACGGAGAGTGTAAAAGTGAACAATTCTTTTCTCTCCCCACTTTTGCGCCCAGTTCACTTCTATCCCGCACTCTATAAAACGTCGAGGGATAATGTAAAGCGTTACATTACTGACGTTCTTCGGATTGCGCGATGCAATTTGATCGAAACGCGTTTCGCGTGCTTCGGCATACGAGAAGAGATCATACGGAACGAACCGAAGTGACTGACCTAGGTTCGACTCGAACGTTCGAGACGAGAAAGCGCATTCCCCTTCCTTTTGGAATATTTTAAGCATTTTTTCTCTCGTCGTATTTTCAGTTCGGCCATACGAAAAGATTTAGATTAATCGGTCAATAAATCGAATGTATCTATTGCATTAGTTTGATTATAATTGTATGATAATATTGTTTGTCTTTAGATAATATTAATAATAAAATGCTCTAAAGCGCCATTCTCATTTATACTCCTTGCTATTAGAGGATTACGATGTATGAATCTCTATAACATCTTTATTTTAATACGTGCAGATTGTAAAGTTAAGGGAAAATTACAAAATTAAAAAACAATATGTTCGCGTTGTAGGTAACGATCGTGAAAGGATTTGGAGAAGGAGAAAAAAGAGAGTGAAAGAGAATGGAGAGGAAGGTAGATCTCCAGGAATTCCCTAATTTGCTATTTTGACATTCCTCGCGATCCTTATGTTGTGCCCCGTTCGTGGGACTTCTCTCCTGAGAGGTTGCTGCCGATCTGTCAAAAAACGCGATTCTTCGGTCGCCGCAACGGCCTTCTTCTTTCTCCCCTTCTTCTTCTCTTTCACCGCCACGGTATCCGAATGTTGGAAGATCTGTGTTTTCACCCGTTCGAGAAACAGCCGATTCTTGCTAGGAAGTAAATTACGACGGCGCGAGTCATTGCTAATCGACCGATTCATGGAATCTAATTACGAAGGAAGATGGAGAAATACTCGTTATGTCATCGTTTCCTGAAAAAAGTAATTGGACGTTTTGTGTCTTAAAAAAAAAAAAAAAAAAAAAAAAAAAAAAGAAAGAAAATAAACTACACATATTCACATTATATTGGGGAACATTATTTTTATATGATGCAGTTGCGAGAAAGAATCTGACGCAACACACATCGATTATTTTTAATCCGTCTGTACACAATGAAAGCCACGAAGCATCAATGCTCTCGCACGACGGGATCACTTTACGAGTCTTTCGCTTGATAGTTCTATCGTTTATTCGTACTACACTAGGTATCCTTCCGTGTAATGCGAGAATGAAAGCATATTTCGTGCGTCTCGTCCCTTCGATAATGCGAAGAAGGGAGGAAAAGAGAACGAGGAGCTTCACCCCGCTTAGTAATATCACCGACAAATTTAATGCTCGACTATTAGCAGGAGTAGTAGTTGTAGGGGTGAATTGCACGTCCTCCATTGTTGAAGTGGCCACGTGCAGGATGACTACCAACCCCGCTGTGAAGCGTTTGATCGGTGATCCGACGTTAGGCTGAACGTGTATTGAGTAGAGCAAAGGTCGACTCGCATAAAAAGTCTTACCCCGTTTCATGCTCGTCGACGGTTTATTGGATTTGCCCGACACTCCCCAAAGATAGAGACCTGCTAGATTACACATCGGATTAGCCACAGTCTTCTTATATTCGACACGGTCAAGTGTGTCGCCTTTCGGACGACGATATGTCTCAACATTTAAGATTATTCGATTCAGGTGATTTGGAACAGGTTGTAAATTGTATAGCTTTTGTTGGAAAATATTTTATTGCTTGACAAATTTTCTATTCCAAAAATCATAGTTCTTTCAATTTTTTTTTTTTTTTTTTTTTATTATTGTAACGGCTTTATTGTCACGGGGAAAAAGGGATTAATACGAATACATAATAATTTTATTTACGTAGATATACTTACAAACGTTTACAATACGAATACACTCGCTCAGCTCGAAGTGTCATATAGGTGAACGCGTAGGATCAAGTATCAAGTGACGTATAATTCTATCTATTATATTTTGATTGAGATCAAACGTAATTAAGATTAAGCGTTCAATAAAATCCAAATTTAATAATAAAAGTCCAATAGTAAACTTGGCTGAGGAATTGTTTAGTACAAGTTTTGTTCGTGCTTGAAATTGAATTATGTTTATCAAAAGGATGAATATGCTACTTGTGACTTGACCCATTTCTTGTTAAATGAATCGTCAGTTCAAGGTGTCGGAATACTTTTCGCTTGGCAGAAGATTCATAGTCACGTTCCAATTTTCTCAACAGGAAAAACCTGATTTCCCGAGGAGGTTAAGAAAATTCCTAACCAGCCTGACTTCGTTGGAGTTTCCTACCCTCTTTTGGTCTCTTCCTCTTTTTCCTTACCTCCCTGCCGAGGCAACCTTCACTGCTCTCTCGCCGAGGCAAATTAAGCTTCCCGAAACACCGCGAAACTGTTAATTAAGACTCATTATGCGCGCGGCTTGCCGAGTTCACCGGTAGTGTTGGAGAAGAGAGAGAGAGAGAGAAATAGAGAGAGAGAGAGAGAGAGAGAGAGAGAGAGAGAGAAGTTGTAGGAGTGGGAGAAAGAGGAAGAGGTGGATAAGGTACGGGGTTGTTGGGAAAAGGCGACTCGAAGCGTGGTTAAAGCTGGACGAAGAGAGAAGGGTAGACAAAGTTGGTGAGTATAGAAAGATAGAGGAAGTAAGAGAAAACCAGAGGCAAATAGAAAGAGAGACAGGACTAGAAGAGTGTGGGTATCGAGGGGTAGGGGAGGATTCAACCCGAGTAGGAACTTCTTAATACCGTGCTAGGTAGTCCGGGTTCATTGTGGGATCAATACAGAGACGACGGTACGTAGGAGTGGCAACCGATGCCTCATTGGACGGTTGATTCTCGCTCGTTGATTGGCCGAGCTTGGTACTGCCAGTAGGCGTTTCCTTTTGCCCGGTAACCCCTTCTTTTCCGAAAGGGGCTGATCGAAAAGAGAAGAGAAGGGAAAAGAGACCTTTCCGACCCTCCAGCCAGCTGAAGGAGAGGAGGACGTGCCACGCACGACCACGAAAAAGACAGAGAGAGAGAGAGAGAGAGAGGGAGAAAGAGTGAGAGAAAGAGTTAGAGCGGCGAGAAGGGAGAGGGGAACAAGAGAAACAGAGAGAGAGAGAGAGAGAGACGAGCCTGTCCATGGAGTTGGAAAAAGACGGCGGACGAGTCTAGGGAACGAGAGAGAGGGTGTCCAACGGTCGGTTCGGGGGGTTCAGTCTGTGTTCGCCCATCAGAGACACACCAGCGGTGTAATCTGGAGACAGCCGTTCCGTTCTCTCTATCTCTTTCTCTATCTCTATCCGTCGAACTCGTGCAGATCTCGCGTTCCTGTGTTTCGTGCTCCGTTCGTTCGTGTTTCTTTGGTAATCTTTGTCTATCTCTTTCTCGCTTGATAACAGGAAACGATCGACGTGCGATACGCAAGAACGTGAGAAGTGAGTGTGATAATGCTCGGAGTATACGTGATCATTTTCGAGGTCTTTTAAAACGATTTAAAAGTGCCAGCTTGTCGGGAGTGTCAGGATCGGCAAGACAGTTTCGTGTTTCTCGAGTTCAAAAATTAGGACAAGATAGGACAGATCAATGTTGATCCATCGACGATACTAGGATCCTGACACGAAAGAGAAAAAGCTGAACGGAGTGGATCTGTCGCTTCGCTACCTGGTTTCCTCTATTCGTCAAAAACGTCAGGAAGGTGGATCTATCTTCCCGCGCTTTACGTGGACCTTTATAATCTATTGAAATTTTTTTATCGCCTGCTATTCGATTCGTCAACATGACAGCTTTCAAATTTGTGCCAAGGTCCTTTCTTTGTCCATAAAAAGGAGCAATTTCAACGATGTACCATCCATACCAACTGTTGCGTTTTCGATAGCAGTGTACGAGTGAAAGTCATAGATCGACAAAACGCTTGCCGACGGACGATCATCGTAATCGCGTTCAGCGAGCATATCTTTTCGTTATCCAAACAAATCGTCGCGTTGTTCTAAATCGTTCGGAGGTTCGATCAGATAGCTAGAAGTCTCACAGACAGAAGTGGTCGGGTGCACGTGGCACGGTTGGATTGAGATTTTCGCTTGACGTAAAAAAAAAAAAAGAAACATAAAAGAAAAAAGAGAGGAAGAAGAAGAAGAAGAAGAAGAAGAAGAAGAAGAAGAGAAAATAAGAGGAAGGTGATCAAGAGAGAGTGGAGGAGCCAAGTGGTGGTGGTATTAGAACGGGTGGTGCGACGTTCGGGTACGCAAGTCGTCAGGCCGGGTCTGGGGTGCCAAGCCCGGGCGGGGTGATGAGCTGCTCCGAGGTGATGTATCAATATTATCATCCTTACCTCTATTCGAGGGCACCACCGCCGCCGCACCCGACTCACCCCCATGCGGCCCCGCATGCGAATCCCCATGCGGCCCATCACAGTCCGGCCAGGCCGGCACCTTTTCAACCGTTTTCATCCGCCACGGCGACGCATCAGTACGACAGGGTGAGCATCATCGAAAAGAGATCACATTTTTGATAATGATTTTTCTTTTTTTTTTTTTTTTTACATAAGAATCTCGTAAATTTTTTAATAACATGTTCGAGCAAATTACTAGGTCTTGCCTAAGAGCTGAGTTAAATCAATTGTTTTTTTGATATAGAATTTAATCCTTGGATAGATTAGGATGCTTTAAATGCGCCAGGAGTTCTAACAATCTTTCGATATTTTTATCTTTTCTTTTTTTATATTCTTACTTATAGCATTAGAAGTATCTACGCAATCAAAATATCCTTCGATATGTTCAAAAGATAGTATATCTGTAGTATATTAGAGCATATTTTTCAAAGTAGAACGGCATTTCCAGCATGTCAAATTAACGCTAACGAGCGAAAGGAATCGAATCGTGCCGAGAATTTAGATGTTAAGCGATCGTTATGGGCAGGTATCATTATTCAAAAGTGTATCGCGTGGGGAACGTGTATCGCGTTAAGAGTACAAGCTCGAGCGCTTAGACAAAGCATCGTTAAAGAGATTAGGGGCAACGTTATAACGCCTAAAGGCGTCGACGTTAAAGTGTCTCGGCGGATTTTAAAGTTCTCTAGGCGACTCGCTTAGATATTCTGTAACCACTTGGTATATAATATCCAATATCTTCTAATTGTATTTATCTTGTTTACAGTAAACAGTAAACTTATAAATAAAGATCTTTAGGGTACAAGAAAAAATTAGAGACGATAGGTATTTTTGTATTAGAAAATTTTATTTTCAACTTTTATTATGACAATTCTACTTACAACTTTTTATCCAAAATACGATTTTCTCGATCGCCATAGTTTGTCCACATTTCGCCTATCCAATAACTTAATACTAACTCAAAGAATGTAATTTATCTATGTCACAGTAGAAGACTTTTTTGATCCCAAAAATTACAAACAGGTGCATCCAATAATATCGGTCTTTTTTTAAAGCTACTCAAATGTTCGTTCAAGTCTTGTTTTTTTTTTTTTTTTGTTATTTCACATCAAACTTGACGCTAATACATTCGTTATCAAGCTCGGCAAATTTCTCGAGTGAATGGTCCCGTAAAGGCAAGCCATGTTTACAAACACGGTAGAAAAGCGAGGCGAGAAGATGTGTTTCACTCGGAGAGTCTTGAAATAGTTTAGGCAGAGCAATGAAGAAGAGAGGAGCAAGAGTCTCGGGAGGGGTAGATAGCCTCTGCATCATTTTAATCTGTCTGCTGGGAGGTCAGGCGTGTTTCTAGCCTCTGGTGCACCCATCCGTACGCTCATCCATACACCACAGGGTGTCGAGTACAGTTTCGCCTGTTACTCCTGTCTTCGCGTCTTTTTCATTTCTCCTTTTCTTCCCTCTTCTCGTTCTCTCCTTATCTCCTTGTCTCTCAGCTTTTTCTTTTCATATATTAACTTCCCTCGCCAGTCAAGACGTCTATTTCGAAAGCTCTCTCTCTCTCTCTCCCTCTCTCCTCGACCTTGGTGGCAAAGAGCTTACATATTTCTTTTCACTTTTTTTAACGTACAAATTTTTATTCGTTCTTATCAAGAACGAATTGGTCTTATGGTTCTTTATATTATAATGCTAATTTTTCGAATTTTTATTTCGCGAAATGACGAGAATATCGGTCCAATTTCATTATCAGTACTTTCTTCGTTTTATAACTCTTAGGAAGGGCCGACTCTTTCGTGTAGTTGTAGTAGTAGTAGTAGTAGTAGTAGTAGTAGTAGAAGAAGAAGAAGAAGAAGAAGAAGAGGAAGAAAAGGACGGTGGTGATACTTCGTTATTCGGAAATGCACGGCATCTTTAAAGGCGCGTCGGTCTGCGTTTTATCGGTTTAACATTAAATTTCACTTACAATTGATAAGTCTAAGTGGCACGATAAATTCTTATCTTGTATTACTCCATGAGTTAGCATGGCGTGACGCATTAATACGTTTACTTATAATCGTCGGGATATGTACGGATAATCGATTTTTGAAATCGGCAAACCAGGGGATCTCTCGGCTGATCGGAAAAGACGAGCGACGTGTCTACCGATCTTGTAGAAAACTTTACATAATCAAATATAAACTATCTTTCACTTGAAACCGGTTTTAATTAGATGTTTCCTCGACGATAAAAATAATCACAATCGTTATTCACATTATCACGATTTATCACGAATTTATTAATTGACATGATCGATCAATGAAATACCAATATCATTTATTCGTCAGATATAACGAGATTTATCCCAACTTCTTTCGATTTCAATCACGATTTACCACGATCTGTAACTGGGTCCATCCTGAGCAAGCTCAACGCAACATTCCAAGTCGATAAAACTCGAGTCTTACCACCTTTTCGTATACCCTATAAATCCGTGTTGTGAAGTAATGCGCCGACGGACCACTTAAACTATTTATCACCTTATCTTAATCTACTTACCACTAGGTGTATAAATCAACGAATATGTTAATGAGCGTCGAAGAAAAGATCTACACTCTGGAAGAAAGGAGAGGATCTGGACGTGGACAAAAAGAAATAAAATAGAAAGGCAATGACGAATAAAAAGAGAAAGACGAAACATTATTTTCGTATATCAATTTTATTTATTGCACAAATAAAAATTTTTGACTTATGAATTTCAGATAATAATGAGCGTTCAATTTGTAGTCCTTACAGATAATCTTATAAAAAAATTTTAATATATCTTAAAAATCTTAAAAAATTTTAATCGCCTCAATAGATCAGAAGTATTTTCAGAATCTTGATAATCGTAAAAGTCACGTAAATTAAAATTGATATGTTAAACACATGTGTATTTTACAAGGAAAACTTATGTTAGATAACTCTGATTTAGTATATCGACTAATAATAAACCAGAGAACAAAATTGTAAGTCGATAGTTGTTTCGATCAATTACTTGACTTAATTATTCGTTTTTGCGCAAGATCACTAACAAATAGAAATAAAGTCTAGTATTATATATGCCATGATTAATGCGGATACTATAAAATCTATTAAATTTCACGTAAGATTTAAATCGATAAAAAATATTTCCTATCTCATCGTCGGTGAAAGGTAAATCACCGAAAGATCAGAGTCCGTAACGTTAATTGTTGTTAACATCTCTGGAGAGTTTTCTCGTAAGGTATAAGAACCAGCATAGCGAAAGAAAGAGGAAGAAAGATTGAGAGAGAAAGAGAGAAGGGTTGTGGGACGGCAATAAAGCACGCTGTCGGTGCGTTTCGGTGCGCGCCGTGAGAAAACGGCGGGCAGAAGCGAAGCATTTTTAACGCGCCTGGGCTCGCTCTCCTGCGCGCTCGCGCGCACGCGCGTATATTAGCCAACACGAGGAAAAACGCGGGGCTATTAATTCAAGGGGCCGGCACCGGGTGGACACCGGTCAGCGCCGGGCAAAGGAGCAAAATGAGCATCTCTCGGGGGTCAGGCCCTAAATAAAAGGAAGGAACGTTTAAATAAAAGTAAACTCGTGTCGACCGTCGCTCGCAAGGCGTGTGCGTTCGAGCGGAGTTCTCTTTCTCTCTTCTGGAATCGCGGCACGCTGGCTTTCGGGATAGGAAACCTTGCTCCCCCGTCCTCTTCCCTCTTCTTCTCTTTCTTTTTACTCTTCTCTTCGTTCTTCTCCTCTTCCTTATCCTCCTGCGTACTCGTACGCCACCCGTTATACCCTCTCGTCCTGCGAGAAACCTGTCCGCCCGTCGAGATCGACCTTGCGTACGCGATCGCGCGCGCTTTACGCTTTTGCTCACCGTTATCTCACGATCGGTAGAGATGCGAGAACTTCGAGCGCAGGCTCCGCTGAGTTCGCGGACCTTACTTACTTGGAATATGTGTATATATATATATATATATATATATATATATATATATATATATTTACGTGCTTGGTTAACGTTGGAAATTGATTTGTTTCTTTTTTAAATGAGGATAAGTAGGTACATATATAGTTTAGTCATGATCATTTTCGATACAATCTTTGTCATCTTTTAATCTTTTAATCTTTCGATCTGTCGTTCGTTTAATCGCTAACGAGAGAAACCCGAAGGTAGATAGCAGCAGGACGCCCCGATGCCTTTCTCTTCAGGATTTAAAGCATGTAAATCCACGTGTAAAACAACAGTAATTTATAGTATTTAACAGGATGGAACATTGCTATCGTATTTCCAGCTAATGATTCAAATGCGACATGGACTTTTGAGAAGGATGATTTATACTTTGTTTTTTTTCCCGGCGCCATACCTTAGCGTGCGCTGTCATTAATGAGCCTAGTGGTATATCATGGATCTCCAGAATTTATTTTTCTTCGAGTGTCCCGTAATGGACCGAATATTTCCTTCTTTCCGTCGAAGAAAAAAAAAAAAAAAGAAAAATGAGCGGAGAAAAATGGATGACATTCGTTGTGTCGAAGGAAATCGAATCGGTCAATGAGGACGATGTTCATAATAAGACCGTCTCGAAGAAAAGGCAATAAAGTCATAAAGGACATTTTAGTGTCAGAAAGGTGAACCGAGCGCGACAGACCGGATGTATTGGAAACTCACAAAGGAATTTTTAGTGTCTCCTCCAAAAGGTTTATACTGTGGTAACTCGTAGGGTCTCGTACAGACGTCTAAAAATTTGTCGTTACGATTCTCGATATTAAAGAACCTTACTGAAAGTAAATAATTCACGATCATGTCCTTTAACGAGGATTATCAAATTCCTATCAGAATTATGAGATCGATCGAGACAATATTAAAATTGCGGCAGAACATAATTTCTTTTTTTTTTTTATTTTTTTATTTTTTATTTTTTTTCAAATCAATAAGGTGAACGAGGAGAAAGGGGGATTCGCACTTGGCATATAGTGGCAATAAAGTCATAAAAATATTTTTTAAGCGTCTAACTTAGCACGGATCCCGAAGACCGGTGTTATAAATTCTGGGACATACAAGGTGAAGAAATTATGAAAGACGAAAGAGGAAGAAAGAGAGATAGAAAACAACGGGAAGGTCGAAGGCTGGAGTAGGGGAAGGGGGGAGGACAGGTGCAGGTCGAAGCCCGTAAGGAGGTAGCTATCCTTCATTAGCACTCTCGTCTCTCGTTACGGGAGCTCCACTTCTTCTTCTTCTTGTTCAGGGCTCACACTCATACTCGCAAAGAATCCGTTGCTCTCCTACGGCCACTCCTCCTTCCAGTCTTTTCTCTTTCTCTACCTTTTCTTCTTCCCCCGGCGTTTTGAAAGTCAGTATCGTATTATGTCACCGCGCCTTTCCGTGGCCAATAAAAAGTCATAATGGCGATAAAAAGCGATCGTGTTACCACGAACGACATGGACTTTTCCCTCCAGCCTACCGGTTTCTCTTCGCTTCGCGGGAGAGTCAACTAGGAAGAGTAGGAAGAGAGACCGAGATAGGGATTATTTTGCCGAGAGCTCGGAACTCGTTTCAACATGATTCCTACGAATTCGCAAGTAAATAAACAACGATATTGTAGAAATCATTAATTAATCGAGAAGAACGACAGTTCCTTCTTGTCTACGTGAGATTCATGTTGCGGTGGGTGTCGGGTCACGCTCGACGTTTAAATTTTGTCTACTTACGAGAGAATCACGGAACTGTTGATGATAATGGGGATACGCTGGTGGATGGTTATGAGAATCGGTAGCACGTTTTAACGCTTCCTCTCGAAGGAAAAGAGAATCGGAACATCCTAATTCGAAGGTAGCCCCGATTATTCAAGAACGATAAGGCCCCCGTACGTATCGAGCGAGAAGCGGTCCTGCTCACGCTCGTAAAAGCACATTTTCCCGAAGTATCCGAGCGATTAATGAACCGATGTTGCTTCGGACCACCCCGAAGGGTACGAGACTTTCTCTTTCTCTTTCTCTCTTTACAGTAGTAGACTCCGATGAGTCCGATAGATGGACCGAAGGAACTTCTCTCGAAGAGAAACAGAGTTAGCTTCTTCCTGACTATAATACCTAACCTATAAGCAGCTCCTGTCCGTCCTTCGACGCAGCAGGTCTCAAACGAACCGCGCCTTTACCTGACCAAGTTTTACGATCGTCGCGCCGAGGTGGCGATGTGTCCTCCCGTTATCGTCCTGGCGGGATCTGGACGGGCTTAAAGCACCGGCTCTCTCTCTCTCTCTCTCTCGTCGCGGTGCCTCTTATTATTTCTTTTTCTGCATCCCCCTACTCTTCCTCCTCCTCCTCCTCCTCATCCTCCTCCTTTTCTCGTTTTCTTCATCTCCTCTTCTTGCTCCTTCTCTCTTTCTCCCACTTTGTGAGAAAGCAAAGGACCGATCGTATGTAAGTTCCACGCTGTTCCGCGACACGAGCCGCGCAACGATCTCGTTCGCCGATTTGATTCGAGTCTCGTTCTTTCTTTCGCCGATCGGAGATAACTCTTGGTTTCTTCGCGGCGAAGAAGAAATCGGGTAATTCGAAGAAAGAGAAAGAGATAGGCTTAAAGGTAGTATCGCTCGAAACTTTAACGTTCTCATTTCTGTCATTTGTAAACGAATAAACAATTATCGTTTGTTTCGAAACACTTTTTAATCATGTGAAAAACTGATTATGTTAATATCTTGTTTATCACTTATCTTTAATGCAATTTCTGGTAACTACTTTCTTGTGATCCTTTCTAATCAAGAACTACGGTCTACTCTGATTCCAGTATAAAAAGAAAGAGAGAAAGAAAAAGAGGGAGAGAGAGAGAGAGAGAGAGAGAGAGAGAGAGGCTCTCGTGGCGACACGTGGCCCGACGCGATAGCGGAGAACGCAGGACGAGAGCGTAAAAACGGTTCACTGAGTGCAGATAGAAGGCGTTTAGCGTATAAATTATAACGGCCCCGGTTGCTTTTTGCGCCGTCACATGTTGAAGCCTTTTTTTACGTTCCGTGTTTCCTAGGTTCCTACATAAATTAAAGGAGGAGGGACACTCTCCTCCTTTTCCTCTTTCACTGCAGGGCTTAAAAGGCTTTCTCTCTTTCACATACAGAGGACAAAGAGAGTACGTAAAAAATATGAGACGCATGCGCGTATGCGTTCGTCGATATTACACCGCCTAAGAGCGTATATGCCATCATCGTGGTAGAAGTAACGTGTAATTATACCTTAACTACACACCGGCAACTTATTTATTAGGCTCTTTGCACTTTTTCGCGGCATCCTCGTATAAAGGAGGAGCGTTGTTTGCACACCGGATCGAATCTCAGTGTGCGGCTATTATCGTTCCGTACGAACGTCAAATCCCACTTTAATTTATTACGCCGATCGATCGCTGAGAAATTCCATCGAAAAAAAATGAAAATACATGATCACCCTGCATTCTTCATCGTTCATCGGTGTTGAGCTTTACGAACGACAATATTAGATCATTCCAAGCTACGTTCGATCAACGACGAATTACGAAACGTTCATTTTCGATTATCTACTTTTTATACATTTCCATCGTCCAATTTTCATCGACTTACGAAAGCCAAACAGCTGTCAGTGTCGTTCATAGTTTTCCCTAAAATCGTTTGCATTCTCCGAAGTGGTGTGATTACATGAAGGAATCTCGATTGATCGGAGATTCGATTTGAAGCGTTGCCTGATAAGTGTTTACTACATTTGAGTGGTTACCTGTCCTAATCGAGTTAGGCTAAATGTCGAAGTTTTTCCATGAAAAACCTTCTCTCTCCCTTTCGTGCGAATATTTACGTAAGTCGTACAAAAGGCATTTAAATGTTTGAATTATTCCGTATAAGGAAATTGAGAACGATCTCACATGTTCTCTCTCTCTCTCTCTCTCTCTCTCTCTCTCTCTCTCTCTCTCTCTCTCTCTCTCTCTATCCGTTTTTCTTTTCCAGGCGAGCGAATTTTAATATCTCAGAACGCATTCGACGACTTTTTTCATGCATTTTCCTCGAGACTCATAGGAAAAATAATGTCGAATCCATTGACAGCTTTTTCGCGATGAAGTTAATCCGTGGAACGTTTAAAGCAGTTCAAGAGCATTCCAAGTCTTCGACGGTGGTCTTCCTAAGATATCTTATCGTTATTACTATACTTCCCCGAATCACGAATAAAATCAATTCCTCAGGTCTCAAATTTTAATCGAAGATTAGGAAAGTTAAAGGCCATCGATTCTTTGGAGAAAATTCAATTGCCTTTCTAAATATAAATCATAGACACTTACCCCTTTGGTAAGTGTGTTTTGTGATCGTTCGAACGTGATCGAAGGAGACAGTTTCGAATAAAATTAGCATAAATTTGTAATAATGATGGCTCCTGTAAAGTCATAAAACGCGTTTTAAAGTGGTTGCCACTAGTCTTATGTACGCGTACAAAAGAGAAAGAGAGAGATAGGATATATATATATATATATATATATATATATATATATATATATATATATATATATATATATATATAATCGATCGGATTGACACGTAACGATTTTTCCCATGAAAAGTGGGACGTAGCGAGCGGCGACGATTTACTTTTCTCTTCCTGCCGATCTATCCTACCGACGTCTTATGGCGTCGAACTCGTATCCGAGCTCTCTCGAGCACAAGCATACCAGCCGATCGTATTAGGAGAGATCGACTACCGACTGTAATTTGTTGTTCTCGCTTCAGTGGAATAAATTTTCTTCGGACTAGTTTCTCGGACCACCGCGGGACATTCTTTCCGCGAGATACGCGTATGCTTGAGAGAGAAAGAGAGAGGGGGTCTTATACAACCGGAACAAAAAAAAAATGATAGAAATCCGGGAGTATCGAGCATCGGCTTAGTATTTTGTTACGATCCATCCGCTGTCAATGATCGGAAAACTTCATTCATTGGGATTTATTGTACCTTCCCGACGAGAAATTCATTATAGAATGTTTCGTTTTTAACGCGTTACATCCGATCTTCCTTTTTTTATGATCATTTGCTTGAGATTTCGTAATGGATGATTGAAATAATTTGAAAAATATAGTCTTTGATATGATTTTTTGATCATGGAATTGTTCGATACAGGTTTACTCCGCTAGGAAAATCACCCGATGTATCGCATTATCTTGAATCGACATTTTAACAACGAGCGTTCTGATTTGGTCATGTACTCGACCATCCAGTTCAAAAGGTCAAAATCCAGGCGAGTTTGTTCGACGAGGCACATTATATAAGTATATATAAAGAAAGAGAAAAAGTCCACTCGTAAAAAGCGAATCATCTTCAGTCGACTACGGAAAAGCGCAGTAGACCTCGACGATAGGTTACATATTAGAAATTTACACGTAATGAAAGAGAGAGAGAGAGAGAGAGAGAGAGAGAGAGAGAGAGAGAGTGAGATGAACGGAGAACGGGGAACGAAGATAAAAAAAAAAGGTAAAGAAACCCGCGCCTTGAACTTAACCCTTTGACCAGACGATGAACATTTTCCTGAAGTAGCGAACCGTGATGAAGCCTCTTCCCCCTCTACCTCCTCGTTTCTCACCCATTCTTTTTTATCTCTCTTAGCGCCATACATTTTATAATTGTCTGCTTCACCGTCCTCCTTCCTCGTCTCGGTAAAACCCTTTTTGTATCTCCGTCTCTCCTTTTCCTGTTTCACGTATCGTGTGTATTCAGCTCACGTATAATGTTTCTCTCTCTCTCTCTCTCTCTCTCTCTCTCTTTCCCTCGCTCTCACGTGTGCGCGCGCGCACGTTTCACGGGCTCAAAGCACACCGATATCCTTGTGCAACTCGCTCTTGGCTTCCCTGCGCTCTCGCACATTGCGCTCAGTCACGCGAACGTCTCTCGTCGGCATTTTCATATCTCTCGCGCGTACGCGCTCAGAAGCGCGCGCGCAAGCACCGCTAAAAGAGGGAAAAACAAATTAATTACGATCGAAGTTCGCGGTCGTGGAGCCGTCGTAAAACCGAACCGGTTGACCCCATCGTCTTGGACTCACCGCTACTCGGAGTCATCCCCGTCTCCTGAAAATTTTCTTTGCCAGCAAATAATTCCGTTTTGTTGTAAGGTTATTATAAGTAAGATGAAAAAAATAAAAATAAAAATAAAAATAAAAATAAAAAATAAAAAGAAACAATAACGATTCCAAGAGTTTCCGAAGGTTTCCATGCGCTGATTAGAGTCACACGCTATAATGTTTTGCCTCACGAAATTCTTAGAGACGTCCGAGTGGAGCGATACACTGCTTTGGCCCGAAGTCGAATCAGGTTTTATTCCGTCGACGGTCGGATCACTTTTTACGGTGGCCATCGGAAAGGAAACAAACGGATTGTCCATCGACTGGCACCACTCAACTCTTGGCAAGCTGAAGCTCTCCTCTTCGCTTCTAGCGGTCGAGAGAGATTCGAAGAGAGAAAGAGAGAGAGAGAGAGAGAGAGAGAGAAGGAGAGAAAGAGAGAGAGAGAGAACGTCGATCGGCCCGGGTCGCGTATTAATTTTTTCGGGGAAACCGGTAAGGCTGGTTGCCCGCTTCACCCGTTGTGATTTCGCGACGTTTCGGTGAGTCTTACTGCTCGCTTTTTCCTCGAGCTGAGTCACTAACGAGACGCCGAGGTAGAGCGATAAACTACTCCTCTTAGCGTGCCTCCTCTTTCTCTTCAGTTTGTGATCGCAGCTTTTTTGACATTCGCTTACGAAGTCTACTTTGAAAATTGTTTTTCTCCTCTCCGTCATAAAGTCTTATTTTAATGCTAAGTTAAACAAATATCGCGAGTATATTTTATTTTAGAGTGTAAACTCGTTATAATCAAAAGGTTTACTTCATAATGAACGAAGAACAAATGTCACGTTTACTCTTAAATGAACTCTGATTTATTGACTCGCTACTGAGGTTAGAGTTCTAATAATGATGTACGAGGGGATCCCCGAGCAACGTATGCGGAAATATATCCTACCGATGAAGAGAAGCCTTTTTTCGGATAGCGCGCGTCGCGAGAGTCGCGTAAAAGTGTTCCCGAAGAATTTAGAAAGATGTGGAACACGTGTTGCGCGATAGATCACGTCTGACGGCTTGCACTTTGTCACCGGGACCACGCCCATCGTCAAATTATACCAGAGACGAACTATTCTCGAGAACGGGAAATCGATTCGTCCCGACATCATTTGAAGGATATTTTTTTCTTTTCATTTGTAAAATTAATAATAATATCGCTTAATGAATTGATCGGTATAAGTTAGAAAGATTTAAGTATTTCATCGATCAATTAATTCGTTATTTTCTTCATGGTCGTATAATCATAACGTCTCGTTAAGTTTTTGTTTCCACTACCGATTAGTCATCAAAGATCTCACATAGACTGAGATTCGTGCCATCCTGATTCCCGACGTCATGCATATTTCAGCATACTCTCCTCGCTCGAGCTGTCTTCTAATTCGCACGAAACGCGTCTCAGAAGAGCAGATTAGCGGCCACGCGAGCTAGAAAGACCAGACGCTCGGAATTTAGGCCAGATTGCAAGTAAAAATTCCTGTCTAAGTCCAACCTTCCAAGATGCCACGCCGTTACTTCCTACGGGACTTTAAAAATTAACGACTTTCTGAATGAATTTTCGTAATAGTTTAATTCATTGAAAACGTTATTAATGATAGAAGCTCTTTTAGAAATTAGTACAAGTATCTGTATTTAATTTAATTACCAGATGACAATTCGATTTTATGAGATAGTACAAATCATCGAATAACATGGTAATGGCGTCATTAGAAATTAATTTAGAATTCGTTTATGGAATACATATGTATATACTCGTACTTTTTTTCGGAGCATCTTACATAGTCTCTAAAAAAGAGAAAAAAAAAAAAAAGAAAGAAGACGTCCGAAAACAATAAAACAAAAAGAAGTCGATTGGTTTAACAGTTCTGAGGGGACGATTCGAGTACCCGGCAGATTTCCAGGATCCCGAGAGTTTTTGTCGATCGTAAGTACAGCAAGTTCGTCGGCGGACGTGTCCATCTGTTCGTTCGAATCTGCAATTCAATGATAGCTGAAGAGAAAGAGAACGCATTCGCGGCTTGTCAGGGAGGACAGTTAAAAGGCATAAAGAGGCTACTGCCGGTCCCCACTATCCGTTTCTCTTTACACTTCCTTCTTCTCTTCTTGCTTCTCCTCTTCTTCGTTCCTTTTCTTCGTCATTCCTTATGTTCGTCTCTCTCTCTCTCTCCCTCTCTCTCTCTCTCTCTCTCTCTCTCTCTCTCTCTCTATCTATCTATCTCTCTCCGTTTCACGGGAACTCGCGTAACCCAAATATTATTCCATTGGCTGGTTAGTTGAGCCGCTGGTTGACTCGCTCACTGTCCGTAGGAATTTCACCCTTGGACAACCGCACCAGTCCATCTGGACTCTCGCGATTTGCAATTCCAAGCGTTCTCCAGCGGTCCGTTCACCATCCCTTTCTCCCTCCCTCTCTCTCTCTCTCTCTCTCTTTCTCTCTTTTTCTCCCTCTTTCTCTCTTTCTCTTTCTCTTAGATATCGTTTGCAGTTTTTTTGTTTTTCTTCAATCGTCTTCCTCGGTTACCTCATATTACATTCAACTTTGTGATAAGTCGTGTTGTGTGCATCAACCAAGGTCTTTGACATTTTTCTTTCGAGGAAACATTTTTTATTCGGCTACCTCGTAATAATACATTTAATACATTTCATTAGCAGTAGATATACTTTCGAGATTCGTTTAGGAATTGATTTCAAAGTTTTATGAGGGCTGGAGAACATCGAGGAACTCTCACGCTGAGGGACACGCACTGCCTTCCTGAATCTCTTTTTGCGAAACTCAAGCTTCCTCCTTTGTCTTCAGTTACTATCGATTCGATCTTTCTTCATTTCCGGAACGACGCTCGTAGAATCGTGCGAGGTCATTTCTCGCCATTGTTTCTGGATGGATCCTTTCAGGAAATCTTATTTCGCTTACGTGAAGAGTCATTTCTTTGAGAGGATCATTCCTATTATGAATCACTTGTTGATCGATCGATCGGCCTTCGTGATAATTATTCTTCAAACAAGTACTACCATTCTATTTCGTAAGATTCGAGCGGAGAATATCTTATCAACGTGCGGTAGGAAAGATATAGCTTTGAACGTGACGCAAAAAGAAAAAACAAAAAAAAAAAAAAAAAAAGAAAGACTTGTCTATCTCCCACTTTTAAAAAAGATCATCTTTCCCGGGATACTCGGTATCACTTTATTCGATTACAAATAGCACAACAAAACGGCGATTCTTCTTCGGAATTCCTTTGGAATTCCTCTTCTCACAGCCGATAAACGAGCAGAGCTACTTGAAGAGAACGACTACAACATCCTCTCGCACATTCTCTATAAATTCACACGCGATCCACTTTTCTGTGACACCCGTATCAATCCGCACGCAACCGCGTACATTGAGATTACGAACGTTTTATATCAACGGTTTATCTCGCGTCTTACGACAGCTTTCCACGTTTTGATTTCACATTAGATCGTTATCTTTCTCGGTAATATAGTAAGTAAAGCACGTTTCAAAAGGATATCAGCTTTATCATGATTTCTTTACATTTTCCATATCGGGATAATGAAAATCTTTCGCATTAACGATGAAAAGACGACGATGATGGTGATCGAACCGGTGTTGATGGATAGTCGATAGATGTTGACAAAAAAAGGCCATCTAGTAAAATGGAAAAACGTGAGTCGCGTCGAACCTGCTTGGTCTCGCTCGCGGATCGTGCCTTCGACGGGGGACAATTAATTAGAAATTATTCGTCAGGTATCTCGCGTGGTGATCTCCGTGGCCGTACGGGGAGGAGCGACACGCTGGTGTCGGTATCTCTTTGATACGTCAGCTGTCCGACCGGACCAGTTTCTACCTTGGCAAGTTCCTCCTGACCAGTCCAAATAGTACTACGCTCAACACGTGTCAACGTCGACGATCTCGGTATTGCAAATTACGAGAGTAAAAAGAAAAGATAAGGGGATGGGCCAGGTCGTAAGAAGCTCGTAAGGAGCTCGTAAAGAGGAACATTAAAATTTATCAATATGAACGAGTGTACGTGTATTAATACTTTCCCTCTCTCTCTCTCTCTCTCTCTCTCTCTCTCTCTTTACGTTACTAAAATGTTTTCTAATTTGATAAGAAATCTTCAAAATTATGAGGAACAGTTTGGTTCGTACCGATGAATGATACGAAAGTTTTACGGTAAGTATCTTTCAAAACTTTTAAAACGATTGTATTGTAAAGATACTGGTTTCATTCTCAAGTTACATGGATTCTTTTTTTTTTTCCTTGGCACGAGGTACAACTCTGGGCGCTTAATAAGCGAGCGAGGTGCATCTCGAAACGATAAAAGTCGGTATCGAAGGGTGCACTCCATAGATCAAGACCCGGTGCGGCTTCTTCCAGAGAGAAAGAGAGTGGTCGGAAGGAGAATGGTGGTACTGAGAGTGGAAAGGGAGGGAGAGGAAAGGGAAGAAAAACCAGTTAATCGCAGCTTGATGCACTCTGCGTAGCCGGCCGTTATTTACGATCGCGTTGCTTTCCTTGATCGCGCGCGACGTTTTCCAGGGGCGATTAGCGCGAGTATAAATGAGAATGAACGCGTCTAATTCCTCATCCCTATCGAGAGAAAGACAGTAGGAGAAGGGGAAAGGGGGAACGAGTGGTCGGAGATGTTAAGTGGCGAATTAATAAACGCCAGAGAATCCGCGAATCCCGATTCGTGCTTAGAGACTTGCGCGGTAGTCGAAGATAAGGCTCCATTACTGAAATACCAACTGTTCAAACCTTTTTACTTTCTCTTCTGTTCTCTCTCTCTCTCTCTCTCTCTCTCTCTCTCTATCTCTTTCTCCCTTTCTTTTCCTACTTTTATCTCATCGTCCAAGTTTATCGTAATCTCAGTCTTATCGTGAGCTCGTGTTCACGTTCGGTAGCATAAGAGGAGAATCGATTATTGGT
Source organism: Dolichovespula sylvestris (assembly GCA_918808275.2). Taxonomy (NCBI): domain Eukaryota; kingdom Metazoa; phylum Arthropoda; class Insecta; order Hymenoptera; family Vespidae; genus Dolichovespula; species Dolichovespula sylvestris. The sequence goes on from OU964972.1 coordinate 4,870,020, forward strand.
ATCTATTTCAACTACCTATAATTTTCCAATCGCTTCTAATCGTTAAAACAACCCTCCTGGTTGTTGGGAACCCTCGCGAAATTTGCTTCCAACATACTGTAACTTGCTCTCTCTCTCTCTCTCTCTCTCTCTCTCTCTCTCTCTCTCTCTCGCTCTCTCTTTATATAGTAGATATCTTTTCACATACGCTCATCGTCTCGTTGCATACGAGTGCTCGCCGCTTCGTAGTCGCCGGCGATGCAACGTGTACGCTGTCCAGCAGGTATGATTTGTCGCATCGCCGACCAGCTGCCGCCCTCGTGTTCTCCCGGACTTTCCGAAGAAACCCATTTGGCCTGGCAAAAATATTTCTATCGAGTCTCCTTTCTCCTCTCCCCATCTCTCCCTCTCTCTCTCTCTCTCTCTCTCTCTCTCTTCCTCTCTCTTTCGCTTTCCTTTTTTTTTCCTCTTCGAGAGTAGGCATGATGCACCCTGCGCGCACGTGCATCGACCGTTCTCCTCTCGTTCCATGGTAAGGAGGAAGAAGAAATTTTATTCAAAGAGCAATCCGTACGTGTACCTAGTCGCTCTCGTGAAAATTATAGTCGCGTGGTCGGTCTACCTGAGAATTCGAAATATCTTTGAAATCATATACCAGTCGCTTTTCTACTTCTAATAATTTCTAAATAACTACGTTTGTCGCTTCGAAGACTTATATGCGCGATGCGATTATTCTTTTTCTTCTACTTCCTACGTTTGATTCCGATAAGAGATTTTCTTCGCCGGTGGCGAGAAGAGAAGGCGCTAACGCTTGCCACCCTGGAAGAGATTATTCTTGCTACGAGCCCAAAAGCGGCAGGATAATCTATTATCAACATGCATCTTAACCGCGTCTTAACTCTCTCGTCTAATAAAAATGTCAGCGCACCGAGTGTCGCCGTGGTCTCGAAACACATTACGCCGACTTTCGGTGTAATTTATAGGAAACAATGTCTCTTTATCTTACCCTTGTATTATGCTTATTTTACCAACGGCTGCGAGTTCAACTTCTAATCAACCTGCTATGAAAGTTATCTTCTCTACACCTGTCATAATTTGTTAATTTATCGATATTTTACATGAACCTATAATGGTCTATTAAAATTTAATTCTCCCTCGTTTTAGTTCTCTAAAATAAATAATTAAAAAAATTTGTTTCTTCCATCAATGATACTGTATTCTCAGAGTGCAAAGACCCACGAGCGTGTCTCTCTTATCTTCGTTCTCGTCCTCGTAAACGTTGACAGCTCATCTTCCAAAAGTGATTTACGTCGACGTGACTACTTACCGGTTAACTTATGATGTTTACCAATTCAATTAGAAGTACAACCGCCGGCTCCCTTAAAACCAGATACATTTGTTTCAACATTAATTTACCGAAACGCTCTACTGTCATAACAAAACTATAATAAACCTTCAGGGCTACCGGTCTGGCTCTTGGCCAATAACGTTTGGCCTTTACGAGGGAAGTGGAAGCGTTGGACTTATACGAGCTATCGTGATCCGATTAATAGCTTCTTTTGATATTTCTGTAATTCGCAGAAAGGTCGAATCGATAGGAACTTGGTAACGTAACGGTCGGCCAGTGATCATATTTGTACGCGGCACGTTATTTCTCTCAAGGAGGTTAATGTAAATCAAAAATTTATTCCAAAGATTCGTAAAACTCATTATCAAATGATAAAGCACTTTTCTACGGAATATTATCCTCCCGATAAAAATGGAAAATTTCCCATCGACTCGAGTCGATTATAATAACTCGTACAACTTAGCAAAACGAGGAAATCCTGGATCGCGGTTGTCTTTTGCCATCCGCGCTGTTCGCAATTATCCGACCTTCTCTAATTGATTTATTCGGAACTAATTGATTGAAATTAAAGCGTAGAGTATCGCCGACGGTAATTAACGGCATCGACCGACGTCAGCAGGAATGCTGTGGTATTTAAAGGAACGGATATTATTCCGTCTTGAACTAGCATACCTCCTTGGCGATACAATGTGCACTTTTTGTCAGGAGAATGTCGTGAAGAACGAAAGGCAGACATATAAGCACGCTACGAATTTGAGATAATGCGAAAGTACACGTCTGCCGTATTTCCTTCCTCTTTCCTGAGACAAACAATAAAGCTTTAACTTTACCGAGATATTTTCAGTTTTGTTGATAGTAAACCCTGTTTCAGTAACCTAAAAAGATTTCAATTTTATCGTATAGTCATCGTTCATTAGTGAAATTGTTCGTCCATTGGTAGTCCCACAAAGGACCTGTTACCAAAACGCAGAAAAGTATGCTGTTGAAATGCTTTGTAAGAAGTTTAAAGATACCGCTAATGACACAGAACCAAAAAGTACACGGAGTCACGTGGTTTAGGTTCTGTTTTAAAGCACAATGCCCGGCGAATTCTTTGCTCGACGAAGAGGAGTAGCCTCGACGACGACGACGACGTCTCTATATTTATATGCGAGAAAGTCAGTGGCCCGCTTGACTGATTCTCCGCTCGTTCCTGGATTTCAACGTAGAATCGAATTATCTTCATCCGTGAATCAACGAGAATCTGGAAAGATATGCAAGCCGAGCTTACCGAGAATCGGACTTCTAGAAACCGTTTTTACTTGTTTCAAGTACAATAGTAAGAAGTATTATGCGTAGTTAATCAAAGTCGAATAATCGTGGTTGCTTAAAAGGAATAAGGTATTTGATTTTAATTATAAAACAGATATTATATGCATTTGCGATTAAGGAGTTATTGATTATAATTAATCAATATTCATAATAGATATTGTTTGTTGAGTTCACCGACCCAACGAAATACATCTTACATAATCAATGATTTTTTTTCAACTCATTCATTTTTGGATATACCAAGTTCTGTTTATAATCCGAAGAACTTGCGTGGAATTCGAGTCGTAAAGCGTCGTACGATTTATCCGCGGGATCCTCACAGCTACGAGATAGGTTTCTAATGTCGTTCGGAAGGATGCGGCACCCGGTCGAGCTTTATACTGATCCACGAAGAAAGATCATCGCAGTAACGGAGTAGACATCGAGTTAAGATGGAAAACGGATCCACCGCGATCCTTCTTTTTCTTGCACTCCTACGGAAGCCCGCGCAGAAAGTATAAGTTATGGCGAAGAGTGAAGAGTCCTTGTAAAATATATACACCGGGCAGAGAACATTAAGAGAGTCATTTGTAAGCCGGTGTAACTACGTGCCGAGTGCTTTACGATAGTAAAGCCGTATTTTATGACGGCAAAGAGGTCTTCGACTCTCTTTACTATGATGCCAAGCCATAACGAGAGTGGCCTTTTGCGGGCGGCAGCTACTGTTGCCGGTCACTACTTACTACTAGTCGCTGATGTTCCTTTTTCTTGGATTTCCCGAGTTAGCATGCCGAATGTCACGTCTTTCAAGTTGTTCTTCGCAAATACACTTAAGTACCTTCCTAGAGTAGTTACAAGTCGGTATGGACGTTTGATTCCTTATTTTGCTATCGAATTGATTCGTACCATCAAATAATATTTAAAATTATTCGAAGTGTTTTATTCGATATCGTAATCGAAACTCATAGAGGCAGAAATAACGAGCCACCTTCGTCGACTTTCAAGTTGGTAACTTTTGATTAGAAAGATGAAATAACTTATCCGAAGTAGACTTCGTTAATTAACTTCCAAGCCGAAATATCGGTGGATAACGAACGGTCGTAGTAACTACTGCTCGAGTCGCTTGGCAAGAATTTACGAGGTTGAATCGTGAAAACGATGAGTCTCTCCGGTTTGCTCGGCATAGCATACTATCTTCCGACGATTCGATCGTACTTTGGGAGCAATGTAACGCGCTAAGTAATTACTTCTGGCTTGGTCGGAGGCACGAAAGTCACACGTCCGGTTCGAAAGTTAGACGATTAGTTCCTACACATGACAAAAACTAACGCGGCACAGAGAACTCCTAATAGTGGAGAGAAGAATTTGTACCTATTAACTAATGACCCTTCATTTTCGTTTATATCCTTTTTTATTGTACGAGTAGATATTTGATAAATTATTCAATCGACAAGTTTCGCTGGTAAGTATTAACAAAAAGTCAAAAAAAAAAAAAAAAAAAAGAAAAAGATGTTGAAAGTTGCTTCATATAAAAAATGTTCTTTTATAGTTAGCCATGCGTTAGTTAAAATGGTATTGAAGAAACTGTCGCGTATGTGTATATGGGTACATAGGCATAACATTTTTTTCGCGGCGAGAACAGTCAGGATACAAGTCATTAACCCTCGGCTACTGGCCGCGTAATATGTTAATGTCACCGATGACAAGCACGCGTTTAATCACTTAACGCCTCCTTTGAATACCAGAAATCGTGGTCCACGTACTGTCAGAATGATTCATCGGCTGTAAAATGATATCTCTTTTCGCACACCAACATCAGAAGCCAAGAAAGAAACATCAGAAAATTGTGCACGTTTCGTGATAATGAAATATATATTTATAAGTACGTGTAAGGATAAGTATTCTTATTGAAAAGAGTGGCAGGTAAAAAAGGTACTCGGTTTGGTGAACGATAGCTGAAACTTAGGTGGTCCGAAATGTTCGTTAAGGTACATTGGGTAGATTTGGAGATAAACAGAAGTTACACCTCGAGTAACACGTATGGAATTAACATAGCTGACCACGGTTCGACGTTTAAAAGCCGATCGCATTTCCATACCGGTGCCATTCGGTCCCATTTAAGGCCCAGTACCTTCTGCTAACACGCTGGTCTATATTTGCCCTGAGACCTTTGCGGGATCCATTTATATCCTCTTATCCGACCATCTTCGCGCAGCGGCTCTTTCCGAAGGACGATCCACGCCACCCCTTTGTCTCGTATTCTCGCTTTTTCGTGAGACTTTCAACGAAGGTATGCGAACTTTACGTTGCGAACACTCCTCAAAGTTTTCTATCTCATTCGAGAGATAAAGAAATATCATGACACGGAAAAAATCGAGAATCGTTGAAGCGTAAAAAGTCGTACGTAGCTGGCAGTCAATTTTTCCCAAAGGACATTGCGATCGTGCCGATCAGTATCGATCTGTTGCACAAATCGTGAATGTTTATAACCGCAGATGTCAATGGAATTTCTACAACGTAGCTCCCCGATAAAACTCCGTCGAGCTTCGATCTCTCAAGGGATGATTAACTCACGACGTTAAAATTCGATCCGAAGGCAGCTTAATGAATAGCACGCACCGTGTACGCAAGAAGCGTGAGAGATTAGGTAGGAGTCAAAGGGAAACTCTCGAATCCGGAAGATTCGGCGTCTTGAGAACAACCCTACTAATCTAAGCAACCTAGCACCTAGACTTAATTCGATCTAATCTCGGCGTAAAGTGAACTAATATAGAGAACACTTTGCTCTAATCTATACATCCATTAGCAGTTTGTACCTAACGAATATGATAATATTTAGATATATTAGAATAATAATCGTATTGTTATGAATACTTATCATATCGTAAAAATTAACTAACATGAACTATTATATAATGTGTGATAAAGATATGAAACTGAGTTGTTGCTTTAGCCTTATAATCCCGGATCGTTTATGAGGAAGTTGATAAAAAAAAAAAAAAAAAAAAAAGAAAATAGAGAAATTCGATGATCGACAGAAAAGTCCGAGGACATAGGTTTGTTATGATCAAAGGGAGCCGTGAAAAAGTGCGCGGCGTTCTACCTTCATCTCTCTCCCTCTTATTACTGCTGGCTCGCCATCTGTTTTTCATTGAGTCGCACGAGCGGGCACTCTCGGCGTTGATACGCCCTCCCTCTCTCTCTCTCTCTCTCTCTTTCTCTCTTTCTCGCATATTGGCGAATTCTTCGTGGTTTTCGCGTACACGTAGCGTGGATCGCATATCTCGTGGCAAGCAAAGATCCGAAACCCGTTGAGAATGTCTCCTCATTAATAAGACCGATTCCCTCGTCGCGACTCGTCGCTCGTTCTCGTTCTCGCTTTCAAGCTGCGTGAATCGCGCGACGGATACTGCTCTCCTCTTTCTCTCTTCATATCTCGTTCTCCTTCTCTCTCGCTCTTTACTTCGAAGGCGACCGGTCCGTGCCGTCCAAACTCTCGAAGAATTCGCGGATCGTGCATAGTTTCATCAATTTCGCGCGTCTCGCAGTCAGGGCGCACAGTTATTTCATTGACGAGTTTTGCAAACGCGAGTTCTCTTTGCATCGGGCGACTTGGCACGAGACTTCGCCCCTTCCGACGATTAAAGCTTCTCGTCTCCATGTCCGCTAAGAATGTGCGCGGTGCAACGATTCCTTCGCGAATTTTACTTTCACCGACTTATGCCTGACCACCAATTATCTTTTTGGCCCTTGTGCTTTTTATGGAAATGAACTTTATAAAAAGAAAATTCGGTTATATCAATTACATAGACTTTATTGCTTAACATATTTATTGTTCTTTCGTTTATGCTTGTGGGATCGAATTGCATATACGAATTGGATAAGGTTAAGCAGGTTTAAATACCACATCTGAGGTTTCGGTATAAATCTCTCTCTCTCACTCTATATATATATATATATATATATATATATATATATATATATACATTATCACTAGATAATGTTTGAAATCAATGCATGTTTGAGAAGTCTATGAACATTCAATAATGTCTTCAATTTTGACTACCATTTTGATGGAAATAAAATTTTCCTGATATTCTAGGATATGATTAGGGTACATTAGTGGCCTGAAGTTTTTTACGTGAACTCCTCGAAAGTTGGAGTAGTAGAGCCGGCAAAGTTTATGAGAAGCAAGGAGGAGAGAAGGGCTGAGCTAATTTTTAAACAAAGCCCTAATTTCCGCAACTTCATAATATCAAGGCGTACTCGTTATTACTCGTCCGGGATAATAAATGATTATTACGTTGGAGGGTGGCGTCGAAGACGAAGCGAAGAAAGGAGGAAGAGGAGAAGTTGGTATGGGATGGATGGAATCCTTTGATGTCTTCTCGCTCGACTTGCCTTCACCCGAGCGACAAATTCTTCGATATTCAGGCGATGAAAAGCCTCTCTGCTGATACGGGGGAGGGGGGGCTAAGTTGCGAACGCAAAGATTGCGGTAAAAACGTTTAGAGTGTTCCTTAGAGTAAAGATCCTCCTTCCCTCTCTTAAAGAAAGATTCACTTTGTCTTTCATTCGATTTAAGAGGTGAGGGTAATCTATTGTTAATAAGAGATCAACCGGGACAAAATAAAATTCATCTTTAACGCATGTTCGCATAAATTTGGATATTTATCGCAGGTCGATTAAATTTTCTACGATAAAAAATTTGATTACGCGACAAAAAATAAATGAGAGATGGGTGGGTGTAGGAAGGAGCCTAAACAGAATGAACGCCATCATCGTTTATTTATTTCACTATTGGAACATAGAGAAAAAACGTTTTCCGCCTTGATGATTACGTATGGAGGATAATGGAAGTCGTAAACTTTTTTTATGTTAGTCCTTCTCCGCGCAGCTACCGCGATCTTCGATGCCAGAACGAGAACGATTAAAGTAAAGTGTTGTGGCTTATTTGCACGTCGATTTGCCTCGATGCTTCTATATATCTTCTTTTTCTTGTTCATCGTCGCTGCACATTCGTCGACGGCAATACAATGGGCAGCTTGCACCTGGCGTGGCCTTCCATCCCTTCTTGGCTTCTTTACGAGCATTTGAAAACAGAAAAAGATGGAGACGTATGGCCGACCGTAAGTTGAATCTCTCAGCGCTTATGCAAAAGCCGCAGTACGTTGATAACTTATGCCAACTCGCGTTACGCACGAATTTTTTCTCGATTCGCTGGACTCATTGCTGTTGAAGTAGGTTTTTCACCGTATCCCATGTTTGCAAGAATTTTTTTTATTTAACTATACGGATTTACGAGCATTTAAAAGCATCCACGGAATATAGCGTATCAAATGTATTCAAGATTTATGTGGTCACGCAACTGTGAATAACATAACAGCACGGTTGATCCTCGATTTTCAAATAATTACTTGGAAACGTACGCGAAGATATTAAGTTGTTCCTTATCGAGAAGCGCAGAACCGTTCGAAACGTGTCAAAGGAAAACAAAAAAAAAAGTGGGGAATGAGTATCACCATCAGTCAAGAGCAAATCGTGCAGTACTTCCGGCATCGTGCTGCTTTCAATCTCTCGCGAACCTCTCCTTTCTGGCTGCTTTATGCTTCTCCTCGCGGAAATAATTTCATCAAAAAGTCCGACTCGAGTCGAGCGCAGAGGAAAGAGCATACAGCCGCCATGTTCGTTCTCGCATACGGGTCAGGAACCGTGCGGAGCTGAGCGGGGAAAAGCCTAGCTGGCGTAATTGTGACTCGTAATTGCTGCCCCCTTTGTTTCATCAATTACGCGTCTAGACGCCAGAAATGGACGCGGAAAAGAGAGACTGGTGGGTGGAGCAAGAGAAAAAAAGAGAAAGAGAGAAACACGACATGAAAGAAATGCGAAAAGGCAGAAACGATGTTGGCTAAGAATTTGTATGAAATGATCTCAGTCGTTGCCGCCGACGCCACATTGTCTTTTACCGAGTGTAGTGCCTTTTTACTGTTGCGTATTCGTATTGCTATTGTTATTTGAATATAAATCAAAAATATCTAATAGAAATATTTTGACTTCCGTAATCATCAATCTTTACATTTCACAACGGAGATAACTATTTCTTATTTTTTTTCTCGGGCAGTCTCCTTCGGTAAACGATCTTATTTTTGTTGTTACGTGTTTTACTATTTCTGGACTTTTTTTTTTAATCTCTTTGAAACCCGCCGACTCTTATCGGAAAGATAAGATATAATGTTACTTGTGAGTAAGAAGTAGTAATACATTTCGCTAAGTCGGTAGTACCTCAATAATTAATAACAATTTATCTAATGAAATGTTTAAAATAGTAGGCTATGTACGAAGTTGAGTCTGTGGCAAAATATGAGATTTTTAAGAAAAAAAAAAAATTTCGCTGCGGACAGGATTCGAACCTGTGCGGGTAGAACCCAATGGATTTCAAGTCCATCTCCTTAACCGCTCGGACACCGCAGCTGTTTTTTGCTTTCGACTTGGTATCTTAATAAGGTTACAATTCTATTTTTAGTACTTTATTTTTTGTTTTCTTACCATTAGCATAGAAACGTGATTTAACGATTTTCGTACACTTTCCCCGAGTCTTTACAAATCCGCAGTTACCATTCTAGTATCAAACAAGTCAAATACATATGTGCACGGTCTTCGACGGGTTAATTATCGATTAATTAGCGAACTCTAGTCTCGGGTCTCTTTCTCTCGGTGGCGCGAAGGTACGACTACTTGGATAAGAATTTCAATTAGCCAGGGAAACGGTTCGAACTAAGACAATTACACCAAGAGTTCACAAATAGGGTCGCACTTCCGGATCTTAACGAATGAACTGCGAATTAATTAGAAATCCTTTTCTTTTCTTTCTTTGGTTGGCTCTTTCTATTCTACTATCTTGGCGTTTCTATGTGTCAAGATCGAGTTGATTAAATATGCGATCGCATTAACGATAATTGAGCCATCGCTTAGTTCTTTAATTACGATCGTTAAAAAGAGCAATGTCAGCTTTCATACACTAAGTTTACCTTTAGAAGAGACTCCTCTGGCGTCAATAAATCGAATGACCTCACGAGGAAGAAAGAGAAAGAGAAATAAAGGATAAGTCGGATCGATCAGCACGTCGCGACTCTCTGTGTTAATTATGGTGTTAATTAACAAAGAACGGCCAGCGACATTGGTGCTTTCAAAAGCGTTTGACGTGAACGCCGCATTAATAAAGCGAAAGTGACCGCTTTATGCGCTCCTCGTCGTTTTCAACTTGATTAATAACCCGATTACTACTTGCGATCGGTAAGTGAAGAAAAAGAAAAATGATTGGTCTCTATGACACCGGATAATTAAATGTTTTCATGTTTTGAGTTATGCGCCGTCGGTTCCGTAAATTCCATCAATTTATCGACTCGTGTGGATCGCCGCAAAAATTGTATGTTCAGAAGGAGCTCGTTAATTGCCACTTTATGTCGAGTAAAACGAACGTGTTTTGTCGTCGTTATTCTTTAATTCGATATCCTAATTGCGGTTGCATGCATGCATGCATGCATGCGCGAAAAAGTAACATCTTTGACGCGAAAAAGACAGTAGCTAACGAAGATTGATAAAGTCTGCGGATCTCTATATCGGAAAATAAGAAAAACTATCGGGAGATCTTAGATTTTATCTCGATACGTTGATTTGCATATCTCCAAGTAGCAAATGTCCATCTTGATGGTGCCCTTCGTAAAAAGGGTGCTGCCTCAATCCATTGTTTCCCGTAGCATCGTAGAATCGAGAAGACAAGATCCTACCGCGAGAACGTTCCCTCCGGAGGGAATAAACGAAAGGAATGCAACAGCTTTTCGCGGATCATTTTTCACTCTCATAATCGTCCGCCTCCATCTCGGGCGCTCGTGACATTGCGCCAGCTGACAGTGACGAATCGACAGTCTCCGAGTGGAGCTTTGAGTCATTGGCTGCTGCCAGTGTTGTCTCCGTTCTTCTCGTCTCTCGACCAACTGAACCATGCTCGCAGCCTAAGATTCTCTTCTCTACGACGAATATTTTTATTTTTAAATAATCCTTGTGTCCATGCCGAACATTTCCTCTTCGAATGTAACATTGATCAGGATAGTTTGTTCGTTCTCAACGATCTCTTTCATTTAACTTCCATCGGTTGTAATAACTTTTTTAATATATTATTGTTTGAATAAGGTATTACGATATCGTTAAGAATAATACATACGATTTTGGAAGAAGTCGGAGAAGTCCGCAGGTGCCGAGGATCGGCTCCATCGTCGGGTCTCGTCCAGGTGAATTTTCTGATTTCACGATCCGCTGTCCGCACTCGGAAGGAAGGAATATTTATTATTACTCAAGGTGCAGAACGAGTATGGAACTCGAAAGCGACTCGACTCGTTTTAAGTGACAGGTGAAGGGCCGCGCTTTTTACTAGCCTATGCGACTTCCCGAGTTCCCATTTAAGTGCATAATCGACGAAGTATGGCCGACTGGTCGTAATCGCATTAATTTCCTTTCTCTGGTAATTACGAATCTTGATTATTGTACCAACTTTCGATCCGTTGTATTTAATGATAAAGATACAAAAATGATTAAAACAGTATACGCGAGTAATGAAATATACGAATAATTTAGAAACAGGTATACACATATTGTACAAACATACGTATGTATATGCTGTACGAACATACTGTACAAACATACGTACGTACTGTACGAACATACGTTCGTATTTTTTTATTATGTCATGCAATTCCTTCGTGTTTAGATTAGCCTGTCATAAAACATGCCATAACTTTAAAATCTATTCCGCTTACCTTATTGCGCTGAATTAGGGTAGCGTATACCAATCAATTCTTTCAATCACTCGTCGCGGATTCGTTTGTAATATGAGGGGAAAATGATTGATCGGGCAATTCAACGGTAGGAGCTTTTTGCAAATGATCACATCGGCAGGTGGAATGCACCTGACTCGGTCGAACGGGCAGGTTCAAAGGTTAAGTAGAAAATGTCGTAGAGAGAGGCATACCAAGCTGGATACGTTTTTTTTTTCAAATAGTGGAAGCTTGCATCTCGAAGCTACCGACAACGACAAAGCTCTCGGCAACGCGATGGCGGCGAAAGCTAAACGCATATTAAAGAGGCTCGTAAAATTATAGACATTCCTCGGTATCTCTCCTCGCTAATATGGCAAGGCGTCTCAGAGTCTTCGATGTTTCGCTATCCTCCTGTCTTCCTTCTACCTTTGACGAGCAAAACGTTTAGAACCTACCTATAAACGTGCTCGCAAACGCACATGTACTATATGTGTGTGTGTGTGTTTGTGTTTGTATGTGTACGAGTATCAGAGACAACAGGCATGGTGGGTGTAATTTATATTAACGATGGCAGACTCGGCTCACCGATGTCGGACTGTTCCTTTGAAGATCCGTAATACCCGTTGTCGCGGAAACGTGGTGAGAATACTCTCATCATTTGGACGATTGTGAAACCAACGGCGAATGGTTTACCGCCGTACCAGCTCTCCTCCTGGTGGATCGACGGACGGATGGAAAGGTAGCCGCGATCTCGAATGCAATGCTATTCGCCTCCGGTACCACCGACACATTAGAATTGAATTGAATAAGGTTTTCCTTCGAGAGAGCCAGTTTCCATCGAGACGCGTAACTTCTCTCCGAGCGCTCTACGCTACTCTACGCTCGTCAAAGAGGCGCCTCTCTCTCTCTCTCTCTCTCTTCCTTTCTATCTACTTCTCTTTTTTATCCTCCTTCCTTTTTTTACAGTCCTATTTCCGTCCCCATGAGCGCAGCATTTAGAAAATCGAAGAATCATTTGTTGGATTTAGCTGCGTAATCGATCTTCTTCTGGTATCTTGATAAAACTAAGATTGGAAAACTATCGCGTCAAATGATTTTATGTGATCAAAATTCATTGAAGTACGAGTAGTAAATGAGACGATCGTATATTTTATACAATAATCTTCTTTTCTTTACTATTTTATACTTTGAGGAAAGTGTAAGTTTCGGAAGATGTGCGACGCCAATGGGAATCTATCCTCGAGCATCTCATCCTCCTTCTCTTCGAGAGGTCTCGGTTCTCGTTCGATCCTTCAGCTCGAGATCGTATCGACGCTCGTGATTTGTGTCCGCGAAAATTAATCGCCGCTCGTCACACGCGTTGACGAGGTGAAACAGCCTCGAATGCTTCTCAGAATCGCGGAAGCCACGCGACGAAGTTGAGCAAAGATACGCGGCTTCCACTGAACTGGTTTATTGTTATTTACGATCGCCAAGCGGATGCCATTAATCGCAGAAGTAGCAAAGCGTCCTCCGTGCAAGCCGATCTTTGCTATTTCGTATTCCTCGAGGACCATTATTCGAACGAAACAACGATAGGTATAGACTTGACAATGAGTAAATAATCGCGACGAGGACGAGACAGTGTGCTATCTTCATTCACATTCTTCGTGATGCTTTTAAAATTTTCAAGAACGATCTATCCTCTTTGCCCTTTACCACTCTCTCCAAATTCGTTAAAGTTACATGGATTATTGATACCATGTTCCAAATTTAAAATCCCATATTTTCCGAATGTACTTAGAATTCATACTTCAGTTATCGAAGATACATCGATTAGGTTTGGTTTTACCAGAGCCGTACCGCGAACAAGGAAGAAAAATGATACGTCCATTCCTTGAAGACGCAAAGTCGCGCGACAACAGTGGGATTGTCCACGGCATTGTTGGGATGTGCGACAATTATCGGTACGACGATGCCATATCTCACGCACGGCCGACTATGTCGTCTTCTCTCGATCGCGTGCACGCGCGCGCGCGCGCGCGCGCAAGAGCGCGCTCGAACGATTCTCTTGTGTTCGAGAGCAAGCAAGGTGTGCTGCAACGTTGCATTCCTTGGCGCTGTTCCGTTTTTAGTCTAGGAGTGCCATTCTTTGCGACACGCGCTAAAAGGGCTACTGCTGCTGTTGTCGTCGTTGCTGCTACTCTTCGTACGGGCTTTGTTTTCTCTCAATCGCATTCCATTCGATCAACCGGCGCCATTTTATGGATTTTATCTATCCATTTCTCCGAATATATTTCTTAAACGTTTATCGTACCATTAATACCGTTAAATTGTTGATCAAATGTTTGTTGAGATAAATAACATTTTTTGGGACAAAAATAAAATGGTTAATTGATTGGACGATGGTAGTCATACAGAGAGAATTCAATCGACAATTAACTCTATTGCAGATATGCGTCAAGCATTTCATAATCTCAGCCATTTGTTCTTGCTTTGTCTGAACTCTTTTCGACCTCTCGTTCATCTTTGTTCAATCTGGAAAACGATCTTTTCAGAACTTCCCGTAATAAGGAGACCTCGCTGCATTCAAAAGGAACGGACGTGTCCTCGATAGCTCTTGCAACGAGGACAACGCGATACTGTTAGCCACGAAAAAAAAAAATTATCGAGTGTAGCACACTCGTGCGTTGTGGAAAGGTCTTCGAGTTATGCGAGAAAAGTCAAGTTGATGTCGCTTGACAGTAGCCTCGCGATCGGTCGACCGATCAATATTTATCGAATCGCGACCTCCGTTCAAGAAAGAGAAAGAAAGAAAGATAGGGGAAAGAGAGGATTGCGGTTTTAGATCTAACCTCGGTTTCTTCGTAATGAATCATAAGTTTTTCATTCGGTCGAGGAAAAAATTTCCGTGCTACGGTGTCGCGCATTACATTTCATTTTGATTTTTAATCCCATGATCGACCTGAATCTTACAGTATACAGCGAATCTTGCAAAAAAAAAAAAAAAGAAAGAAAAAGGAAAACGTCTTTAAATCCGCAATCGTGAAAGCTTCAACCTTATATTAAAAAAGTTTTGCGGCTAAATTCCATTAGATTCGCAATGAAATCACTAATCGACCGAAGATCAGAGCTATTATCAGACAAAGACGATAAAGACGTCGATCGGAGTCAAGAGGTCGAGCGTAAAAAATTGCGATAACGATGGACCGCCGCGATCTTCGCAGAAAATCACGCGTGTCGACCTGTTCAGGCCGATGGTAGACATTCGTGGAATTCTTAGAGTGGTTCGAGTGCTATTTGATGCAATGAAATGTCAAGTAGGAATGCATATATCGCGCACCGCTCATAAGGAAACGAAGCGTTTCGCGTGATTGCTCTATGTTTTAGTTATTACCTACTTTCGCGATTTGCTTAACGAAAAATGTCCAAAATATCAAAAAATATTCGATGTTAAACGACAAGAAATTACCTTCGAAGACGAGATTTTCGAGTGATTTTAATTAGCAGGCCAATGGTACACAATTAGCCAAGATACGAGAATGGGCTTTCGAAGTGTTAAAATCAGATGATTCTACCTTAAAAGATCGGTTAAACGTTCGAGACGAATGAAATTGTTTTCAGTTGGTATTATTTCTTTTTTTTTTTTTTTCTTAATACCGGCCATAGAGCCTAAACTGGGTCAAGGATCTTTAAGAAAATCGTTCGTTTCAGAATTATCGGTTCGGTCAAGTAATAAAACTAATCTTTTCGAAGGATCTTTCACATTTTCTCTCTTACATTTGAAATATAATAGAAGCGAGTTTATTTTCATAATTTTTGCGAAGCATCGAGAAATGATTCTCAACTAATATTCTATAACATATATATATATATATATATATATATATATATATATATATATATATATTATTGAACAACAACCCTATTAGAAGAAATCCGACAGAAAGTCATCGAAACGACAGGTGGTCCAGGAGAGGACAAGAAGGAGAGAGGGAAAGAAACAGGCTTCCGATAAAGTGCATTAAGTTATGCATGTCGGTCTGTGCTCGGTCTCGCAGTACCGGCATTACAACGATGAACGTAAAGCGAGAGTTTTTATTGGACAACTATTGCCGAGCGCGAACTTTCAATAAGCGTCGAAGGGAAGGTACATAGTAATAAGTTCGTAATGGTCTCGACCGGTAGCTCCGACAAGGATAACCTTTACTACGGGCT
The DNA here is from genome assembly GCA_918808275.2 of Dolichovespula sylvestris. Lineage (NCBI taxonomy): Eukaryota > Metazoa > Arthropoda > Insecta > Hymenoptera > Vespidae > Dolichovespula > Dolichovespula sylvestris. The sequence continues at coordinate 4,885,647 of OU964972.1, forward strand.
CTGCGGTAGGTAGCTCAAGTTATTGGTGACCGTATCGGATCAGGTCTGATAACGGACACTAAAGACGCTCTCTCGACCCGCTATCTCGACGGTCCCGTGCCGGCTTTTTAGCCAGCCTTTAGCCTCACCTCTTCTCTTTCTCTTTATCTTGGTGTCCTCTGAGAGAAACTTCGAAGAATCAACTTGCTAGTCCCTTTCCAGGGATGACCGACTTCGAAGAGACAATATCGAACAAGGTAAGATGAGATTCTCTGGCGAATCCACAGACTACAATTCCCACGAAGTTAGCTCGTCAACACACTACCACTCAACGTTTAACTGGTAAAATCTTCCCGGTAGCTAATTTTCGGCATTTCCAAAAGTAATCATTATTGTAAACTTCAATAACGACGAATATATTAACGTCCTGTAATCTTGCGTTCGCCGATTAGCTCATTAAAATCAAATTTTGTGTGACTGGACGTTTTTGAAGGAAGTGAATATTTTCGGCAATAAGAAAGGCCAAATAATGCATTGACTTGTTGGTCACTTAGACGTATTCTACGGTTCCATAACATGAAGATAATCTTAGTAAAACGTGCTCTCGGATACGTTTATACATTTATATAACGAGTCGGCGATATTACTCAAAAGCTCTCCCTCTCTCTCTCCCTCTCTCTCTCTCTCTCTCTCTCTCTCTCTCTCTTTTCCCCTGTTTCTCTACTCGCCGCGTGAGTTTACACGAAACGAATACCAACCTGTTCCATCTTTTTTCTCTCCCTTCTCTTTTTACCGATGCGTATCGTTATCGGCGGGCGGTGCACCGTTTAGTCATCTGTTGACGCGCGCTAGGGCTTAAACGCTCCTATAAAATAAAGCCTATTTCCATACGTTTGTAGAGGAGTAGTTAATACCGGCGCGAGAAGGTTCATTAATCGCTTCCACTTTTAGGAGAAAATACCTGGGAGTCTATCGATAGCATCTAACCGTCTGCTATAATCTACACGAGCTTGAAATTCCTCACTGAATTATTTTTGATGTCTCTTATAATTTTTATCAACGAGCACAATGATATGAGAACATGAAGTTTTTCCATTTGATCGCGACATAGCGATCTTTAATAGGCGTTTCAATTTTTCTTCATCCAATGCATTCATTAACATTTAATTACGTTCATGAAAGAAAATATAAATAAATAAGACCTATGGATAACGGAGTATGAAATTTTAATAATATGAATACGTCGAAAACAGATCATGAGAAGATCCTTGAAGGATCTTAAAGTTCCAAGAGACGGAGATGCACTTTGGTGAAGAGAGGAGGAGTGGGAATTGAAAGGGGTGGAGACGATCTCGTTGTAATTTGTCGAACGGATGGGGGAATCGTTCCATCGTCCACCTGGCGGGTTTGCTAATGAACTAAACTTAACTAAAGGGAACTCGTTCAGCGGTACCTTATCGATAGTCGTAATCCAAGGCTTCGAGAGTGCGAGAGCGAGAGGACGCGGACTTCTCTCATCTTCGTGGAAGATAGGAGAATCGTGTCGACGAATGGTCGTGTCCAGCAAACAAATTGCGAGATACCCCGTGGCTGTATGGTAGCTTGTTACCGTCTCCCTACGTTTCTATACCCTCTCCACCGCTATCCTCTTCCCCCTCGTTTTCTCTCCTCCTCCTCCTCCTCCTCCTCCTCCTCTTCTTCTTCTTCTTCTTCTTCTTTTCTCTGTTCGTCCTTTATTTCTTCGGTCTTTCGAATCTTTTTCCTCCCTTTCGGGCTACTGTTCCACGAAAGAGGGACACGAAAGAGGGAGACAGTAAGATTGAGAGTGGATTGACGAAGATCTCCCTCTTACGGGTTTGACTTAAATTGATGTGGGAATCGAAGGAAAGATCTCGCGAAGCCGCCGATCTCCTTTCGAATCGATGTGAGCTGTCCGCTTTTACACCATCAACACCGATTGCCTGTGACGAATGTAATCGTCCGAATTTAATTCCTCCAGATAACATTGCTCTTTTTTTACCACGCCCAAATCGTAAACTTACAGACCTAAGAACCCTTTTTCTTTATTTTTCATTTAGATGCTCATTGCATGGTAATTGGTGGAAGTGCAAATTCGATTTTCGCAATCAAATCGGTGGGACAATCGTAAATTCAAATCCTCGCCGAGGCATCAAGTATTTTAATGGGCTGGAACGGGAAGACTGGGACCCCGATACAGAGATTCAGAGATCTATAAGACAAAAGGGAAAGAAATAAAGACGCGGGCTTTGCCTCTCGCGAAGTGACTCGACAGAGGCGCGGAGAAGGCGGTGGTGGTGGCGGTGGTGGTGGGATCGAGTGGGGTTGGAAGTGGGGTGGGCTAAGGTCGAGTGGAAGAGGCGCTCGTGCTTTGGAATGCTTTGAAAGGCCGCGAGCAGCTTTCTCTGTCTCTCTCTCTCTCTCTCTCTCTCTCTCTCTCACTCTCTCTCTATCTATCTATCTCTCTCTTTCTCTCCCTTTCTCATTCTCTCTCGCTCACAGCTACAGCCACCACCTCCTTCTCCTTCTTAGCCGTGGAGGACGTGGACCGTTTCGAAGGAAGCCAGTGCGCCTTGAAGAAGTAAGAGAGAAAGAAAGATGGAAAGAGAGAAAAAGAGAGATAGGGAAACGGGAGGTTGTTGGAAGCAGGCTTGCTTCGATTAATTACCACATTGTCGTCCAAGCAACACTAGATGTTCCACCGGTGGTAATCTATGGAGGGCTCGCTGATCCTCGATTTTATCTCTTTTATACTTTTATCCTCTTAAATGATGAGTCTTCTTTAGCCCCATGCAATCCAATGTAATTGAATCGGGATTCTCAAACGATATTGAATCTGCACGTGGATACACTCCGTCATCTCTTACAGATAATTTGCTATTGAAGCGTTATCGTCGAAGACATTTGAAACATTAGTTTTTCTCCATTGATAATAATTTGTTCAATGGTAAATTTGCAACCGAGTCTCGCACTCTTTTTCTATTATCTCTTCGACCAGACCAATTTCTACGAAAGATTCCGCGAATGGTGGATAAAGAGAGGACGAGGAAACGACGAGGAGGATGTCATTGAGCCGGAGGACGCGAGTGATCGAGTGTACTTTCCGTGAAATCGCCAGGAAAGCGCTCGTCACTCGACGTTCTCTTTACGAAACTTTCTCTCTCTCTCTCTCTCTCTCTCTCTCTCTCTCTCTCTCTCTCTCTCTTTCTCTCTTTCTATCTCGGCACTTTGAAAATCGTGGCGGTGATGTACTACCACGTGGAATGCAGAGTCCGGCTTTATTAGAGTAGATAATGATAACATCTCGCCGTCGTCGTCGTCGTCGTCGTCGTCTTCGTCGTCGTCTTCGTCTTCGTCTCCGTTGAGCTTTCGAGCAGCACACTCCTGCACCCCCGCTCATCCCCGTGTGTGCAGCGCGAGCATACATCACCGTCAGCTTATTTCCGTGCGCCTCTACCCGCCACTGATGTATGGACGTAATTGGTTAGGCGGGGTACGTGGTTGGCTCGATATATACGCCGAAAGGCTCCCTGTCAACTAGCGACAAACGAAGGGAACCAAGGCGTCGCGACGACTGCTTGGGAGGAACCTTCTTGTACTCCACCAAAGTCTATCGCCATTTAGAAACGTCCATTCTATAAGTTGGATGATGCCGATTCGGAAATAGCTTGGCTCGATAGGCGATTTGTTGATAAAACGAATGGGAGTTTTTTTTTTAGAGAAGACTAAGATCGTAACGTGATAATGGACGGGCTCCTTGGATCGGGTGTTTTATTGGAGTCCAGCCGTGTTAGCATAGATGAAGAAGATAACGATGGAAGAAGCGATGAAGCTCGCTGTTTGTCTTATAAAAGGGTCGGATAAATGGGGTTGAGGAAATAAAAGAAATAACGCATTCTTGAGGTCTCATTAGGAGACTTTTATTTAGAAATATGACGTGATATAGTTTTATATGAAAGGTTGTTAAAAATTCTGGCACGATTGACGACTTGCCAAAATTGAATATAAGACATGAACTTAAACGACACGAGTATATAAGATGTACTATAAGTATTTCACTTATTGGTACACCGTTTTAAGCTGACCAGACATGATCGATAAATCATAGAAGCCCATCGTCCCGTTGCAAAGACTCCTCAGATTTATAGGCGGTAGCTCTTCGAAGCAACAATGGCTACTGGGAATGTATACGGGGAGGGATGCGTGCGTTGGAAACGCTCCCGTAAATGCGCGTCTTTTATCATCGTGTTGCGCGCGTCGTGCAGGTATGCAAGTGGCACGTACTAGCACTGCGGTTCCTCGGGTCATTACGATCGTGTTCGGTACGATCTCCAGGATCGATGTAATGGCGAAACACCTTGAACGAGATACCCTCGCGTAGGATATAACGAATATCATGTGAATCCTCGACTTGACTTCCCCATTAGTCCTCGCCACAATAGTGTTCTTATGCTGGTTACTTGCAGAGACTCACTAAGAGCGAGTCTCTCGCTATGTTAATCGACGATAAACGAAGTGGCCAAAGGACCTTTCGGCGATTCGTTGTCGGTCGAATAGTTGGCCGTCTCTCTCTCTCTCTCTCTCTCTCTCTCTCTTTCCCTCCCTCCCTCTTACTCTCTCAATTGCGTACGTGTAGGATTGTCGTCAAAAAAATTCGAGCAGAATACCCTGACCCGCCGTGGCATTTGCATCGCTAGGATCTAATGAATAGTGAGCATTACGTCCTATTTGGTCTCATTGCCAGCGGTCGTGACGATGCCGGTACGCATAGCATAGCTCTCGCGTTATTTGCAGTCCAAGCAAGAAGGGTGGGAGACGCAATGGACGCCGACGGCCGGCGTCGCTATGTGCTCAATGGATCCCACTTCACTCCCTCTTTGACTTGTCCTCTGGCATCGGAGGACTCTTAAATGAATCTATTAAAACTATCCCGAGAACTCGGAATTAACGTCTGATTCTGCTCATTGTCAACGTTGAATCTTCAAGTATGACGTGTTGCGTCAATATATTACAATGTGTTCAGGGTTGCAATAACAAGCCAATAACAAATATGTCGACATAGTTATTGGACTCGTCTCAAGTAGTCAGGTTTAGTACTTTGTCGTTGATTCAATAATAGGTTCAGTATAAGAAAGCGAGTCACAGTATGGCCTATTACCTAACCAATGTGCCAATCTTTTATAATGCTCGCGCCAGTAATGACTCTCATCTTTATTTTTACAGTTGAACGTACACCAAAGGTCTCTGGAAGCGGCGGGTTTGGAACTTTGTGGCAGTGGAGGTAGCGTACCGCAAGGTCAACCAAGTAGTGCGGGTTCGGTGGGATCAGCACCGAGTCCAGCATCACCTCGTCCAACTCCTCAACCTCGACCACCTCTCGCCACTACTACATCGCAGCCTTCGCGAACCCTCGACGATGACAGATCGACAGACGGTATGTCATACATAATAATTACGGTCATTGAAATAGGAATGATTTTAGTATAGTTAGAGGTTGATTATGATTCAATTGACTTTTAGTAGGGGCTGCTACAGCGGCGGAGGATTCGGATGATGGCGAGAGTAGGGCGCAATATGTTAGCGCGAACTGCGTTGTCTTCACTCATTACAGAGGGGATGCCGCATCCGAGGTCGAGGAACATTTCCAAAGGGCACTGGCTCATGACAAGCCCAAAGGTGTGTTTCCAAATCTTGTTTCTAATTTGTTAACATGCATGAGTATCGATAGGGTAGTAAAAAAGGTACAAAAAAAAGGATTAATTTTAGGGTATCGTGTTGCTTCTTGGTAAATATGAACTTGTACGATATTACGGCTTCGCTAGGTCTACATGAATGTTTATAAAAAAATTAATTGGATACTATAGAGTAATGGTAACGAGTGATCGTCCAAAATGAATCAAAGTATCAAAGAAAAGCGTTTTGGAATACATGAAAAAGAGGCTGCTAACGTTCAATCTCGCCTTGCATCCACGACAGCATCGCCTTTTGGAAGGAAGCGCGAAGCCCTAGTAATAAAGTACGCCATTAGCTTGCGACAACGCTAACAAGGCCCGTAACAATCGTACCGTCGTTGTCGGTACTCGAAGACTTAAAACCTGGCTCTCCGGTGATTCAGGGGTAGGGGGTTCGAAGTCGGAGAAGATCGTGGAACATCGCGCCGGGGATCGCGGGATTCTCGTCGAGGCGGAAGAGGAGGAAGAAAAAAGAAAAAGAGGAAGAAGAATAAGAAGAAGCTGGAGGTGGGGTTGAGGATGGTAGAGGATTTGGCAAGCGCGAACGACGTTAGCGGTCCGTCTATATCGGTGTCGTTTAAGGCCGCATTTATCCCGCACTCGGTGCTCAGGATCAGTTCACTAGCCTGCTTAGAATTCAAGACAACACGACCTAATTGTTATGTGCCTTGCGCACCTCCGCTTCTGTATCTCCACTCTCTCTCTCTCTCTCTCTCTCTCTCTCTCTCTCTCTCTCTCTCACTCTTTCTCTCTTTCTCCCTGTCTTTCTTCTCCTCTCGCTGTCTTTATCACTCTTTCTTTCTCTCTCTCTTTCTCTTTCTCTCTTTCAGCTTCTCTCCACGACCACGGGAGTGTAGCAAAGGTAAATTAAGAGCTTCCACTGGCGGGCCTTAAGATGCACGACGCAAACCGTGCTCTCCTCGAGGGTAAGGAGAGAAAGAGAGAGAGAGAGAGAGAGGGGGAGGGAGGGAGATAGGCGGATAGATAGATAGAGAGAAAGAGAGAAAGAGAGAGAGAGAGAGAGAGAGAGAGAGAGAGCGGGAGAGAAAGCCGGAGACAGTTTTAGCCGCGGTATGCCGGCTAACGTACGTAAAAGGTCTGAACGCTGCCTGAACAGTGGAGAGCCTCTCTCGTGTTTATCGAGGAAACAGAAGAGACGAAGGGATTTCGTATAGAGATCGGGCATCCTTTCCTCGTTGACCCTCGAAGCTACGATTTATCGATCGACCTTTTGCTAAAAGAGAAGGTGGATAAATGTTTCGATTCTAACCAAGTGCGATACTCCGATCTTATTATTTAGATTTTTTTTAGATGTCCGATTAATGTACATACAATTTTGTTACTACTGATTATTATTAGAAATTTTGAGAATAATTTTTTATTCGATGCAAGGGACAATGACTATTAAAATCTTAGATTTTCTTTCAAATCTTTTATAGATTTTCATTAATTAATGTAGATCGGATAGAACGCCGTACTTCTTTCCCGAGCCGAAAGAATGCTCGCTCGTTACGAACTTATCGCGTTGTAAGCGCTTTTAATCGGGCCACCTTTGTATCTTTTTGTTTCAATCTTTCTTTTTTTTTTCCGATCGGACGCTCGCTTCTCGAGGTACTTTTGGTGCGGCTTTTTTCAGTTAGGGTAAACTACCACGGTAGCGGTAACGACGTAAGTTAACTGTGTCAGGCGATGATACGGGTTAAAGTATAGAAACGGTTGAGTGATACGGCGAGGCGATAAAACCTCTTGCTCGTACGCCCACCGAGGAACTGCGAGCCTCATCTAAAATCTAAGGAATCTCTTCGATATCGAAGCAATGTGCGATCTAGTGCTCTCACGGAATTGAGCATGTCGTAACGAGTATCGAGAATTTCATTGATATGGAATCGAGATCGTATATAGTAAACTGTCGTCTCGTCGTTTATAGAGTTCCCGTTAACAGAATCTTTGTATTAAAGCGAGTACTTTTAGGAAAGATAATCCTGATGAAACGCAATTTTGTAGAATGCAATTTTTCTGATTGATCAAATGGCTCCAACTTATTTATGAATGTAATTAATCTAGAATTGTAGTTGCATTGTAGTGTGTGTATATATATATATATATATATATATATATATATATATATATATATATTTCTAAGAACTAGTACGATTGATGAAACTTAGATTGTAGGAGGTAGTATGGAACAATGATAGACACAAGGCGAATTACATGCTTGAAGAGAAAAGGTCGAGTGAACTGGGCGTATTCAAAAGGGCAATATCGCTGAGTCCGAGAAATTGAGCGCGTCGTTCCAGTTGGTGGCGTCAAATTAACGCCCCGTATCCCATCGTGAAGCGTTACAGAAACGCAATTACTTGACACGAAGTGCCTTCAAAGCGACGGACGAGAAGGCGTAAGGCGAATACATCCGAGTCAAGCCCCGTCGTCTCTTCTCGTTTACCTTCAACTCCTATTCCTTATTCTCTTTCTCTTCTCGGTATATACATATATGCCGACTCTGAATCGGAATAACAAGCTGTCCAGTCGCAGCGGCACATCAATCTGCTCTCCGTTACGTTTTGACGAATCGCGTCTCTCCGAACGTCTTTATATGAGCTATCTCATGGACCCACGCCAGATCTTATCTCGAACCAGATCACTCCTCGTTAATTCTCGCACATGAACTGTTAAAAAGGGCCCCGTGTCTTAGTTGTCATTCTGATTAGATTCAAATTGAGTAGGGTGATCAAGCCAATTTGCGAATATTAACAGGGATCAATTAGTTCTCATCAGTTAAGGTTAAGAATGTGGAAAAAACAAGCAATATCAATGTAACATGAAAAATGAAAAATTAACATTTAAAAGGTATAAATACCAAGATAATCAAAACTATTCATCGATAAATATGTATATTAAGATGCGCTATAGTCAACGACGATTATTATTTTATATAAACATTGAAAGGACTATCTCAATTAGTAGCTTATGCAACTTGAACTCGTAACAGAAGAGATTCACACGCAGAATCCGTGCCGATAAAGGAACGCCGATTCGAAAACCTTTTATCCCTTTACGTGCTTTACCACGCTTATTGGTACATCTGACTCTGACAGGGGCCGAAGAGCAGCCCGTTCCATCCGCATATCGGTCCTGAGAAAGAGAGAGAGAGAGAGAGAGAGAGAGAGAGAGAGAGGAGAGAGAGGGAGAATCTCTCCGTCCCCTTCGCGGCATCGGCAGAGAAGAAAGGCAAGCGCGGACGCTCGACACTCTGTTTCTTTAATTGCGTTAATAAATAAAGGACATTCTCCGTTGGTACCGACGATCGCCGTGAATCTAAAGGAGAAGAAGGAAAGGGATGGCCGTACTGGATCTCACGGAGGTTGGTGGGGATACGTAAAAGCAATCTATCTTCGATTTATTCGATATTGGACGCTTCGTGGAACTCCCAGCAAACTATTTAACTCGTGTCAACTTCGGTAGAGACTTATTTTGTTTTATAATAAGTCGTTGGTATAGCCAATCGGTGACCGGTTGCGGTGGACATGCCATGGAAAAGCATATTTTATCCTCATCTCTATTCATCTCTTTCTGACTAACCTTCGACGACATTCCATACGTGGGAAACAATGCGATCCAATGGCTTCTTTATGGGGGCGAAAGTGTTGGTCGAGTTATGAGGACGAAACCGATATACTAGCCAGCCCAAAAGATTTCTTTTTGATCGGTCATCAAGTTCATGATGTTCACATTGTTAAACGACGATGATTCGACGCTTTTTAACAAGTTCGAGGACTACGAATCTTTCTCGATTCTCAGAAGTACTAGCGCCAGTCACACAGTATCCCGCTGACTCGCTCATGTCACTGATGATGATCGACGATGCCAAAGTATTTATCGGAGACTTTATGGGATTGGAAATATAGTAAATAGAGATGATGACTTATGTCGGTGGATCCAAGTGAGTTAAATTGGAATGGCACGAGTGCGGAATCAGAAAAATAAATCGTCTTTCGCGATCGATCTTGTTGGTCGAACCTTCGACCACACTTTTGAATTGGTCGCGTCTGAGATTGGAAGGAAGAAAGAAGATAGAGAAGAGATAAAAAAAAAAGGAGTAAAAAAGAGGAATCTCGTGAGCAAACCATGGTGGAACCGTAGGAGAAAACACGGGACAAGCTTCTGGCTTCGAAGTGGGTGCTTGTAAAACAACCGCGCGGTACCCTTCTGTCGCACGGTTCGATTCTGTGGGAGTCCGACTACCACTCGTTTATAAACCCTAAAACCTTCCAAGGAATCAAGTAGACGTTCGTGGGAAAGCGTAGAAATATTTTAATAAACACTTTCTTTTATTTTTTATAACCTTCGGACTGCATAGGTATGATGAGCGTAGCAATCTTTCGTTAGAGAAATATTGTTAAAATCGAAAATACAGGACGTAATGGCGATTATCAAATCAATAGATCTTTTGGAAATATTTACAGGAATCTTTTTGTTGATTTTCGTTACAGAAAATATTTCCCCCATGTCGATGAGGAACTTCCCACCATCCTTCTGGAACAGTCAGCATCCTAGCGATGTTTACGAGTATCCAACGGATCCATGGCACGCGCATTACGCTCCGTACCAACATAGGTGAGTTCTACAACTCATTAAAACTCATAATTTTGACAAGCTTCTCGACCGTCCTCACTTAACCTACCGCAAAACTGTGTTCACGAGTTCAAGGACTCAGTGCAGAGAAATCTCGTAGCAACAAATGTTAATCTTGATAAAGAAATAAAGAATCATAAAAGCAAGGATCTCGGTGTATAATCCGTGGCGAGTTAAATGAGTAGAAAAAGAAAAAAAAAAAAGAAAAGAGCCAAAGGACGAAGTGGACGTGAAAAATACAGAAAACCGTCGGGAGCAGCAGGTACCAGGGGGAAGATCTTTAGCACTGATGCTGCGCGGACCGTCGTATAAATTACCAGTCTGTCACCGTGCTTGAGAAGAGGCCACGGTATCGAGAATTCTTCCCTTCTCCTTCATTCTCTCTTCTTTCTTTTTTTTTTGTTTTAAACCTTTCTCTTGTGTTTTCATCCTTCTTTTCTTTCCTTTCCCCTCCCGACCTTAGCGCTCGCTACTCAGCCCTTCTCTTCCTCTATCCATCTTCTTTACCTTGGCCTTAATCGAAATCTCTTCCCGGTTCCAGAGCGGTGCACGAGTATCATCAGCATAACATGGCCGCTGCAGCGAGTTACAGCGGGTTGCTTTTGGGTAGTGCGAGAGGACATCACACGTCACACCACGCGGCCCACCACGCGGCACACCACGTGCACGCCGCGGCCTCATATAAGGACTGGACGTCGGCAACGCCATCTCAGTCGCTCGTCGACGTGTCCTCGGCGCCGCCCTACCCTCATGGCCCTTATGCCTCCCTCTCCGGTGAGTATCATCAAAAACCCCCGCAACACGCAGTACAAATAGTTGATTATAGAATCGGATAATACAGGGTAAATGATGCGAGTATACGACGCGAGAGACAAAAGAGTTCGATTCAAATTTCAATTTTTTTTAAGTCAACGCGATGATCTGACCGAAATTAGAATGATAAGGAATCGTGGGTTCGCATATGCAAAAAATGTGCGCATCACTCGCGCTTCCCCTTTCTACACTCCCTGAATGATTCGACTTTTTGCAAGAAGAAAGGGATTCCAGGTCGTAGAGTAGCCCCAACTTCTTATTTATATGAAAATCCTCGTTGAAGCGGTCGATCAAAGTTGCAAAAGGAAGCCGAGATTGTTGGTCGGCTTTCTTCGAGCAGAATGGCGTCCAGGTAGAGCAAGAAAGGCCGAGCGGTCCCTCAGATGCTCGCAATTAATAAGAGCTTAATGGGGGACCAAGTCGGTCGATATAGTGCTTGCTCTCTCTCTCTCTCTCTCTCTCTCTCTCTCTCTCTCTCTCTCATTCCCTTTCTCTCTTCCTCTCGGTTTTTCTTCTCTTTCTCTCTCTCCCTTTCTGTCTTTCTCCCACGCCGAAATCGCAAGGAGGATAGCAAAAAGACCCGACCGGACCGTAAAACATTTTGCTTCGCTCGAAGCGAGGTGCTCAGGACACGTCCAAGCAAAAAGGCGATCCGTTCTGCTACAGATTATATAAGACGAGGAAACTCGAGCTCTTACGACCGCTTCGACGCTCTCCGAGAGAGGATACATGCGGCGCTCTTGGTCGTCTTTGCGATTACATCTTCCGATCCCTTGCTTTTCTTCAACGGGATGCTGTCTTGCAGTACGGGATTTAACTTTCTCTCGACGACTATATTCTCTCTTCAGTTATTTGGATCTCTTTTTGATCAAATAACAAAGAAACCGATAGGTTCTTTTACAAACGTTCGATGAAAAACAATGATCATTTTAAGGTTTTTAAACATTTTGTTTGATAAAAGGCCATCATTTCTTTTTCTTCCATTTCAAATGGCCTTGACGCATCGTATATATTTTAATATGAATTTATTTCGTACATTTTCAATTCTTTTAAAGATGTCAGAGAATACCATTACAATCATTGATGTCATTGTGTAAGAGTACCCAAGACACGTCTGAACTGACTCGAAACTCCTTACGGTCACTTACTATAAATGATTGCTTGGAGAGAGAGAGAGAGAGAGAGAGAGAGAGAGAGAGAGAGAGAGAGAGAGAAAAGTACATAAATAAGTTAAAGAATTTCAATCGTTTTACGAAGCTCGTGAAATCCAGAAAAACCGCTTCGCTCGGCAGTGTATCTCTTCATTTCATAAATGACATAAAAATGTCGAGGTAACCAGTTTCGCAGAACTTGATTCTTGCTTCCTTTCGATCCATCAATGCGTGTGAACGAAAATTGTATAAAAGCGATGCTGTACCAAAAATGCTTTTTAATATATGGGTTTATTTCTATTGAATTAAAGTGAGTAGTAAAATGAAGTTAGATTAAGAGGAGAGAAGCAAGAGAAACAAAGAGGGAAGAACGTTGGTCTCACTCCGACGCGTTAAATAAGCCGTAGCGTGGATGAAGGCTCGCACAATTTGCTTGCATGTTTGTATGTAAATGTACTGCAAGATTCGTGGTTACATTGCGGGGTGCAGCTGTAACATGCCGTGAAAACACCACGCCCATCGTGATTGCGGAGACCACTCCCATCTGTCTGCACGCTGGCATTCGAAATACACGCCTTCTGTTTCGTCCTTTTGGTCTCCCTCTTTTGAATTTATTCCTATTTTCGGATAGATCTTTTTTACATCCTCTGATGTCAAGTTTTACAGTTCGAAAATTTTCTTTCGTCATAAAAAGTATCTTTTAAGTATTTTTGGGATCGATAGAATTTGTGACACCTTCAACCAGGTTTCGTGAATATTGCGGGTTAACAAGATCATGCTTATAGGCAAGGATAGACGTAGAAAGAAAACAAAATTAAAAGATTTTTATGTGATAAGGTTTAGTTAGGTGGAGACTTCAAAATCGATAGAAGACCTCGGCTCCCTACTATCATTCCTCCAGATGTCACTGATTTAACTCGTGGCAGCCATTTCTTCAACCCTCTCTTAAGAGGATTTAATCGATACTTTGGATTTTTCACCTTAAACATTACCTATTATTAACGATACCGATACCAATGTCTATTGAATAGCAGCTTATTGTAACATGAGAAAATTCATTGATCTTGAGTGTACAGATAATAACATCGATGATAGATTGGTCGAAATTCGATTGTTTTCCCTGAAGTATGTATTCTACTTTTGAGATAAAGAAAAAGAGAGAACGAGTTAAGACTTAGGGCCAATTTAGGAGACGGTTAGCTTTTACACACGTGCCTGGCTTTTACGGTGTAGATTGAGAGTTGGTTCAAGCGGCCGGACCGACCAAACGAGTTTTCAAGAATTTGCTTAGCGGAATGCCGACAACGTTCACTATTCGAACATTTCGAGCTGGCGTGTGCTACTGTAAGAGACCTCTCTCTAACTCATTCTCTGTGCTCCCTCCTTCCAAGTAATCCCAAACTCGACTTCTCTTCTCGAAATTAATGAATAAATAATAAGTACGGACTCGTTGGTAGGACGAATCGTTGCGCGAGCAACGAAATTGCTGACCGATTCCGCGATCTTACGCGATCTCGATTCGTCGCGAGTTTCCCAGTAATGTTCGAATTAATTAGAGACTTATGTGATTCCAGATAATTTATGTAAAAGATGCTTCCACCGTTCTCGCTCATCCATGAATTTTTCATATTCCGCGAAAATCACGATTCTTTAATTAATTCTTTTCTTTTTCTTTATATTTTTATTTTATTTTATAAAACAAATTTATCGTCCGATGAATAATAATCACAGAATTGATTAACAAAAATTCAAAGCGCCCTCTCTCATTGCCCAAAAAGTGGGACGATTTATACAATTTTCAAAAGTGTTTCAATATTTTGGCGTCTCGCTGTATGTTCATACGTAGATAGATAACAAAGTTGGCTTGTTGAGAAAACGAAGACAAAAAACTTCTGAAGCAATCGAGTTTAATCGATCGTTTATATGAGGAGCGAGGCGATTTTAATCGGCGCTCGATCGACGCGATAGTCTTGCTCGTTAACGAGTCTTGGTCGACGAATGACAGGAGACGGAAACCGACGGAGGGTTAACAGGGAGTTGCTGTCTTTAAATTTAAGTATCGACCATTACGAGATCTCGCGATGGTGTCTTCTCGATTAGGTTGCGTATATACACGATCTGTGTGCGTTTCACTATCTCCCTCTCTCTCTCTCTCTCTCTCTCTCTCTCTCTCTCTCTCTTCTCTCGTGATAATTATATAATTGCGTAAAATTAACTCGAACGGAATAAATTGGCCGGCGTTTAAGCGCTATTAAGAGAAATAAATCGCAATTACCGACTGACGTTTGTGAAGAGTCAGAGAGAACGCCGACTCTCTTCTCATCTTGGTCGTCGCACTATCCCCACTCCACCCTCACCACCCAACCTGAGTTTCTCCCTCCATCCCAACGATTGTCGATTCGTCCTCTTCATCGGAGGACAAATTCGATCGGACGTAGATGAATAATTTATCATTTCGCGTGTTCGTACCGACGCGATGCGACGCGGCGGCGGAAAATTTTCGAACAAATTTCTTATTCTTATTTTAGCACACGGAAAAATTATGCCTGACGTATCTCATAATATTATCGTTTATGCGAAAAATTTAGCTCGATTCGGGTTATAATAAAATACATGTTGCTGTATAATGTATCTTATGGTCGACCTTATAGATCGTTTAAAATCACGAATTTTCACGATATCAGACCAAGTAGTTCGAAAGACCGGAACTGAGTTTTGGAAAGGTATTGCTTCGAAGCACGAAAGCGGTACGAAGCGGTCACGGCGCCGCGTCGGTACGAGTCTCTAAATCAAAGCTGAATTTTGTCCTCCTCCTTCCCTTATGCTCCTTCTCTTTCTCCTTTTCCTTTTCGCCTCTCTCTCTCTCTCTCTCTCTCTCTCTCTCTCTCTCTCTCTCTCTCTCGTCCTCCGAGACGCCGCCCCTTCGAGATTCCAAGATAGGACTAACCGTGTACGATATACGAAATGCCCGGGCGAAAAAGCGGGCAAGACTTCTTCTCGGAGTCGCATTGCTTTTCGTTGCGACAGTTTCGTGCGACGAGCTCGGCACTCGATGTCCTTCCAGGAGGATCGGAAAAAGTGCCGATTCTCTTTTCTCCAACGAACGAAAAGGTGTCGGCGAACGAGCCTCCCTTCGACGCTTTTTCCTTGCCTGCCTACCTCTTTCGAATCTCTACTCGCTTGCGGGATGGAACGTCGCACGTGCAGCTTTTAAAATGGTTAGATTTACATTTGATTTAAAAGGAAGTTGAGTCTTCTACTGGATGACTCTTAACTTGTGGATATTGAGTTATCCGTAAAGTTGCTTATCGCATCAACAAATTGTCGAAACGAAAATTCCATTCAAAGTAATCGCCATTTTATCTTTCTTTACAAATAAGATTTCTTCAAAGCAAATATCCTTATTGCTATGAAGAAATGTGATGGAGGTAGTAAATACTATTCCTGTAAACATACCAAAGAATTACTATAAACCAGTGATTTCTCTAAAATTCCGTTCCTCAAAGGAATCTTTCTGCGAAAGCAGACCGATCGATAATCGCACTCGATCAGAGTCGATGATCCCAACTAGTCGTCGAAGACGCGGGAGATTTTACGGGAACTATTCAGTCGGCGGCGGGCGCAACGTTACTCCGAAGGCTTTCTGGCACGCGCCTCGAAAATGGCGTCGCACACTGACGTCACGTAATCCACAGCTCACATATACCCGCGGTGGCCAGCAAAAGAGGTAGAGGAGAGAACGTAAAAGAGAGACACGGTCGCAGCACTCGGCTGCCGGGAGTCAGCACGGGGATGGCCAACGAGTCTCGATTGGTCAGTCTACCGAATGGAGGGAGTGGTCGACTCACTGGCTATATCGATCTCTCGAACTCTACTCTCCTCTCCTTCGATGCGAGACAGGCCGGCGAACCGAGAGCTTTGCCAGATCGGCGAACGCCTTTTGTTTCTTCTCCCCCCCCCCCCCATCTCTTTTTTCTAGTCTGCTTCGAAAGCCGCAATACACGAAAAATACCATTTAATCAAATTTTTTAACTTCTGATATTTCATTTCGTGTTTCCATCTTTCCGATGTTCACCTCGTCGGTTGGCACAACACGTTTTAAATGCTTTGATTTAATGGTCACGTCGTGAAATGTGACATTTCTAATGATATGGCATAAAATAATTTGTTTCTTCTTATAGCTATATAATTTTATGGAGTGACACTTGGTACTTCTTTGAGAGAGAACTTATTTATTAGATGTGTATTACGAGCATGTTACAGCGAGTTAGCCATATTTAGACGATCCCACTCAGCATCCTGTTATGGAAAGGGTTCATCTAACATTCCACGAGGGCATCGGAATGTTTCGGTTCTCCTACGGGTTCCTATTGCATTCGCGAATACGCACACATGGTGTTTCGTTTTCATTCGTATCCCTTCGCAATTCTCTCAACGATTTAACAAAGAAGAATTGATATGAGGATTTATAGTTGAAAGTATTTCTTTTGTCTGATACTAAAATATTGAGAATAAAAAATAATCGAGAAATTAAAAACTTCGTAGTTGCTGAGGAATAAACGTAATATCTGTTTCGTGGTGCATCGATGATTTAGAAGTTATAATGCCTACCTAATAATCGTACATTGATGCATATGAGTTTCGAGAGGGGTCCAGAGTTGTGGATATGTTGAAGTAGGGAGAGTCTCCTTTACCACGAGTATATTGGATTCCAAACTCCGAAGGGTTCTGACCCCCATTGATAAGGGTCATCACAATGCTTTTCGTATGCATCCCTTGAAAGAGGGTTGGATCGACCGGCAGGGGGTGAATCTTCGGTTTTCGAACCCGAGGGTGTTCGCTTTAATTTAATCTCGACGCTCGATTCGTGTTCTTCAACCTGAAACTTGTGAAGTTACACCCTCCCTTAAATTCGACCTATATGAAGATTCGCTTCTTTCGAAGCTAAGCAGGGAGGGATAGATAATTGAAAAGAATAAGAAGCAATGTAGTCTTTTATTGAAAACGAATTTTCCTATGACATTGAATTATCACATCTAGAATGCTTCGAAAACTATTTATTTACGAAGTACGTATAACCGACCTAATTATATGTGGCCTCAATCGAGAACGACGTTAGTATCTTGTTGACTTTCAAACGCTACGAACGAACCATTGTTTACGCTATCGAATATAATCCAGAGTTTAACCTCGTGAGAAATATTTCGCAGAAATTCATCTTATTGGTAACGTTTTATCGTATCATTTTTCTCATTATTATTTAATTATATATATATATATATATATATATATATATATATATATATATAAGATGTAATTTCTGTTTAATAACGATATTATTTAGAAACGAATATAACGATCAAAGTAAAACAACGACGTCCACATAATTATACCGTTGAGGCAAACTATGCTGAAATTCTCGGTGTTTCGAGTGTAACATTTGTCTCCCAGTTTCCTTAGACTTTGTACGAAAGATCTCCTCCCCTCTTTTCCTCTTGCTCTCTGAACTCTTCTCCCTCCTACAGCATTTCGCTGTTGCTCTTTGATATCGCAATATTGAATACTGAAACGCTCATAACAGGTGCGTTCGTCCGTTACTTTGTAGTCGGCAGTTGAAGCTTTCAAAGACAAGTATGTTATCTTGGGTATCCTTTATATCTTTATTTCAAACGTTTATCCACCCCATTATTGATCACAATTGTATCTTTGAAAAATCATAACGCGAAAATAGGTAAAAATAAATTTATGGCGATCCTTTCGAATATTTTAAAATTAAATATCTCAAAGACTTTAGTAGACATATAGTTTCGAACATTCACAGAAAATTAATTTCCACGTACTTCTGATGATATTAATAGTGTCAAGTTATGAATTATAGCCAGATATTAGATATTAGAAATTTTGGATAACACCTATTCATCCACGTCTAATCTTCGTGAGAGTGAGTTCTAATTCGATATCGTGGTCACCAAATAACGTAGCCATAAGTGTCATACGTGCAGGACGATTTATGCTCTTCTCATGCGCACACGTACACAAACGCACACGTAGAGAAACGCTCCGACCATATTCGCGTGATCGTTCGCAAGCCCTCGGCAAAATGGACGAGGCACTAGCTGGTAAATGGTGCGTCGGATAACGTCGACGATATTGCCGGTATTTGTCGAGTCACCCGCAGAAGCCGACCCTTCGATATTCGTGAAAAGGGGAGAAAAGAAAGGGAAGATCATCTGCTATTAGCGATCGACCATGATCTCCCAATTTGCCATTCTATTTGTGATCATATTCGTCGTTACAGCTATTAATTTTATGCACTATAAAATTTTGGTTTGAACTTGATCCAATGATTTTTGGATATTCTTGGACAATAATATTAGATCAATGTTCATGTTTAATTTTTCTGTTAACTCAAATCGCTATAGAGTCATTTATGATTAATCTTTATTTATACAGATATTAAATCATTCGAATTAAATGTCAAACTTAATTATTTTAAAGCTTACTTAAACTACCGTGAATTCAATCGTTTTCCGTTTACGACATGTTATTGATGAGATTCATTGTTACGTGGAACGGTCAATAAAAAAAAATAAGAGAGATCGGTGTTACATGCATCAGGTTTTCGCGCAAAAGCGGGCGAGTACGAAAACCTGTTTCCCTTCTCACGCTACCTTCTACGATCATTTTTCAACTCAGTGACTTTCCATCAAATAATGCTTGCCGTTCTAGCTTCACCGTCGAGCAAAACGATACCTATATGACGTTTTACCTACGATAATATCTTTTGTGCTTCCACTTGTACGAGTCCGCTCTCGCGACGAGCACACGTTACTGACTTTGAAGCAGGTAGATCCACGCGCTGACACGTGCCACCCTTACGTGAATCTAATCTTTTGTGATTTATCGGCCCGTCTAACACAGTACTTTGTTTTTTGAATATCGACGCGATGTTACTTATCATTAGACGGTTTAATGAAAACAGCAATATCAAAGATCGTGATATTCGTTTCTTTTTTTTTTTTTTTTAAGGAGTTATTGGCGTTGTAAAATTAGTTCTAGTAGGCATGTGCGAATTACAGAAAATTGATAAGTCGAATAAGAGTAGATAGATAATAATGCTACGAAAAAAGAAGTTTAAATTACAGGAATAAGATCGTTTTCTAATCATTTATTTCTTCGTCGAATTAAACAAAATTTTGGTCAAAATTTAATGGCCAACTATAAATAGGAACGAAAAGGAACGATCGAAGATAAAAATCAATTTTCCCGATCGACGTCCTCTCATCGATGATACTTCGCCGAGATGCGTTCGTTCGATTACGCAGCATTATCGATTTGAAGTCGAAGAGGATCGTTTAAAAAAGTTGACATCGAGTGGACGAATATCTGCGGGGTCACCCTTTGGGATATCCAGATCGTACGGTGATAAATTCGGACGCATGCAGTCGCGCGCGCGCGCGCGCGCACGCTTGAGTCCGTCGTAAGGGAACGTGAGATCTTAACTGCTCGATCTCGTGACATCGCTCGAAGCTCGTCCGTCTGTGTCTGTTCCTTCGGTTCTCTTCCTTCTCTCGTCCGTCGGTTTGTCCGTCCGTGTCGCTCAGCGGGTGCCATCACCAGTTCTGCACCCTCGCATCCGTCAAAACGTTGTCTCTTCTTTTATTACGCGGCACGCCGATAAATAATTCGAACAGACGACCCATGCTATGTAGCCCGCTTTCTACGTGCTTGCTAGATATTCTTGTACTGGTTAATTATTAGCGTGTTCTTCTCAAAAAAAAAAAAAAAAAAAAAAAAAAGAATAAAATAAAATAAAGATAGCCTCTTTCGTTAAATAATTTCGTTACTTTATTAATTACGATCTTAATCCTCGATACCAACTAACAAATCATTCTTGTTTGTTTCAGGTCTCGAGTCGCAAGTGCAGGATTCCAAAGATCTCTACTGGTTCTAGAAGCGAGCGCCAAAGTCTCGCGAACCGAACTGATGAACCGCGTGATTTTTCCATGAACGCGAGGAGTCCATTTTAGCTCGTCGTTCGTTCTTTCGACGAGAATTTCGTACGAGCTTATTGTTAGTCGGAACGATGGGAAAAACGATAAAGGAGAGGAACTTTGTTAGGAACGTCGAGAGAAACATAATGAAAAAGATAAAAGAAGGAGAATTGGAGTGTACATAGTGTTACCTAAATCTTTTAAGGATCTACGATTAGTGTAAACTCAAAATAGTATTAGAGAAACGGTTGCGCGCACTATTACCTTCATAGTGACTGCTGTTCGATGCTGAAAGGAATCTCTAGTTCACATAGCGTGTAGGTAATTAGATCGTCGAGGACAAATTCCGTCAACTGGGAACTGCAGGCGAGAAATCTTTTTCCGATCTTTTTATTCGTTGGACCAAATCGCTGGAAAATGAAAACTGATCCTTTGAAATAGTAGATTAGATGCGTTTCGAAGGCGCAAATTTTTGAGGGAGTTTGTCCTGGTTTTTGCGAATCTAAAGTTTCCAAATAATCGCGGACGAAGGATTACTTTTATCGAATAATAAAGAAACGATCTACACGTATGTTTTTTTTTTTATTTTAGATCGTCATTGTGATAATAGATAAAATGGAAAAGAGAGAGAGAGAGAGAGAGAGAGAGAGAGAGGGAGAGAAAGAAGTCATCAGAAAATAATTGGTACGATTCTGCGTGTTATTTGGCGAATTTAGATGCGAGCGATTTAAGTAAAGTATTTATTGACCAATGACCTTGCCATATATTATATAT
Source organism: Dolichovespula sylvestris (assembly GCA_918808275.2). Taxonomy (NCBI): domain Eukaryota; kingdom Metazoa; phylum Arthropoda; class Insecta; order Hymenoptera; family Vespidae; genus Dolichovespula; species Dolichovespula sylvestris. The sequence continues at coordinate 4,906,743 of OU964972.1, forward strand.
TGCTATAACTATTGTATCATAACAAGCTGGGCGCTACGAGAAGATTCCGAAACATCTCCAAGTCGGCGAATTAAAACAGAAAAGAAAACAAAACACGAAGAAAAAAAGAGAGATAGTTATTATACCCGAAGTGTCGCCATTTTTTTTCTTTTTTATACCTACATCCTCGATCGCTTCGCGCAGCATGGCCATTGCTTTTAACGACAAACTGTCTTCGTCGGCAGATGATAAAATAAACAATTCGTCAATACCACAATAATTGTCTTCGTCAAGCGAACTCCTAAACACATCACATGACTCTAAACGTTCCTGTATTCATTTTTACCAGAAACATGAAAGTTTTTATGTCAATCATCAAGCTAATTCCTAATCTCTCACATTGATAATACAATTTGTATCGTTAAGATCGACAATCGATTCTCTGACAGAGTCTTTAAACTTCAGGTACGTACCAACATTCTCTTTATTTTTAGTTTTTCATGAATTATTAGGTAAGAAAATAATTTAGAAACAACGCAAGAACCTAAATATAAAAATAACATGAGCGAGGATAAAGAAAAACATCTTCATAACTTATAGATCTGCCATCTGCACTGATCGTCGAACGATTTCCGTAGAACGCTTAGTTTGTTAGTCTTTTCGTTTCTTTCTGTTTCCTAAATTGTCACAAGCGGCATACGCTGCGGAAGTAACATTAACGAGATGAGAAAGTGAGCAATTAACTTCGTCACCTCAATGTGAAAGAGAAAGAGAGAGAGAGTAGAGAGGCGGAACCGATTCGGGACTGTGGTTGACCGATCGACTTGCGTGTAATCACGTGTGAAACATATGTCCGTTAATTGGACTTCAAAGAAAATCGGGCATTAGGATCTTTATGATCTACCGACTTTTTTCACGCTAAGTATTTTTTTTTTTTTTTTTTCTTTACAAGCTATCGATTTATTTTAAATTTACTTTGGTTTCATGTTTCCTTATTAAAAAATAATTGTACACGTTAGTAACTTGTTTAGGCAATGACAACTATCATGACAAGGTATTAGTCTCGGTTAAAAAGAATATAATATTTCAACATCCTCGTAATTTCTGATTTTCTTGGTAATAAACAGTTGTCGGTATTAAATCTATCAAATAATAAAATAAATCCTTCAGCCGTCTTGGAGGGGCTATCTTCGATGTTCGGATAAGGAAAGAACAAGAGATGTACGAGGAACAAGAGGAAGAGAGGTAGAAGGAAAAGAGAGACTCTTCAAGATTTACTGCTCGACCTAACGTTTTCCGACCTCTTGTAATTACCAAACTCAGTTTTGTTCAGCGATACTTTACCCCAGAGCAATACTAACTTAGAAAACGTATCTCGGATTCCCTTCTTGATAACCCAGAATCTTTTATGACCCCATTAAAGTCATTAAAATTAATTTGATAAAGAAAGAAAGAATCACTTTGACCATACCACTTCCCGCTCGAGGCTTGATTTATTTATTTATTTTACAAGCATATAACGGTATTGAGTCGTACTTATCGTAACTGAATATTTCCATTGCAAAAATATTTTCTTCGTTCTTATTTTTCAATTTAGATGCCAGTAAGTATGCAGACCGGAAATGAGAATATATTTGAAAGAAAAGAAAAAGAAAAAAGTAAGATTCATCCTGTTCTGTGCTTCGATGGGTTAGCTCGTGTCTTACAAGATGGATACAGAACATTGCCCCGCGAGCATAAATCAGTCTGTTGAGTTTCTTATGCTGTGCGTATGATTTGTGTGTTTTGTTACGCAATCGTGCATATGCTGGCTAGACGCGGAAAAAGTACAAGCAGGAAGCCCACGTGAGGGCCACGTGATATGCAGTCATCCGGGAAAGAAGAACGATCACCGTGACCATCGACTCGTATTACACAACGATGATATTCCATTAAGATTCATACGTCAAGTGCGTTTAGAAAATGATAACCGAATTGTATTATTCTTTAAATTTCGACTTGAAAATTTCACAACTAGGAACACAAATATTTTTGATACTCGAAAAATTCTTTGACGAATTCTCAAAATACGTTTACAACAGATACGATGCGATCGTTAATCGTGAAATTGTCGATACTCGGGACGAACGAATAAAATTATTCGGTAGGTTAAAGCGTGTCGTGCACTTGTGCGAACCCCTCGATTTCTGGTAATTAAATACCGAGCACGTGGGATCCACGAATCCCCTAACCGAACTCCCCTACTCCCCTACCCCTAGCACGAGCTACTAGGGTCAGATTATTGATATTGCAACGAGGGAATGAATGGGCCAACCGTGAATATGAATATTAATTTTACTTGGCCGACCTCCGCGTCTACCATTTGTCATCGACGTTATACTTGTGTTTCTTCTTTCACGGTCACTGTTCGTTTACTCCGAAAGAATGTGATTTTTACAGTTCGTTAATAATAAAAAAAAAATCCTTTTGCAATTACATCCGTGTCACCGTACGGTCGTACAATTGTCAGAATAATTAATTCAAAAGTTTATTGAAAATTAGTGTACAATCGTAAAGGAAGAAGGAAAGATCGGTACGATCGAAGAAGGAAGATCGGAAGATGATCGTCGGTCCAATCGTATCCAAGAAGCGGTTTCGATGACATAGTGACGGCGCGCTCGACAAAGGCCGAAAAAACGTCTAGGAATGCCGACGGGACATATTTCGGCGGTGTCACCTCAGAGAAGAGTCCTCGTTTTATCCGGCTCTCTCCCTCTTATGCGGCTTCCTCCCTCGTAGAACTCGAATCTTCCTCCTTCTCGCACCCTTCGCTATCCTAAATCTCTCTCGAACTCCTTTCTCTCTTTCGTCCGGCAAATCTAAATCCCTCTTCCTCCTCCTACTTTCCCCTCTACCTCTTTTACCCTAAAGAAGTATCGTTTCGTCTTCGCGCGAAGCCTTCTTCGTTCCTTCTCCTTTTCTTCTCTCCTTCGTCTTCTTCGTCTACCTGCAGGTCGACTTGGGGTCGGCGCCGCGTCCCTCTCGCGAGCCTGAGAGGTGTCTCTACCCTCTCGTTCCCACGGGCTCGAACCACTGACGTACGATGTCCTGGAAGAGAGCTACACGACGTTGTTCTCCTTCCCGAACTCACCTCCGCTACCTTTTCCTCCACCCTCTCTCTTCTTCATTTCTACTTTTTGCAAAAGGCTACCAGAAAACCAGTAGCCGGCGCGTTCCCTTTGAACGACCGATCACAGTTTTCGGTACTTCCGGATGGACTTCTTGGAGGTTCTCGGAGAATGGATTTTTCGGTGGGTAGAATGTTAAGGAGAATTTATTTTTATTTTATTCATTTTCGTTTCGATAGAGTAGCAGTATAGATTTCGAAGGTTGCTTTAGCCTTGGATTGTATCAAAAGTTTTTGTAATCATAACATTGGACATTACAATATGAAAATATTGAACTCGGTACAATATAAAATATTCATACGTATGCGTATATATAAGATATGTATTATCTCTAGTTGTATAAATAAATACAATGATGTGTACGTCTTTAGAACTGTAGAGGACAAGGCACAAACAGTCGAGTCGCGAAGGCCGAGACAAGAACAAATAAATCCCTCAGTGATAAGTAAGACTTCATACAAGATAGACGTAATTCGGTAAGCATTACGGATACTCGATATAACTTTTAATTTTTGGATTAGTTATTAGAAAACACGTTAATTAATTTAATTGTCCATTAAATTTACATTAACGCACACATTTCACACTTCATTCGGCTAAGCGTAGAAAAAATAACCTCTTATAACGAATTAAAACATAAACAATATTCATAACGGGAACGACATCGTTAATAAGTAAGATCAGTATTGCCGTTTTGATTTTCACGAATCACAATGCACCTGCTCTCTTCCCCCATCTTGTATTTTAATCTCCTCAAGCTCCTTTTTTATTTCTCTTTCTCTCCCTCTCCCCCTCTCTCTCTCTCTCTCTTTCTCTCTTTATCTCTTGTTCCCTCCCTCGTTCGCTCGCTCGCTTTTCTCTCTCTCTCTCTCTCTCTCTCTCTCTCTCTGTGTATTGCAGTTTCCCGTCGATACATCGTTGAATACGGCAAATGAGACGTGACTGGGATACGAGTTAGGGACGTTCTGTTGCGGTGCTTGTCGCTTTGAAACACGTGCGCTCGTTGCAGTCATTTAAGCATTGTCACCGAACGAAACACGCTTGGTGCATCCGTAAATCGGTTGATGTTAAAACATTCCCCCGATCTATCTCTTTTGTTCACTCACTCTTGCCTTTTTCTTTAGCGCGTTCACGCCATTTTATTCGCCAAGCTAGTTTTATCCTTTAAGCCATTCGACGAGATAAGCACACGAATGCTGTTTCTCTCGTGGGTACCTCGAAAACCACGATCGTATTCACGATTTCGTTCTTATGCGAATAACTCGAATTGAATTTACGACAGCTAGCCGAGCGGGTATGCTTACTCTTGAAAAGGGAATCGAGATAAAGCGACGATTGAGCCTTTAAGGTGTCAAGACTTCATCGGGTATACGAAGATGGCTAAGCACAGGAAAGAAAGTCTTGCCTGTCTCGATTCGTATTTGTACGCAATTCGTACTTGAATGTATGTATTCGTATTTGTACTATGTTAATTGGGGAAAAAGCTGTAAGAAAGAAAGAAAGAGAGAGAGAGAGAGAGAGAGAGAGGTTAGTGAAAATATTTTTGTGACGTCCATCTTTGTATATTCTTTTGATCGAAGATAACAATACATTAATAGCAGGAGCCAAAAGCTGTTGATCAAGAACATATCTATTTGACCTAAGCTTCATAGAGCTTCTGCCTCTCTCTCTCTCTCTCTCTCTCTTTCTCTCTCTTTCTCTATTCATCGTACGCCAAGAAGCCGGCAAGCAGCCGTGGAATGTCTTCATTAAAATACCCGGGCTCATCATTTATGCAGAGCAAAAACACAACGAGATGAGCTTCCCCATCGAACCGAGCCGTCATCAAGGAAGATTCGTGCTCTAGTCTAACGATCCTCTAACGATCTTTCACTTTTCACGATATCGCGAAAGACTTTCGATCGATCTTATCGATTGATCTATATCGGTAGAAGGCGTAGAATATAGTTGACAGTAGATATGAGATGAAGTGGGGATATTGTGATTAGTATCGAAAACTCATAATGAGTAACTTAAGAAGTAAAACAACTTTCATCGCTTCATTCCAATGAGACGATAATTGGATATTGAATCGAGTAAGATTCTTGAATACGTGCGGAACTTAATCCAATTTATGACGAAGAGTAAGAGAGAGAGAGAGAGAGAGAGAGAGGGGGGGGGGGGAGAGAGAGAGGGAGAACGCTTACAATTAGTATTCACTGGATTCTTTAGATCTATCGCAATACCAATAGTTGGATACACCTATTTATTGATTGATTTAAAAATGTTTCAGGCACGCAGCAACGATAAACTGAAGTCATTTCGTAAGCGGAAGGCCGTATCGTCAATGGCATCTATCATCTAGACTACATTCCACTGTCTCGTTGACATAGATATCGAGTAGTAAAATAGATAAGAATATCGACACCAAATATTCCAAGCGATTTCAACCAAAAGATCGAATGGCGACATTTCAAACCTACCTACTGTTTATTTTTTAATCCTGTTGTATGTCACACCAAGACAAACAAAAGATTTTGTCGGTCCATTCTTCAACGTAACTGACCTTTGTCTTCCGAGTAGACCTCACAGAAGGGACATGCACTCTCCTACGAGGGTTAGTTTGAGGAACAATTTCAAAAACGAGTTACTCGCGATATTTATTATTATCGTTATTCATTGGGCTTGAGTTTTCTTCAAAATTTCTACGACGGTGTAATTAAAATTCATCGAGTCGTCGGACCCCACGCAAGGTGAAGGTACTCTCCCACGATGTGAATTTACGAGGGAGATCCTTTGCCACAGGTGGAATCCTTACGTTTAGGGCAGGCCTACCTGCTATTACATAAACGGTCGGTATATACACGCGACCTATACAGACATTCTAGAAGCCGCAGAGAGACATAGGAGAAGATGGCAGGCAGAGTTGCGGGGGTGGAAGGGGGAGCGGGGTGGTTAGATAGACGAAGAGGTAGATAAAGGCTTAGATAATGTTGGATGCTGACAGAAAGTCTCTCCGAAGCTACCTGCTCCGCGGGATGCCTTCTGTATGCGGCTTGCCAAGGACTTTGTCTTTCTCGTACATGTGCACGCCATTGGCTTCTCTTACTCTCGATCGTTCGGTTCGATCGAAGAATTAGGGAGCATGATTCGAGCATTCCTCCGCGTCGCGATCCTCGTCCTGCTGGTGGACGTCATGGAGAAGAAGAAGAGACCGATACGTTCTCCTCGGAAAGAAAATCGAGTGAGTTGGATTCGCATTAGCAAATAACTCCGATAGGAAAGATATGAATACCAACAATCGCCGATATTAAATCCATTTAAGTTATAATAATTTTGTTGTATTCATATAACGATCCCATATCTTGACGAATATTTCAGATAAAGCCATTTTTCTGTTAATTTAGTTTTGTATAGACAATGTAGCTGTAATATTTTAATTAGTGTTATTTTTATTGAATACTACGATCAGGTCAATCATGACCGGAATAATTAATCTTTCCTTAACGCAAACCAGCTAATTTCCAACTAATAGTTTGACTCCTTCTTAGCCATATACTGTTCACGAGAAGGCACGCGTTGCTCGATTTGCCTGATAGCGAGGGAACTCGAAGGAATGTCAAGGGAGTTATACGTGCGATCGGTTACACTCTCCAGGTGCCTCGTAAATCCACGTCATAAGTCGTCTAAACCGGGCAAGTGTAACGCGAAGTGACCACTATGAAGGACGTTTCCCTGTTTCGCTCATTGCCCAGCTGTCTACTATGCATACAATGATACGTGCGCCGTATGTCTATCCGAAAGACTTTGTCGCTTCGTTTCTCTCTTTCTTCAGGTTCGCGACGGCGACGACGACGACGGCGACGACGACGACGACAACTACGACGTGGATTTATGATCTCTGAAACGATATCACCTCAATCGAAAGGAGTTACACCATGCTTTATATATGTGGCTTAAATTTTGTATTTCTTTTCGTTCATTTCTCTTCTCGGAAACATCAACCCCGCCGCGAGTTTGACGTTATAGACAGTGAAAGGTAGATGCATGGTGAGTCGATCATCGGGTTGAACAAGATTCTATATGTCTCCTTAGCTCTTCGATTCCATGTCTTTCTTGATTTAGGAGATGAACATCGAGTGGTCCAAAGGTGAACACTTTCGTATCCGATGGAATTGATTAGAATCTCAACGGGATGTAGCTTTCATCTCTATTACGGTTGAAAAACATGATCAATGTTATCACGGATAGGATGATCAAAGTTTTCCAGTGTATCTGTAATATTAATGATTAACCATTAATTAAAAAACGTCGTCGATTGCGTTCGATTAACGAAAAATACATAAGTTTCGACGCGATGCTTGCCAGGTTGATAATGTTAATTAAAAAAGAAAACATGCAGGATTACAGAGCAGTTCGAAAACGTGGATTGATTGATGGAAACCGCGGATTAAACAAGACGTTTGCACGAGCATTATAAAAGTGTCACGCGTTAATTAGTCACGTCGTACATGTTATGCTTCGCACGTATCAGCACGAAGGCCAACGATTCCAAAGTTTATCATTTCGCGATCCATGACACCAGCTACGTCGCATTCGCTTTTACGTCTTTTTATCACGAACCTGCTGTATTTGAAACACTTTCATTATTAAGAGAATTAATGTACATGAAGATCCAACAATTTCAAGTAAAAATTGTATCGAGCTTTTTCATTTCAATACAAGTTGAGTCCATCGATATTGCTAGTTATTAAATCTTTCGTTTCTTCAGAAATTAAAAAAAAAAAAAAAATTAAAAATGTAATTAATTAACTCGTCGTGTATGAATTTACATATAACGCAACAAAAGTGTGATAAATACAGCAAGCGTTAAAGTTACCAATCAAAAGGTATATCAAGCGACCGTTGCATTCGTCGTTCGATGTACTAATTAATTTTTATCCGATAAAACGATTCGCAATATCATCAACCGGTTTCATCGCGATCATTAATAACCACCGTTCGCTTACGTGAAACATGATTTATCAGCACGGCTATACCAATCGTAAACGTTAACGTCGCACTTTACTGTGAGAGCTCGTAAAACTTAATGTCACGTCTTAATTATCAAAGAGGCGAATTTATACCAGCGATTATGGGAACGTTGGCGCATCTGTGCAAACGAAAGACCATTGACGTAAAGCGAACCCTTTTCGTACAAAACAAATCTTTAACCGGAGTTCAAAATATATTTGGAGCATATCGTATAAGGTGAACTTTTGTTATTACGCAAGAAAGTGGAAACGCAGACATCAAATGAACGTAGAAAACAAATCGTTTTATCTTTCTTATTGTTTTGAACAACCAACTGTAACAACAAGTAAAGTAAATGTTAAAAGGCGTCAAGTACTAATGAACTTCTTTAAATATTGATATCATTGTTATATATCATTTTATTATAAATTATAGCCCTAGGACTGGAATATAAAAATGACAGTATATGTTGTGGTGAGTATATAGATATGATAAAAATAATTTAAAAAAATATTATGGTATTCGAACTTTATGCTCAATAATTACTTAATGATAATTCGTCAATAATGAATGATTTTTAAATCACAAATAGTACATCTACGAAATCTTAGTAAAATATTTGTTCATATAAACCAAATATATAACCATATAGTCCAAATATATTAGGTTATGGATCCATGTTATCGATTTTGGTTTAACAAATTCGCAAACTAATCGATCGTGATCTCGAAACGGAAAAGACGCGAATTTCGAATTCCGTATGTTCAAGCGAATCGTCGAAGGGAAGTTTAAAAGTATAGGGCAGGAGTGCAAGTGTAAAGTCGCGTATTGAGATCGTGCATTTTGAAGAAGCAAATGAGAGAAAGAAAGAGAGAAAATAAAAAGAGAATGGATCGAGAAAGAGAGAGAGAGGAAAGATTTTATCTCGCACGCTCGATCTAGAGTCTCGTTCTGGTCGAGAGCCAAGAGAATAAGAAAAGAGAAGAAGAAACATAGAGAGCCAAAGAAGGAGTAAGAGTGAGAGGAGGGTTAGGAGGGATCTTCTTCTTCGTCGTGCCAACCGTGGCGTCTTTCGCGCGTGTTATTGCCGTGGATTTGCATGCGATCAGTTGCCGATTAAGCGCGATAAAATCTCGGAAGCTCCTTCCCACTGAATCGATGGTCGAGACTTCTGTTTTATTGGACCCGCGGACGGGACCCTTGAGAATTTTCAATTCAGCCCTTTTAATCGAATCCAGACGAGTTTATCGACGGGAGTTAAGCATGTGCAGGAATAGGACGTTCTTATATTAGCACGAATTTACGTCATACTGTTTCCGAATGTTAATTGCTTCTTGAGAATACGTTAGAACTTCGAATATGCAAAGAAACGTGGGTTAATGCTTCCTTCAATGCTCAATCGTATATCCGTTGGTGATTATTTGGATACAATTTTTATAATAGATAGAAGAATATGTTCTGTCATTGCGGCTCGTTTGCGGAATCGAAGCTCCCGGATCAAGGCGTCTCGACTAGATATGTTTGAGGAAAAGAAAGAGAGGGCAAAGGAGGGAGTCTGTGGAGGAAGGACACCGAAGGCACGAGCAGACTCCAAGCAGGAAATCGTCGTAGGCCGAGCGGAATTCAGCGAGTGACACCACGAGTCGACGGAATCTGAGCGTTGCATAGCCCGGGTACCTCACGGTCCACGGATCCGGCTTCTCTTTCTCCCTCGAAGTACCAGAATCCGTCGTCTCGTCGTTCTCCTCGTCGTCAACGCTTGATACGCGTCTCGTCGCGATCGGATTCGCTTCTGTATATACGCGCGTCCGAAGCACTCGCTAGCTCTTCTCTCTCCACCTCCTCCTCCTCCTCCTCTCTACTATCCATCCGTTCCCTTTCCTCCCTCCCTCCCTTCCTCCCGCCCTATCCTTCGCATCCCTCTCAGCATCCAAGCGACCCTCTTCTCAAGATGCTCCACTTCCCTCGACTGCATTCGTAGCGCGAGTAGCGTGCCGGGCGAGCTGAACTTCAGCTTCTGTTTGCACTACTTCGTCTCCGTGCGCGGTATGCAACGCGGAGAGGATTTATAAAGGAGAGAAATTATTATGTCTTTTCGTTTACGCGTTGGTGAACCAACAGAACGGGTTTCGGTGTTATGCTCGAAACCGTTCCACGTATTCTGTGAGCGTTCCTTTTTTGAGAATTTCTCAAGGGACAAGTTTGAGATAATAACTCATTTTTCGTAGCTATGTTTTTTATATAATGACGATGTTCGATGATTACACGATCATAAAAAGTGATCGCGATCCTGCTGATAGTTCGTCGTACGCTTTGTGATCTGGGATTTATCAGAAATTATGTAGAACGTTTATGTGGTTGGATATATTTCGAAATTGCTCCTAGACATCTAGAGAAATGATCTTAATAAAAAGAAACATCGGAGGGTGGCGATTGGATTTATTCTGGGTCGAAGAAGAAAGGAAAGGAAAAAGAACGGGAGAATCGTCCTCCTTGGTTCGCATTTGCAGGGCTGTCTTTCACGTTCCACCATCAATTATTATCGTCTTCGTGCGGCATCGTAGGGCTGATGGTGAACATCGTACGGGTCTCGTCGTAGGCGGACGGCGATTGGGCGTCGGGAGGGGTTGCCGTCACCATGGCGACCGACCCTCTTCGACCAGGCTCTCCGACGGTTGGGTGGGGACGAATAACTCGCGAAAACACGTAAATTAAACGCACTATAGGGGTTGATGGGGCGGAATGGGGACGAGTGGGTATCCCAGCTCGTGAAACATAGCCGTCATAAGCGGATATTAAAGCGTGTTTTCCGGAAGGGTGGACTCGAGGGTGGAGACGGGAATACGTCGTTGTCGGCTCTAGAAAAGTCCACACCTTCCAAGACAAATATAGTATGGACGATTTAGCGACACAAAAGAGAAAAAAATTTAATGCGCATAACTTACCAATTTACATGGAATTAAAGTAGAGTAAGGCATAGTTAGATAAAAAAAGAAAAAAGAAGAAAAGAAAAAAAGAAAGAAGTCCGAAGCAATAATATCAGAGTTTTTTAGTACTAATGATCAAAAAAACGTTTAGAGATCAGTCAAGTGTATTTCTTTTAGCTTTCGTCGAGGATACGAAGACCTCGTCGAAACTGTCCAGAGAATAAGGCAGCGCTCGCGCGCGCACGTCATGGGATTCCGCAAAGCTATCGCGTAGTATGAAAAGAAATGTAAAAAGAAAGGGGAAGGGATATCGTAAAAATACTCATGCGTCCGCGTAGAGTCGCGCGAGACAACTTTCCCTATATGCGTTATTTTCCTTGCGCCAGGTTTTTCTGGTTATTGCGTTGGAAGTAGTCGCGGTTGGGTCCTGCCGACTACGCCAAGGTATGAAACCGCGCCAATTACCTTGTCAATTACCCCGATTGATGGTCGCCGCCATATTGATTTCGCAACCAATCAAAGTCCATCGGTACTGTCCATCTCTTGACTCCCCCTTCCATTCTTGAAGAAGCGAAGAGTACAGTCGTAGAAAAGCGCTCACGCGCCGCTTTTCTCTTAGGAGGGATCAACCGAGTGAGCGATAATTCTTGCTTTTACCCGTTTGCCGGATGCCGAGGACGCCTGCCATCGAACAGATCGAACGAGCAATCTAAAGTATTTCTCACTCCTGCTCGATCGTCGGGTATACTGATTCCTTCCTATACCAAGGAAAGATTTAGTGTCTCTCCTCGCTGAATCAAGAGGATTATCGACGAGGTTAAAGAGGCCGATTCTGACCTTGAACATCTTTTGCCGAAGCTCAATGGGAAAAAAAAAGGGATTCAGTTACACATGGAAAAATTTACTTTTTTTGTTGATAACATAGTATTAATTTAATGGAAAATATCGCTGCAAGAGGGAGATAGGCTTTGTCACGGTCTCTTGAACATTTTTGTGATAGCAAGAATTGGTCCACGTCTAGGATATCATTAATCGAATTACGGAGGAAGTTAATTATGCCGATAAGCATGAGAGTCCACGAATCTCGTCTACGATCCGATATCGGTATTTTCGAAGCGATTCCCAAAGACACAGGTGTTTCGCGTAACAGCAATTGTGTTCTTGCATAGATTACTGTCAGGGAAACGTCGTTTCCCGGCGTATCTCGCCGACACGCATCGCAACGGCCATTCTGATCGTGCAGCTGACTACCATCGAGCCAGACTCTCCGCACCGACCGATGTTTGGACTGCGGTCGGTTCAATGCAAGGTTATTTATGGTATTTCGATCATGATTGGAGTCGTATCAATGTATCCTGTCTTTCGTAAAAAGGCGTTCTGCGCACGCGGCTACCTCGCAGAAAAGACGGACACCCGTGATAATGCAATCGAAAGCGAGATCAAAACCTTTTTCCTTCGATACTTTTTGCGACGTCAAACACTTTATACGCTTCTTTCGTGGAACTCAAAGAATAACGTTGTTACTCGTTGTGATCGAATACAAGGATGCCGTATCAAAGAGATGGGATGACTATCTTTGAATATCTTATGCGATTATTAGTTGTAACATAATCGTCGTGTTATTAAAATGTATTCACGCTTAACATGTGTTCATATCAATGATTTCGCTTGGAGTCTATCGAGGATGTTCTCTCATTAAAGGAATTTTGAATAATAATTTTCAATCGATCGTGGAGAGTATGAAATGCTAGGAGAGAGACAGTAGGCAGTCACCGGGGTCCCGGCGTGTCACTCCTCGTGACAACCTCCCCTACATGGACTTACTTTATCGAGCGTGGAACGTCGAGGTCGGAAGCGACTTCGATTATCCGAAGACATCGCGTACGTTCTTGCGGCGTGTCGCACGTACCGAAATACTTCTTAACCGCTTGAGCTTTCGCGATTACGGATAGTGGAATGCTCGTTACCGCTTCTCTGACTCGTGAATAGAAGGAGAAGATTGAGTGAGAGAAAGAGAAAGAGAGAGAGAGAGAGAGAGAGAGAGAGAGAGAGAGAGAGAGGGTAGAAGGAGGATAAGGAAAAAGGATACGAAAAGCTTTAACGAAGCGGCGATGTTTAAAAGAGCGAAGGAGAACCAGCGCAAAGGGTAGCGTTGACAAACGTTAAGGCGAACCATGTGGTCAATGCGCGTTTAAACGCTCGAGGTAAACGTTTAACGTTCCGCGCGAATATACGGAACGTTGTGTCGGTTATTTCGAATGCGAGGGACCGTTTTCACGTCGGCGTAACTCACGTCGCGACGGCGAGCGTCTCCTCCACGTGCTCCGTTCTCTTCCTGCTGAGGGAGACCCTCCTAACAAAATGCGAACGTCGTTGGGTCGCTACCAGGACCTTCCCGCTACTCTCCTATCGCGAATCCGTTTCTTTTGCCTCGAAAAATAATTCGAGCATGTTACGCCTTGCTTATTCCTATTTTGGAAAATTTGAAAATTTTTTCTCATTTGGATCTATCTTTTTATTTGGTATCTAAGGAGTCCCAAAGATTGTTAAAATAATTTGAAATAATCCTTTGTAATCTATTGTTAGCATTTGTCATGAGTACCTTTTGACAAGATCTTGAGAGAAGAACGAGACTGAGACTTGGACAATAAATAATGGCCGTCGAATAACCGTTGGCCGTGGAGGATTAATAAGCCTCGCGGGAATGCCCAGCGTCCTTCTTGCCGTCCTATTCTATCCCAGACTCATTGTCCATCCGTTGGGTACTTACGTTTGACTCTGAAGGATATTTCACGTGAAGGAAGAGTGCTGAGAAAAAGCGTAAGATTGATCGCGAGGACAGTAGGGAGGTGGAGGCAGATTAGCGGTTTATCGTAGCTCGATCGCGGAGAGAAATAGAGAGGAACAGAAGGAGAATGAAGGTTGAGTCGTGTCAGATCAGTAGGAGGAATGGTGGTGCGGCTGGGCTGGAAAGGGGCTGATGGCCCAGTTGTTGATCGCGACTTGCATTTCAATGCGGCGAACGCGTACGTAAAAGTGTTTGGTGGATTCCAAGAGGGTAAAAACCCCTTTTGGCGATGGCCGCTTTGAAAGTGGGCCCACAAAGGCGCCGCCATTTCGGGGACGCGTTTTGCGCTTGGTCAGACGTGTTCGCGGCCATGGTGGTGCACCCCGAAGAATGTGCACCTCCAAACGGCCTGATTTTAGAGGCCTACTTTCACTTTTAATAATAAATGTAAATTATTTGTGCTCGTTTTCAAGATTCTCAAGATTACAAAAGGATCCTTGTTTGTAGTTTCGAAGTGCCAATTTCTCGAAATATATAAATCCTCTTGATGTTTGCGGTGTTTTACATTTGGACTACAATGCTGATGGCAAGAACGTCCAAGATGCAGAAATTGCAAATGGGTAGATTTGTTCAGGGTCACAAACTTCACGCGAATTCTTGATATTATCTCTTGGAAAAGGTATCTTTGAAGGCACGACTGGTTAAGAGTTAAGATACAATAGTTTATAGGTCGTAAAGGGAGCGAGCATGTTGGTTGTCCTTGCGACCGCCAAGAACGAGCGAGTTGACCACACGCGGCATCCGGAGAATCTGTTCATTTATTTCGCATTAAACCTGTTCGAATTTTATAGCCACCTAAAAGCGAGGCGGCAACAATGTCATCAAGATACTCGGCTCGCTAGATTTATTGTCGCCCGGAACTCAAAGCTCTTTCTTTCTCCATTTTCCGGGAAACCCAGTGAGATTTTCTTTATTCAGGCAAATTTTCGTTTTATCGATTTAGCCATCGATAGTAAAAAAAAAGACAAAGTAATTAATCTTCTTTATAACTTTGTCAAAGTCTTAGTTATTCATGTTATCAAAGTCTTCTATTAATTATTGATGTATCACTTTTGACGTGCACATATAGAGGAAACGCTATCAAACGCTAGTCAATAATTGGGACAATGCACGAGAGAAAAGAATTCCATAAAAATGGCCATATTAACAATCGTTCGTATCCGATAAAACCTTCATCAATTACTAAAGTGATCTTCCTAATTAGAGAGATAAGAAAAGTGAAGCATTAAATCTATTTACGAGCTATAAACGGAATGGGACAAGAAATCTTTAAGGACTCTTGGGATCTCTTTCGACTTTCAACCGAAATAAAATGAATGAACGATCTTCTCGCGAAACGTTTCCCGCTGTGCCACAATAATTCGTTAGATGCTTTGAGATGAGACAATCTTGCTATGAAAGAAACGGGAATACAGAGCGATTCGTAAATTAATAAAATGCGAAGTCAGTATTGTAGACTGGAAACATAACAATGCCGAGAGATTTCTTATGGGGAAAAAAGTGTATAACGATTCGAACGTCGTTAGGCTTTCCGAGGGAAACCCTCGGAGTGCCAATTCTTTGAGCGTGTTAGCCATTCAGGTCAGAGGTTTCCGGGAGTTGCATTATTTAAGGGGAATCGCGACTCGTGGCTTTCTAGAAACCGGACGTAGTCGGCATATTCAAAGAGCATTGCCGGCGCGCACACTCGAGATTAGCAGAGTTCATTATCGTGGAAAAACGCAGGATCGTGCTTGGTCGAACGGTTGCAGTGTTATGTCGTAGGAGAAAATCGTGCCGAACGATTATCCGTGCGAAACGAAACGGCAATAGATAATTCGAGAGTTGGAATCCGTCGATCGATCGATCGGTCGGATGATCGACAGTTACGATCAACGATTATTATTCCGTGCGGAATGGAAATTTTCCATCGATCCAACTATCTCTTGCCGTATCGACATTTCGTAATACGTTTCTTGATTTTATTGGGGTAATATGGAGATTAATGTTTCCCGTGTTTTATTTATTTAATAATTTCAATAAATTTTCAAGCTTTATAAAACGTTATATTTTTAGTTGAAATGGAAAGACGTGGACTTATTACTAGAAAAATGGAAATCGCTATATCGGTAATTTAGTGTTTTATTATGATTAGTTCAACTCTATTTCGCAGTAAACACTTCGCTACTGGAAAATACAGCGAGTACAACGGCCGGATTCAATTTCTTTTTAGATCCCTTTGCTTTACGATGATCGAGGCGTCGGTGAAGTAATTATCTTCGGCATCGAACTAGCTAATCCTGTCAATAGCAAAACCATCTGACAAAGAAATCGATCTTCCTCTTTATCGACATTTAATAGCGGATAGTGGTTTTTGCAAATAAACTGGCCAATTGACTCTCGCGATGATTGCTTCATTACTCGCGATGAAATGATACGAATAAGGCAAGTTTGAAGTAAGCAGAAAGAAAGATGAGTGAAAAAGGATTCAACGTTGTAATAGCGGAAGCTCGTCAGCCATATGAGTGTACACGTGTTCGAAAGATCGCCAACAGGCTCTCTCTTTCTCTTATTCTCTCTTTCGTGGGGAGTAACGAAGAAGAAAACGAAGATAAGGTACCGATACGTAAGTGACACGTGCTACGAAAATACACGCTAAGAACTAGGGAGGGAAGCGACAAGATAAAATTAGAAGGAGAGAAAGGCGAGGAGTCCGACCGTTTGTTTTGGAATTTCGGTCGTTTCTACGACATCGCGCGAGACTTTTTCTTCTCCTTCGCGAGTCGAGAGGAAAAACGATTTTATTCGACGAGGAATCTTCGTGCCCGGCCCGTGAGTTTCTTCAACACTTAAAATGTATTAACACTTGACTTTTGATTAACTTAAAAAGATTAAAGGCCTTAAGTTGATATTTAACGATCAATGTGCAAAAAAAAAAAAGTTGAAACTGTAGCGAAGAAACGAATCCTTATGGATAATAACACAGTGGACTTTACTCGAACGTTTCTTTCTCTCCTTCTTCAAAAAAAGAATAAGAATTCTTTCACGTCAAAGACTTTCCAGCTTGTACTTCTCTCATGTACCCTTTTCTCGCTCTATTTACTTTTTCTCGGAGAACTCTCTTCGAATGAGTTATCGCAGTAGTGCCTTGGGCCCACTCAATTACCCTAATGAGCACAAACGCCAATAACGCTACCACATTTCAGGGAGCACATCTTATTTTTAAACTGGCCATTCGTGTTGACGAATTTGCGGATGCTTGCTAGTCGTTACTCAAGCAAGAATAAAGAAAAATGTGGGTGGATTGGAAAGCAGGCACGTTGACAAAAGATATCTTTTTGTATTTTTAAATACAAAAGATGATATTTGAAAGGATCCATAACAAAATTTCTTTTTATTATTTGTTCGAATTTTTGTTTCAACAAAATTGGAATTAACACTTTGCTTATAATTAATGAATCATTAGATTTTATAAATTGCAATAGATATTTTAAAGAAGCTTGAAATATTTTATCAGTAGTCAATGCTTCGCATGTCAGACTTAAAGACCTCTGCTATCTCTTTCTCTGTTTTCAGTCTCTCTTTCTCTCTCTCTCTCCCTCTCTCTCTCTTTTTTCGCCACCGTTTCTGTCAAAATGACAAAGTTCCCACCCTCCGTGAGAGTCAAAAAAGACGATTGCGTAGAGCGTCGGTGAATTTATTTTCGTACTTCGCTCTCTCCATCTTTTACTCGCTCCAAAGAATAATAGATTCAAATTCCATTCGAAGCTTTGCCACACAAGACCGTTGGATTCAACGAAATGACCGAAAGGCGTCGCCACTGACCACGTATTAAAATCCGCCGATAAAACAGACTAATCAATGACGTCCATTTGCAATGTTGCCAAGTGCACAGAAAAACGATTTTTGGTGGTGGGAGGGGTTGATGTTAAAGGAGACGCGAAGGCTACGGTGGTGCACGACAGGGGTGAGAAAAAACAGTGTCTCGAGGGGAAGAATTTTGACGTATTCAGTGTGCACGTGGGCCATGGAAACTTTGTTCATTCGAAATACGCGCAATCGTAAAAGAATAGAACGCTTTTGTGAGCCAACGGTTGAAGTTTTTATCGGAATTACGTAACGATGTGGAGTCGTTTGAGTGATCAGCTTCAAGAGATTCTCGTGTCCCCGTTTATTGGAATATTTTGTGGTTTGTAGAAATATCTCTTGATTTATTTGTATTATCGATGAATGCATTATTACGTTGGTCTATTAAGTTGGACGATTAAAAGTATAATCAATTTTCAAGACATTGTCATTACGTTTTATTTAAGGTTACCAGCATGAGTTTTTGGCCGCGAAGAAGATTCCGTATAACGCCGCTACGAGCTGTAGCAGCGTTTTGCTTCATGATCGTGCTGTTTTGGTACAGTCTCGGTCGGCAAGAAGTACCACAGCAACCCTGTAGTGTTCCGGAAGAGTATACTGAGAAACTGCATGAACTTGCCTACAGGTTAGTCTTATTTCATTTCTCGAAAATAGCTATAACCGTCTGACGATAAGACAGAAACTTGACGATGGTAGATAAATCAATCTATATTTAGCATGCAAAGATAATCATATAACATTGTAATCAACAGTAGTTAAGATCAATATTTATTTCGACCAAGTAGGTCACTTTCGCCGTTTAACGAGTATTTAGAAACCACGAAGTGTTCTTTCCATGATAGCCTACGTATTATTACACCAAACATACAATTCATTCATGTTGTGTATAGAAGTCAGTGCTAACAAAAATACTACTATGTTTTCCTTAACAAGAATAACTTTCATATTGCACACAATAGACTTTCACTTTTTCTCGACTCATTTTGTGATCAAGAATTTCTTTTTTTGTCAACTCATAAAATTATCTTCAATCGTAGTTTTATTATATGGCTACTTTATTTATTTATTCTCGCACGAAACAGGGCACACTTGGTGTTAGCTAAACTGGGCATCGTGCATTTTCTGTGTCTGGGCGCGCTCTGGGGTCAAGTTCGAATAGGTCGGGCACTGCCCTGGGTTCGCAAGGTCGAACTCTGCATGGTTGATACCTTAAGAGACGAAGTTCTCATTACAAAAACGTTTCGAGAGGTAGGCTTAAGTGCTACGTATCTTCACGCTGCTGGAGTTTATCGTGTCCAGGAGCATGAGGTCGGTGAAGATTCTCCTAAAGTGGAGATTGTTGTCTTTGAAGAGGATTCTGTGGTAATTATAATGCTTATAATAATATCTGTTTAATCGGTAGGGTACGAATGCATATACGTGTTGTAATTAACTTTTGCTTTCTTTACATTAATTACAAGAAAATCATAATACGTTGAAGAATATAATAATTATATGAAATTTGGGTAGATAGATTAAAAGGTTCATTCTCCCGATAATATCAGGACAGTATCGCTGCGGGGAGTTTAATGAGACGATTGTTCTAGGTGCCGAATAGAATATGAGGAGAAAGGAGATGAAGTTTAATATAATAGAACATCGTGATGTACATTGAGATTGTGTTAGTAAAAGAGTGTAGAAATTATAGTTCCGATGCAAATGAATCGTGGATAAAATGAATTATCTTTTTTCTCTCGTTATTCTTACTATTCAGTGAATTGTTCACATTTTGTGAATATAAATTTTTACCTTATAAAATTGAAATATGAAAAATTCTCTCCGTAACAAATTTCAAACTGCTATGTTAACGTCGCGTATTTTCATGTCACGTAACCAGGCCAACCGAAAATCATTCCTTGGCACCATATTCGGTAGTAAAATGACAGCAAGAACTTTCCGTTTACGTGTTTCCGTAAATCACGGCGCCGTTTTATTACAACTAGCGGCTCTTGTCAAAATTTCTCTGCCAACTTTCTTAAAGCAGGGAGGGACTTATCTTCTTGTTGGTCTCTTTATTCTCATAAAACCATTGAAAAGATCGGTAAAGGTTAAAGAGCTGCTCGTTACTCGCGAAATTATTGGAAAACTTTCGTGACACGAATTGTTTTTAGAATTAGATTCCTTTGTCCGTAACTTTTTTGAGGGATTATTATTTAAGTCAAATATCGTATTGCTTTTCGCTTCCAGACTCAAATGGTAAGAAGGGTAGGATGGACGAGAAGGGTCCTACCACCGGATTGCGAGTTTTCACCAAGTTTGCAGTGCTTTCCGCCTCAGCTGGTGATTCCTCCCTTACCAGCAAAACAATTTGGTGGCCGATTAATGCCCGTACCAAGAGAGGGCATCGAACTACAAAAGTATCACTATCCTAAGGATTGGTGGCTGGAAATCAAGCCTACAGATTGCACCGAAATTCAAGAAACAAATTCATAAAGACATACAAGGCTTCCTCGAAGTTCTCCAAAGAACTAGTGCCACAGTTTCGACGTGCCCATTATCAATAATTATCTATATTCCTACGTGTACGCATTTAGTTGAATGGGGTTCTTTCCGAACGCGCCCTGTTTATCGATAATTAGTAGAATAGTAACGAGTCCGAATTATAGCTTCAACAATAATCTTTTTATACTTTATATATATATATATATATTTTTTTTTTTTAATACAAACCATCGAGGCTATCGTATTTTATAATAATTCGTAAAAAGGAGAAGAGAGCAGCATGCCAATTCGTTGAAAAATTTCCAATAGTTATATATCCAAGTATTATTTGTAGGTGTATATATTTAATCGTATTTTTTTTTTTCCGAATGGCATACAATTTAGGAGTCACTTTTAAAACATTAGAATGTGTCATGTGGTCCACGTTGATGAAAGTATTAGGGAAAAATTGCTTTGCGTATAAATGCCCAGTTAAAGATCTCGATAATTATATCATTCTTGTCGGTGGTATTCCGTAATATTATCCGAATACCAAGCATCCATTGGTGCAATTATCGCTTGAAAATCATATATAAAATTTATATATTATGCGCTATTTATCGCTTGTTATATTTAAGCATGTCCTTCCCGGTTATTATTTTATTCATATGTAACTTATACGTATAATCGAAGACGTTTTATAGAAACGTATGCATTTGTACTTAACGTGTCGTGTGATGTAAGAACAAAATTTTGCGATGTACTTGCGCATCAAACTCCTCCAAAAATTAAATAAAATATACGGTAACATTCGTTCAGTCTTCTATCGAAAGTTATCAAAGCAGAGGAAGTAATACAGTTAAACAATATTTATTAGTATTACCGTGAATTGTATAATGTGCGTTAGGGTTAGTTAGTATACGTCGACCTACATGCTTGATCATTTTATAGAATAATCTCCATGTGGAACTAAAAGTACTTTTACGATCGTCGTTCTCGTTTATATATATATATATATATATATATATATATATATATATATATATATATATATATATATATATATATATTCTTTTTTTCAAGGAAGCGAACGGTAATATTAGCCACAGTTACATTTTCGATGATGAGGCAAGGATAGTCGTGTTTCTGGCTCTTTAATTATCGATCGCGAAACTCACTAATCCATCTTTCTCTTACTCCACGTTGATCCATTCCCCATTTCCTATTCATCGTCTCCAATGTCGCGACATCGGAGACTATCTCACCGCGACTTCTCGATTGCTTCGCTTTTCAAAACTTCACGGAAGCGAACTGAATCGGAAATGAAAAGGCTTTCCTTCGAGACTCGACAATCCTTTTGCTTTATCATCCATCAAGAAGCGCTTCCAAAGGCATCGGACCCTTTCTTGAAGGTATGTCTTTTCAAACGAACACTCGCTAATAGAACATTAGAAAGAGCATAGCTATGTCGATGATAATGTAATAAAATCGTAACCCATTTAAAAAAGAATACGATTTCGTCTTCGTCGGAAAAGTAATTCATTCGTCGCATCTAGGTGAATGAAATTAAGAAAAAAAAAAAAAAAAAAAAAAAGAAACGAAGAATTAACGATAGACGTCGTGAATGTTTTATACAACGAAATAACATTTATTAGATTTATTGTAAATTGTTTATTTCTTTGAAAATGACGTTTTTCAAAACATTATTTCTTTCTTTTAATTTAAAATTAGATGCGGCAAACGAACCACTACGCCGTCGACGAGTTTTCGTTATCTTATTATTTAGATTTCTTAGGCTCATTTTGGTCCTTCCCCTTGTAGTCGAAATTAATGAGAGTGAAGAGAACGAGGAAAGTAGGTATTTCACGGGCTCGCAGCTTCTCGAGAAATTGAAATTATTATTCTACGTGGCCGATCTCTTCTTTATCCTCTCTCTCTCTCTCCCTCTCTCTCTCTCTCTCTCTCTCTCTCTCTCTCTCTCTCTCTCTCTCTGTCACAACTTTCAAGCTTTTCATCCTCGTAAGCATTAAATGCCGGTGAAAGAGCGGAGATGCACGGAATGTCAATCAACGATATTAAACTCGATTCTCTGCATCTGTCACGTATAAATTGATGATACCGAGCGTCGCATCGATAACATGGATTTATTTCATTGGGTCATGATAAAGAAATAAAATTTTAAAGAAAAATACATGTGTGCAGTTGAATACACACACACACATCTTTTTTTATTCATATTTTTCAATAGGCCTTGTCAAAAAATCCAATCCGGATCTAATGTCAATAATCAAATTATTTCGAAAAGATTTTGCATTTTTAAATTATCTGTTATTTAACATAATTTAAAAAGGGGAACGTCAAATAGAAAAATCATGAAATTTTTTATAGCTCGTCGTTCTGTTCTAAAAAGTTAGAGTACTTGCAATTAGAAAACTAACGGATCGCGATAAAGGTAAGGAAGAAACGTAATAACGTAGAATGACACCAAATGCTGTCTAATTAACACCAGAAAAAAGGAACACTTTTTTTACTTTGTCTCTCTTCCTCTCCAGTACCTTTAAGATGCCGTAGCGAAAGGTGGGGAAAGTATAAAAGAAGATTCACAGAGAAATACCTTTCAAGTTATTCGACGTCGGTCTATCTATATCCGTCGTCAAAGCACGCGCATTTAGTATCTTTTAAATCGTTATACATCCATCAAAATGAATTAATCAATTAAGCACGATCATTATAATCGTGGAAATAGAAGATCTTTTTTTTTATAAGTTTTGGACAATTCGAGATTAAAAACGTTTTCATAAAATATTTTCAAGACACGAATATGAACTTAAAAAAAGCGAGTAGCCGTTTCTAACGTTATGATTATTAAAAATATTTCAAGTAGAAAATTCTCATTAAATATACAATCGACGTTTGATTTGTAAAATACTTTTTTTTTTCATAGGCTTTAGCGTTCGTTCTATTTATTATATTCTTGATGGAATTCGTCGAACTTTTCGAAGTACATAAATACGTAAGGTCATATAAATTTTACAATCCAAAGTCACGAAGTCGATCACGTTGGATCTCCCGTTCGCCGAAATATTATGGAGTAAAAAAATCTACAAAGAATCATTACTATTCTCGTCCTGGATACCCAAGGTAAGATTAAAGTAAACAACACGTACAGCAATTACAATATTATTACGGTATGATTTAACCTTGCCTTGTGTACACATTAAAATTAACATGTCAGATATTAAGACGTAAAAGATCAACATAGGTCGTCAGTCGGCTTCCAATTTTACGATCGAACGGACGTGATTGTAATAATCTCTCACAATATTAATTCGCTCTACTTCAAAGCGTGCTTTATTTTTCGTAAGTTTCATTACTTTCGTTCGATACTCTTTGAAATCGATCTATTAGAAAAATTAAAAAAAAAAAAATTGATAGACATGTAAGTTTTCGAGTTTAATACGAATGCGTGAGTGCGTAATCTAATTATTATAAATAGCTATCCACGATTGATTAATTGAATGAGACTTCGTTGCTAGACGACCGTAGTTATACATGGCATGGTTTTGCGTAAAATCGATAGTACCTCATTCGCACTTACAACATCGTTGGGCATCTACGGATATTTGGCACCCTCTTATGCGATGTACACGTACATATCTCATATCTTGCGAGTGCTTCTAATGGAACTCGAAACTTTGAGAAATGAACTTGTACAGTTACTTAGAAACGCTTATTACCCAATATCTATAGTGATTGTCTCGAAGTTAGCACCGAATGATATGCAAATGAACTTATTGTAGAGATCTAGTTAGTCGTATTATAATTGCTTTAGTTCCGTCTGATTATCCTTGGAACAATATTTTAATAATTCGTAGTAAAGGAGATCATCACATAAGAACATTTCATTTCTTTATTTTCATTCTTACTAAAAACTGGACCATTTATTTTATTATTTCTTTTTACACTTTTTTTCCCTCATACTTCTTGCGTTATCTTTTAGTAGCGTTAACCCACTTTCAGTACCACACGAAACTACAACAGTACGACTTAAAAAGGCTGTTCAAAATCTCGCACGATGGGTGTGATCATCGTTGAGACTAATTTCGAGCTCTCGTTTTCGTTATCTACCGAATGTAGCCTAATCGCTGTAAAGACACCGTTTTCTACCAGTCTCTTGATCTCTACTTCCGTTTTCCGACGAAATCAGTCCGTTCTTCGAGGATAAAGGGAACTCGTCCTACTTTTTTAGACGAATACTTTCTCAGTATGCGTAATCTTGGAGGGTTATCGACCGTGTAACCTGCCATAAGTACTTACCACAATGCGTAATAAATTTCACGTTGTCGCTACGATGAATTCATATGCGTGTAATAAATAAAATGGTGACATTAATTATAAGGAACATTAATCAATCTACACATTGTAAAGTCTTTCCTACGTTTTATCTTTTCATTGAATCATCAAAACTTTGTTGTCGTTTTAATTGCGTTCTTTTATTTTATTTTGTATCTTCGTTAAATATTCATCAACGATAATCAATATAAGCACTTAGAATCTTTGAGATAAATTGGACATTAGGTTGGTCATAAATTTTTAGTACTATGGGTTTCACGTATCTATTCATGCTTTCACTCCGCTATAAAATCGCGCATATGAACGATTTACGATCGGCTTGTAATAAATGTCGATCAGAAAGGTTTCGAGAAGTCATGGCTATTAGGGTGAAAAAGAAAACCATACTTGTAAGTGATATTATTAATATAATCCGCTCGTTAATTCTAGATATGCGCCTCTCTACGAAGAATCTTCAGTCTCGGACAATCAACCATACACGATAATCATCCAGCTACCGAAACGTGAAGAAAAACGTAGAAATCATTATCGCGCGAAATACTACGATAGAGATTATGCGCACGATCACGATTACATTGGGAACGGGCATTATAATGATCACGACGAGGACTTTGATTCGAGAGCATTTCATATCGGTGAGGAGAAAGTACGAATTAAAGTAAGAATCTTCCTACTTAAATGTTATATATATATATATATATATATATATATATATATAACATTTAAATACATATGAGAATCAGATCTCAAATGAGAAATGTATTCTTTGCTTTTAGGTTACAGAAGATGCAGGTTCAAAAGTGCACATAAAGATGTCGAGAATCGACGACGACAAAGGACTCGAGATAGCCGATAAAAATAATATGACCGTATTAACGACGCCGATATTTTTGAGCAGCAAATTATTACCAACTCGAACTGCAGAGACAAACTGGTTGACTTCGGAGCCACCATTATTTTTTCAGAGACATATACAGGGAGTTTGATCGAATTATTTCTACTTCGTGACGTCCAGTAACATTATATATCATACTTATCCAATAACATTGATGAGTATGACAGGAACGATCGTTTCATTTTTTTTTGATCATCGAACTCGTAGGATCTTTATGGAGAAGACTGAATCTTTGTTAGCTCGGTATTTTAATTATCGAGAAAGGAAGTAACGACGATGAAGCAGTACAAATTTGATAGATATTTATATCTAATATCCGAATCGACTGCAGAGTTAGAGAAAACAAGAATCAGATATAGTATACATTTTTTATGTCATGTGCTCTCTATTTTTATTTCGTATAACTTATACACTGTTTATTGTTGGCCATTTTTTTAAATATTAATTTATTGTGAAGACAATATATGTATATATATATATATGTATATATATATATATATATATATATATATATATATACCCCAAAATGTATTTTGTATGACATATAATACGTAAAATTTGTATGAGAGACAAATTAGAAATCCAGAAATATTAACTCCCCGCTATGAAACATCCTCCACTCGAAGAAACACAGAAAGAATTGTGTCGCAATCGTAGGGATGGTGTATCGAATATTGGCAACTAAATATCGTGGACGACCCAGATTTAAGGCCACTCCTTGCCAGGAAATCCATCCGCATTTACCTAGACCTTTCTTAAAAACGACGCCACAGCTAGAAAGACTTCACCGATTCTTCGTCCTTCGGAAACGTCAGAATACGTTCGTTCTTTTTCTTTTTCCTCCATTTACTCTTGCCGAGTGACGAGTCGTAATGACGACGGTAAAAAATAGAGGAGAATAAAACGAGATAGAGATATATATAAAAGGAAAAAGAGAGACGAGCGGATAGAACGAGAGAAAGGATTCAAGGGTTATAATCCTTGAAGCGCCTTTTATACCACCACTCTAGTACCTCTACGTACATCATTCCCTATTTTCCCCCATTTCTCTTTCTCTCTTTCGCTCTCTTATATTTTCGTATTCCACTTCATTATTTTAGCAGTAACTAACAGATCTCGGTCCACAGGCATTTCCTTTTCTTCGTCTCATTACATTTCTAATAGAAACAAAACAAAAGACATAAAATATATTAGAAGAAAAAAGAAATAAAAAAGATGAATAGGTGAACGGGGAGAACAAATACATCGAGATGAATCACACAGAAAAACGTCATTTCTCAATGTAGTTTTTATTTCTAACATAATAGTCAACGAACATATCGTAATAATAAATAATATCAATAATATACAGTGTCTTGTCGTCTTTTTTCATCGTATGGTGTTAATGTATTTTTCTTTCTTTTTCGCTTCGTCGTAAACATCGCCATCAATTATTATTGTAATCGTGAGTCACGCTGGTGTGTTTGTTGGCGTTACGTACGTTTTCTTATTTCTTTCTTTTTTTGTTTTTTGCAGTCGTCGCTGTAATCTCTTGCGTTTTATTTTCCTCATTATATTTCTTCTTCGTTTTTTTTTTTTTGTTCATTTTATTTGTTTCTCGTAACACGGTTCACAACATCGATAAAGACACTCGCGCACATTCAGACGCATCCCTTTTTTTAAAGCCGGTCCTACGTCGGAAAATATATTGTTCTCTTACTTTACACGTTCTCTCCCTTTTTATCTCTATCTCTCTTTTTAAGCTATCTCTCTCTCTCTCTCTCTCTCTCTCTCTCTCTTTCTCTCTCTCTCTCTTCCTCTCTGTCTCTCTCTCTCTCTCTCTCTCTCTCTCTCTCTCTCTCTCTTGCTCGAAAATAAAAATTTTTAACAATTCTTTCTCGAGGAATTTCGACGCTTAAGTAGGGTGAACGAATGTAAAAATTTTATTTTATTGATTTCAATAAGTTTCTGTCAGAGTCTAACAAAATACATGAATTTTATAACCTTCATCTATCGAGCAAATCTATCGGAGATCATTATAAAATTACATTCCACGGGAATAATTCAATAAAAAAAAAAAAAAACAAAAAACATTGTTCGAATATACAATAGCTTATCCTAGCACCCTACGTTTGATATGTGTTTTTCATTTGCGATTTATTTATTTCCCGTCTTTTCTAATATTATCGCAGCCGAGTATCGATCGGCTGATAATTAATATTTGCCACTGGTAGTTTGAAATACAAAATTTAAAGGCGAATAAGTCGAAAGAATTTGTACCTTTTTCACAAAGAGGGAGAGAAACAGGGAGAAAGAGAGAGACAGACAGAGAAAGAGAGAGAGAGGGAGAGACAGACAGACAGACAGACAGACAGACAGACAGAGAGAGAGAGAGAGAGAGAGAGAGAGAGAGAGAGAGTGAGAGAGAGACAAAAAGAGAGGTGGGGTACTTTGAGGTCAAACTCATAACTTATAATCCATAATCGCACATACGATTGTGAAATATTTTTTGTCTGTATCGTGTACATCGAACGCATATGCGGACGTCGAAACGATCGAGCGTACGAAGAAATATTTGCCAAATGTATTCCGTACGGTCTCCATTCGTATGTAAATAACTCAGCCTAAAATCAAGCCAGAAATTCGGCCCTTACGTTTCGCACGGCTGGTCCCGTGCCAATATCGACGTGCGGCTGATTTGGTGGTCAAAGAATCGGGACGGGCCGCGTTTGAACGTATCTAATTCTTTCCAATTTTCATTCGATTTCTCCGTCCTTCGTGAAGCGGCAACGCTTTAAAAAAAAATGATAAAACAAATTTTTTCTCTCTCTTTTCTCTTTTTGTTCTTTTTTTTTTTTTACTCGACATTACAATAACGAAATTTTTGCTCGCTCGTTATATTTTTATGTACAATAGAAAAAACGATTCGCGTTCGATGGATTCGAGTCCGTAACAACTATCGCGCGCGCGCGCGCGCGTGTGTGTGTGTGTGTGTGTGTTTGTGTGTTTGTGTGTGCATTATATCGATCGATACTTCCTCGTGTTGTGTGTTAATTCTACACAGGTCTTTAAACGCTATTGCTTATGGCAAACGAGGAAAGACCATATTTTACGATTTCTTCTACTTTTCTAAAACGCAAAATGCTGGTGGCTAGGCACGTCGATCGGAAACCAAACAACGAATAGTTTGTACTTCGTTTTATAATGGAAAAATCGTAACGATGAATTATATAACGATGCTCGTATATAAATATCATTGCGACTCGATATAATATATGTATGTATATGATCGCTAGATACACGTCCACTAGTCAAAGTCGAAAGCAAAATATATCTATCAGTGAAACCATTGATCTACAAGTAAAGATTCTTACTATGCGATTTGCGAATATCATCGCACCGATTTCTTAACACTCTCGTTGCGATATCGCAAATGAAAGAGTAAAAAAGCATTACTGATTTTAATGTAATATTATAAACTTGATTCGTATACGTTATATCAAATTCAAAAATAAAGATAGGGAAAAAGGAAAGTCAATATACATTTTTTTCTAACTTAATTATTTTCATATTTGTCTTATATTTGTATGACGCAACGCAAGTGTTAAGAAGTCGAAAAATAAAACATCATCTAAGAAACGCGATGTATTACATATTAAAATGTCAGGCAAAATCTATCAGGTACGAAACATATTTTCCGACGTGTAAGATCCTTTGCTCCTGTTTATTTTTTAATTATTATTATTTTTTTTATTATTATTATTATTAATATTATCATTATTATTATTATTATTATTATTATTATTATTATTATTATTATTATTAATATTATTATTATTATTATTATTATTATTATTATTATTATTATTATTAATATTATTATTATTATTAATTATCACACACGCACGCTCATTTGATCGACTCGCAAGCGTACTCTACAAACTTTTTTTTTGTTTTCGTTTTTTTCTTGCCAGCGTATCTCTCTTTTTAACGTAACTCAACGCACGCATAGACACACACGCGCGTTGCCTACCGTTTCGCATATTTTCGTTTGCCTGTCACTATGTCATCACTCTTCTTATCAATACTTAACACTCGTCGTTTAGACTTTCGAAATTTAATGTTTCTTTTGTTTAAATCGTTTATGCGTCTTTGTATTTTTTTTTTTTCTAGATCTTCTTCGGCCTGGCTCTCACACGCGGGGATTATATAAACATAGAAACATACAAACACACATGTTTTCTTAATTTGTGTCATCATCGTCGTCCATCTTCTTTATTTCCTTCGTCGTTTTCTTCCCCTCCCTCTCCTCCTCCTCCTCCTCCTCCTCCTCCTTTTATTATTTTTCTCTTCTTTACATATGTGTATCTACTTTAGCACGCCTACTTTTCTTCCTTTCACTTCAATTTCTGAGTTAATAATAAACCATTTCGTTTCTTAATTCGATTCGCAATCGACTATTTTACAATTTGTTGTTTTTTTTTTTTTTTCATTTGTTCTCGAAGCACTTTATTGCAGATTTTTTTTAATTCTTTTCTTTAAACAAAGCACTTATTGCATTATATATTTAGATAATTCACGTCAATGTCTAGTGTCCCTTTTTGTCCGTTGAGTTTGTTTATACATTTGGCGTTTCGTGTAACGCGAAACGCGCTTGTCCTAAAGTCGATGAGTTGGGAGAATTGTGATGGAGTGGCGGAAAGGTGAGAATGGCCCATGTTATACTGAAATAGTGCAAGTATCAGTTCGCTTGTGATTAGAGATCTTCGTGTTTAGTCGAGGTATCGTTTTTGCGACGAGTGGAACTTCGTTTTTTTTGTGCAACTACCCACGATCGATATGGCTTGGACACGTCTATGAAAAACTCGGAGGAAGACTAATGATTTTCGTTTTTTCGTCAGAAAGAGACATAAAAAGCAAGAGAGAGAGAGAGAGAGAGTGAATAACAAATACTTTGACTCCTCTACGATAATTTAACAATGAACTTATAAAAAGAAGTCGCAAAACCGGTGGAAGAAATATATTAACAAATTTAACATGTTTACTGTTCTTTAATGCATATCGTGCATAGGTGAAGAACATTTTAGGCAGATTAACCTCAGAACGATCCTAAACAACGTATCATACAGGAGTCTTATAATAAAAGTTTTCCTAACACTGATGAATAGGTCATAAAAGAACAGTGAACATGTTAACATTTAAGGAACGTGTCTCTTGATCATGGAAAAACAATGAAGCAAAATATTTTATGCAATTTAGATGGAAAAAATAGTTTGGAATCGCGCGTCCATTATGCAATGACTCGAACACGCGTACGTTACGAAGACACTCCCTAAAATAGTAAGATCGATGTCGTTGAGAGACTTACAGTTCAACAGGTATTTCAATATAGTCGATTGTTTGCGATACCCCTTGAAAGACTTAAGAATTATATCCGTTATAATCACAGTCGATGTATGGGTCTAAGTACACAGAGGCTATACACGTCTAAGATATAACGCGATATCCTCCAATCTCTTCTTTCGATCCTTCCTCTTCATCTTTTTCTCTCTTTCCAACTTTCCTCACATTTTTCATCTACGAGAGAGAGAGAGAAAGAGAGAGAGAGAGAGAGAGAGAGAGAGAGAAACAGAGAGAGATAGAGAGAGAGAGAGAGAGAGAGAGAGAGAGAGAGAGAGAGAGAGAGACGTATAAATAGAGATTCCTCGAAAAATTAGGAAGGACGTTCTCCGGTGAAGGTAAAAAAGCTCTTCCATTTCCCCTCCTCCACCCCTTTTACCGCGTTTCGTCCTTCGACTCTCTTCCTCGTCCGACCTCGATGCGTTCTCGTTCGCGGATCCTCTCTTTTTTTGTTTCTTATAGCAAGTTAAAGTTCTTTTCGTTCGTTTTTTCGGGCGTACGAATAGCACCTGCGTATATGTGGGTCTATGTTTTGTTTGTAAGTGTGTGTATGTATAAGGCTCGTAGCACTCGCGATATTTACGAAAGAGTCTGGGAAAAGGAGTCCGAACTGGTGCAAATATTTTTACAGGGAGCCCTTCACACGCGGAAGGAGTTTCATCGCATTTTTTTTAGAACCACAGGGTCGTCTCCTCGACGTCCGGATCATCCTGATAAGTCCGAATAGACATCGAGGAGGAGGAGGGGCCAGAGGTTGGGGCTCGACGATCGGCCAATAGGCCTCCTCTTCTTCTTCCTCCATCGCGCGTCTCCTTGCCTGTACGCCACCAAAAACGACGCCGAGGAGGTGAACGTTCGAGTAATGAGAATCCCTTTTTGAATTTGACTTGCTTCTTAAGATTCTCGAAACCTCGACGGGGCTAGGCAAAACGTAGCGGCGACAGCGAAAGAAGCGGCACGCTGGCTGGGCCTTCCCCGTCGAGCGACCGTCATACCGGTGTCTCGAATGTCACCTGAAAATCAATACCCTCTTAATATCCCAATAATAATTTGTTAATTGTTTTTATAGGATCGTATGTATAGCGTATTATTCGCAACGTAAACCCTGACACAGACTTTGTCTACGTTTTTTCTAAAGATTTGTAACAAGCCATTTTTGCATTTCTTATTTTTTAAATATATTTTCTTAGATCTAACTGAACCCTTAAAGATATCGGAAAGTAATCCTATTATGTTGAGAGCTTTAATACCGTTGAGTAATCAACAATCAGACAAACAAGCTGACCTGTCTGTTGTTAGGAAGTCAAACGAATTTCATACTTAACGCGTAAGTCTTTTGAAAAGCTCTCAAAGCTCGGAAAGCTCGTACCGAAGCTTTAACTTTTCAACCGACACAATTGTCGAGTAATCACGATGAAGTTGGAGATCAGAACTCACCTCAACATGGGTGATAGTAATTACTTAACATATA
This sequence comes from Dolichovespula sylvestris, assembly GCA_918808275.2. NCBI lineage: Eukaryota > Metazoa > Arthropoda > Insecta > Hymenoptera > Vespidae > Dolichovespula > Dolichovespula sylvestris. The sequence goes on from OU964972.1 coordinate 4,939,060, forward strand.
TTTGTCCTTTACACATTAATGATGAGATAACGAAAGATCCGACAAACGAGGTTGTTTTATCTATGAAAGTACTTAACTTAACGCCTGTTTCTGGAGTATGTTATCGCAGCCATTCCTGTGTATTTTCTTCCGCGTGCAGAGAAACATGCAATTTTCGCGTTTACTATCTTCCTAACCCTTATCGCACACTTTTTACCGTACTCCTAATTCGACTTAAAATGCAACTTATTTTGGGATATTTACGAGCTAATAACGAATCAGAAATTTTTTGTGCGCTTACGAACACCACTTATTCAATTCGCTCATTAATATCTCTCGCTGCTTTTACTTTCATTATAGGTAATTGCTGCAATTAAAGGTTATCATCGTGTGGTTATTATTAATATCTTAAGATCAGTTTTCTAATCGAAGGATAGCACGGAAATTAACCACCACTGGTGATCGGAGCAACGCCGAGGCTAATCTTCCGAGACTCGCGAGAAACTGAAGTGTCTCTTCCGACCCCTATTCGCGATGACAGCTGCTCCATTTGCGCGTGGGCAACAGTTGGAAGGTACTTCGTTATCCTATCTTCTCCACGAGTTTTGTTGGCCCGAAGAAACTCTTCTCGCTGGGGCCATCGAAAGCAGCTCAGTGTACTAACTCAATATCAAGTCACTTTTCTGGCTCGCGAACGAACGATAATTGAGTTTTTGCGTCGCTACATTTTCGACCGAACTTTTTCTCCTCAGAATTATGTGCGGTTAATACAACAGAGCTTTCTTGCATCCACTTTTGGATATTTTGTTGCCATAGACGTATAGAGAACACGGAACGAGAAATCTATTTTAAAAAGGACTCGCTAACTTATCGCCGAATAAATCCTAGTGAAAATAAGGAAACTCTCTGCCAAAGTAATACGTTTTTCTTTTCGTTCCGGAATTCGAAGAAACGTGAAAGCACTTAATTACATTAATGTTCTTACGAGAAACTAATTCTCATTCGACTTTACGACTTCACGACACATAGTGTAATTAATCTTTAAAAAAAAAAAAAAAAAGGCTGAATATCGGAGAAACGCGATTAAAATATTGCGCCCTCTGCTTTATTCTATTTTAAAGTTTCTTAAGATTAAGTGCTCGGATTAAATATTCGTTTAAACTGGCAATTAAATGTAAAATTAGATACGTTTATTAAACGGAAAGTAATTAATCGGACAAAAAAATCATACGTCACACTAATTCCAATTTCAATCTAGTTTCGTTTCCGTGCCGACTATATCGCTGTATATATTTTATTATTCGATACGAGATTTGTTCGTTTTACGAACGGAACTTACCTCCCTCGTGCCCTTTTTCGAGCGCTTCCTATCGAGCTTCGGCGTTTGAGGTAGCAAGGTGTAATCGCCACCCGCACCGCCACTACGTTGCCGCGTCAGCGGCGGATGTGACATGAGCGGCGCCCGCCGTGGTGGCGAGAATTGAACACCCTGCGGCAGTAACGAATACCCGAGGTTTTGGCCCTGGGTGAAGGGCGAAGTCGGTGGAAAATGATTTGCCACCACAGGCGCCCAATACTGATGAGAATATCGGGCCGGTGAACTTCCTAAAGACAAAACCAATATCCATGTTTTAATTTTCCCGATAGTGGTCCCGAGAGTGCAACTATTTCGTACGTTTGTTTCTGGAAAATGATAAATATTCCACTTTTGTTTCATTTTGTTCTTATAAACTATGACATTACTCAAACATTGATAACACGCTTCGGATGAAATTCGGATGAATGCTGAGCCAAAGTTTCAAAAAATATTCGAGAATCTATCAGGGAGAATATGTTGCTTATACTAGCAAACAACGCAAGGTAACAAACAGTACTGACAATGTAGAAAATTGGAACGGGAAAACGTTCAGAGTTTGTGTACACGTTATGATAGATCCCTGATATTTAGTTTATTAGAAGTTGAGAAATCCGTGCGGGATTGTTGTCTCGCAAACTTTCGCTCCTATACTCTGCTGCAAGTTTTTGATAATTGCCCGTATTAACGGTATGCTGTGTTTCGTAACTATAGGTTTGCATATATATATATATATATATATATATATATATATATATACATATAAAATCAACTACTAAAGTAAATACAAGTATAAGGAGTCAGACAAACTAGAAGTTAATTTAATTTCTAAATGTATTAAGAACAGATAATTTCGTGTAATGATCGTGTAATTGACGTTATGTAATAATTAAAAATAGTTCTTACTGTCGCTACGCGGATTACTGTGCCTTCTTTGCGCCTTCCACGTGGTCGAACGAACTCTTCCGGCAGTTTCTGTGTTTACGGCGTCGACGCTAAGACTTCTGGCGACGCCTCTGTAAGGATTCGACCTGGTGTTCTCACTGACCGTGGAAACGTCAGCGAGTTGCTCGTTAAGGGCGTATAACTTGGACGTAATGTCCTTACCGATGAGGGTGTTGAGAACGACCTTTAGCAATGGCCTATGCCTTAATACCCTCAGCAATTTCAGCCTTGTCCAGCATATGTATGTGCTGGATTCCTCGGCTCGTATCGTTACCTGGAAGACGTCATCGATGTTTTCGTGCGTGGCTTCCCATTCGGGCGAGTCGACGAATTGATAAGCTCTGACATGGTGGAGGTGGGTACCGTCGCACGTTACGTTCAGCCTGAAACCCAGACAGTCCGTTTGTCGCTCACGCACACTCTATAAATCTACCTTTCTTAAAGTAACTTGACCACAGTACGAAGCCTATTGTGCTCATATGTTTCTTTCTTTTACTGATAGCAGGGACCTTTTAAATCGATTTTGTGCACTATAAAAGGGACTTGAAATATTTCTTTATAACACGCAACAATGTCGTTTAAAATGATGCGTTATCACTAAGGAAATAATGGAGAATTTTTATCTTCTACGAAAGGAGAAGAAAACAACACAAGCCGATTTGATATGTAATTACTTAGATAAAACTAGATACTCACTGTCCACGCAAAAGTATTGATAGCCTTTCGTCCGCGGGTGTGATCCCTTCGGTCGCGTATGTCTGACCAGCATCCAATTTGAGTATCCTCGCTTCCTTGGCCAATTCTTGAAAGTGCTTCTTGCTGACCTTGTAAGGTTTGAAGAGCTTGAGGTATAGCTCCGCGAGCTCCGGACTGAGAGCGGGCGGTAAAAATCGACAAGCTAGTATCAAGGAGTGTATGCCGTTGAGAAGGCCGAGGATGAGACACCAGAGCATGGCGTCGAGAGCACATATGGTGATACCGGCCCACAACGCAGCCAGCATAAATCCGGCCGTTAGAAATGTACGGAGGGCCAAGACGGAGGCCTTAAACGAGCGCGGCACCAGAAAGGCCACCATGAAGAATATATTCGCTGCCTGGAAAGAGATCACGTGAAATTAAGTTTCTTTCTGGAACTCTAAGAAACCGATTTGGACTCACTGCCAACTTTCCTGTTTGCTGAGAGTTTCGACAAGAAGCGAACAAAGTGAGGGTGAGTTCGAACGAATTCGTCCAGGATCGGCACGGGTTCGTTATCGCTTAAATTCCAAATCGTTTTACTGCGAACATAATCCCTTTGCAGAATACGATTGGATATATACGATATCGAAGATAAACTCACCAAAGCAATAGAATATTAGCAAAATTCATTGGAATTTATTTATTTCCAACGTAATCCAGTTGTTGATTCTTAATAATGAATACGAATATATACATGTACAATTTGGAGCTTTATTTCCAACAAAGGGATGTGAAGGAAGAAGCAATCGCAAGAAACGAACTCACCTGGAATAGCTTGTGTTGGGCTGCCTCCCACTCGTCGCAGTAGCCACCTGGTATCAATACAGTGGCGTTTAACCTCTCAGTCACGTTATCAGTACCCTCGGTGCCGTTCCACACGTCCACCCAAAGTCCTGTGTGATTCAGCTCGTCCAAGGAGTAGCCGGCGAAGTTAGCGAGGTCGCTGTAATTGAAGGTATAGCCCTCGGTCGAATAGGTCGTTGACGTGGGGTTGCTGAAAGGCGTCGTCGTCGTGCTCGACAAAAGGCTGCTCGCAGTCGAGGGAGCATCGCTCGTATTCGCCATTTTTCGTCGCGAGCGCGTGGTACGGGCCATCACCCTTTTCCCCCTGCAACAGAAACGTACCACGTTTCGCCACGATACATTCGATCGACCCTCCTCTTTCGAATCCTGCTCTAACGACCCTGTTCTTTTGGCCCTGCTCTTTCACGGTTTTTATTTCCTCCCCTTTATTCAAAACATTTTAATCGCTATAACCGTAGTGAGCGTTCATTAGCGCCTGCGTCATCTTTCCTCCAAGGAAGGGATTTTTAAAAGAGAGTAGATTTTCACGGGTAGGCTTTCAGAGTGGAGTATTTCGATTTTACCTATCCTATTCAAGTTATCATAGGGCGAATAATTTCGCAATATTTTATTTAACTTCTTCGAAGTACTTGCTTCGTAGAAATGAAAAAGAGCTTGGATGATTTTTTTCCGTTAAGGATCTCGTTAAAAAAATCATCCGGAGATACGGATGACATCTTGGTATCGTGGATAGGAACATATTATGAAGTTTTAAAGGAGAAAGAGATGACTCTGAGAACGTATTATTTTCTAATCTTAGACCGAACACTCTGGAGGCATCTGTTTTAAGCACATAGGTTATCAAACTCGACAGTGGCCGTCGTGAATAAATATTCACGAGCCTATCGACGTACGTTGTCTTGGCGCAATTTATTTTCTATACGTTTGCTAAACATCATCCCATCCAATTTGGCCTAAATCGCGAGCTCAGTGTTTGAAGTTCTTGCGAATATCAACGCGTTTGATATCGACGATTCTAAATTTACATTTATGGATAAATGAGATTTGAGTAGAGCATTTTCGTGATTCTAGATCGTTAGCCGATAGATCGGTAAATATAGCCAGCACGAATAACTGATCCTTCGAGGAATATCCTCTTTTATTTTTAAACTACCATTAAAAAATAACTACCAAATTACATTCAAGTTTGATATATTTCGGATTTCGAATCAACGCTGGAGTGTTATTGTCGTTAATATCGACATTTTCAGTAACGAACAAACATCGAATAGATTACCATTCGTCGAAAAGGATTTCGAAGAGAAGGGGTTTGGAAATGTTTAGGGCAGACGATCAATCACCCAAAAACGACCGATGACGTCCTCTCGCTTTTTTTTCAGCAAGACGTATCGTCCGCTTTCCATTCGGATTGAAAAATATATATGATCCTTCGTTTCTTGAACGTCTCATTTATAATAGGATAAATAGCCCTGGATATTTTGTCTAGACTTGTCGCGTTGGCTTTGAAAAGTCACGGAGCCGTATCGCAATGACGGGGGTCAGGATTTTTCATTAAAATTAAATATTTAACGATTGTAATCAGACATATAGAGAAACGGAAAGAGGGAGAGAGAGAGAGAGAGAGAGGGAGAGAGGGAGAGAGTAAAAGGGGAAAAGACTTTTTCTGGGAAAAAGTAATCAAGAGATTCGAACACTCTCGCGATTCTTTCACCACTCGTAATTCACTACGTTCTTTCAGCAACGTTATTTCCTTTTGCGGCTGAATATACAAAAGCGAAGCTGACTTTCGATTAAATTAAAAAGAAAAGAAAAAGAAAGAAACAAAAAAAAAACCATGAAAAACATGCAAAGAAAATGTCCGATGGAAGCGGGATTTAACGGAATTCGTTCGAACCATCCCGTTGAAACGTTCGATGAAAAAGTTAGAGGCGACACAAAAAGATGTAACTGGAAATTCATCTGCCCTTTCAGAACTAGCAGTTGTATAGTTGTGGGAAATGTAAATGCTGCAATTTCGAAAAAGATTCTCTTCCCGAGTATCGACCGTAGGATCGATCAGTTGCCTTTGTAGGGACGCGTAGTACCACTCAAGAAATTAATATAACCCGACCGATTTTCAAATTCCTACACTTTTCTTGGTGAATCTCGCGCGCACACGTGAAACCCTTTTCGTAACGAGATCCTGAGCTCTCGAGCAAGGTCTTCCTTTGAAGGCTCGGAGCGTTCAAAGATGATGACTTGCAAATTGGTGCGAAGGAAAGTGGTAGTAGACGAGAAGGAAGAACTCCTTAACGACTTGAAAGGTGAACAAAGATGAGAATACCAAAAGAGCGTATGGTTACTGCCTTCTCGTGTAAAAAAGAAAAGAAAAGTAAAGAAGAGAAAAGAAAAGAAAAGAGAGGAAAAGATAAGAGAAGAATTCGTAGCGGTAGTCGAATGCAAATCAGACTATGGCGGTCAAAATATCAGGCGATTCGTGCATCCACGTATTCATAGAAGTTAGAACTCCTTATTGCGCTCCATTTACTTATGTCATGTTCCTCATAAAATGCTTGCCGCGTCATTACCTTCGGTTTATCTTGGCTCAATCAGCACGGATTGTTATACGGACTGTCTGGGTGGACGTACGACAAATAAAAGAAACCGAGCATCCTTCGGTACTACCATTAAATCGACTACGGTCATTCAGAAAATAAATAAATCGATTTGGAATTGTGTTTTGTAGGAAGTTGAAGACAACGTGTAACCCGATATTCGATAATATGTACTGAGTTAACAAAATCTTGAAATCCTTTTTTCTTACTTTTGACATCGCAAAAGTTCATTCGACAGTTGATAACAGAAAGGAAGCAGCGAAAGAAGTTGGACGTCGAGTTTCTTGAAACGTCCGAAACCAACACGCGAGAGGAAAGATATGTGGCGATGCTTTTACTTTTAAACAGTTCTCGATCAAAACTGTTTCAACTTTTACGCTCGTCTACGGTGTTCTCCAAACAACTCGGTCTCGATCGAAAAGTTTTAGATCCGTTGAGCAGATGGGAGGAAGATTCTCGATGAAGCGGATCGGTATTCCTCAAATGCTGGCCTACTTTTTCACGGTTTCCTCTTTCTCTTTTTCTTTCTCTTCTCTCTCTCTCTCTCTCTCTCCTCCCCCCACTTTCCTATTTCTTCTTTCTCTTTTTAACCGTATATTTTCGTTGTTATATCGACTAAAGAATTAGGACAAGCCGGTAAATTTTTTTTTATGCTCTCTCATTCTCTAGCTGTGGAAGGAGCAAGACTCGGACAAAGCGCGTTAGATGAAACAGAATGGAACGTAAATCTCGAACGGTAGAGGCGCTTAACGATTTTTCAGCGGCGAACGTTTTCACATTCTTCACACTTGACTGCCACCCAGTGAACCGTCCAATTTGGAGGCCGCTGCTACCAGATGCTCCGGTTCTTTCGTCCATAACGAGGGAAGAAAAGAAAGAAAGGAAGGACGGAAGGCAGGAAGGAAGGATGTAAGGAAAGAAAGAAATAAAAACTCTCGAGGCGAAACTCGATGAAAGTTACTTTACTTAATATTTATCTTACCCGATTAATATCTTTTCTAAAGAAGTACATCGTGTTATATGAAGGAATATAAAAAGAGAAACGAAAAATATCGATAGAAACGATGCCGTTCGTCGTTCCAATTCCCACGAATTCTTTTATCCTCGCAAAAGTTTCACCTGGCCATTTTGTCCTCCATGAAAATACGCTTTATTTTCGTGAAAATAACGTCTATACGTGAAGCGCATACGCGTGTACGTGAGTGTGTACGTTCGTACGATGTCCGACGCGTCGGGAGTGTCAGAAAATAAAACAGGAACAACTGGAAGAGCGAAAGAGATAGACAGAGAAAGGCAATAAATAAATTGGCGTTAAATTTTTGCTCGCCCCGCTTCGAGAAATTGCGTCGTTTTGGTCCCTTTTGCTTTTTAAATCCCATCACTGTTCCACATGGATCGAAGCCGTCCAGTAAATAAAGTCAAGGATTTCTACGGTCTCTCATCGAGAGGTTACAATCTAAATGGTAACGTAAATTTAGATGCAAATGTCCGAAGTACAACAACGACGATGAGGATGTGAAGGCCGGCCATATCACATATCACGAATCCCTCGAAAATTCGATATCCAGCTTTGAACGAACCAGAAGCTTTATGTGGGTAGAGGTTAAACCCTCTAACTCCATTCGGCGAGTACTAAGAAGTAACTTCTGAGTGGCAGGACTGAGAGAAGAAATAACGATAGGAAGCATTCGGAAAATTAACTCGCAGGATTCAACGGCTATTTCTTCGTAGCGTGTAGATTCATGTTAGAATTGTTGACTTCACAAACTTGACTGATATTTATAGAAAACACAAAAATATATTCAGAAGTGGAACGATGAAGCGAAATCACTTATTCTTAAAATTGGGAATTCATGTATAGGAAAACTTTCATTATATATTTATCTTGCGATAATAACGGGAGTGAGTTTAAATAACATGTAGGAAGGAAACAAGAGAGTCGACTTCGATCCATTTACTTACGTACACAAGTATATTTCTCAGATCTTCGTTGGGATGGTTGGATCGAATGAAAGCACGTTAAATTTGATACATAATGTACATATGTATTCAACTACCCTGAATTTACTAAGTGTGTATATATATATATATACTTATATACAAGCATATAAATATACGTAGATTATAAATAGGATAAGAAAAAATAACGTTCGAAGTAGAAAGTTTGTCGCACTCACCAGCTTGCCTTTTTGACTTGACATTCTGCCGACTTGGTCCAGATGGAAATACCCAATCAAATTGTTCGCATAAGTCTACGTCCGGCTGTGTATATCCGCATATATATAGATATAGATATATAGTAGAATACGAAATGTAGTAATCTACATGGGTGAATACATAGGGAGACATACAAATGGCTCGATGTATTCGTGCGTGATACGAGGATTGGTCGCTCGAGTGACGAGCACGAAAGAAGGAAAAGAAGGAAAAAGCGATGCTGGAAGACGATAAAGGAGAGTAAAAGAAATGGAAACTGGAACGAATGCATTGCATTTGCATTAAATCTTCATTCAGGCTGACTGGAAAACACGGACATCCCATAAGACATATATACAGATATAATGGCTTCGTTCGCTTGCATGATACTGACGGAAGGAGTTGGTTTTGCCGGAATGAAACCCTCGTTCGCTCAGTTTCGGAGTATAATTACGTGGTTATAAAGGGAAATTGTTCGCTAATTCGATGTCAGTTTGAAGAACTACCGTCTTGAATTTTATTCCTACGGGACATCGGGGGAAGGATATGTTTTTATTTAGGAAAAGAAAAATTGTCGAAGGTCTCTCATTGGTTAAAATTTTTCTTTTACTTTTGAAAGGACTATCTCGGATAAACAATTGTATATTCTTATTTGGCAACATCTATACGAATTGCATTGGCATTAAATTTTAATCGACGTTCTAGAATGGGTCGCACGTTGAGGCGCAAATATATATTTCAGTGCGATAAATCACGGACCGATGTTTTTTCTTTCTTTAGTCCAGCGACATTGATTTCGTATCTCCGAGGGTCTCACAAGAGGCGAATATCTTTCTCTTCCTCTGTTTGCAAGAGAAGGAGTAACGCTAGTTCTCTCGTCACTGTGCCAAAAATCCTTTCTTCCAAGAAACCTTGCTTCCTATCCTCCTACTTTTCACTTATGAAAATTACTACGTAGGAAAACTGTTGATCTGATCTATCCTGAATATATCTATTTGAATTTAAACAATTTTATATATACATATATATAATCTCTTCTAACATTTTATTTATAAATATTTATAAGTGTGTTCCTGATAGAAAGATTAGAAAGAAAGTGATAAGAGAGCTCAAGGATAGAAATCTCTTTGTCAAAGAAGTACTATTAAATGGGAGAATTTAGAGTCTTTAAAAAACTTTGGACAGGTGAACTGGAAAGTTGTGGAAGGGGAGACTAAAGAATTTTTCCTTTCGTCGGCTAAGAAGAAGGTTTTCCGCAGGAAATTAAGTCAATTTCCGGCGAGCTACTAGTTCCCAGATTTACGTTAAATCGGGTTAACCTTTTTCTAGAGTCGCTACCATCCGGATAAGAGATTTAAGGCCCGCTCGGCCCGTTCCACACGTTAGATTTCGTACTAAGCTCGAAACGTTGTTCCAAGCTGAAATAAGTTTAGGTTTCGAAGGTCTGCTTTTCAATTGAATCGAACCGGTCGAATTTTTTTTATATCTAGGCAATACGATCTTCTCTTTCCCCATCCCCTTTAAAAGTCACCTTTTTCGTGGAATTAAATTTGTCGAGCTTTCACGGTTGACATCGAGTTCCAGTTGTTTCGAAGATAACATAGTTATTTCAATTTAAGTTCGCCATAATAACTTTATATTAAACTTTTCATGAAATTTTGCGTATCAAAGTTTCCTTCGAATGGAAGAAAATGGACAAATATCAATTAATTAAAACAATGTTGAAAATGTTGTTCGAGTAAGGAAACACTTCCATTGTCTTCTACCCTTTCATGCGTGTAAACTCATCAAAGATTTTAAAGACGAAACGTCCTTTAAAAGTAACAGAGAAAAAGAGAACAAAGGTTAAAATTGGTTTGCTACGTAATATGTACAAGAGTTTTTTTACACGAACACAAGCTAAATATTAGATCTGCATTCAATCTTTGCATCTCTTTCTAATGTTGTAATTCAAAATGACCTCAGGCAGTATAAGTGTATACATGTTCTCACATACGTACACTTGTAATAAGAGAGAGAGGAAGAGAGAGAGAGAGAGAGAGAGAGAGAGAGAGAGAAATGACGTAACACAACGCACACACACATTTGAACGTTCTCTTTTCTCTTTCTCATGCATAGGTTCGTTCGAAAATCCCAAACACGTGACGAATCTCATCCTACATGTGCGGGCGCAAGGATTTTAAAAGTCCAACTATTTAACCACACTAAAGGATTCTCGTAAATTAAATTCGATCGCGATCCTCTACCTATTTCAGCTCCATTCTCTTTATTTCCTTTTAATTTTATCGTGATCGTAATAAATATTATCGCGATATTCGCCATAGGCACTGTGTCGCTGGTATGATATTTGAAAAAATAATTCGAGCAATTATTCCTAATCCGATTCAATCTGGGATTAACAACTTTCATCATTATAATTCCCGAAGCAATTGCAATTAATGCCTTTGGAAGGTCATTCGATCATGAAAATTAGGGATTCATTATCGACCGTTGTCGGATCAAGTTAAATTATACGATTCATTTGGTCCTACTACTACGTTCAAAATCGATTGAAAATTAAGCCGACGAAACTTTCTTACAATTTTTAGATATCCGTTAAATTGATAGTACGAAGAGGAAATATAATTTTTATCGAAGAACAATAATTTTTGTATTAATATCAATTTTTTTAACATTACTCTTGTGAACGTTTACAAATTGGTTAGATACTAGATCGCGATAAGATCGAAATAAGATCGCTTGCATGTTACTACAGCATGTTCAATTCTTCGTACTCGATGCAATATCAAAATCTCATTATCTTAGAAGGTCACGATGAGACTGCGTGACTCGAGATTCTCTCTCTCTCTCTCTCTCTCTCTCTCTCTCTCTCTATCTATCTATCTATCTATCTCTCTCTTCCAACTTGAATTCTCATCGATCTTACAACTAAAAAGATTCCGTGAGGTATCTTCCGGTCAACGCGAAGAGCCTCTCGTCTCTTTACCCTCGAAATAACATCTTGACGCAATCGGTCTCGTCATCGGCCCTTTAACTCGGCACTAGACTACCCGCGACGCAAAAACGGCGATCTTATCGTCTTTGAAGTAGAACTTAGAACAAGCACTCTATATCTTACTTCGAGGACCTGTCGGCCTAGTCTCTCTATTCAAACTTGTATCGAACGTGTGGATTCGATAAGAGCATCCAACATTATTTATCATACCTTTTCTTGTTTGTTTTTTATTTATCGTAACTAATTAAGATCCTAATCAAACAGATCTTTCGTAATAAAAATATTTTTTATCTTTAAGATAAGAACGACGCTTGAGAATTGTTCAGTGCATTTCGTATTGTGTGATTTAATTGAACAAAATGTGTTGTACTAATAATAACATCTGTATACCTATGTATACTATTTATACAATACATGAAGGAGTACGACAAGTGAAGTCCTTGAAGGAAACAAATGATCTGTATCAAGAAACTCCAATGAATGAACACTAAACCTTATAAATTCTTATTGTTAGATAGACTTAAGGGGAGAGACTACAAAAAAGTGTCTGGCGGGTGTCACGTGCTTGAAAGTTAAGAGTCAGCAAAAAAGCGTCGCGTGAGGTGTCGGCTTATTTTCGAGCAGCCATGACACGAGAGGAAATTTAGAGGACGAAGGGTGTAAAGTCAATTACAGCGATAGGTCAATCTTTTACATAGTAATTAGTATGAATTGTCATATATCCATCGAGTGCTTTAAATTTAAATATTTCAATGGAAACTCGAGAAGAAAAACGTTTTCATTGAAAAATAGCTTTCCTTGTTCCGCTGAAATCATCTTCAATTCTTCAATTTCTAACGGTAGATCGATTTTCCTTTCCCTTCTCTTCTATTCTATTTTTTTCTTTTGTCACAAATACCTCCACCTTTCATAATACTCAGAGGAACTGTCTTCTTACGTTTCAATGCTTCCGATAGAATCTAGAAAACAAATCGTGTTATCGAGCGAAAAGCAAAAGTTTCGAGAGAGCATCGTAGGATTTATCTTATACTGCTTTTATTCGCATTTACGCACACACGTTCACTCCGACGGTGTGATTTCTTCTCGATATAACGTTCTACTCATTTACGACATGTCGTAAACTCGCTCCTTGTATCGTACTTCTTGGTTTCTATCACGCGTACAATCACCTTTAGTCAATAACGACGTCTGTGACTTATCGTAAATGGCAACACAACCAAACAAGCTTCTCTTTCTTTCTGTCTTTCTTTCTTCTGAACGACGAAAGAAACCTTCTTAAATAATGTCAAACGATATTTGATCAGTATCGAGTTAAGATCGAACGATGAGAATCCTAAGCAGTTTTCTTTCTAACCGCGTACTATAAGTCGATCCGACAGTTTGCTTTACGATGATTAACTTTTCCAAGCTTTCCCGAAGGGAAGTTAACTATAATGATAATGATGATTTGATCATGCCGCGAGACTAAACCTTCTGTTTTTGAAGCATACAAATTAATAAGATCGCGGAAGCTTGTCTTCTAAGTGAACTTCTCTTTTAAATATCCTTAAGGAAGTAGGAGGAAGATAATTAACGTTAGAACGAAACTTAATAGAATTTCGTACGATGAAGGATCATTTTATAGTTGATTTTCTTTTGCGATGCGCTAGAATATAAGTAGAAATTCCTTCGATTATTTACATCCCCAAGCGAAAGTGATAGCATTTAAAGGGCAAATTGGCGAACGTAATTACATAATACCGTGCGACGTATAATCCTCGGCATTGCCATTTCCTCGTAGGAATTTCATTTGGATAATAATTCAACATTCGATTGCGGAGGAAGTAATCTTCTATGATCAATATTCATGAATGTAGAATTGCAGGTGATATTGAGGGATGGTCACGTATGTATAATTTTGATCGAAAGGACATAGAGATATAGTCAAGCATGGAACTTGTTTCTCTCCATTAAACCTAGAATTTCAGGTAATCGGCGAGCGCATAAAGAGCCGAGATTGCAACGCTTCTCTTGTTGTTGATCTTACGTGAATCGACTTTAAAGAAGTTCGGACAATGTTCTACTGGCATAGTTCACATTTCTAGTATCATTCTACAAGTTGCCAAATTTTGTAGAAAACTAATTTTCTACTGTTGAAGTGGTCGCTCGAACTCGACATACTCGCTTTCGACGAACATAGTAAGATATTTTTTCGTATAGTTTGAAAAATCGAGAATCGATTTATTCTGTGACATTGAAAAAGATTCAACTTTTTCTAAAAGTTCAAATTTATGGTTCGGACGAATTTCGAAAAAAAAGTTCGTTACAATTTCTCAACGTATCACGCTCGAAGTATTAGGAACTTCAAATTATGAATATTTCATCAAAGGAACACCGACTTCCTTGTCTTTGATATTTCATTTATATTAACGAGGATAAGCGAAGACTACTAATTGCGCTAATTAAAGCACGGCAACGAAACGCGTTCGATTTTTTCGCGGTGACTCTTGCTTCCCTGTTTATGAGGGCATCATAAATATTTTCCAACGTTTGAAATTACTTATCGTCGTTTCTCTGAGCAAAGCCCTACCGCTGTTTTGTTTTCTTCTTCCCTCTCTCCCTCTCTCTCTCTCTCTCTCTCTCTCTCTCTCTCTCTCTCTCTCTTTCTTATTTTTGTTTTCGTTGAATAAATGTTCATTAAACTTTGAAATCGCATCGTAAAACTTTGTTTTCAAAGCGATGGTTACATTTAGAGATCGAAACGTTATTTGACATAGTAGATATGCGCGTACTTCCGTTACGAGTCCCATAAAATTAGATTATCGTTTTTAACAACCATAACGAAATTTAATGGCAAAGTACGAGATGAAATGTGGAAACGTGTGTTGGACGAAATTCGACCCTTTTCACTTCTTTCTCTTCTCTTCCTTTTAAACCGAAATTGTAAGTTACAAAAAGGGACTCCGATGATAAATTTCCGCTTTGACGTTACGATTCATCAGCTAGCGGAAGTATCGACGATCAACCGGTTATACCGAATCATTCCGAACTCGTATCGTCCTTTCTATCATTTCTGTGAATGCAGTCAAGCTTACAAAGGTTGTTCCGTTTAACTAACCAGCCAACTCTGATTTAATCGATATAATTAACAACAATCAATTGATTATTATCATGAAGGCATAGATCTACGAATTGTGCCAATAAATGTCGAATAAAAATAATCGTGTATCTTGCTTATTAAGTGCTAAGTGAATAAAAAAATATATATATATATATATATATATATATAAAGAATATGATTATAATTATCTTTACCAACATGTGCCTGAAGACAATAAGATAATACATTTATTCTACATGATTAGAAAATAATTAAAGAGCATGACGACAGGAAGATAAACATTTTCAACTTCGGATTGTATCGGGGTCCTGACTTCGGTAATTATCGAGAAATAAATTTTGCAGGATCATACAAAAAGTAGTATGTTGTTAAGAAATGAAAAAGTTATGTCCAAAGAGCCTTCCATAGGGCGCATCGAAGTACTCTTAACATGCTTTTTCGGTGGCTCCTACGACGGCGAAAACTTTTTAGCTCCATCGATTTTTCTCCCCCAGCATTATCAAGCTGACCCGATTCCCCTCCGCCGCTCTGCTTTCAAATATACCTCTCTCTCTTTCTCTCTCTTATTTTTTTTTTCTTCTTTAATCGCACGGTCTTTCCGTTCGTTGTTACAACGAACGATCATGCGCAACTGTATGTCAACTTCAGCGATCACAGGATGACATGTAAATTCTCTATGACGTATTCTTTTTCGAGATATCAAACTTTCGGTCTTTTGTTTCGCGAGAAGCTCAAATATTGTTCTACGCTCGAATCTGTCCCTTCGAATTTATCGAAAGTGATTAAAGAAAAGTTCATTTGCATAACTTTTGAAAGATCTCCATACATTTTCTCTGATTAGCGCTCAATCCAATGATTCTTAATTTAATCGCGAATTTTTCATGGATTTGAATGCGCCCGTTATGAAATAAATTCGTCCGGTAGGTACGTTTTTTGAACAACTTTATCTTCCAATTATCCAAAGTACCATTTTAAAAGCTTCAACGAGCGATTGTAAGGTGCACAATAGATGGGAAAAAACCGGAACTTGCGGCAGGGTAAATTTTCCAACCCTTTTATTTTCTCGTGTCATAGAACAAATATCTCCCCTTACGATGGACATCGTGAAACCTTCCGGACGGTTTACGGCGTGCTGCTCAGAGACTGTTGGTAGGAAAATGTCAAGGAAATGTTAGCGGGTCGACGTATCCCATGTACTATCTTCTCGAGTTAACAGACATTCGAAGAAACTTTTATGTTCTTTCTCGAAGCACTACTGAATATCTTGCACATCTTTCTTTTACTCCCTTAAGAATAAACTATTGTCCCTTTTACAACTGTACACACTAACCTGTAATGCGTACTTTAAACGCGATTAATAAGTTCATTAAGAGTTAGATACAAAGACGTCTTCTCTCATAAATGCGTGTAATCATATTATAAAAAGAAAAAAAAAACAAGGTAACATATCATCTATTTGCTTTCTCCGTTTTTATTCCTCAACGATATGTTTTAAATTGGTTGGCGTACACTACCTATCGCGCATACGCAAAACCAACTCTATCATTAATTCAAGCATACCGAGAACGAATATTTATTCCGACCTGCAGTATTTGCTATTACACACGAATTTTCGCGACAACGAATTCACAAAAGTCTACCCTGTAACGTCAACGAATAGGTATCTTCATTATTCGAAACAGAGAGAGTGTCAGTTTTTTTCAACTGACCGAACAAGCCGGAAAAAAACTGATCGCGTTGATCAAAATGATCTTTAACAAGAGGATAGAAGAGAAAAGAAAAGTGAAAAGATATATATGCGAAAACGATTTTAACTATTTGACGTATAATTGGTAATCGATATGAAGATTGATTATCGATAATCAGTATTTCCCTCGAAAAATAATTTGATAGAAGTATGGATTTACATAAGTGCTTGAATTACTATTCATGGTAAAAAGTATCGATGTATCGTTTAATCGAAAATTTTCGTATCCTTTGTTACTTCATTGATGCAAGGTCATCGAAAAAAGAAATGAAAATATAACAGAAACGACCGACATCTGTTTCCCATTACTGTACATACATACATGCATACATACATACATACATATATACATACATACATATATATATATATATATATATATATATATTCTTCGCTGTGGTTGTGCGTGCGTAACTTTTTATTACGCGGAAACGAACTTTCTCCCGCTCTTCCGTCGGCAGCTCGCTTTATTTCGCGTTTCATTAAACACTCTGTTTTCCCTTTTTCCTGTAATAGTGCGGGAGTAAGAAAGAGAGACAGAGAGAGAGAGAGAGAGGGAGAGAGAGAGAGAGAGAAAAGAAACTCGATCTTATCACCGACCACACGACGGATCTTTTCATTAACATCGATCCTGCCCCAACTTTCTTTTTTACAGAAATTCTATTTCACGTCAACTCAGTTTGCATAATTACGTGCGGCGAATGTACGATACACGTAACGTATGAATTTCGAACTCGTAGAAACAGTTGTTACTTTGAACTTTTGATACCAGTTCTCGCTTTCTCTACCTCTCTCATTCTTTTATTTCTTTATATTATTAATGCCACTGCTTATCACTCTTCTCTCTTTCTCTGTTGCCTTTATTTCGCTTTCTTCGTCTAAATATAATTAGTCGCTTAGAATAACGAGATGGCTTCTTTAAATTTTGTCCTAAATAAAATACATAAATTAATCAATTACGAAATTTCAGTTCTGCGCATTAATTTATGGTGAAATATCTTTTCTCTCGTTGCTTTACCTTTCCGGCTATTTTGTCAACAGTGAGTATAAATCATTGTACGAATCTTTGGACAAGAACAGAGCATCATAAATTCCAAATGTTCACCAAATGTACTCGACTGTGGATTATCAAAGGCGAGCGAGAAAAACTTAGGTGATATCTCAACGTGTAGTGTTCTCTCTTAATTTTCTCATCGTCGATCATTGGCATATGGTACAATACTTGTTGCGGTTACATTTTGCAAATGTCACACACGTAGTTTAGTGATATAAAATGTGCTCTTTCCATCTCGTGAAAAATCGATTCTTACAGAACGAACTAAGCCAGTTCGTTCGATTTCACAATAAAAATTAATTTACGCGTCATTAAGTGTAACGTCGGCAATGTATATTCGCCTGTTCAAAATGCGAGAAATTTCGAATTTCCTGTCAAAAATTTGAAATCGTGTTACCTATCGAATAATTGTGGGAAAACGACGCGACGTTAAAATAAACGGCAATAAAAAATTCACTGAAAACGAATACAATAGGCAATCGTCGAAAGTATGCTTTAATTTCGAACAGAGAAATAAACGCTTGCGTCGCGATATTTTGGTGGGTTCGAACGACCTATTTTATGCACGTAAGCCGAGCTCGGTTTTAATGGGAGTCCGAGAGATGAGCGTCCGAAAATTCTGTTCGTCGGCGCCGTGAAAAGTACGTTCATTGTTCGAAAGACTCCAAATGATTCCACTCGGCGTCATTCTCACACAAAATAATTTTTGTTTTCCGTTCTCTCTCTCTCTCTCTCTCTCTCTCTCTCTCTCTCTCTCTTTCCCTTTCTCTCTATCCACATCACTGTCCTTTCAATATGGGAGGATAAAGTAGGACATTTCGTATATCGTATTAACTCAGCAAAGATCGTCATTAAATACGGTTGAAAGCTCCAAATGAATGCCGATGCCGTCCAATAAGAGCTATCCTATTAATTATATTCAAAATAATTGTTATGCAAACTTCTACATTATTTCGTATCTTTAATTGGTCGATATTATCCTACCATTAGTTCGAAAAATGCAGCAACTATTTTACCCAGTAATTAAGTTCCCATCTGTAACAGTGATGAAAAGTAAATTATCTCCAAGTCCATCTCTTTTAACAAAATAGTGTATTTTTTAATAAAAAGAATTTAATAGACGCCCTTGTTAAAAATATTACGACTAATTTAGTAATTGAATAACTGTAATAAAATCTGCTATTATTAGACTGAAAAAAAATTGGAAATTTTAGTTGCTTCAAATTTTTTTTTTTTTACCCACTGGGAAAAATTTCACTCTTTGCCGGTGATTTTAATTGAATTATTTAATTATAAATTTACGTAATTCAAGTTTCTAAATCATAGAATAAAAGTGAAATTTATACGTTCCAAGCTCGCTTTTTTATACATATGTCCGTATAATATAAATAAAAATATATTTAAAGAGGATTAAACAAATATTTAGTGTTCCATATCTTTCTTTCACGAACGAAATCCTTTATGGAAACATATCAATCTGATGAAAGAACGATAAAAAGATTTTGTCTTTATTATAACAAGCTTTTCGATATCTACTGAAGTAGGCGTTATTTCGAGCTTAATGTTTGATCTCAAAAACAGATTCTAAATGTTTCTTCATGGAAAATATTTGTTCTGATTTATATAATTTCTTTATATAACGTTATAAAATATCTAGAACGAAATTTCTAATATTAAGTTTCGCTATATCCTTTATCCTTCATTTACGCGTTAATACTCCTTTCATCGTTAATGATAGCCAGCCAGAAGTTCTAGACGTTTGATAACATCTTTTCTCCTCTCTTGCACCGTAATACCATCGACGTTATTGATCGTAATTAAGGTTGATACACGAAGGAACATATACGATATTACAGTAAAAGTTTCATTTCCGTAGAAAATGTCAACAACCAATTGAGAAGCTTCGATTACTTTCGTCTTCGCTGAAGTCATCTTAAACCAGATCGATGACATTGCATCAGTAGAAAAATAAATAGTATAACTATTGAATCGCTTCAGTTGCCCGCACTTAACGGATAGGCCAATTTACCACCAAGCGAGATTGACCAATCCCAAGAGAAATAAGTGGTCAGCAATAGAGAAACGCATATATATATGTATGTATGTATATTTATATATTTATATTTTGTTGTTTCGATATGAATAGATGGATATTGGATCATAAAATTTCTAAGTAATCAAAATCCAAATTTGTTGAATTTAATACAGAATGTATAACTTAACATTTGCATCTGTACGATTTCTCCGAACTTCAAGAAGATATTTACATAGACGTTTTGAAATCGTCAATTCCGGAGAAGAAAAATTTGCCTGTTGACATAGAATGCGAAAGCGTGTAAGGGATGGATGCGCTCTCCTACCAAAATATCGACGAGTCTGAGAAACGACGACAACGTCATAGAATTTCGGCATAAATATCACTTTATTCACGATCCATCTATTCGACACTTAGCTGAAGGGCGTCCGAGATTGTATGTCGATCTATTCTTTGTCTGAATTATGATTGATGGTATTTCGATAGTAGGATCTAACGAGCAATGTTCTTAACTCGATATAAATTATGTAATAGAAGAGGAACGATTTTGTTTACATCGAATTTAAATTTGAAAAAAAGGAATCGTGGCAAACACGAATTCGAATAGAACTACCCTTCCCAACGGTTATTTCTACGAGGAACTGTCAAAAATCATTTAATCACCGTCAACATCGGCAGACCATGTAAAAATGGTAGGAGCTTAATTATATGTGAAATGTGGTACCACGAACCAATGACAAGCGACAACGTATCCCTCACAACTCATCATTATCGCCCGTTACCGTCCGAATATCCAGATGCGTCATTATTTTTATTACCTTCGTTAGAATCATCACGATAAAAGTGGAAAAAAGAAAACTTAAGAAAGAAATAAAAAAGATGGAAAAAAAGAAAAATATTAAGAACATCGAGCCAGGATCGATTTAGCTTTCCTTTTGCGAGTATCGTCAAATTTTCGTAAAATTGTTCGGCTCCCATCCAAATGGATTTTCACATTCTTACAATTGAAAGAGTTCTCTATTCTAGACGTTCTACAGGGTATCTTTTCAGAAAATTTCTTCTATATCGTCGGATAAAGTCAAATAGAGTCGTGTTCCTCCTTCGATTTCAACGAAAAGTTTGTGTAAGTGCACTTTAAACGTGAATAAAGGATATAGAGAACAGCTTGTACTGTTATCGATAGTATATCAATGTATAAGATATGCCTTTGAAGTATTTGTACACAAAAATCGTACCATTAAGTAGAAAGAACCAATCGCTAAGACAAATCGTTGTCAAAAGTTATCGTCATATTAATTTTCGTACGTTTTCATAGCTGAAATTCTTTATGTATAGTCAAAGTTATACTGGTGTTTTTGTAAGTCTTTAATTGAACACTTTCCTCGAGCACGTATTCCAGAAAAAAAGGAAAATAAGTAACACGAGAGAGAGAGAGAGAGAGAGAGAGAGAGAGAGAGAGAGAGAGAGAGAGAAGGAAAAACAAAAGAGGAAAAGAAAGAAAACGCGTGGCATGCAGAGTGAAAGAGGACATGGATGAAAATAAATTCTGGAAAAAGTTAATTCGTGTCGTACGAAATAAGGGAGCGTGAGGTCTACTCTCCCCTTATGCCTGATACGGAGATATTTGGCAGATGATCAAGGATAGGCCGACTGTCAATGAGTGTGCCAAGTGAACGCATCTAAATTATAGTTACGTCACAATGAAAGACCAAGAGAGATCTAGTTTTATCTCTGCCAAGAGATTACACGTTCGCGATTGTACGAAAGATCGAAAGTGAGGCCAGATAGTGTTGTAGGGCGCATTTCACAAGTATTCTTTATGTAACATTTTGAACATTTTGTCATCGTCATTTAGTTTTCCATGGAAAGGATAAGAACTATCGGAATTCGATCATTGCATAACATTGTATCGACTTGTACGATCGCGGAGGCAACGATAGTTCGTTCGATTATCCGTGAACGATTTCGTTCGACTATTCAGCTAAATCGAAGCTAATAAAGGTATTGCTGATGCTTCGCGAGAAACGGTATGGAGCGTTATTACCGATAACAACAAGAACGACGACGCATCGCTACGTGAGTAATATCCGTTACTACTGACGCGCTGACCGAGCAATGCCCGAACATTACTATTGGCGCGTGTATGGCCGTCTGACAAATAGTAACTACGGTTATGATAGTTGCATCTGACCAGTTTCTGCCATCACTACTGGCTTGTACATTGACGAACAGTTTGGCAAGTAGTAACTACCGTTATCGAGACAACATGAGACTTTCGACGAATTAATGACCGTCTCTCTCTCTCTCTCTCTCTCTCTCTCTCTCTCTCTCTCTCTCTCTCTCTCTCTTTCTCGATAACCTTCGACCACAGCAGTAAACTTTTCGAATTCCATTTTATATGTCACCGTTTAGAAAGTCGTAAACTTTTTTACTATCGACACCAGACGAACATACGAATCAGACCAGACGGCCAATGAGAAACGATACGCGATACGATAAATCTGCATGTCCTTCGAGCTGACTACGAGAGTTTAAGCAGCCTTGAGAATTAATAAGGCGAACGATTTAACTGCAAATTGTAGCCTATAGTCAACGTCGGTGGCTGTTACGAGAGTATTATGCCTCGTAAAGATTAAGCCGATTTCGTCTCACCGATTCGACAGCTCGATAAGTTAGTTCGAGCATGCATACTTCTTCGATCGTTTAATTGTGAACCTTAGGTAAAATCAAAAAGAATTTTGGGCTTTTCGTCATGGCCAAACCAAGTATTACTCTGATTCTTATTAACAGCGAAATTTTATCTAAAGAAATTGTAAGGTGTTCGTAGGGTTTTTGTTTTAAAAAAATCTATAGACTCGTTAACACGATCCCTATGAAGAGAGACGGCTAGTAGAAATAATTGAGATGTTCTATCGGATTCAATTCAGGACATTCCAATTCATTCATCGATTTCGTCTTTATGTAAAAATCCCAACGATAGAATTCGAAGAAAGAGTGAGAGAGATGACCTTTTCATAACGAATCTCATTCCTCTTTTTATTTTAAAGTTCTTTCTTTCTTTCATTGATTAAATGAACTCATTGAATTATAGAATCTGCAAGTACAATAGTAATTTTTATTTAATTAGTATTTTATAGCCATGTATTGATCCTTCGAAGGGATTTTTGCTTTATGTCGCTTCGAAAGGAAATGAAATAAAAAGGATGGAAGTGCGAAAACAATCATCAGCTTAAGAAGTAGGGTCGATCGTGACGAACAGGGATAAGAAAGAGGGAGGCAGAAGAAAAGTTGAAGGATTTCATTTTACTATACCCTCATGTATCCCTCCCTCCCTCCCTCCCTCCCTCTCTCTCTCTCTCTCTCTCTCTCTTTCTCTTCTATCTCTCGATTTCTCCTTCCCGCTTCACTTCCAGTGTAGTCTACCTGCTAGCCGGGAATGGTTTGCGCTTTCAAAGCTATTAAGGTTATCTTCCATTTGGAATTCTCTATCATTTTTCTTGAAAACTCTACAAGAGCCGTTATTAAGAACTCATAGGATATCGTGGCTTTAAAATTAAATCCGCAGTCGTCGTGAGATAGCTCGGGAGAAAGAGATAGAAATGCCCACCGATTTCTCTGGATTAAAATCTCCGAGATTTCAATATTAATTGAATATTTAACGAGCATATTGTTTCCACGTCAGCTGTCCAAAACCACTATTTTGATAGTCATAGTCCAAGATATCTGGAATATAAAGATCAATGAAATTCTTCCGAATCTCCTTTTATTATTCATTCGTAATAATATTCCAATTTGATAATAGCTAATGGAATATTAAATTTTTCTATCGCAATCCTAAGATTCATTGTAACTATTGACCACAATGGCACTAAATTGACACAATGACCACTTGTTGGACGATTCTCGTAAAATTCACGATAATGTCTTCTCTTTGGCGAACGGATACTAGAACAATATTTGCTCTTCCCAAAGTAAAGGAGTTTCCTTATCGCATGGTCAAGAAATTTTTGCAACAGGCCGTCTTGTTCTCGTCTCGTTAATCATTTGTAAACAAAAATTCGTTCATATTGTATTTCGTAAATTCGTTCATATGCGTTCATAAAGTATTTTAGTTTAAGTCGTAATGTACGAATACTCTTGATCGAATTCAGCGAGTCTTGAAGGTCACAAAGAATAGTTAAAAGTTAACATTGACGTCGTTATGTTTCTAACATTAGACTCGTGAAATTTCTTGCATGGTATAGTTCTAGCTTATCGCTATAATATATGACAGCATTATGCTAATATCATCCTGACCATGACTTTGTCGACAAGCACAACTTAATGATTGTAATCCTTTTCCTTCTCTCATCCCTCCGACCACGTTCGAAATTGAGCTTAGGCCAAATGATCGTGTGAAAAGGAAAGAATGGTGCTTTGTCCACTATATATAAGAATTCTAAAAACGTGCTTATCGTGTCAGAGACGGGTTAGGCCGGGCAAACATGTGAAATATGAGTGCTCTACTTTCGTTATTATGCGTTTATACATAGCGCTGTAATCACGCTTCTCGTTCAAATAAATGGAAGATAAGCTAAGATAATCGTCGAGCACCTTCTAACCTTTCTTTCTTCGGTCGCAAAACGACGAAATGTTTTTTCCGCGGCATTTAAATTTGGTTCTTGGCTTGTAAATGGTGTCTGACGAGCGCAGACGATTTCTACTGAAAAATATATTACTCGCATTGAGAAAATAACAATTGCGTTCTACTGCAGAAATATCGTCGTTGAGAGTCAACGTGCTGTGGTCAGTATGTATCATGTTAATGGTGCTTACTATGACAAGTAATATAGCGGAAAAAGACATATGCGTGTTCAGAACAAGTATAAATGCCATGTCCAACAGATGATCATTGCGAAGAAAAGAGAGAGAGAGAGAGAGAGAGAGAGAGAGAGAGAAACTTTACCATAAATTATTACCATCCCCAACCAAGGATTCATTCCCGATAGCTATACAAGAATCATTCTGAAATTCTTTGACGATAGATTACGTAAAACATAAATTAATAATTCTTCTGATATCAAATAACTGAGAGAAAAATTCGAACGTAATTTGATCTTGATCACTCGATTAGCGATTCCCTTCCCAGGTCTTATCGTCTTGTATGGTTTAATTGATAAATAGGGATTGTAGTTAATTAACAATCAAAGGAAAGTTATAAGGCACTCGTCGAATTATATCGAGCACGCTTGAAAAGCACGAGAAGCACGGGATGAGGGCGTATCCGACTCAAATTTAGTATTCCTGACGGTTCTCAAAGTGGGCAGGTAGTGAAACAGGTAAGCGTTCCGATATCGGTATGCTAATTAATGACTGGGAGTCCTTTCGTGACTCTTGGCGCGCGCTCGAGCAAGCAGCACGAATCCTAAGCGAAGCTTTCTCGCCTTCTCTTTCTTCACGGGCTCGCCTCTTCGGGTCAGGGTGAATAACGTGACGTCACAACAGGGTGTGGTGATTTACACGAGACTTCGGCATTATAACCTTTCCCTTCTCTCTTTCTCTTTTTCTCTCTTTCACGCGATTTTTCTTAACGTGAGCCATCTGGGACAGCCAGTCGAAGCATATTAAAGCGATCTTGTATGTTCTTCTAATGAATATTTTCCTTCTTTCAGAGGGATACGTTCCCTTTAAAATGCATTTTAAAATAAAAGTAGTGCAACATGGGCTTGGTGAGCTTTGGATATATAGATCTATAATATTTTACAAGGGAGTATCATACGTATCTTGAAAAAAAAAAAAAAAAAAAAAAAAGAAAAAAATTGTGACTCGGATAAAATTGTTGACAATAGACGAATGATTTGATATTAAGTTTTTCTGAAAATACAGTTCAACATGCAAGATAGACGATGTCAAAGCTATCTTGACGTGACAATAAGTAGCTAAAGAGTCTTCCCGAGGTACAATATTTTCTTAGTTGTTTATCTTGAGCCGCCGGATCTACTTTTTTATTTTTCCTGGCATCGAAGTAAAATGACAAAGGATAAAGTAAAGAGAAGTAGACGGTTAAGTTCCTTTAAACTTCTAGAAAGAGAGAACGGTTGATTACTTCCTCGTACTTTTTTCTTCTTTTTTATTCAAAGGCCGATCATCGATCGTTTCTTGCCAGACCATCAATTAAACTCCGATTGTTTCATCAGGATTGATACGTATTCTATGTAAAATTCTTTCTCATAGATTATTTCCTTCATTCGAATGTTTACACATATTGTACAACCGATGTTTACATTGCAACAGCAAAAGTGCATTACATTCGACACGACACGGGCCATCCTGTCTCGTAATTATTTATTAATTTGTCCACCTGTATTATTCAAATTCATTCCAATGCCTTTACCGAGATTGGCATAGAATATTTCAGTGACATGCACAGATATATCATTATCATATTATCATAAAATTCATCAATAAATTTGACACGCGCGTTTGACGAAAATCCGAATTATGAATATATTATCGATGTATTTAGTGTCGGTTATATCATGCGAAGAAAATTTGATTAATTGCACCTTATTTCTTTTTTGTTCCTTACTCGTATTAATTATATTCCAAAACGTTTCTCCGATTTATTTCAGGCGGATCGTAAGGGAGAAATAATTTTGGTTGCATCTGTCGGCATAAATGGAACGGTCAAACGCAAGCGAAACCGTGACTGTCTCTTGTGGCTTGTCAGTAACCATTTCGAGAGAGGGATCTGAAGGGATCGGAAGGTTCATACATCCGTGGTATGCTCTTGAACCCTCACGTACTTTACTAGCTAATCCAATTCGAAAGCTGTCCAGCGGTTTGCTATATCTACTGTAAACGAATAGCTAGAGAGCTTCAAGGAAACGGTGACCGGCGTAACGAGCCTAATAAAGTGCCCTTTGGTACAAAGAGAAAAATATATTCCTTTTTGATCATTCGATTAATCGTGAAACTTCTAAGAACATCCGTTCGAAAGCTTCGAAGCTTGTAAATACCGAGTAGATGCCAAAGTTGTTAACGGGCGTATAACTTTTTTTTTCAATTTATCTCGTTGTTGAAAAAAATTTAACAAAATTTTTTACTTTACTTTTAATGAATTTTTTTTTTTCTATTTAGAAAAGCCGAACACGAGGACAGCAGAATACGTTCTTTAGAGCTCAACACGTCCATCGAAGTCCAATTCTTGTCGAACGGATCTTCGATTTTATTGTGCTTCTATGTATAAGGCTGAAAGAATATTCGATTTCTTCGGGTATTTCTTACAAAAGCAGAAAGAGAATAAAGGGAACGTACAATGTTTCCCTTGGACTAAAGTTAACGTTCATATTCTATCCAGTGTAAAAAAAGAACTTAGATATATCCTGAACATCGTACTCCATGAAATTGCACGCGATCGGGTTAAGAATTTGTTAATTAATTAAATGAAAGAATAGTGCGTTGAAAAAAAAGATTTATTTCACCTCGTTAAACATCCGTGACGCACGCAACTCCTATTTCGAGAAATACAAGTACCAAGGGGGATTTCTAATTAGTTCATTAAGCATTAATCACACGTCATAAGAGCATGGTACAGGTTGATATATATAATTTATAATACAAAACGCCCCTCTCACATATAACTTTTTACTAATTAAATAATGAACATTTGAACGTCGAATATTCATCGTGAGTACTTGCGAACTTCGATAAATGCTTTTATTGAAGCTGTAGTAGGAATTTAAAAAAAAAAAAAAAACGTTGGCGTATGAAGTTCTCTTTTCTTTTATTTTTTCTTTTTCTTTTTAAATGAATCCGTTTAATTTAATTTTCTCGACGTTGATTGTGATAGAGGGCTAATTTACCGCGCGAGTATAATAAAAGAAATATGTTCGAGGTCGAACAAAAAGGTGGCGATCGCGAATGAAATCATCGAGAAATCTTATCGTCACGCGAACTACACCCACAGTATCACGTATAATTTCGCGTGATAAACTAACCTATTTTTAATATCGTAAAATGTGAATAAAAACGAGATCTGAATCGTGACTTTACCCTGATATCTACGAGCTTGCATTCTAACTGATGTATAGGAGGTAGTACCGGTGTTCACAAAAATTGGACAAAAGAACGACAAGAGAATTGGAAAATTCCGAAGCTTTCCAAGGATCGTCTTAAAAAGTTGTATTGAATTATTTACGTGCAATGGACTCACGCACGAGAAGCTCGACAAGCTCGACGATCTTGATGGGCAACAAGTGTCCTTGGCTTTGCAGAAACGAAGCCTGCATATAAGTGCGATCTGACAAACGTAAGTATCTTTTGCCACTTTTTCGTCGATCTCTAGGTTAAAAGAAAATAATATTTGGGATATCGATACTAATTGAATATTTCAATATTTCACGAACTTGTCGAACGATCGTCTTACGATTTCTAGAAATATTTATAATAATTTATTGAAGTTTCGCTATGATATTATAGTACTCGTGTTAACCCGATACAAATGCGATTTCGTTTGACCCTTTTCAATACATTTTGTACTCGGAATACACAAGACATCATTGTTATTTTCGGAAAAGGATCGTATATTCCAAAAAATCTTCGAAGATGATTTTAAATTATTGCAAAGCTGTACACTCGAAAGTTGAAACTTTCGCGACATTCCTACAAATTGTAATGCATGGAAAGCAGAGAGTCGTTATATCCCATTGCTTTTGCAATGTGCGCGCTCTCGAAACTTTGGTCGTACGTGGACCGAGAACCTCGTATATGTAACGAAGTCATTATGCAGAGCCGATTTTAGACTTACGTTTAATGCGAGGCTAGTGCAGATAGCGAGCATTCGCAAGCGCGCGCGCGCGCGCGTATATATATATATATCCTTACACTTTACAATTCCCCGCTTTCTGTACCGTGTATTTGAAATCATTACGAACCTTATAATTTCGTTGAATAATCTTCATTGAGATGTCATATCGAATAAATTCTTGTTAAAAATGCATAACAATTATTCGATGGTATTAGAAACAATTACGTTTATAACAAATATACATATCTTAAGAATAGATACGTTTATTTTAAATAATCAAGGTCCAAAGACATAATCCCAATTTGCATATTATTCGAAGTTAGTAGAACGTATGTAGATCACGTTGAACCGTTTACACAATGATATATCAACGGATACCTGCGTTATTGTATAGGATCAAGAATGGTCTACCATTCGTAACTAACATGGAGAATGGCGGATTATTTGTGGTTCGAACGTTTCTCTATTACCGATAGATCCGGACTATTTGCTGCAACAAATGATCCAAAGAAAATTTAATGATTATTAGATTTTTCATACATTTCTAATGGACAGAAATAAAGTCTAAAACCTAATATTGGCATACCGAAAATTACGGCATAAGACATAAAAAGTTAGGAATGTAGTTAATGGACGCAGGAGTTACTATCAACAAAAAAAAGTGGAAAGAAAAAAAAAAGAGATTGGGAGGAGATACAAGGCATTAAATCAACATGGACAGGAGGGAAGTGCTAAAGCAGGTTCCAAGTACTTGGCACCCTATAGTGGATACGTGCACACATGCGTATTCGCCTGTAGTTATGTATGTGTGAACTCGAAAACATCTATGGGAGTACGAGGGTGGCGCGAGCGCCGTACGGAGAGGGCTATCGACCCTTTCTATTCCAACCTAGAACGACATGGTCTGCTATGTACTGCTTTTGTACTGGCAATGTATGCACTCTATGTTGTCAGAGACATTATCTCATCTGCTCATGAGGATTCACATAATCTGGCGATTATTATTAAATAGAAAATCGTAAAAAGGAAAATATTAAAGAAGAATATTAAGTGCGTTTTATTTGTATCCCATTCAGCCTAGATTAGAATAACGGCGATAAGTTGGACGAATAATAAAAGTTAATTGAAGATCTTATCTATTGCAGTTTAAAATAATGTCAGCTCGTTCTAGAATATATCGGTACTCGAGTACAAGTACTTACAATACTCGTTACTTTATCATTCACGATAATTCTGACTGACGGCTAATAATTAGAAAATTGAATAGAATTACGCCTGGCGAAGGGTGGATAGGAAACGTGATTCACGAAGAAGATAACGTAATAGCGAAACTTTTTCCGTGAAATGTTCTGCGACCCTATAAAAGAGAGTGTATATGCGTGTACTCATACAGGTCTATATATATATATATATATCTTTTCGTTACGTCATCATTGCAGTAGCATCCCTCCATTAAGAGAGTATCATCAAAGGTAGATTTAATTGCACGTGCACTCGTACCTTTAAACCATCACTTTGGAATTTCTTTGTCAAGGCTTTAACGTAATTCGTTCAATCGCTTATGAATACGCGTATGAAAACGTGATCGAGAGTCAGAATTTTGGCAAATCAAAAGATCCAATCGAAAGTTCATCGAAATTGATAAAGTACGGGTAATCAATCGTTTATGGAAAATCAAAAAAAAAATAATTTTGCCAGCGAGTCGTGAAAATTCCAATATAGAACACCGCTCTGAACAATTTTACTGCTAACTACTTTCGGTGAACTCGTTCAACGAGAAATTTATCAAACGTTGATCACGAATCAACGTTTCCGTAGTGGTTATTTAGAAAAAAAATAATAATAAAAGTTTCTTGATCACCGCATGCATCAAGGAATGAATGCATATATCAAGGGATTCGTGAAGAAATTCGAAATCGATTTAGCGGAATAATAAATTGCATTACGTAATAAATATAGTGCTTTCTTGAGAACCAGAGGATTCGTTCGTATTAAAGGGCTCGATTAAAAGGGATCGATGTGTCCTACTTTAAAATAAATTCGTGGCAACGAAATATCAATCGATACATCAAATACCATTAACATTACCCAGATTAATCAGTTGTTACGAATCAACTCGAGTAAATATCAGTAATGATAACGTCAGAACTGGTTTGATGGATCTCACCCATAATTCAACAAATTGTTATTACATCTACGCTGCAAGACTTCGCGTGATCCATTAATAAAGGAATCTGCGTTAACATCGTACATGCGAGCAAGTAGAGGATACATACATGCATATATATCGCGTGCTATACATGCGATATATTTACATATGTCTCTACCCACTTGTGGCTCTATCACGATTTCTTCACAATGGAATAGAGGCTAACGTATAGTTCACAGTTTCAGTTTTACAACGACACGTCGATCTATCTAAAGTAAAAATAATTTTGAGAAGTAGCTTTCCAATAACATCTAGATAGGAACATGCGTTCGCACTCGCTATGGAAACAAAGACATTCAAATTAAAAAAAAAAATACAAAAACGTGGATCACTATTGATCGAGTCAATAGGAGCAAACGAATTTTTGAAATTAAGGAAGAGCAGCCAGTGTTGCAGGATAGAGGGAAAAGGTGGGACTTCGATATCTCATTTTGAAACCACCAAACGAATCGATGCAATTTTCCCATGTGGCCAATATACGTACATATATTACGGATATGTTTGTAACATTTTGCCGGTTTAATGTCGCACAAAAATTCTATTGACTTTTACTCCTTCTATTTTGAGGGCAGTTCGAGAGCGTAAATTTTCACATTTCTTCTCTCTCCATCTCTTTCTTTCCTTCTTTCTCTCGTTCAAGCCAAGCCTTCACTTTTTCTTTCACTGTCTCTCTCCTTCTTTTCAAACATACACACACACACACACACGTGCTAATTCAACTTTTCTCTCTTTTTACATCGTTCTCTTTTCAATAGTAATACACGAGAACTGTGAAACAAAACGTGTAAAACTTAATTCATGGCCAACGTCTAACCAATAAAGCAGGGACGTTTCGCTGCACACTGAATATTTAAAGCTTTAAGTGGTCCACATACCCGAGAGAATTTCCCTACAATAACCGTTTCCTAAAGACTCTCGAAATCAGCTTCTTTTCGGTTTTTAAAACGTACCCCATACGTTCAGCTTCAGTCGCGATCTACGCGAAACTTTAAGAGAAAGAAAAAGAATTTGGGTCACGTTATGACTTACGACCTTGCCAGAGTAGCAATGGAGGAAGGAAAGAGAAAGAAAAGATAGGGACAGTTACTACGAGCATGATACATGATGCTCGCGGGAAAAGAACGCAGTATTATTTAGTTAATCTTTGTGACTTATTGCCGTAAGGAAATGTTTCGTGCCCGCTCGAACGGACGAGGTTGTATTGAATATTCGATAAAAGCAAAGAAATATAACTACCTAAATTAGAATACTCACAGGCCTTCGTTTGATGCGTGGCGAAAATAGGATAAGTTGTATAATAATCGTCAAATTCGATGTTCATTCTTTATTTGTAAAGTATTCATTGACAGAATATAATCGACTACGTATGTACCGGACCCATATCAGTTATTGACGTTTTCTCGTATTTGACGTAAACGAAAACGTATAATTCTTTTTAAAGCACCTTCAAATTTTCATACCATAAGTATAAGGAAAGTTTTATAGCGACTATTAAATCTGTCTATGTTATTTCTTGGTTATTAAAATAAAGTAATAATGTCTGCCTAAAATCAACCATGCAAAAAACAATGAAAGTTTGCTCATAACATTTCTCGAGATCACGCTATATCATAATACGCGCTTAAGCATAAATAAGAAAACTATTACTCGGCGCGTAATTACATTTCGTTAGGAGCCCCAACTCAGGCTCCTCTGGCACTTTGTTACGCATTCGTTTCCCTCGAGCGAGGAAACTTGCGAAGAAGGTATGTATGACGGAACGTCGAGCAACTTTTCCAAATGCAAACGAATCCAAAATAGCTTCCTACGACATTCCAAATACGTTTCAGAAAAGTCGCGTCTCTTTTTCCTCGACTTTCAACTACGGAAATAATACGACGTGAATGAAATATGTATGAGTCGATGGCTTCTCGTTTTCCGGCAAACCAATTATCGGAGATACCGATAACTTCCCCTGAAGGAGAGCTATCGTTTGAGTTATTAAATTTCAAATATTTCTCTTACCAACACCACCACCGACACCAGCACTATCGGGATAAAAGTCTCCTTCGTCGAATTTCACGAAAGACCTGGACAATGCTTCGTTTAGAACTAAAAGAACATCTGTGGATTACGAAAGATCAGACATTCGTTATTGGCTAACGATCCGTTAGGGAAAAAACGTACCTCGAGATTTTTACTTCCTCTATTCTTTTCGCTGAATCGACGTAATTAAAACGAAAGAGCTCACAAGTAGGTAGACACGAGATATTTGATTAAGGAGATTGTATAGAAAATATTAAATCTATTGATTCTAAGTGAAAAATAGGTAATGTGACGGGATGAAAATAAACGTAGTCTCTTCCGCGTGTTCCTTCGCGAAACTCCCAGCGATCGATATGCGAATTTCCTCGAATAAGCTAGGGTTGACAAGGGAACGATTCGCTCAATGGATATCGTTTGTAAAAGAAAGGGAGGGTTCCATTATTACGACTATAGCTATAAGTAAATTCGATATTCAAATAAGAATATTGCTGATTCCGTAGACGATTAGGTTTGAAAATAATATTTTTATAAACGGATGATAAAATTATTATATTTGTTTTGTTTCCTTAGGAGTTCGTAGACTTCAATTTATATCAATGTACGAACATTTTCCAACGAATAAGTTTTAGGTATCTGACGTTTAAATCAGAAGTATATGAAAGTTCGACATTGTCACTGACGTTTAGCTCTATCTCCTCCTCTCCTTTTTTGTTTTAACGCCAAACCTTTATCGGTATCAGCTGCCGAAGCTAAAGGTTGCAATGTATCGCACACATAGTGACACTTTAATAGCGAGCTATAGACAAGAAGATTAAGACGAGCCGCGAGCGTGTGCCGAACGTAACGGGTTATTGCTTTTACGAAAGTTTCAACTACCACCCACCATTCCTTGTTCTATCTCAAGATGTTCCGAAGTCGGCTTATCGGCCAACTTTAACTGAATAGAATTTATTCCTACCACGAATTCGGCAGACACCTCGAAAATTATTTTTTTGCTCGCTTTAGTGCGAGATATTTTTATTGTTTATCTTCGAACTAGCTTTCATTTATGTAATTACTACTTGGAATGATTTAGTCGAATAATTAAGAGAAACTAGGGAAGAAACTATTGAAGTTGCAAGTTGAAAGAGCTCGATAGGATAAAAGATAAAGACGTCGATGTTAAATATGCAGAAGTAAAATAATGCGTAGAGTATTATGTATTCTTGATTGTACTAGAAGTTGTGCCATCTTGTGATTCGCGTAACGATGTGGGTCTACGAGGTTGAGAACTTTACACTGTGCATCTTGAGAATACAGAGGGCTCGATGCTTAGTTCTAACAATAAGTAAATCCACTATTTAAAGGCAATTAGGAACTCGTCAAAACGGCAAGCATGTAAAACGTGTTTCTTTTCCGTGTTCTTCCGTCAATTTTATTAACGAATGCGACCGATAGAAATTTTAATCGAAAGGATAGACGAAAGAATGGAACAAAGAAAATATGCATAGAGTAAAAAGAAAATTAGAATAAGACGGTTGATCTACGGTCGGAAAAAGGGAATAGTGCTTATTTCGAGATGTTTTACTCGAGCAAGTAACTCCAAGACTAGGTCATACTTTTCTAGAGAATGCAAGTGTCATGGCACGAGCGACCTGGGTGCATTGAAAAGATGAAAGGCGAAATTCTACCATTCACTGTATGCCAGCCAACCCGATGGAAGTCAATTCGTCGCGAGCGTGCATGTGAGAAAATAACCGACGTGTAATAATAACCGGTATGCAATTCGGGACAAAGACCGGTACTGGCTTTTGTTTCATGCCAACAGTAACATTTAAAAGGCAAGAATAAAACACATGTCGAATATATTTTGGATGTTAGGAGAGCCGTGAAAACAAAATATTTTATGCGTCGATGCGCATTCATCGATAACACGTTGAGTGAATTAAATCGGTGAAAGCAAATATCAACAAATTATTATTCCCAAAAAGACGAATGCGAAGTGTGATCCAAGAAATATTCTTATCAAGAATTATTATTACAGAAAGTTTATCAAGGTCTCATCTGCCAAATATCCAGTGAAACAACGTCGCCTGTCTAAAGAGCGATAATTTTTATCTCGAAAAGTAAGTAAAGTCGCAGTTTCGTTCAGCCAGGGAATATTCGAGTCTCTAGACTACAAAAGTTTCTTTCCTTTGTTATCAATGAAAATCACACGTTCATAAAGTGGATTAAAAATGTCTTCGGCAGAAGTTAGTTTAGACGCTCAAGCTCGATTCATGCAACTCTTGTACGCATGCCAGTCTGTAATTATTCCAAGCTCCATTGGATTTCACAGACGGTCATTTCCAGAACATCACGCTTCGCTGTGTTCCCACATCTGTCGATTTATGCCACTCCGAATTAGCTCCGTTTATTGCAAGGCCTTAATTGCTAATTAATCTAACCGAATTTCAATTAAATTTCAACCATTGTTCTCTTTTTTCTATCCACCTTTTTTCTCCTGATCCTTCTACTCCGTCTAAAAACGTCTTCCCTAAACATGAGCGTGTAAGTAATTAGCGAAAAAGGTTTTTGTGAAATGTTTATCTAACGTAATGCGAATTTATTTAAAATTTTTATAAAGTGCATGGAAGATTTGAAAGGTATGTAAGTCAAATCTAACATTCATCTCTAAGGTAAAGTTTCATTAACTAACTAAATTGTATTATATCAACATTTTAAACTCGTCTCAAATACAAATATGTCAAGTTGACAATTTTCCTAATACCTGATTTGGAAACAATTACACAAGTATAAGCTTTATATATATATATATATATATATATATATATATATATATATATATCTTACGTCACTGTATTTGAATATTAAACTCGCAAGAATTTTATTCGCGAGATATTGTTCGCGTTCTTTGCGTTCAAAGTTATGCATGAATATTTACAAAAGGGAGGAAGACTTGCGGAGTAAACACTTTTAGTGTTGTTCCATGCAAAGACAGTCAGTCGGCTTCTTAAAGGTATGCCTGGGAAGAAAATATTGACACATAGTCTCACATTCTTGAATAAGAGAAATATATTAATAAGTATCTATTCATATTATATAAGCATTTATCTCTTCGATCGTTCCACTATTTAACAGACATTATCTAACAGGATTGCTTCTATATGCAACCGACGTGGTGTTGACCGCATCATAATGGACAAACATTTCAATGTAATCGTGTTAATAGGAGGCCACTAAATAGGTCGAAACTATTTTCCTAAGTCGTATCTATGAAGATGATAGTTATCGCTATAGTTATTATTGGTAATTACTTCGTAAAGTTGTTTAATGTCGATACTCTCACAAGATCTCATGCTATTAATGAAAGTTTCTCTTAATTAAGGATTCGTGTGACTTAGATTTAATTTGTTAAGTTCGGAGAAATTTTTTTAAATAAAAAATTCACGAGGTTGGAATCATTGATATTACGTTAATTACCGAGTGTCTCGTTAAATTTTGTCCACCTAATTCCTCGGAGTCTCTTACATTATATACACAGCATTACAAGTGAACTCGCTTACCAGCACGTTTTATTTCTCACGAGAGGATTAGCCCAAATAATTATCACACTAGTCTTATAATTTTAATGGTGGGAGGGATCCTCCGACAAATAAGTTCGCCGCGGAGAAAATTATATGATTTTTTGTAAAGTATACATTTTTTTAAATTGGTCCAAGGTTGATCAAAATAACAAATAAATTTGATTGTTTCGATTACCTCAAAAATCAATCCAATTTGGAAACTCTCGTAAAGCATATTCAAATTTCATTTTTCTCTATTGGTTGTTCCATAAACAGCGTGTGCTCTAATAATTTGTGTTGTGCTATCCTGAACGGAGGAACTACATCAATGCACGGTATCGTTATTTGAATTATTTCGAGTATCCTCGCAACTAGTAATTTGAAATTATCGAGATTGCTCGACGTTGATCATCGAAATATGTTCGGAAAGTATTATCAAAGAATTTATAATAATATCAATACACAATTCCTTTAAATGAATTTCTTTCGTTCCATTTTTTATGATCCCTACCTTTGAATGATCGAATTATTGAAAGAAATCTGATAATAACTATCGCAGGGTATATAATCACGAGGGAGTTTGACTTTTGAAAGAGAAAACAAAAGCAGTGCGACAATTGTAATCCCCACTGAGATCTACGATCGCGTAGTTTTAAAAGCTGGCTTTAACAAAGTCGTCGAGCGGTTGACGCAAATCGAATCGATTCTGTCGCAAATTGTCAGGGAAACTTACAAACGTCACGACTCATTTAACCACGAAACTCTCTCTACTATCCCCCCCCCTCTCTCTCTCTCTCTCTCTCTGTACACGTCGTCACGAACACGATGCAACAGGTAAAGGTAATGTGCTAAGATCGCATGATGCAATTAATTTTTTAACACCTCGTCGTTACGATTACTAGAACTTAAGATTCGCTAGAAAATCCAAGATCCAGTGTAGACGGAGATCAACTCTTGAAACTCAGCAAATTATTCGACATCCAAGCAACGAGATTCTTTTATGCGGTTTTTCTCCTTTTTTTTTTTTTTTTTATAGAGTCGCATCATCCGAACAGGTCACAACGTGACCAAGCAAAAAACATTTCCGCTTTCGCAACGATAAAGGCCGGTTTATAAACTCGATAGCTTTAATACGGTGCACGTTTATACTTGGGGAAAGTATTTTATAGTAATAGGTAAGCAGTGTAATGAAAAATAAATAAAAGACGTCCAGATGATTTGTGTGTGATAAAATCTTGGTTTTATTATTACGTCGGTTGAAAAACGGCAAAATTACAGATCTACTTTTCACCTCAGCCATTTTCCTTACCTTTTATGGTGGATAAGCGATATGTTGTTTTGAATGTGGGATGATACACCTCAGTCTTCTGTAAGTATGCGTCAATAACGGTGGACACAAAGGTGCTGAGCTTCTTCTATCCAAATTGACCTTGTAGAAGATCACCACTTCGTGCAACACCATTGCAACTGACTTGATTAACGAGAGCGAACTTTGTACACAATGATAATTATATATGCAAAAGAAAGAGAGAGAGAGAGATAGAGAGAGAGAGAGAGAACGAGATAGTCACGCAGGGTATTCGGGGATAGTTGGAAATTGGCAAAGCCGATCGAACGTACGAAAATCGTCAGCGTATTTTCCCACGTCGCCACATCCGTCACTCGCACGATCCTTCAATGCCTCTATCACACATGCAATACATATATACATATATGTATACTTAAACAGCAACGAGTCACTGTGCTCTTCGATATCGTCACGCTTTTACGTCGACCGACCGCACACACGTTCGTCCGCTGTTAAGCCTGCAACATTGTTGAATCACGTGTCACTCCTGCTGCTCCTTCATATTCCTTTTGTATAACGATCATCCGATCTTTTCGATCAGAACAAAAATCGTCATTCGAATATGAATTTGTAGGAAGAAAGATAAGGGTTACGGATAAATGCATGATCTTTGTCAACATCATTCGGATAATGTTTCTGAATGTTCATTAACGAAGATGTTGAATTTCGAAATGCTTTATTAATCTGGAATGGTTTAACAACAACTCTCAAAGGCGAGACTGAGACTAAAATTCCATTGAATTTTAACCGAAAGAAGGAACTATAAGCGAAGGAATATTTAATCTCGAGAAGTTAGCGAAAGAAGAAGAACAACAATGCTGTTGTTTACTCCGCAATGTAATCGAAAGTAAGGAGAACGAGAGATAGGGGGAGAAAGAGAGAGTTTCAGCTTGTATTTTGTGAGCGCCCGTTGCGTTTGCAACATAGCTGGGAAAAAAGCGAACGGATTTAAAACGAATTTTCTTTCGC
Source organism: Dolichovespula sylvestris (assembly GCA_918808275.2). Lineage (NCBI taxonomy): Eukaryota > Metazoa > Arthropoda > Insecta > Hymenoptera > Vespidae > Dolichovespula > Dolichovespula sylvestris. The sequence continues at coordinate 4,977,485 of OU964972.1, forward strand.
TTCTGGACGGGAAGAAGAGATAGAGACAAATAGAAAATGAAAGAGGAAGGGTGAGAGAAAGAAAGAGAGAGAGAGAGAGAGAGAGAGAGCAAGAAGGAGAGAGGAAGAGAGAGAAAGCCACCCCTACTAGATTATCGCGACTCCTCGATCGAAACGTTCTTTCCATCCAAACTACCTATTCTCTGACTTCGTATGATGAATATAAATATTTTAAAAATTCTCGGCAATGGCTATAAATCTCTTCTAAAACACGCAAACTTACACAATAAATTTTTTTGCATCGATAAGTGCGAGCATCCATATAAAACGGAATGCAAACGAGAATCCTTCATCTTCAACAATAACAATGAGATATCAAATAGAGTAATCTTAGATAAGAAAGAAATAATTCAGCGTATCTACTGTCAGTGGATACCACACGGATACATACACGCACATACACATGCACAACATGGAGGAAGAACATGTAGAACAAGTAAAAGGAACACAGAATCCGTATTTAAACGGACAAGGCACATGCCGTGCTCGTTGTGGTCACGTTGCGATGAGGCAATAATTCTTCTTTCGTCGAAAGAAACGAAAATCTGAAACAAAAGTTCAACGAGAAGGATTGGAGTAATGTCTAAAATCGGTCCAAGAACCAACGAAGAAAAACATTCTAATGAGATGATCCTCGGTTAGCATCAAATTATTCGTATGAGGACCCCGAGGAAGACTGAACGACTATTCTTGCCTTTCCACTTGTTAAATCAGCAAGAAAGCTTCACGTATCACGTTTAGCTCCCATGAGAAAGATAGAGATAACGAAGGAGAAAGACAGAGACCTGTAGAGGAAAGGAAATGACAAAAGAAATCCAACGGCTTTCTACCCTGATACGTTTTTTTCTTATGATCTCTTTCACTCAATCATATCCTCACTACTAAAAGGGATTTGTAGTAAAGAATGAATACATTTGACTTTACTAAAACATTTCCACCCCTTTATTTCTTTCTCTCCCCGCAGTAACACCGATGCTTCGCACAACACACGAAAGACTCAACACTCGATGGACAAATTGGGGGTGACAAGGAAGTATGTAAGTGAAGAAAGGGAAGGGATGAGTAGCAGCAAAGGAGGACACTATTCGAACGTGGTCTTTGAACACTGTTTACACGCACGCGACGAGAGGCGCCATGGTCACTGCCGGCTACAGTGCTCTTCCTCTCCGATAATCACCACCGTCTTGAACGAAGTATCCTTAGTCGATTTCGTCCTGGAAAAGGAGGATGAAGGGAGCACAGGCCAAGAGCCATATCGTCCTCCCGATACTTCCGACGACGCCTCGGTGGAGTCTCGTATTCGGCCTCTTCTCGATATCATCGTCGCGATAAGGCACGGCAGACCAACCGTCCATTCATCTCTGTGCGATCCTGCTATTCGAGATACGTCGCAAGCACACACGAGGACGCACGCGTCTCTACGCGCGAACGCGCGCGCGCACACACGCTCTTCACCTCTTTCTCAACCTCTATCTTTCTCTCTCTTTCCCTATCCCCCTCCTCTCTCTCTCTCTCTCTCTCTCTCTCTCTCTCTCTCTCTCGCTCTTTCCTTCTCGTCGTTATCCGTCCTATCCTTTAGAGGATAGTCCCTCTCTACTACATGCGCGTACGCTACTACTATCTCTTTCTCTCTCTCTCTCTCTCTCTCTCTCTCTCTCTCCCTCTCTCTCTTTTCTCTCTCTCTCTCTCTCTCTCTTTTCAACCCTCTCGCGCGCGCCACCCTCTCTCTTCGGGACTCTCTCGCTCGACCTCAAAGCGACCGCTACTGCTGCTCCAGTGGTGCGTCGCATGCAGGAGCTTTCGTTGAACTAAGCTCCGCTGGAACTAGCGCCACGCCCTCGGAGCAGGTGGCAGCACCTGCCGCCAAATCCTTTAACTATCTCTCTCTCTTTCTCTCTCTCTCTCACACACTCTCTCTTTCTCTTTCTCCCTTTCTCTTTCTGTCTCCCGCTTGAGAAAGGGATGAAAACCCTTTACCAATATCTCTCGCTCTTTCTCAGCCAGCTTGATATCGTACAAAATTCGCCGGTCTTTCTGAAACATTGATACCACATCGTACTTTTATATTCTATTCCCAAAGAGCCTTCAATTTCTGAAGACGTTATCTTCGAATTTTTATTCGAGCTAAGTTGTTTCGTTTTATCTTCGTTTCAGGTCTTTCTGATGTACACAAAGCCAATTCTAGTTGAAGTTGGTAATACAATGGTAGGTTTAAACGTTAGTAGTTAACGCTGTTTATGGTGAAATTACGATAGCTGAACGAAAGTAATAAACAGTGGCGAAGAAAAGAAACTCGAGGATGCTCAGACTCGTCTAGCAGGTACATTACCACCACCCTCAGACGACTACAATGCTCTCTCCTTCTTTCTCTTTGTTTCTCTTTGTCTCCACATTTTCCCGCATTGTACGATACTGAACACGCGCACCGGATGTGTAGGCGCGAAATACGCGACGCACGCAATGCACGTTGTTGAAAGGACTCACGTGATCTTTTCACTCAATTGTTGTTCGATACCTTGCTTCCTTTATAAAATTACCGTAAAATATTTATAAATCCGACTACGCAAAAATAATTCTACGTATGCAACATCACTGTGACTCAAGGATAAACAATTTAAACGGGGTTCCGATAAGTACTAATTGTGCATTATTACGTTTTTTGTGGATTTGTTATGGTACAAGTTTCGTTTCTAGCGAGGAAATCAAGATAAATTTTTTACACGCGAATTTTTTATAATCAACGATAGGCTGCCTATAACCTGCTATTTCCCCATGGATTATCTAGAAAACGTCACGTACCCACTTGGAAAGTTCCACGATCTTGTCTTATCATAACTCACCAACAAAAAGAAGAAAAAGAGTTCACGATACTACTTACATGATACATTAAACCGAACTAACCGAAATAATCTTGGTCGTTATTCCTTCGATGTCGGACGTAAAAGTTGAGAGTATCGAGAAATCGAGGACAATAAAACATAAATCCTATCGGAACGTTTCCAAGTTTCTTCGCGTAATTAATTTTACGCATATGCATTTCCCTACTGTGATTAATGCTCTGGGCCACTTCCTACCAGCAAGAGAAGGGGTGTATCGTCGGTGAGATTGTTCGTTCTGGAGTTACCATAATTTATCGTAACTGTCGATATATAATCGCTGCCAGAAACGGAGCCCGCGCATCGCCAAACTTTTGCGGGATCTCGTGCATCGACCGTGACGAAGAACGTGAATATGGGAGCATGTAAACGGATATATATGTAAGCTAAGAAATAAAACTAAGGGCTGAGGAATAAGAGAACAGAGGGAATCGAAATGTATGGGAATACAAAAGTAATAGATCTCTTTCTGTATAAGCGTCACGGTGGAAAGGGAAATGGAATAAAGTAGGTATTTCAGTAAGGTTAGGAATGATTACACTTGCAGATGCCTCCTCGACCATTGGTTTTCGCCATTAGATCAATCTTCTACTACTGTGGACGAAGCACTTGGAGAAACAGTGCTATTTCAAGAACAAGTCCGTTGTTTCTAGAGAGAGTGAGTTCGCGCTCTCTAGATAAATTACACCTGACCATACAAGATCGAGCCCAAAGATAATAATTCAAATGTTAATTGGGTAGCTAAATTGGTCCTACCAGCTTGTGGCCTACTGATCTATCAAAGTTCTCGCTTTTGTTAATGGCAATCTCTGTGCTTAGCCGTTTGCCCCTTCTTGCTGAAGAACACGAACTACGTTTCCTGAGAAAAACAGGCCAACGTTAGCAGTACGGGTCGGCATCAATAGCGATAACAATCAACGCTTCCCAATTTCGTATCTATCATACGAAAATAGGGTCAATAAATAGTACTATGTTTATCGAGCCTATTTATTTGGTATATTTGATAATTAATTCGACCATAATGTGAATCATAAGATATTAAGTAAAAGAGAGATCAGTTAAATTGAGTAATAGTTAAATTGAGTATTCGTCGAGACAATTTTGACATAAAAACTCATTCCCGACTACGTACATTTGCTCATTAATGAGCTTCAACGTGTCATATGTCACGATAAAGTATGTCATATAAATAGAAGGTATGATTCTCTAACTCGATACTTTGCAAAACTTCGCCTTGGAAATTTTTTCATCCCCTCATATTAGATAGCGCGCATATCGGAAATCATCTAGCAGATAAATTTCTTCGATTATTACTGAAAGACATACGATGGAGAAATGCGGTAATACGTCAAGGTGACATAACGAGGTTAATGAATACTCACCGTGCTCGTTAAGGGATGAAAAAGAAGCAGACTAGTTCCGTGCGGACTATATTACCGTCACGAAAGAGAAAGAGTAGCAACAGAGCATTCGGAGTTTATCCCTTCCAGGGTGAAGTGTTGCTCTCCACAACGTACGGGGGTTCGCCTGATGGTTGGTTATCTCAAATATTTGTTTTACTAACAGTACAAACAATTGACCCAATTGATTTTCCGGCCCTCTGCTTCAACTCCCTCGCCTCTCTCTCTCTCTCTCTCTCTCTCTCTCTCTCTCTCTCTCTCTCTCTCTCTCTCTCTCTTTCTCTCTTCTACTCCATCCAAAGGTAGAGTTTCGCTCTCCACACGTAACGTGGCTATGCATTAGGATGTTTCATTAGCGATCAAAGGATATCCTGTTCGGTCGAAGTCACTCGAACGAAAATTTGCATTTCGATGCGGTGGCCCCGATTGACGAACCCGTCTTTGTATTAAACTAAAGCCGAGCTCTCCCACTCTTTCTCTCTTTCTCTCTTTCTCTCTCTTTCTCATTCTTTGAGGTGTTAAACGTTCAAGGAATGTCTTCGTTGGGATCACCAAGCGAAAGATCTTCGATCCGATTCCATTCCATCGGATACGTTGAAGAGATCACCGAGGTTGCTACTACGTGATATGAATATAAATGGAGTTGCTTCTATTACGATCATATCTGGGTAGTTATCATTCCTATAGGATTTCGTTGCCCTTCCGAATTACACGAGTTATATGTCCGGATCAGTTTAATCCTACAATGATCGATTTGTGGAAGAAAACTCTAGGACGATCCCGACTTCTTCGAAGAAAGATCTCAAGCTTGATTAGATGTAGAAAGCATCAATCATTCACACCAAAACGTGCTTTTTAAGTTGTTTTCTTTCAAGAAGAAAATGTTTCGTTATTGTAATTAAAATCTTTATCAAAGCGTTTGCATATATTTCGCCCAAAGTTTCTCTTCAGCGTAGCTCTTCGTACTTTAGGATTTATTAAATCCGGAAAAAGATCGCTGCCTAAGCGAAAAGAAGAGAATAAAAAATGGTATAACGAATGATAAGGAGAAAACTCAGAAAAATTGATGTGGCTTTGTCGCAAAGCAGATACGAAAAATCTCTAATAACATCGCCCGCGTCCTTATAGCGATCCACTCGAGAACAGGAAAAAGAAAAAAAGAAAGAAAAAATAAAATTTGAAGGAGGTCGTCCTGTGCAAAAACGAGTTGGTAATCGGCCAAGCAAAACGTTCGTTTCATAAACACATTGGACGAATTCCAGATATATTCATATAAACATTTTATACGTTAATTATCTCAAGCTGTTTCCCGCGCTCTGATTCCGAATCAAAGTTGGCGCGAGCTTCGTAACAAGAGATTAAAAAAGTATTCATCCAAGTATTATCGCTTTGTGAACAATAAGTTTTCGTCTCTTTTGAATTACCGTCATGTCGGACTATAATCTTGACTGTTACTACTTAAGGTAGATTGTTGCCATACCGCTTTCGTATGAGTACGACGAAGCTTTCTCACGTAGCATGCTAGTGAAGCAAACAAAATTCAAAGCGGTAGAATCCACTTCGATCATCGACGACGTACCTCAGGGAGATACCTCATTTACAACTCAAATTTGAAGAGAAAGACATCCACCACCGATATTAGGTGATCAAATATGCCACGAAAGAGTCAAGTGAGTAGAAGTTACCGCGTAGAATTAATTAACATCAAAGAACCACGTTATGTTTTCTAGCTTATAGACGAAACGAGGTTGATGCGCTTTGTAACTCAACTTCTTTCTTTTCTCTTTTGTATCCCTTTATAGAATTTGGAAAAATGAAAAACCGCGCTATTATTTATTTTTCGAAATGAAACGTTTTATTAAATTAAACGTTTATTTATTTTTTTTCTTGTATAATTATAAATAACATAAATATTTTCTTATTTCTAATTTAATTTTAATACCATATAAAACTACAATTTGACAAAAATTTTTATCTTATTACAAAGTAATAATTGTTCCTTTTTCATTACTATCTGTAAAGTTTCATAACATTTCTTAATCTTTATTTACACATTGTATGGTTTCTTATTTGTGTTTCCTTATAATATTTTTCGATATATTAATTATATACACGTATTTCTAAAGCACCACTTGACGTAACATAGTTGATACAGTCCTGGCCGAATTTCTTCAAAATAACACCAGGTAGGACTTCCATCAATTCCAGAGTGCGCTTCGTTTCGTAAGTGCGATGCAATGCGCTTTATGCACCATATTGAGACGAAACGCATCTAATGTGGATAAAAAGAATCAGGACTCTCGATGACATTAAAGCATAGTTGAGTTATCCAAAATTTATTTGTCTTTTCTTAAATGCTTTGCAGATCATTTTTAAATTCTGTCTCATATCTTGTGACAATAATAAAATTATTTGTTTGTTATTTAAATCTCTGAATACACTTGTATCAGAACCATTTGTTTTTGAATTGCTCTAGTTCCTTTTTGAAATTCATCACTGAAGTGCATCACTGAATACATGCGGCAGCTTCGAGATCGAAGAGCTAATGCGAAGTATACAGTGATCAAACAAATGGCACATCGAGGTAGTTTGATGCGTAAAATGGATTGCATTCTTCTTTTTTCGAATTAATATAATTCTCTTTAGTATTCCATTAACTACTGTTAATAGATATCGATAATTTTATATCAAGAAATTCGTCGTGAACTATAAATATTGTATTATAAATTCTAACCATGTTAGTGAACAATTACTAAATAAAGGGCAAAAATATCTATTGATATTATCATTTATTCAAAAGAAAGAAAAACTGCAATGACTGTTTGTCGCCGTACATTTAGTACCTGATCTTTTCTAATACACATCTTACCGGTAGCTCTACGGAATTGATGTTTCAATTCATTTTATTTGGCGTCACCAAATATCTTGTCGTTACTTAACCAATTGTATCTATCAGGAAATAAATATATTAATATTAACACAATTTTTGATATTTGCAGGCTATGACTGCATATTGATGTTGAAATAAAAGACCGCAGTACAAATGTGACCCTAGAAGCAATAAACTTGGGCACTAGTGTTTTTACTAGTATCAATCTTTACCGCAAGGTAGCACGACTAATAACGACAACAGCACCTCCTGTCGTGATAGACAACAATACTGAAGGTCTTGGTTCTTTATGCAAGTTTGTTCCTTCTGGGGGATCTTTTAACATACCGTGGCGTGGTCACACCGAACGTAACCTTTTTTCGCTTTCTGATACAACAATAAGAATTTTTGTATATGTCAAATGAAAAAAGCAAAGCAGTTATAATAAGTATCGAGATTCGTGTAAGAAGGAATTTCGTGTAACTTCACGTTAATACATACATATATGCTATGTTCGGCCGTAGAATAATCATGGCGACCAACAAATCACAACGACTGGACGATCTCGTACAAACGGTTACTCTGCACAATCCGCGAAAATTATTATTCAATGGTTACGTTTTACCCTTCATAGTATTGCAATTAGTGTGGATTTATAGTTGGATATTTGTTTACGGTTTCGATGAATATTACGATGCAGGCCTAATTGGAATCGTTGCAATCAGTGTGCTACAAATTTTTATTTGCTTGTGCTGCCAATGGTCTGTGCATGTGCATACCTTTTTAAATTGCAGTTCGGTAAGTATACATGGTTGATTTGTGAATTACATTCCTCTTTATTTATTTACAATCAGAATTGAATTAGCCGGAACAATATGTACACAGTCTTGACCGCCATTCGAACGGATGTTCGCCTTCTGCTATACGAGGTCACATGACTAACAAGCGGGAAGATATGATTTTTTAAATTCTAACATAAAAGAAATATATGGCATTCATTTAATTTGTCTTTGCGATCTTTTCTTATTATATTTTGATGTGTTTTATTATTTGATTAATTTGAAATAAATTTAGTAGTATAGTACATTCAAAGTAATTACATAGCATTTATTAATTTCATATATTAGGAAAAAAATCCATATATAGCAACGATAGCAAAGGTGGTGCCTGTTCCGAATAATGGAAGTTCAGAACTTGTAAAATTGCACCATATAGAGAAACAAGAACCATGGTTTTTATTTCAACAAACGAAATATTGTTGGGAGCCAAATGAAAAATCTTTCAAAAGTCTTCAATTTCCAATCAATCAATCGATCAAACATTATGCTGAATGGAAGGGATACCTTGATGAGAAGGAAGTCACAGCTGCTGAGGAAAAATGTGGTAAAAATAAGTGGGTTCATAATTTAACAATGATTTTAATGATATTGTGAAAAGATCAATTTAGCAAGATGTTATAATTTTATTTTTATTTAGATTGGATATGTTTGTACCCGAGTTTTGGGCTCTTTTTAAGGAAAGAGCAATTGCACCATTCTTTGTATTTCAAATATTTTGCGTGGCACTTTGGTGCCTTGATAAATATTGGTATTATAGTATTTTCACTCTTATTATGCTTATTATGTTTGAATGTACGCTTGTACAACAGCAACTCAGAAATATGGCTGAAATACGGAAAATGGGAAACAAACCATATATGATAATGGTCAGTATAATTAATAGTCCATATTAATAAATTTTTTAATGACGTAAATTTAATATTCAAGGTTTATAGAAACAGAAGGTGGCGTTATATGTTTACTGATCAATTAATTCCCGGTGATATTGTTTCAATAACAAGATCACAAAATGATAATTTAGTTCCATGCGATATGTTATTATTAAGGGGCCCATGTATTGTGGATGAAAGTATGCTCACAGGTAATTGTTGTAATATCTTATAACTTTAAGGATTTACAAATCAATTACATGCAATTTTTTTACAGGTGAATCTGTTCTTCAAATGAAAGAACCAATAGATGATATAGATGAAAATAGAGAGTTAAACATAGAAGGCGATGATAAACTTCATGTGTTATTTGGAGGAACAAAAGTAGTACAACATACACCACCCAGTAAAAATGTGTCAGGTCTCAGAGGTATGCATTTTAAAACAACAATTGAAATATAAGAGAAAATAATTAAATTTTGTTTGTATATTTTAGCTGTTGATAATGGCTGTATTGCTTATGTTTTGCGTACTGGATTTTCAACATCACAGGGTAAACTCTTGAGAACCATCTTATTTGGAGTTAAACGTGTTACAGCAAATAATCTTGAAACATTTGGATTCATTCTATTTCTTTTGATATTTGCAATTGCTGCGGCAGCTTATGTTTGGGTCAAAGGTTTAATTCTACTGATTTCATAATGTGTAAATTAAAAATAATTACACGCGATATTTTTATACAAAAGAAAACCTATGTTAATAATATTTTTAGGTAGTGAGGATCCAACAAGAAATAAGTATAAATTATTTCTGGAGTGTACACTTATTCTTACATCCGTTGTACCACCAGAATTACCCATCGAATTGTCATTGGCTGTAAACACTTCTTTGTTAGCTTTATCTAAATTAGGTATTTATAAAATGTTTCCAATATTCAACTTTTATCTCTTATTTATGTGTCATGTAGCGATGATATTAAAATGCAAATTATTTTTAGGTGTATTTTGTACAGAACCTTTTAGGATACCATTTGCAGGAAAAGTTGATATTTGTTGTTTTGATAAAACTGGAACTTTGACTAGTGATAATCTTGTTGTCGAAGGGATAGCAGGGATTGAGTAGGCATAATTTATGTATTAAGTAATTATAATATAAGATTAAAAAGTAAATTCATTAAATGTAATACTTTTTGTATTTTAGTGGTAAAGCACATGTGATGCCACTCTCAGATGCACCTTTAGAAAGTGTGCAAGTACTTGCAACATGCCATTCCCTTGTTCAGCTGGACGATGGTATCGTCGGAGATCCACTTGAGAAAGCTACACTAAAAGCTGTAAATTGGAGCCTCACTAAAAGTATGTTATATCGTATCAATATTGCGTAAGATCTTTATAAAAAAGAACTATTTATATTGTCATATAGGTGATTCTGTAATACCAAAAAAAGGAAAATCACCTGTACTAAAGATTTTACAAAGACATCATTTCTCATCTACATTAAAAAGAATGTCAGTTGTCGCAGGATACACATCATCAGGTTCATCTGAAAATCATTACATAGTTACAGTAAAAGGTGCACCTGAAACTATAAAGAATATGGTTAGAATTTATATAATATCATAATATAGTTAGTGTTTTTTTTTTTATACAGTAATTTGTTTTATATAAGTTATATAATATTCCAGTTGTCCTCTGTCCCTGATAATTATGATTCAACATATTTATCTCTTTCTCGTCGTGGTGCAAGAGTACTAGCTTTGGCATATCGCAAGCTTTCAACTCCTTTATCTTCCCAGGAATTGAGAGAGTTTACTCGTGAAGATTTAGAACAAAATCTTTCATTTGCTGGATTTGTTATTATAAGTTGTCCGCTTAAACCTGACTCTAAGGCAGTTATAAAAGAAATTATCAATGCTTCTCATACTGTAAGATAAATTGACTAGAAATATCATTCTTTGTAAAATATTAATATGACATTTTTAACTTTTATATAATGCTGATTTGCATATATCCTTTATTTAGGTAGTTATGATTACTGGAGATAATCCCTTGACAGCTTGTCACGTCAGTCGTGAATTACATTTTACAAAAAAACCAGTTACTCTGATTTTAATGGAAAACGATGGTGAATGGTTTTGGGAAAGTGTAGATCAGAAAACACAAATACCTTTAAGTTATAAGAATGTTAATTCACGAGGCAGTGAAATTTGGAAAGAGTATGCGCTCTGTGTAACTGGAAAGGTAATTTTCTTCAGTACCAGATCAATGATTTTTTTTTCTTGTTCTTTCAACATACATTTTATTTCATTCATTCAGGGACTCTCACATTTGAATGAATATAATGTGGATCTTTTACGAAAGTTGTTACCACATGTTGTCATATTTGCTCGATGTGAGCCAAAACAGAAAGAGTTTATTATTGTTTCTTTACAATCATTGGGGTATACAACATTGATGTGTGGTGATGGAACAAATGATGTAGGTGCATTAAAACATGCTCAAGTGGGTAAGTCGATGAAAAAATATATATATATATAATATTTCGTTTTTTTTAACATATTTTGAGTATTATGTAATATTCTTTATAAAATCATATTTTTCAGGTGTTGCGATTTTGTCTAGTCTACCTGGAAAAGCATCGGCAGAGAAACGAGAAAATTCATCAGTTGGATCGAGTGGAAATACAAATGCGACTGCAACAAATACATCAAAAAGTAATGGACCCCGAATGAGTATGAGACACACTAATATGCAATCAAAAATACAAAAAATATTGAAAGATCTTAAAGAACAGGAGCAATCTTTTTTCATAAAACTTGGAGATGCATCTATAGCTGCACCATTTACAAGCAAAATGTCTTCTATTCAGTGTAGTGAGTACATTTATTAAAAAATCTTTTTGTTATATGTACACACACACACACATACACACACGAAATTAGACACTGATTAAAATGAGCATTTTTATGTTATAGTATGCCACGTAATTAAACAAGGACGATGTACGTTAGTTACAACATTGCAGATGTTTAAAATTCTAGCTTTGAATGCATTAGTATTGGCTTATAGTCAATCTGTTCTGTATTTGGATGGTATTAAATTCAGTGATGCTCAGGCGACTTTACAGGGTATTCTTTTAGCATCCTGTTTTCTATTTATATCTAGATCAAAACCACTGAAAACTCTATCTAAACGAAGACCACTGCCAAATATTTTTAATCTATACACTATTGCAACAGTCTTGCTGCAATTTGCTGTACATTTCTTTTGTCTTGTGTTTTTAGTAAATGAAGCTACGTTTTCATCTATAAGGTAAATAATTCGATTAAATATTATTTAATTATATTGATTATATGTTAATTATATTATAAGTAATAATTCTTTAATAATTAGGGATGATGATAATTCAACAACAATTTTTCCTACCAGTACGGACGTAAATCAAAATGTTTCTACTGATTCTTCTAATAATGAAGAAGATAAACCATTTGAGGCCAATTTAATTAATAGCACTGTTTATATAGTGGCTATGGCACTTCAAGTATCCACTTTTGCCATTAATTATCGGGTAATTAAGTAAAAATGTCAAATAATTGATCGTGAATATACGAGATTAAGAAATAATTTTGGAACTTTAATAATAATTTTTTATTTTCTTTTTTTATTATGCAAACGTTCATTTTGTAGGGTCAACCATTTATGGAGAGTCTAACACAAAATAAATCATTGTTGTACAGTCTCTTGGCTAGTTCTGCTGTTATTTTATCACTAGCTTGTGGGATCTTACCAGACATAGCTACGCAATTTGAAATAGTTGATTTTCCAAATGATGTAAGTATTGTTACGAGTACAGAAACCGCGAATATTAATTATGTCACAATTATTACAGTTCCGAAGAGTTTTGGTTCAAATGCTGGTGGCAGACTTTGTGCTTGCATATATTGCTGACAGAACTTGTCTGTGGCTTTTTGGCGAGGGAAAACAAAACAAACTGTGATGAGAACATTTTCTGAATACGATCATAATTTATAAGGTAATACTTTTTACGCACGAGACTTTAGTCTCAATGGTCTTGTTTTATTGAGATAATTTGTCTACATACTAAATATTAAGTATCTCATGTTACCTAAAGTATAAACGTATTATTTTTTAAATGGATATATGTAGTGATTTAAAAAAGAAGTATGTTGGAGGGAAGACGTGTGTGTGTCCAAAGTATTGATATATATACGCATACATACACACACACATTATATATATATATATCATACATACATACATATATACATATATATATACGTATATACACATATTATATGTCGAATATATATATATATACACATATACATATATATGTCGAATATACTTTTAATTCGCGCAAAAAGACGCAGGCGATGCGAATAGAATGGCATAATTTGATGTTTTTCTTTGTGAAATCAAGAAAATGTGATCTGTGAACGAAATTTTATAATCTGTTATGAATTTTAATATTCATAATGGAGAAACTAATAATAATTTGTATGTTTAAGAATACGGAATGAAATGATTAACAAGGCCATGAAAAATATATATAGAAATATATAATATTACATGAGGTAGCAAACATCAGACACGAAAATTTTATTCCGTCGTCGGTAGCCTAATAATTTAGTAAGACGTTTTAATGGCATAAAAATAATCTCATTTTTCGAATTCATTTACGCGTTTTAAATCAATCAATCCCGATACAGGTATTGTATATCATGCTACATTACTTCTTTTTTTTTTTTTTTTTTTTTTTACTCAAGACATTGTATGATACATAATTAAAAGTTTTTGTATTTTGGATCGTAATTATTTAATACGATATTTAAGAATAATTACACAAAATGAACTGAAGTAACCAGCGTGCATTATTCGATCTCGTAATCGATGAGCTATCGAACTGTAATTACTTTTTTGATTCCATTAGATATTGTTTGCAATTTTTCACGTGAACACATTCCGTTCGCTTCACTAAAGAAACAGAAAAATTATTGGAGGTGTAAATAACTTTAGAGAGTTTGAAGTATTACGTCATTATTTCTATTGTGGAATGCACTGGTTAATATATTTCATTGTATATAGTAACAATTGCATTCCAATCTCAAGGAAAGTGTTACAAAATGTTACGTCATTTGCAGATTGCAAATATTTCGGAAATATGTGAATAATTTCGCTTTGAAGTTATTTCGACCTTTCCATACAACATTGTCGAAATTTTGTTATTATTTCTTACCTTCACCAAACGTGCATACATTTTTATTATCAATCCGAAGTTTACGTTTACACGAATATTATTGTACACTTTTCCTTGCTTACATTTCCTTTCTTCTTTTTTTTTTATGTTGTATATTTTGGGAACGACACTTCTTGTATATCATTGTAATATAAAGGTTTGTAATAAAAAGTATTCTTTGTTGTGAGTAACGAAAAATCATTCAGTCAAAGTTGTGAAAAATGTTATTTTCAAACTTTCACATGTTACTGTAACCATTATTCATCGATTTTATTTAATAACTTTTTCATGAAATTTACTATTCATATCAGTTTTGGTCTATCCAATATTTCTAATATAATAAAAATAATGTATTCTGTGGTCGTATTTTTAAATTATTCTTTTTAATTATTTCAAAATATTAATGCAAGGTTGTTGGTTGCCTTTAGGGTCAAATTTCATTGGAATATATAACATAGTAACTATAAAACGCATAACACACTAGTTTTTAGGCCATGAGCTTTTTCTATTTATTTTAATTTATTGTACATTCTGTTTATCGTAATGTCGAACGTGTGTCATAGATTTTAATACAATTTATTTAATGACTTATAAGAGATCATGGTTTAATTATATTATTTATAATATGTATTCTTATTACGCCATTATTAAACTAATGAACATTGATTTAATATGTTTGGTGGTTTAACAAGAACGGTATAATAGCACGTACATCCTGAAGCAAAATAAGAAAAGGAAGAAAAATGGAAGTCGCATGTAATAAATTTTCAGCATCAATATTTTATTTTATACAAACTGTAGTTAATATCGCAATTATATTTGGTAACCACGGTCACGTTACGAAACGAGTAATGAAACTGTGTTGTGGAAATGTGGGAAGAAAATAAAACATCTGAAAAAACGTAAGAATTCTTATATTTCTAATTGGACGTTCATATATTGAGTTTATTGTCTGATCTTTAGATGCATGCAAGAAAACGCGTATTTCATGGGATCACGAGTTCTGTGTTAGTATTTTTAATAAATAATTAAGACAGTGGGAAGAAGACAGAGGTGAATAGTTATGGCGTTACTCCTCCTACGATGTCCTAACATTATTTTTGATTGGTTCGAACCATCCATTGCTCACCAACCAACGATAGTCGCAAGTGAAAGATAGTCATTATTACCATCGTTATCGTCATCATCGTCTTTTCGTTTTCTTTGGTAGAAAACGAGCGAGGATACACGAATCAATGTCGATGAAGACTCGATTGTGCAATTCAGTCGCGGTCGAGTCGAACTCAAGAGAGTAGCAACTACTAGATCGCTGTAGCCGTTCCAACGTAAACCATCGTGAACCAAGATTTCTTTGCCTCGCGATCGTTTCGTTTAATCGATCTTCGATGTGCGAGTGAATGGGTGTTTAAGTTTCTTCTGCCACAAACACGTTCATTCTTACACAGGAAAGAAATAAGAAGCTTATTTTACTATAACGCAAGGATCGTAAATAAGATAAAGTAGAAATGATCTTTTTCACTATGTTGTTTGGTGAATATATATATATATATTGCAGACGTAATATTTCAAGTGTTTTATTATGGGGTCAGTGATTGGTTTTATTCTGTTTATTTGAGTAGATTATTTTTACTGTAATATTTAACGTGAACTTCTTTACGATTCGTTTGATTCTAGAATGACGAATAGAACTGATAAACAGAACCTATAGTGATTGACTATTGTTCCATGATATTCTGCGGTATAAATATATCAATAAATATATCGTTCTAATGACTGCAGAAGCAATTTAAACGTATTATACTCTTGTTCCTTGCCATTTTTTATTTTATTTTAATAAACATTTTTATGATTCTATCTGGAACGCATCATTCATAAAAAATATATATGTAAAGATATTTTGACAAGTAAATAAGAGGAATCCATAAAATTATTCTATAAGTGCTTACGCAGAATAATTGGATCGTGTATCGTTCGATAATGTAAATTATATTCGAACCAGAAAAGAAAAAGAAGAAAGGACTAAGAAAAAAATTTTATCTGGAAAAAATGTATACTATACAGCTCACTATACACGTGTTTCCTAAATAATTTGCTTATCGATCGTGGATCAAGGTCGTCTTGAAATCAAACAATACTATCAACATTCTCAAATGTAAAGCAAATTGTGATTAGAGTATCGTCGAAAATTCAACGATCCTGAAGTAGCAAAAGTTTGCTTGACCGCAAATATATTCAATTGTATTACAGTTGCATCTTCTAAATATAACGAGAATTATTAATAGAATTTAAAGGTAAGTATATTTATCGACTAACGGTCATGTCGTAATTGATAGATCATTCCAGTCGGTAATGATTTTACCTACTTTATATATTGTTGGTATCCCAGATTAAAAAACTCTAATCTTTCTATTCGAATGTTACAAACTTTTACATAACAAATATTAATATTTGTTAGAACGTACGATTTGAGATTACTTATCTTCGTTCAATGGGATCGTATTGATATAAAATGAAAAATTTATGTTGCTCTCCGTTTTAGCTACAATCGGTAATACTTTTCTCACCTTTTTGTGCGGTTCCTTTATTTTCAAATTGAATATTTATATATTTATATATACGGTTATTTTCCGTCATTTTTGTTTCGCGTTTAAAAGAAAAATATTTCTAATTGATTCATTGAAAGTTACAAATTCGCAGTGCTCATGGTCAGGCTAAAATTAGACATTTTTTATGACGCATATAGAAGTAATAGGAGTGGGAGAAATCTTAAGAAGAAACAATCGGTGATATTCTATTAGAAAATGTGAGAGTGACAATTGAAGGATTGTAAATCGAAAGAGTAAATTGTGCGCTTCCTCTGGGGTTTTTACTGCTAGAATGATTTAATTATATCATTGGCCTATATATGTAGAATCCAGAAGCATTACTTGACATAAAAATCGTCAATTTGGCTTTGTTAACATTTCACATCGTCATTCTTCTTGTCCTAATAGAGTTCATTAATCGTACAGAGCTGTGTGCGTAAATGATTCGGATTTTTACAATTTTCTGCTTGAAAATATTGATTACTTTCTTAATCAACTTATTTTAATCTTGAAAAGAAAGTCCGTCGGATAAGAACGCAATCATTATAAAACACTACGTTGTTCCTTAATCATTATTCATTTTATCCTATTGGGTAAAATCAATGATTCCATAGTCATTTATTCAAATTCATGACGTCATAAGAAAGACGTAAAAATATTTTGATGTTCTTTTTTCTCTCTTTTGCGGATTCTCAAGATGTTCGAGAACAGTTCAGAAAAAGGACACTTTCATTGGGCTGATTGGCTGGTTTTTGCCGCTATGCTAACCACATCCGCCGCCGCTGGACTTTGGCATTACAAGAGTGCACAACAATCGTCCGTAGAGAATTATTTGCTCGGTGGAAGGAAACTCAAACTTTGGCCGGTTTCTGCATCTCTGATTGCCAGGTAACGGCCAACAGGTCTGATTCTTTTAAAATTCATTTATAATTTCATCATCGATATCATTAAATATGCTTATATGAATTTTGCAACTGATAAATATTTTTGGAAAAGAAATGAAAGTTCATCGAAAAGATCCGTTGATGATATTAAAAAGAATCGGGATTATTGTACTTTTCTTAAATTTATAGTTTCATATCTGGAGTAACAATTGTTGGAGCTCCTGCAGAAATTTATAATTTTGGTACTCAATATTGGATCACCGTGATATCTTTGTTTTTTTCCGGAATAGTCGTCGCTAACGTTTACTTGCCCGTTTTTGTAACGTTACAATTAAATTCGGCATACGAGGTACGTCTTTAAATATTATCCCACAGCAAACTTATACGAATATGTGTAATATTGAATTACCCTTTTTAGTATCTGGAGATAAGATTTAACAAGGGCGTTAGAATTTTAATATCACTGATATTCGTTTTCGATGCAGTAAGTATATCTTTTCTATTTTCTTGTACTTGCTTCTTTTTTTTTTTTTTCTTTTCATAAGAAACGTATTTTAGGTTCTATACCAATCGATAGTAGTCTATGTGCCTGCGTTGGCATTAAATCAAGGTAATTTTACAAATATTTCTTTGGTAGTTAAATTAAATTATTATATTTTTTCAAAATATTACTTCTGTTTGCAAAATTGCAGTTTATATAATGTAACTTAATAAACGTTTCATCATTTTGTTATTCTAGTAAGTGATATCAACACGCACATCATCGGCGCCATTTTATGCGGAGTGTGCGTCTTTTACACGGTTCTTGTAAGTTAACTTTAGATCCTCAAATATCATAAGGAATTTATATGTAATATTAACGGGAAAGGATGGAATTGTTATAAATCTGTCTTATTTAAGATTCTTACAACCATTCTGTGACTTCGATAGTATTTTGCATGATTAGTTAAATCAGTACAATTAGATCAATAGACTTTTTTCATTACCTCCACTTTCGATCACACGTTTGTGAACGCGTCGAGGATCGACGTGCCATCACGTGAGTTACAGCGTTATCAAAATTTTCTTTCTAACACTTCCGGTGTATAGCTTCCTGTTAAGTTGTAATAACCATAACGGACCGAGCTAGTTTAGGAGGATGGTCTTCCTCGTCAGCGAATTCTCGTTTGCGTGGTTCGAGTTCCTTCGACCTGCCGGGGGTAGAAAGAGAAAGAGAAGGGACAGAGTGAGAGAATGAATGAGGGTGAGAGGGAGAGGGATGAGGAAAGGGCCCCGGAGGAAACAATTTTCGGTGGACAATGCCGCGAAGAATCTCGTGCGAGCACGGGCGAAATGTTTATGGACGGAAACTGAAAAGGTCGACAATGGCTCGTTGAAACAATGGCGTCGAGTGGTGTGCGCTTGTTGGTCGGTAGTAGCAGATCACAAAGCCAGCCTTGAAGTGATTAATAGCGGCTACCTACCTACGGAGGCCTGCGTAATTATCCAAGCAATTTGTTCGACGGAGATATTAATGAGAATTTATCGCGAACGAGTGATTCCTTTGATCGTTTATATCGCTACAATAACCGATCTCATGATCATACCGACGATTCTTTGTCTTTTTTGTTTAGGGTGGCTTAAAAGCCGTAGTTTGGACTGATATGCTTCAAGTTATAATAATGATCCTAGCCATGATCATCGTGACTGTGTTAGGCACTTGGGAAGCCGGCGGTCCATCCGAAGTATGGCAGAAGGCACGAGATGCTAATAGAATAGAATTTTTTAAGTAAATTCAATCTTTATTTTCTTTTTACATTTTTACAATATTGCGCAGTGGTCAGACTAAAGAATTTCTATATGTTTCCTTTCTAAATTTATTAGTTTCGATTCTTCTCTGTACACGAGACACACAGTTTGGAGTGTTCTAATTGGTTCTTGGCTCTACTCTACGGCGTACATCGCCGTAAATCAAACGATGGTCCAACGGTACACATCATTGAGTACTATGAAGTCATCTAAATTGTAAGTGAGTATACCAGTGAGATCTTTTTTTATGATTGAACAGATTACAATTCAGTTTTATCGGAATGAAACTAAATGTAAATATATGTATGTTTGCAGAGCTATAGGGATATCTATTATTGGAATAATTATTTTTATTTCGCTATGTTGCTGGTGCGGATTGGTTCTTCTAGCTTGGTGGTCACCACCAAAATGCGATCCAAGAGCTACTGGTTTGATTACGGCCGATGATCAACTACTTCCAGCTTTCGTAATGCAAGCTGCTGGTTACTTGCATGGTATACCTGGTCTCTTCATTGCTGGAATTTTTGGAGCTGCCCTTAGGTGATTAAAATTGATATTTTGCATAAATATCAGTCAGACAGTGATATATTTTTTAACCGATATATCTTTACCATATTTGTTTCAGCTCTCTATCAGTAGGATTCAATTCCACTTCTGTAGTTCTTTTAGAAGACTTCGTGAAGAGTTGCTTTGGCCTACAGCCGAACGAACGTTGTTCAACGATTTTAGTTAAAAGTATAATTATCTTCCTTGGTTTATTCGCGTTGGCCTTTGTCTTTTTCATCGAAACATTGGGAGGCATTTTAGTGGTCGGTTTACAATAATTTTCTGATTGGATATTTTTAAAAAATAGATAGATAGGAAAAGTATTGATATGGAGAAAATTTTCTTTTTGGATTAATATTGATATTTGTGTAGGTTACGAACAGTTTAGCCGCAATTGCCGCAGGAATTTCCTTTGGGGTCTTCACTCTTGGAATGCTTTTTCCATGGACTAATTCTCAGGTAATAGATTAATTAAAATAACTATTTGTTATTTTGGGGAAGTATATGTAAATACAGCCTTTTAATTTTCTTACTTTTAGGGTGCATTCGTAGGTGCTGTCGTGGGATTTTTAATAGCTGGTTGGGCATGTTTCGGAGCAAATATATCGATCAGTACCGGTGTCATAGTACCGAAGAAGCTTCCAGTACCACTCGCTCAGTGTCAAGGAAATATAAGTCAAGCTTTCTTAGATCAATTTGTTCATTCTGAGTAAATAAATTCATATACCAACAATTTTATTTATTTTTTGTTTTTATTATGAATATTTACTTGTAATTATATTTCCTTTTCTCAGCGAAGAAGATGTGTTTGCTCTTTATCTATTGTCCTATCATTGGTTTTCCGGATTGGGTGCGCTGATAGTGATCGTAGTTGGAGGAATAGTCACTTGGTTGACGGGACCAAAGGATCCATCTTATATCGATAGAAAGTTGCTGTCTCCTGTAATACATAGGTACTTATATTCTTACAAATATTTCACGATTATAGTATCTGGTAGTATGAAATGATTCATAGTTAAAATTTGTCTTGATATTTAGGTGGTTACCTTATCCAAAATATCGGAACGAGGAATGGTATCAAACAACGACTGAACCTCAATCTTCGGTAAATCTTTTATTAAACAATCTACCGAACAAATCCAAACACATTGATACGTCCAGAAAGGTATAATTATTTTGTAACATTGCTTCGAAGATTTGGTATATATTTAAATATGCATTGTTTGCGATTTAATTTCGAATTGTTTTCAGAAGGAGAACCAAAATGACGTAGCAGTTTCTTGACTATATCAAAATGCTGTAAAAATGTATAGAGAATATCACCTATATCGGTTTTTAATTTTTTTATTACGTAGTATGTAAAAGTAGTGTTAGAATCTTAGTGACGCTTAAACATGTTGGATATATAATGTTATAAAAAGAGAACGAAGTGTGAAACGAAGACAAAATATATTTTTATATGTTCGTAAATAATTGCTACACCATCATTAGGTTTTCTTTTCATTTGAACATTCGGGCTTTATTTCGAACCATTCTAAATTTTGTCGAACGTGTTTAAGATATAAGAACAAGTCGACTTATCTCTTCGAAAGATAAGTCCAGTAGACTTAAGTTTAACGTACTAGAGAGTGCGTTAAGAACAGGACGAAGAGTAGCATGTAGGAGGGAATGGTAGAAGGAATAGCAACATAGCCAAAGAGCTAAGGACTCGTCCTGTCAAGTAGCGTGTTCCTGGTCGAGCGGTCCAGTCGCTTCACACCGAGTTCTCTAACTGAGTTTATTCGGTTTTCAAGCTTTGGTGATTCCCGACGGTGGCTACCATGTGAAAGACGAGAGAGATATAGACGGAGAGAGAGAGAGAGAGAGAGAGAGAGAGAGAGAGAGAGAGAGAGAGAGAGAGAGAGAGAGAGAAGACTCGGACGACGATGACGATGGGAGAGGCAAGGCCCCAGGATATTAGCCGGCTTGTTAAGGGAAAGCCAACGCCGTCAAACGTCCTTATTAAGGCCACGCAAATAACCCGGCCGCTCTCTTCGTTCACCTACATGAACCTCCTTCTCCCTCTCCCTCTCCCTCCCTCTCTCTCTCTCTCTCTCTCTCTCTCTCTCTCTCTCGTTTTCTACCCCTCTACACACCTCCCTGACGTTGGAAATTCAATTTTCGCCGACCCGAAATGCGGTCGGTCAAAAGCGGCGCCGTCAGGTTCGATATTGTTCGCACCACCGATCGTGTACCTTCACTCAACACGCTTCGCCAGTTTTTGCCACGAGTTTGCTCGGATCGCGTTGTTGGCGAAGCTTGTTTAACGATGGAGGGAGGTGCGAAATCGGCAACGCAACATTATCCGTTTCTGGGAATGAAATAGTCGAGTACTCGGTCTTATCCTTTCATTTGGTTCTGTTCTTTTAATTTTTTTGTTCAATCGTAACTATTCACCTACATATCACCAGGCGGTTCTCTAGTTTATCATTGATAAAAATCAAATCTAAACGCTAACTTTACGTTTCAAATAAACCGATAGATCAGAGGGTACTAAAATTAGAAATATTCATCGATTTTCTTCAAAAGTTCTTCGAAAATTAATGTACACTATTCAGAGACACCCCATATACCGGATTTTATGTGTTCTGCGTTTAATCATATTGAAAGCTCTCACTTGGACGAGTCAATATTTCTCAGAGAGAAGTGACTGAGAATACGGTTCTCACTGGGAAGGGTCCGATCGATACCCTCCGATGGTACGACTTAGATTTGACGTTCGTCCAATTTGTCTGAGCGCGTCAGGTTCCATCTACTACGCTTAGGTATCGACTACTCTATCTGCACTCACTCTTACCACAGACTTCTCTCTCGTTCTCTCTCTCTCTCTCTCTCTCTCTCTCTCTCTCTCTCTCTTTCTTTCTCTGTGTATGTGACTAGTGGCTTATCTATTCGGATAATATTGACCGCGTCGAAAACGTTTTGCATCAAAGTGCATTCGTCGATCTGTAAATCAAACGATTACATCAATTTTCCGATATACATATCTCAAAATACCAACGTGATATACCCCACCTACCACATCACATTAAAAATATTGACATTTTCTAAGATATCATTGCAAGATAAGATTAGAGTTATTACGACTTTTCGTTCCTCATATTTGACGTAAATGGCAAATCTATGATACACGGTTCTAAATAAGAACAGCCGAAGAGAGGAGTAGGTTTACCGGTCTTTTCAAAAAATCGATTTTTCCACATATCTCTCTCTCTCTCTCTCTCTCTCTCTCTCTCTTTCTCTTTCACTTTTCTTCCTCGAGGGGTTGAACCATATTAAAAACGTCTCGTAATTATAATGAGTAACGGCGGAACCTTTCTCTCGTAGGTCGACGAAAACGCTCGAAAGGCCGGTAGTAGAGCGCATTACGTGAGCGTTTCATTAAAAGCTTTCGTGAGTGCGCGCGCGAGCGCACGAGCACGAGCACGAGTACGAGCACGGCAGCACACGTTGGAAAGAAAATTGCGACTTGCGGAGGCTGCGTGCGAAGCTTTATTAAGCGCGCTTCATGCGCGATTTGCATTCGTCTGGGTCGGTGATAGATTTGAAATTTCCACGTAGAACGTGCGTTGGATACCTATATAGGGCCGAGGATTCGAACCGAGACGAATGGTACGTCGCGTGGAGAAGCGTACCTACGTAACCACCGTGCGTGATTGTGTCTCTCTACCTTTCTACGTATACGTATGCGTGTGCACATCAATGTGTACGCGTATATGTGCACGTGTATGTGCAGTGAGAGAGGGGGAAAGAGAGGAGGCAAACGAGGAGAACGATATAGATGGAAAGAGTGAAAGATAGCTCGGTGAGGGAAAGAGAGAGACAGAGAGGGATGGAGGATATAGAGCGAGATGTGGATAGAGTGAGGTCGTGAAGCTTGAATGGGGCTAGTTTGAGATAGTTAGCGGGCCTTCAGAGGCACAATCGGCCGCGATTGGCGGGCCTACAATCACACGTCGCATTATATGTCCATCAACGCGGCGGATCTTGCAAATACGTTAGCGGACCGAAGCCAACGGGTTAGCAGCCACAAAAATCTTGAATTCGAAGCGACATTATGTTGGATCTTGTATAGTTGTAGGACGGGTCAGGTTCGAGTAGATCTAATACGTATCTGTAGATAGATAGAGACAGTTTTTGAAGACCTTGTCGGGAAATATTGCGGTCTGATTGCTGCTGCCAATGTACTGCGCCGCTGCGGATGTTCGGATATCGATTTACAGATATAATTCGATTTTATGAGGAAGGCTGAAAATTTTTCAAGTTTTCGAATCTTTTTTTCTTTTTTATTACAACATACCTATTAAAAATAGAAGAAAAGATTAAAGAAATATTCTCCAACGTATAATTGCTTTGGCCTTGTTGAACGGAGGCCGCAGCTGCGATGGAAATAATCTTGATGCACCCTATTGGAGATAGAAATTGTCGGGTAAATATTGTAACTTCCTAATCTCGTACTATCGTCGCACTATCTTGGAATTATCATACGGTACGAATCGAATTCTTTTGGGAATTAATTGGCTCTGCGCCGAAGGTAGGTATCTTGGAGATCCGGATTATCCTTTGCGCGGTAAGTGAAGGAGAATATTTGTAATTCTTGCTCGCACTAAGGCGTATAACCCCACGAAGAAAGTGCGTTTACATATGTGTGGGTTATTTGAGTAATAAATACTGAACACTAAATTTCGTTAATTTAATTTTTACCTCGTGCATTTTTTTTTTTTTTTGTTTAAACACTTTAATCGTATATTCTACGTACGATTCGCAAATTTGCGATTTAGGAGTCGAAGGAGTCGAACCAGATGCAAACAAGCGTGATTATCCGGTAACCTCAGATCAAATGTGGTGGTGTGCACGAGACTCAGGAGAGGGATGAGGGGCTAAGAGAGGGACTCGAGCGACTAACGGAATAACTAATTTATCAATTCTTCGGTTCGGTTGGCTCCGATACCCCTGGCTATATTTGCGAATTCGTGCAAACGAGGACTTCCAATTCCCAGGGTGCATCGTCGTCTTGTTTGGACACGAGAGGGACCCCAGAAAGCTTCGGCTTACGAGATGTCAATATGTTATAAGTGACGGCGGTCTATGCGCGCCGAACCAGAAAGCTTCCAATGATTCTACGAAGTATCAGGACGAATTCATCATTACGACATTTACTATCACGAGAAACGATAAAACTATAGTATCCTATTATATAGATTGCGGATGGATGATCTAATGTTTTTCAAGGATATGCAGTAATGATGCCATTATTTCATTGAGTGATTTTTGTCAACACTTTATATTGGAACTGAGTAATGACAGGATAGAAATTTTATCAATACTAACAATCAGTTAAGATTCAATTACTTTAGAATTACAGTACTGACCTACTCTGTTCCAATTTGCAACACTTCATTTAAGAAGCTAATCCTCACGGGAATACCACATCTCGCGTTTTAACTCGTTATCGTGCCGTGCGTCGGCGCCACAGAAGCTATTTCACAGTTTAATCAATATATCATGTCGAATTATTCTTAAAACGTCGAACATTTTTCTACTGGTTCTTAAAATCAATGAAATATTCATTATCAATAGAATAGTCGGAAATTTGACGACAGAAATAATAAACGATATCCTG
The DNA here is from genome assembly GCA_918808275.2 of Dolichovespula sylvestris. Classification (NCBI taxonomy): domain Eukaryota; kingdom Metazoa; phylum Arthropoda; class Insecta; order Hymenoptera; family Vespidae; genus Dolichovespula; species Dolichovespula sylvestris. The sequence continues at coordinate 5,003,098 of OU964972.1, forward strand.
TTTCTTCGTTGTTAACTCGGGGGAAGTTAGCTGCATGAAGCAGTAAGGAGATGAAGGTGGGTGGTAGCCCACCATCTGCGGACGAGATTCGTTCGCAAAACTTGAAAATCCGTGACGCGTATCATTCTCGACTCCAATGGTCAGTACAAATAGATACGTTTGTAATTAGAACGAAATTTTGATTGAAAATGTAAGTTTTGTTGACACGCAATTCACGCTACGATAATCAAACGAATATGCTCATATATTGCCCGCAAATTGTGTTTTCGTTTAATATTTGGTATTACAAAATATTGCGATCAAAGTGAGAGGAAACGTTGGGGCGTGGGAAGGGGGAAGCGATGGAGGTAATATTAATTGAATAGTAACAGGGATATCATCATCCTGGATAATATTAATTGAATTCCTGAATCCACAGAAATGATTTATATAATATTTGAAAATATAACAATTTCAAGATAATTTGTGTGATGTATGGGCGTAATTGTGTACATAAAAAAAAAGAAAATACACCTTCATTTATCTTTCTTTGGTGTCAGTAAGTTTGCGATATACATCTGCGTATTGTGTAATAAAATTTAACTCGTAATCGTTAAAAATTTTATACCACAGCTCTTAAGGTAGGCAATTAATCAACCGGCAATGCATCAGAATAATTATCACCGTACGACGAATAACATCATTAGATGTGCGAAATGAGATAACGAAGACTATAAAAAATATGAATTACTGTTACATAGGAAAAAAAGACTGATGAGAAAACGAAGATAGAAAATGTCTTGTGCGAGAAAAGGAAATTCTTCCCGAACGAGAATGCGAAAAACACTTCGAATTATACCAATCAATATTCTTCGACTAATCCTTCGGGAATCCTGATGCTCGTGTCACGTCACCTTTATTTATTTATCTTTTCCCTGCTTCTTTCCTTTTTTTCATTTTTTAGCCTCTCGCAAGTATTTCAAGCATTTCGAGATTACCAGAAAACTGGAGAGTCATAAAGCGACTCTCTTCGTCTAGATTTCAATGAGGGAGACTCCCATGGGAAACGATGGCGTTACTCCGAACCCCTTCATATTCGAACGTTAGCTAAATAAAAGTAGTAGTACAATATCGGTTCTCCTGTATTCTATACCTTTCCTCTACCTCTTCTACCTCTTCTTCCTTCTCTTTTACTTATATTATTCTTCAGTGTCGCATGTATCAGTTTCTGTAATAAAAGGCAAGCTGTTTTTTTCAGGAATTTTCATTTGTAGGAACCTCTTTCCTTCGTGTGAAGAGCTTGCATATGAACAATCTTTTTTTTTCACTGGATAATGTATATGAGTTTCTCACTCTTTTCCTCCCTCACCGTTTCCTCTATTTTCCTGATTTTCCTTGTGTTTTTCATATGTATGTAAATGCTGATGCATTTGGTAGTCTTTAAAGTCTACCTGTTTCTTTCAAACCGTCCCATTTTTTTGTTATGACAAATTTTCTAACTTGATGATCGATCCCACTATATCTCCCTATGAATATTTAAATTATTGTCAAGTAGTTGCGAATCATATTGTGTACGTGATACTATTATATATCGTAAAATTTATTTACTTAGTAAAGTTATAGCACTAGTTACAATTAACTTGAGACTTATTAATACCAACGTATATAGTATAGTAAAATTAAACGAAATAAAATTAGTAAAAGGCAATCGTCCTTCTTCACGGAGAGTGACTCCGACTAAGATACCAGTCGGTAATATTTCACGGTAACGGTATTTAGCTGGAACCGTCGCGACTGTCATCCGCGATGAAACGGCAGGCAGACCGAGGGAAGACATTAAGCGTAATGAATTACCAGCTGAGAGGAGTAATGTGTCTTAATTACGGGCCCGGGCACAATAATTATGTAATTAGGCATTGTTTGCCGACCGGCCCCTAATCACAATCCCGATGTCGCAGCCTCGTCACGAAGCCGCCGTCTCCACCTCCACTAGCTGGCTCGTCGTGTTATCGACCAGCTTTCACGTACGCCTTCGTCCTTTTCTCTTACGTATAGAAACCGCTGGCTCTGCTTTTCACAGCACGGGAACAAAGATCTCACTGATCCAAGTACAGAAGTACATACGTGTGTATACCGAATAAGGAATTATTTGATATCGCTGTGATACTGTTACTTTTCATTATGGAATAAAATAGGAAGGATAACATACATAAGATAAATGAAAAGAGAAAATTTTATTTGATAAGAAATACGAATAAAATTAATTATCGTACCAGCTCGATCAGCCGTTTACAAATGTATCGAAGAAGGAGCAGGTCGTTAAATAGATACGCATTAATATTTATATGTAGAATCAAATCCTTAAGTCGAGAGGTCTCGGTCTCCAACGTGGAAATGTAAGCACAGTATTCGAGTCACCTAAAACGCAAGACAAACAAGACGGTGTCTCATGAGCTGTACGGATATCCTGAAGATACATCAGCCAGGCATGTACCAAGCCTAGTTCATTCAACTCGCGAACTATACCGTACCAATCCGCGGTTAGCGAAATGGTAACCCGCAAGAAAATTTACATCGCTTATCGCGCCCTCGCCCTCGTGAGTATCTACCTTAGATGAGAGCTGAGACAGGGATTAAAGACTGAGGGATTTGGAGAATCTCTAGCAAAAGGGTTCGAGGGCCCAATCTCGAAATGTATTTTCTAATAATATGATTTCATGGTATTGTTATTTATGATTTCATACATCCCCATATCTCTTACCAAGAACGTGAAGCGGAATAAAGAACCGCGATAAAAATCTACGTTTGCATTCGGTGCTTTTACGAATGGAACGTATCTCGCGAGTAACATTCGATTAATTTGCATCGAATCAGCTTCTGTTAGGCGTTTAAACGGCGACCCGAACTGAAAAAGGATTTGGGAAGTTGCCATTAATTTTCATTCTCGGACACGGTTTACGCTCGGCACCATTTCTCCCACAGCTTTAACATTGAAAGGACTGAGGGTGGCTGTTAGTCGTCACTTACTTAGTTACTCGTTTTACTTACGTTCCTTGGTCCCCACTTACTTTAATCGGTCGCGTTCAGCCCGTTTCAACCCGATTTCCACTTGTTTTTACGCCTATCCCTTAAGGCTAATTCATTAATTAATACCGTTTGTCTCCTTCATTTCACCTCTCTCTCTCTCTCTCTCTCTCTCTTTTTCTCTTTCTGCATTTAGAGATGCAAAGACGTTTCCATTTCTCCTTTTACCCCTCCCAGCTCCTTTCGTTTCTCCTTTCTACCTTTCCCACTATCTCTCTTTCTCTCTCTCTCTCTCTCTCTCTTTCTCTCTCTCTCTTTCTTTCTCTCTTTCCCTTCTTCTCTTGCTGTTCTCGATGCAACTCTCTCGCGGAATCTTGAGCACCGGCTAGGTGCTCACTAATTAAAGTAATTACTAAATAAATTGCAATTACACTAATGGATCGGCTAGGACGAGGACGAGGACGAGGACGAGGATGAGGACGACGACGACGACTACGACGACGACGACGACAACTACGACGACGATGGATACAGTCTTCAAGAACTGTCTTCAAACTTTTCCCGCGTTATGTTTCCTATTTAGACGAATCATCTCCTTTATCTTTCTTGCACTACTCTTCTTCAGCTTCTTATTCAAACTTCTCGTAAAATCATTTCTGTTCCACCATTATTTTATCGATCGAAACAAATAATTTCTTTTCCAAGTTAACCATCACCAAATTTAATATTATTTTTATAAATAATATTCCGCTTAGTATTCAAAAGATTTCAATAATAATTTTATTGCAAGGAGACTGTCGAAAGGAATTATAATATAGGAGCAGAAAAGGTGCACGGAAGAGTGTTGTATTAAAAAAGTGTATAGGGAAAGGTACGGCCATGTCAGTCGTTGATTCAATTATATATTGTTATATTTAGATCCAACCAAGCAGGTTGGATCCAACCCTCACTTTCGTTCAGGTTATTAGACGAGCTCAAAGCATGAGTACGCGCGAGCTTCCCGACCTTTTAGCCTCGCGAAGGGTAGTTGGTACTTACCCTCGGGTTGGTCAGCAAGCAACGCCATTTCGACGTCCTAACTGCTGTCCAGGAAAATTTAATCCATACTTTTCCTATCTCCCTCTTTAAAATAATATGGCTCAATTGTTTCAGCGTTAAATTGGATATGGCTTGATTATGCGAGAAATTGGAAATATTATTTGATTGGTTGAAGGATAAAATAATCAAGAACACGTGGAAATCGCGAAGATTTTTTAAGTAAGTATAAGACAATTCTTGTTGTTGCGTTGTCGTCGTCGTTGTAGGTATCAGCGCGAAAGCATGTTATCGCACCTGGGTTATTTTTCTCAATTAGCGATATTACTTCACAGCGTGTTGTATTTCGCTAGTCCGAGCGCAAGTCCGACAGGACTGATTTGTAGCGTAGCTGTGAAGGCTACGGTGGATGGAAAAAGTTCCAAAAAAAGTTTCCATCCATGCGCAGGCCACGAGAACAACGCCTTGTTAGCCGGATGTAATGACGTTGTTCGAAAATAGAAATACTCGCGACGCGGGAAATTCGAGCATGCAACGTTCAGCCAAGATAATTGCGAAATGACGAGAATTTTTGATCATGCGCGAACGCACGTACATATATATATATATATATATATATATATATATATATAATATTTATAAGTATTATCAAATACAATTTTGAGAGAGATCTCCGAGACAAATACTTCAAGCCGTTATCGAACCGTTCGTCAAGATATAATTTGGAAAATTAAATTCGTAGTCGGGGCTATATTCGGCTGGAGCAAAACAAAGGAATATGCATATAGCGTTTCATTACTAGATCCCGAGTATACATGGTACATTTTATTTTCCGGCAAAAGGTTGAACTGCAAAAACGAAGTACAGGAGTGCAGTTAATTAATTATTCCCTTATTAAGCGCTGCACTACGACGAGCTAGATGTGAAGGGAGGGAGAGAGAGAGAGAGAGAGAGAGAGAGAGAGAGAGAGAGAGGAAAAGAGAGAACGACTGCAGCCGTCTCGTTTCTAACTACCTTGCGAAAATTTCGCTAAAATGCTGCTCATGTGGAAATGACATAATTCGCGTGCGGCAAGGGCAATTGGCAGTAATTAAAGTGGAGAAGAGGGTGGTTGGGGGGGGGGGGGCAGCGGGGCATTAATGAAATTAAGGCGGGTAGCGAAGATGGCCGTTTACACGGGTCCACGTCTGGCCGACTCTCTGTCTCTCTCGTTTTCTCTCTCGTTCTCGCTCTCTACGCTGCGACAATAAAACGAATTTGCATACGGGACAACTCAGCCCCCGGACGAATGTCCCGTGTCTCTGAGGGCGAAAATTTTCCTCGAATAGGTAACCTTCGCTGACGGTCATCGCCGAATACACGGTGAGCAAAGTAAAAGGTCGGATTTTAGTACGGATATATTTGTGAAACTTAATCAAACTTCTTCGAGACATTCTGTATATTCTTCATTTTCATATCGAGCCCATCGATAAACCAAACCAATACTGCGAAGATGATGTTTGTAGTAAGAACTTTTGCTTTCTAATGCGAACGGAAAGCGTGCTGGCGCTTTGACTTATCCGCACAGTCCACGCGTGATTCTTGCATATTACAATACACTCCGGCAAATATAGATAGCGTGGCAAGCGAGTTAATGGGGGCTATCAGTCAACATACAAGCTTGAGTGAGGTCTCAATCAAACACCAATACATAGGAATCCTGACCTACTGCTCATCAGGAGAGCCCGATTTCGCGTCGTGTTCGATTTACCAAAGGACGAGACAAGAGATTTACCCTGACTATTACCACTTCACGGTTCCACGTCTTAGCTCGCTATAATCGCTAATTATCCTTCAATTTCTGGGATAATTAACGAACTATGTTCCTTAGTAGACGGGGAAATTAACCGCACGCTATCAATTAATTGACGAGCAAGAGTATTAATGTGTTATTAATATAACAGAGTGAACGGTAAGATAAGATGTGAAGCGGATAAATGAATATAAAAATACAAATTTATAAGAAATAAAGTGGAACCGCGGAGAAAATGATAGGCCTCTGTCGAAAAGTAGATAAAGAGTAGTGAAAACATTCTGCGCATCGATCGGTTCAATTAAATTATTCGTATCCAGCGGACACCGCCGGCATCACCAGCCTCCACCCACTCCGGATGCTAACTCGCCGAACTCCCAACCGGGCTTGGTCGGGGTAACAAACCGAGGCAATTAACAATCAATCACAGGTGTCTCTCGCGTCATTGAAATGACGTCAAACATTGTATTTGTGTAATTGTCCATTTATTCCAGTCTCTTGGCTGTCACCTGACAAATTGCGGCCCTCTGTCCCTCCACTTCCACCCCTCTTCACTCTCTCTCTCTCTCTCTCTCTCTCTCTCTCTCTCTCTCTCTCTCTCTCTCTCTCTTTTACTCTCTGGCTTCGTTGTTGTGTTGCCAACCGTGGTCACAGAACCATATCTCTCTCTCTTTCTCTCTTTTTCAACCCTTTCTACTATCTCTCTCTCTCTCTCTCTCCTGCCTCTTCCTCCCCACTTCTCCTCTGCTTCTTTCTTTCTCATCGTGCATTTTCCTGTCAATCGCGAACGAATCGTCGCTGGTTATATTAATTAGCGGCGGCCCCTCCGGGAAATCGTTACCTGCCGGATAATTGCGATTGTCGAGTGCGATCGACGTAACCATCCGACCTCGTTCAAGTGTTTACGGGAAAAAGAATGCAGACGATTTCGCGTTGATCCCTCTCGAAATCGACGCATTTTCACTCCCTCCTCTTCACTCTCTCCACTTCATTCCCTCCACTTCACTCCCTCAATCCTGGTTTCTCTTCCTCTTCTCTACTTTTATCTCAACGAAATTCACGAAATATGTATTTGTGTATGTGAAAACATTATTTAAATATAAATCGAAGATGAAGTTTGTTATTTCCATTTTCGGTAGTATTTGTCGGGAATGATTTGGTTATATAGCTTTGAAAAAAAAAAAAAAAAGAAATAAGAAATATAGAACAACGAATTCGGAATAATGAATACGAAATACTAAAAGCTGGATCGGAACGTTGAAGAAAAAAATAATTTCAACCATTCTATCGGAAGGTCGGTGTACATGTAATTACGAATATTGTTAACTTATAGGTATTGCTTCTACACGAATTCTAAGAACGAAGAAATATATGTTATCGTATATCACATTTTTACACTGCGTACAGGCATATGTAAAACGTAATCCTTTTCACGAATCTATCGAATCATTTTATTTTCGTTTTGAATTCCTTCCTTTCTTTTTAATGGTCGTATTGTCTTCTTTAAATACTGGGAAAAGCGGAAAGTTTGATTTTAAGCACCCTTTCTCTTTATGGTAACAAAGCCGAAACAAAAAGTACGACTGCCGGTTCTTCTCCCATGGTAACACAATAGCTCCAAAATTATTCATTATTACAGCAAGTTAGTTTAATAAACTTAAATCTAAGATGAGCATTTATCAGGGAGAGTCGAGACTTGCGTAGTCTAAAGGAAGAAAGGAAGGAAGGAAGGAAGGAAGGAAGATAGGAAGGAAGAGGTTATAAATACGTTGTGGAGACTTTCTTCCCTAAGAAATGCTATGGGGTAGGTTGGGCTAGACTGTTGAAGGGGTGTCGGGTTAGTTACACACGCGTGCTGCCCGATTTGCATATCCAAAGCTCGAGTTTAACTCTATTCTAGGAAGAAGAAAGGAGTGGAAAAGGTAAGAAAGAGTAAGGGGAAGGGGAAGAGAGGGAGAAAGAGAGAGAGAGAGAGAGAAGAGATACAGTTTCTAAAGGAAACTGTCCATTTAAAGCAAAAGAAAAAGATTTTGAAAAAATACTGCGAAAATCAATGAATCTTTTTCATTCTCAAATGTTCTATTTGCTGTTATCAAGTTCGCTTCTTAAAGAAGTTCTTCAAGTTTATAATAAAAAATATTTTTCTAATCTTTTAATAGATACTTTTTAGTCCTAACAAAGAATTCCTTTTTCGACGAATCGTTCCACAATTTTTACTGAATATGTATACTGGTAATCTCTGTTAAAGCAAAAATGGAGATTTCAAAGGATTAAATAGTATTGATTTTATAAAGGTTTTCGGGCTCTCTGTCTGTCTGTGTAGGCTAGGTGTTACGGCGTGCAACTCGTATTGCCGCATTTTCCAATAGATATTATCGTGTTTTCTTGTTTTACGAAATGTACTTGTACGAAATGTATGAGAGTGAAAAAAATGAGAGTTTCCAATTTATCCAATTTTGCAATATTTGCAGCAGAAGTTATAGGAATCATTGAAACAAATTACGTGGTATATGTCAGATAATATCATTATCGTAAACTACACGCAAGTAAGATAAAAAGAATGTATACAATTTAAGTTTCCAAGGGTGTAATTAAAATTTCCGATTATTCAAGATAATTATTAACAATATGAAAGCCTTAATAGGTGTGTTCGCAATTTCTCAAGAACTCCTACTAATTTTGGCCTTCATGATTTTGGCCTTCATGATTGATAACTAAACTTAATTTGTTTAAGTATTAGCCATACAAAAGCTACAAGGATATCGATGAGTGAAAGGGAGAAAGAGAAGATCGGAGTATGATCGACGTGAAGTATGAAGTGGATATGAATTGATTGAGTGACAACAAGTAGTACAAAAATGTTCTTTTTTTTTTTTTAATCTCAGTCTCAGTGGTCCGTCGTACTTTACGAGGAAATATACTAGTACCATAGTACTATAATAGCCACATTACCATACTCATCATTGAATTTATTTCACTGATTTCTTCTTTCTATTTCGTGATGTAGCTAGAAATCAAAAATTGCCCACTACAGTATTGAAGAAGGCATTTGCGTTTTGTCACGCTCGAATGCTGTAAGCCAGTTCGAATTCAAAGGGAAAGAGGAAAATGGAAGCCCGTGTGCAGGTACAGCTGGAATAAGAGAAGGTGGTCGAGGAAAGACGGCAATGTGAAATGAATCGGGCAAAACGGACAGACGTGACAGACATAATTCCCTAGTAAGCGGTACTTAGGGGGTACATCCAGGGTGGGGACACCTGTCGATTCCCACTAGCAAATATCACCGAGAATCGGGGAGCATCTCTTTCTATCTATCCACCTGTGCGTGATGTATACGAGTATGTCACTGATAGTGTGAGATCTTTACACGTGTATATTCTTACGGGCGAGTTATTCCCAAACTCGAATATTTCAACGAGGGAGGTTTTGAATATTTTCTTTGGTAAGTTTTCTAAAGATCTTTATCGTATGAATTTTTAAATTCAGTACACAAATTCTACGAACTATGTTTTTTGTCTTTTCAATAAACTCACTTTATTCCTGATACAAAAATAAATATTGACAATTTATCTATTAACCATTGGCCTTAAAAGTAATTAGTTAATATTGATGCTGTCTAATGTAATTAAAGTAATTTATATTCGTGGTTTAATCGTTTATGTTACATCTGTCCTGCGAGAAGGGAAAAGTTAGTACATATTGTGGTATGCTAGATGAAAGATACACTAGGCGATGGATTTAAACGTGGATTTTACTATAAGTGGGTGTATACGTATGTCCTCGAAGGGAGTTAGTAGTAGGGCAAGAATGATGTTGGGGAGGGAGATAGGATGGGAAGAAGAGGATTGGAAACGGGGTAGGCGAATATTATATGTCAATAGGACGATAAGCGGCTTACGTCCTTGTTGTTGTCACCGTGGACGTTATAGTCGTATGTCTCGCGTTGTGCCAGAGAGGAAGGAAACAGAAATCCACGGGATTTCCTTTAAAACGCTTCGTATCCTGAGCCTCTCATGAAATTGTACCTCTAACGTAAAACCGCACGCGTAATCGTATCGCGTATTATGCTACTCATATGTATGCGTGAAAGAGAGAGAAAGAAAGAGAGAGAGAGAGAGAACGAGAACGCTGGTGAATAATAGTTCCTTTAATATCATCCCTGTAATTAATATGTTTGTACAATATGCAAGGTGAATTTTTGGAAAGAAAGTTTGAAACAAAAGTTATTTGATTTTGGGCGATGGATATAACGGCATTATTTATTTCTCATTCGATGAAAGTATTCAAGATCATTTCAAAAGCAACTTTATTTTTTTAAATAGAAATTTATAATTTTCGTAACTTTGGCATCTTATATTATGCTAAAAATGAACAACCTTTGTCTAAAACATTTCATTATCCAGCCTTTACCCCCTCTACGATATTTATTGTTTAAACGAAATAATTTTAGGACAAATGGAAATATAAGAGAGAAAAGGTCTGCTTTTTCGGAAAGTTAACGTTTTATTAAATATTCAAAACGACGGCCCTCACTTTCGATACGCAAGACGAGAGAGAATCCAATAGAATGGAATGGATGAACGAACGGTACTCATTTGTTAGTCTAAGATACAGACGCCGCTGATTCCAAGAGGTCCAACAATTTCACATAAACTCTTTCGTCACACATACGTACATACACGAACGATTTCATAACACATAAATACATACATACGCATACACATTATGCTACGCTTTATATAGCATGTATTATTGTAGCAGGTATTGACTGAGAAGGTTGATTTTAGAAGAGAACGTAGAGAATTATCATGTTGTGGGATCTCCTTTAAACTACGCTTAACGAACGTTAATATAATACGAACGTGCGTATACGTGTGCGTTTACATAAATACACAAATACACGCACACATATGCAAAGTTTGAGGGTCTACCTCTCTATATAATCACGACGACGGTCGAGTTAGGTCGAAAGTTTAAAAGGGTGGAAGCACACCGGCGTCGCTTAAAAAAAAAAATTCCTTTCCACAAAGAGACTCGCACCAGCCAGTCACACGCAAAAGCACTCGGCACGAATTTGTTCTATTTGACGATATTTGCCGGCGCTTAATATTTTTAGCAAACAGGTTAAGTGCCCTTAAGTGGTCGAGCCAGAGAAGTGAAGTGAGGGAGAGTGAGTGAGAGAGAGAGAGAGAGAGAGAGAGAGAGAGAGGGAGAGGGAGAGAGAGAGACATAAGCGGGAGTAAGAGAGAGAAAGCAATGATGGTGCAGATCGAAGGATGGTTCAAGGGATAGAGAGCTGTTGGGGTGAAACTGAAAGAGATGGAAATAAATGCATTAGTTGTTTGACATTTATCTATCTTTGTTTATTTCGAAACACGTGCAGAAATCGTGAAAGTCCCTTATCTAGTGAAGTTACGATGTACACTTACGTAAAAAAATGATGTTATCGTTTCAAATAATTTGATAGTTTAGAGAGCGAAAGAGAGAGAGAGAGAGAGAGAGAGAGAGAAAGAGAAAGTAATCTAACATAAGATCAACATTTCGCGTAGGTTTACACGAATCGAGTTTAAATCGTTATCGACGTAAAAATTCAATGATTCTCAAAAAACGAAATGGAAGCATAGAAGTAGAGAAGGAGAGACAGAGAAGGGGAGAGCAATAGCGAGGGTGAAGTAAGGACTTGCAATCAATGTCTAATTCAATCGTCATTATAATGCTGCCTGGCACACAATCCGGCTAATTAACTCCGTGACGCGCGAGCGCTTGAACGGGTGGACGGGTACATAAACGTACGCACGCTCTTGACGGACTAATTACTTACTTACTTGCCCGCCATACTTGCTTAATTCGAGACACAATGGAGGTCGGCTTTCATTTGCAATCATAAACTGGAATTCGTGCGCGAGACATTAAGCAGAGGCTGCGTGCGCGAGCGCGCATTCACGAGAAAGACCTTTCTCTCTCTCCCTCTCTCTCTCTCTCTCTCTCTCTCTCTCTCTCTCTCTCTCTGGGGTTAATTGCAAATATAATTAGCGGCTCGAGTCATAAGCGCGAGCGTTCGTATTTGAATGACTACCTTGGTGTTCTCACGACCCCGATTGTCTATGAAGTGGATCTTGGGGCCGCACGCGGCAAAAGTAGCGAAACTCATTGCTAATTATCCGTGGAACGCCGTTTAATTAAGGCTGCGGCAATGACGGAGGGTATCCAGATGTATAGATGTGTTGGTACCCGCCTACGTGTTGAGACGTTAAGTTAGAGAGAAAGAGAGAGAGAGAGAGAGAGAGAGAGAGAGAAACAGAGAAAGGGTGAGAGGGAGAGAGATAGATAGATAGATAGAGAGAGAGAGAGAGAGAGAGAGAGAGAGAGAGAGAGAGGAAGAGAGATGGTACACGTTGAAATTAGGTTTCCAAGGAACGAATAGCTCGCTCGTTCCTACGACCGGAACTCAAACGTGGCATTTTGAGATTATTTTGTTTTTCTTTTCTTTTTGCAATTTTCATCCCGTCTCTCGCAATCTTTACTCGATTCCATGCTTCATACTTCTTCAACCGCATTAGCTTACTTTTTTCTTTCTGTTCCACGTAAATCGATTTGTTCAAAATTCGATTTTTCATCATATCAGGAATAATTCCATGTAACTTACTTTGTTATTGTAATTATTTGCTCAGCGGTATATTATGTATAAATGTAAATTTAATTCAATTTTTAGATTGTTAAATAAATATAATAACACAAAACATTTAATCGGCCATGCATACTTATTCGTTGGATATTTTATATTTTATTGTAAGACACGTAGCCTTAGTTTCACGAATAATGGCCCAATTAGGAAATAATAATACGTCTCTCCAACTGTAGTAGCAGTCTACGTTAAAGTTGCGGATCTCCGAGCGAGGTGCGGCCTTTTCATTATGATACCTACCAAAAGGGGTCCTCAGAAGAGGAGAAATAGTAGAGAAAGGACTAGAATATACTACTCGTTGAATAATCACTAATTCTTAATTATCAGTCAATTATAGTATGCGTTCTACGTGCAAAATTAAGCGATAACCATGATATATATATATATATATATATATATATATATATATATATATATAAAACGGTTAAGTTAAAATTGTTTTAGAATTAAGATATTAAAGTAAAGTAATAATACATTCAGAGTTATGCGTGGTTAACTCGAAAATATACAGGATCGCAAATTTAACGTATACTGTTAAAAATATAATTTATAAGAAAAAAAGAGACTCCAATTTCTTCGCAAGAGTGTCACTGGCCGCACTATATTGATTTTGAGTACTAAATTATAATAGAGTCATTTGAGACGCATGGCTTTCCAATTAATAATTCATATGTAGTCGTTATGGGTAGGTGTATCTCTTTTTACCCTCTCTCTCTCTCTCTCCCTCTTTCTCTCTTCTTCTCTCTACACGGTGGGTCGAGCGGAACATGAGGGAAATTAGCATATAAGTAAATTAAGAAGTCGGCCAATTATAACAATTGTGTAATTACGGTAATTTCAAGTCTAGACTCGTCCGGGCGCACATCTCTCACTTCTCGTTCAGTCCTTATAATACGATTCTTCATTTCACTCTTTCTTTGTCTTCTCTTCCTTTTTATCTTTTATTTATTTTCTCAAGAAGAATAATTATAGCATGCTAGTAAAAAAAAAAAAAAAAAAAAGAGACGCGATCGAAAATTTGAAATTGGTATTGACTCCAGAAAATTCCTTTTTTTATCTATTAATCGTTCTATCGAATCGAACTATAGCATTTCATAACTGAATCCATCGAGTCGTAGGGCGATAGACATTTTTCGAAAATCGACGATTCGCGTCAAACATTTGACTGTTTGTCTTCCATCGGCAAGGCTCCTGTTGACACACGGCAGACCGCGGCGCCCGATCGCGGTGTCACCTTTGTCTTTGTCGACAAATTATTAATGACGATTGTCCTGCGAGTTTGCCGCGGGCGATTTCAATGAATAGCGTTATCGATTCGACTTTGCCCAAATCAGTGCCAATATCCGATACTCTCAGACGGCCTATTGTGATCGGAAAGTGAAGATCACTGAAAAATTTTGCAATCGAACGTTTACTCTTTTACGAGAAAAATAGAATGATCCATAATTGGATCAGAGGAGGGCTGGGGTTAACCGATTTATCTTCAGAAATTGTTTTGCGAATATTTGTAGACTCCCAACATTCTTGCCAAATTTTTTGGATTGCTAAAATCTTAAAACATACGATCAATCGTTCAATATTTTCCCTATATACCGTCCACATACGTACATATTTTCATCGAAAGAGAGGGAAAGAGAAAAAGAGATAGAAAACGATCCCAATTGGTCGAATAGAGTGAACGCAAGGTATAGGCGTTGATAGATCAAACAAATGTCGGATTGGATTATTTTTATCGTTGTTAATGGCGATGGCTCGGCCAGGTTTCATTTCACAAAGCTCGATGCTAAAATCAATTCCCTTTACCCAATCCCTACCCCTCTACCACTCGTACTCCGTCTCTCTCTCATTCTCTGATCCTCCTGTTCGATCAGCCTCACGGGGTTGAATTCTCTCTCCCTCTCTTTATCTCTCTCTCTCTTTCCCTTATCACGCCCGCCGGCAGCTTTTTCACTCATACTACCTGCTTTTGTACGTATGTATATGCTCGTGTTTATACATATATGTATATGTATTTTCAAACATCTATACGAGTCTCTTTCGTGCGATTTGATCGAATCATTCGAACGAACCGTTTTGCTATTAATATTGACCTGCCTCTGGTCCAGCTTTATAATCTCTCTTTTTCTCTTTTTTTGCTTTCTTGATCGCAGATCATTGTGTTCGTAAAATTCGAAGTAGTAGGTCATTAACTAAAAATAATTTTAAAATATCAAATTCTTCTCCAGGGAGAGCTGATAAGCTGATTTTGAAAACGGACTTGCGTTTAGATATACACATTTAAAACAATCGATTCGTTTTTGTTGCCTGGTTGTTATCCGTTATTTTTTCCAAATGAAACGATAAAAGGCACTCAACTTTTTTTTATAATCTCGTTCTCTTTCATCCTTTTTTTTCGATCTCGTTTTGTTATTTACGCGATTCATCATCGCGGTAATAATAATAAAAAGCGATCTGCTCTTTCCCGTAAATATTTTCGCAGTTTTTCCTAGTATCATGAGTTACAGGAGGCGTGTATTAAAAATATACGAGGTGTATGGTGAGGTCTCGAGATACTGGCACCGTATACCAGAACCTCACGCGTTTCTTCTTCTTTATTCAGACCATTTCGGAGACTCGTCAGGAATATCTCCGTCCCTCAAGGGGAAAGATACGCTGTCACGTACTTCAGAGAAGATGTCAAATCGTTAATTATTAATAAGTCTTTTAGTATTTTCCTAGGTATTGGCCGGCAGGCATTTAACGCAAACATCGAACTCGTTTATGGCTTCATTTTCTTTTCTTTTTCCGTTTCTTTCATATTCCGAATAACGCAACTACTTTGAAGACTTAAAGTAGTACATGATATCAATGGATTGCCGGAAGATTTAACTCCAATAAAAACCAACAGATATAAATCCAAAGGCAACTTATAAGAAAACTATAAGTCTGATCTCGATAAACAATGTCTTCGCGAAAAAGTTGAAGAACGACAGAAGGGTGGGGTATTAAAAAAATCCGTCGACAGACGTTATTTTAGAAAATTAGCGAACGCGAGCGCAGAAAGCGAGATGAAAAACATTATCGTGAGATTAACGAGCTATAGTGGAAGGTATAACGAGCGTAATGCGCACGGCAAACTGCGTGCTTTGTCGTCGCGCTATATACCCTACACGCGGACAAAAGACGATAAAATAAAAAGAAGGGTTTTCGTGCGGGTCGCCGTTCTCTACGTATACGAACACACTTATACGCGTACACACGTACGCTCGTAAACCTTCGTCGCAAACGTTCGGCCGGCCGTTCGCGTATCGCGCTTCAAAAGCTCTTCGGAACGCCTCGTTCACCAAACGCCGAGATAAAACAAGTGTCAAATTATCCTCATAAAAATCCCAGAGTTGCCAGGGCTTCCAGCTATTAGGACTACGTAGTGCGAAAACAACGAACACGCCCGTCTCTGGAGTGTGGAAAATTATACGTCGGAAAAGATGGCTATTACGTATGTATATAAAACCAGCGAATTTTCATTCGGAAATGTTGCGAGTACGCTCCTTGCTCTTTCATCGCATTGGAGAAAATTGGAGAAACACGAGACTCACCATCCCCATCACTTTCGTACTCGCTGCCGAATCCCGCCACTTCATCCCCACTACCACGCATCGTATATACCGTCGTTCTCGGCCACGATACCGAGTACACTGTGTTAAATGTTTCGTGCTTCTCTTCGAGATGTTTTTATCTTTCCGTCTGCGTTTCTACGAATATTTCGTTCGAAACTCTTCAACAAGGAGAAAGGCATTATTTTCGTCTACGGTAGTAAACCTAAGCTTAAGTTTTCTGCCGCGAAAATAGGCGACCATTAGTAACGATCTACGTACAACTTAGGTTTCTTTAACTTTTTTGAGTAGAGGAGGAGATTCTACTTAAACATTTTCTTACCTTTACAGAGATACAGTTTTATTATCTATTATCTTATTAGCCAAAAGATATAAAGGAGATGATTTCCATTTTGTCTGTCGTTCGCTATATTTTTAAAAATAGAGCCTTACCATTACCGACGTTGCCAGAAGAAACGAAGCATTTCTTTTAACGTTCTAAGAAGCTCACAGTGCGACATATTTGAAAACTTTATTGCTGGTATATTTTGTAAAATTCAAAACTTTTCTCCTTTTCTTTATCTCTCCTTTTCTCTCTCTCTCTCTCTCTCTCTCTCTCTCTCTCTCTCTTTCTCTCTCATTCTCTTTCTCCCTTTCTTCTTTTACACGCTCGGAGTCTCGCGAGTACTAAACGACCAGGACGATCGCGCATGTAACTCCTACTCGGCTTTGGCTACGACTTTACTCGTAGGAGCAGCTGGCTTACCCAAAACTCCAGAATATTTCACGATTTCGCGAAACGATCGGGAAAGGTATACGTTCGGCTGAGAAAGCCTTTATCGCGTACTTTCGCCAAAAGCAAACGCTCCAATCCATAACGGTTTGTCTTACCTTTTACTACTCCTACCATTATTGTCTTTTCCCAAGTAGTTTTGAGAACGCTTTATGCGAGGGTAAACTGTAATAATAAAAATCTGACGATACTGCCTCTCTTCAAAGTACCTCGTTCCTTCCCTTTTTTTTCCTTTTGTTAGGATACGATGAAAATAATATGGTCGTGCTTAATCATTCGTTTAAATTCTCACCTGAAAATAAAAAAAAAAAAAAAAAAAAAAAAAAAAAATGCAATAGGAGCGTTACATATTTATCAGAACCCTGATCGTCTTTTACCGTAATATACATACGATACAAGAAAAGTGAGCACGAACGCAGAAAAGAAACTATGAAGGAGCAAATGCTATAGTAGTTTCAGCAACAGGGCTAAGCATTCTCTGTCTCTACCCACCGACGCCTCTACTATTTCACTCTTCGAGGTCCATGGCATGTGAGAAAAAGAGAAAAAGAGATACAGGATAGAAGAGATTCATTCCTAATTCATGGATATCGGCGTATACGTTTTCCCCAACGTGAAAACTTGGTATATTCGTCCGTCAAACGTTTCTCCCATCGAGTTTCAGTGCATCTAACGGCATCCTATCCCCGCAGGTCCTCGACTGACGGCTTTTCCCAGAGAAAATGATAACCTCGTTTCAGACCACTTTACGTGTACTCCTCCAACGCTCTTCTCTCTTCCTCTCTTTCTCTTTTCGCTACTCATCTCGCTGTCCTTCTCTCTAGCACGTTCTCCCACTCACACATACGGGAGTTTCGCGAACTCTCTACGTACGATCGTAGTCCGTCTACCTGCCATAATCGAATTACCTTCACCTACCCCACAAACCCCCTCTTTGCTACATTGCCCTTCTTTTACCCCTGTTTTCTCCCTGTCTTTTTTCCTCTTTATTTCTTTATATTTCCGCCTCGTTCTATCTATATTTTCTCTCTCTCTCTCTCTCTCTCTCTCTCTCTCTCTCTACGTTCGTTTTTCACGTTTTCATGTTTTTTCTCTTTGGCGAAATCATATCAAGGAACGTCAAAATGTTACTACGTGAGCACTCGAAATGGCTGATCGTTTAGTAAATGGCTTAGAGTAAAGAAAGAGAATTTTTATCGACTGCTTCGTGATCTTGTTACCACAGAAATCTTTGATTTAACGATAATCCGATATTTAATGAATTTAACATCGATCCAACGATAATGGAACAATTGTATAATTAATCGTATATACCTACGTAGTATTCATGCTTTCTGATGAAATACAAGAAAAAGTTAACAGTGCTTGCAAGGGTTATAAGATTTCTACGCACAAAGAATACTGTTTAAAGCACACAGCATTAGCATACCGAGATCTAAGAAATACGCGGTTCCACCTTCGAAGTGCCGAGTTGTACGCTTCGGAAGGGAATAACTACGTTTCTGTGGGACGGACGGCACGAAGTGAAAACAAAGAAAGAAACATAAAACAAGTAAGAAGGAAAGAGAGAGAGCCTAAGGCGTCATGCCGGTGTGCCGTGCTCTGTACTTACCGCGAAATGAATCAAGTCTCTGCTTTCAAGGCGGGCAGGTACTTATTACTCACTTGTGGTAAGAGCGAGAAAGAGATAGATACAGAGAAGTAGGTTCTCGTTGCAACTTCCCTCTACCATCCTGTTAGCTTCACTTTCATATATCGCACGGAAACCTCCCTTCGGCCCTGAGACTCCGAAACTCCTCCTCTATTCTCGTTCGAAAGGAACACGTTGAAAACGGACTCGAGATCGTAACCTCCCTTTCTATCTCTTCATGAAAGAGAGCGAGCGAGAGAGAGAGAGAGAGAGAGAGAGAGAGAGAGAATATGCCGATTATCGCATCCGAGAATAATGTGTTCTCTGTGGGCAAAGTTTCACGCGTCGAAACTACCTTCGTAATCGCTGCTTTCTAAGCTTCCGGTGAGTATGTACTTACTAACGATTGGTGATTTGTAGGTAGATTAGGCAGGATCGTTCGTACTGATTGCATCGAATGATCCTGTAATTGATGAGATCCATTTACCGAGTTCCTACTGAAATACTTGACTCGAAAATTGGATAAACAATGATAACAACCGTGAATTATTAAAATGCTTTGCCCATCCTTGTGATTGTAATAACTTACTACGTTGAAAATAGATAGTGTATGTGAATGGACGTACTAGCGTGAAATTCCAACAAGCAGAAGGAGAGTTTGTCCTTTCTGGTGGTTACCTTCGTAAGGTAAAGGACGAGTAGTAATGGTAGAGATGGGAGGGCGGAAGGAGATCAGGGTGATGAGGGAAGCGAAGGAGGTGAGGGACGTGCGCCTAATGGCGGTCATCTCGAATGCCCTAAGGCGACTATTGTCTCGGTTTATGCCCTCCTTGCGCATACCATACGCGAGGAACGCACCAACCATCCTCCGTTTCTCCCTCATCCTGTTCCTTCATCTCGTTCATATTCAAAGACCGACGTACGATGAGCATCACATACAGTTTTTCATCCATCAACTTAACGGTTAACCTATTGGTTTAACAAATAGGATATTATTTTTTACTATCTTATCACAAATTTCTAAGCTCTTAAAACTTGTTAAAAGTCTGAATTCATTCTATTCGTGGGCGATTCATTAACACTCTCTATCTGGTTCCTGATATATTTGATTACTACAACATTACCTGGAATACGAATTCTCTTGACTAGTGTCGGTAAAAACGGAACAGGACATTTTGTAGTACATATCCGACAGATTCAAAAGCTTATGGATATACCAAAATTCCAACTTATCGTGTAGTTGGGGAGAACATTGGTAACGAAGAGTGGTCGGGGACCATGCGGAAAGCGTTTTCTCTTCGGGATCGTCTCGATAAGATCTGGGTAAGCCGCACTCACGAGGATCTAATACGCGA
This sequence comes from Dolichovespula sylvestris, assembly GCA_918808275.2. Taxonomy (NCBI): domain Eukaryota; kingdom Metazoa; phylum Arthropoda; class Insecta; order Hymenoptera; family Vespidae; genus Dolichovespula; species Dolichovespula sylvestris. Next base: position 5,022,963 of record OU964972.1, read on the forward strand.
ACGCACGTATAGCTTGGGATTCTCTAATCTGATCGACGGAATGCCTGGAACGAATCGTTCGCGGTTATTACGCGTGACTATGTTGGTAGTGATGTTGGGAAAGAGACTCTGAGAAGGGATGAGGTGATGTTATACACACACACACATATCTATAGTTATATATATGCAGAGGAAAGAGAAAGAGATTGAGGGAGAGAGAGAGAGAGAGAGAGAGAACTGAGGTTATACGTCGTGGATGATAGTCGGAGAGATCGAAATCGTCCCTTCGGGCAGGGCTGTGCTGAGAAACAGAGAGACCGAAGTCCATACCAACACACCGGCACACGCACAACATAGCTTCTCTCCAGTCCGAGATTTCTGACGCAAGCGTCGAACCGTAATTATGTACCTCGCGATATTGCCCTTCGACGTTCCGCTCTTCTCTCTCCTTTACCACTCTACCATTCTTCCTTTACGTTTTAACCCATCTCTGTTTTACAATCTTTAGGTAAAGTTTCTTTTTATATCGGAAACGAAGCTTTTATTTATTTAAAAATTTTATAAAAAAAAAAGAAAAAAAAAAGAAAACATATAGTTCAACACAATTTTAAAAGCAAAGCGTAGAATACGCGATCGGCGCACGTACACTCATGGTCATTCGATAAACCGATCCCATTGCCTTCTATCCTATTAAATCTTTCGCGCGCGCACAAAGTGCGATGCTAAAAATTTCGCGGATCGGTATTTCAAACCATATAGCTTGGTGAGAGGAGATGCGGTAGAAGTTGGGTGGATGGAAGTGCGCGCGCGCCCGTTTTCGCACGTGAAATATAGAGCGAATAAAGAAAAATTGAACAGAATATAGGAAAAAATGCTCGAGGGGCTCACTTTGACACCCCTACACTCGCCAAAGGGTGGACTATGCGAACAAACTCGCGCGCGATATTATATTTCAAACACGTTTTCCCTGACTTTGATTATTTGCAATTCGAGAGGCGATGGTAACGTAGAACCTAACGAACGATCTGTCTGATACGATTGATTGCGTTATCGAATCATTTTCCATCTCCCTCCCTCCCTCCTTTCCCTTTCTCTCTCTCTCTCTCTCTCTCTCTCTCTCTCTCTCTCTCTCTCTCTCTCTTTCATTCCCTTTTCCTGCGATTCTCATAGAATACTTTTTACCTTCTCCTCCCTTGTTTTCCCGTTAACCAGGTAATTTTTTTTTTGAAACAACACGTAGTCGTTGTTTCTTCATAAACAACGTCACATTACATATATGTAAACATATCATTAACGCGTTCGAACGATGCTAAATAATTAGACAAGTTTTTTTCATTGTGAACAAATATTCAATAACGAGCGTTCCTAATAGCTGAAATAACTCAATAATAAGCCTTACAGACAAATAGCTTTTTAAAGAGAAAAGGAAAAAAATAAAATTTTCCGATCATTCCCAGTCATTTGCTTAATTGCTTCTGTCTTATTTCTTTTTTTAACAAGTCTGCCCTTATTAAATCTCACCGTATTCTTAATTTCTGCCGAATCCTTACTTTCACGAGGATAAACTTTTCCTCTCTCTCTCTCTCTCTCTCTCTCTCTCTCTCTCTCTTTCTTTCTTTGCCTCATTCAAGAACCGTAGAAACGGTGGAAACGGACTGAAATAAATGATAGAGCCGCAACGAAAAAAGCGAGCGAATGAGTTCGTCGGCGTGTCTGAAAGACGAAATAAAAAGTGGATCCACCGGCATAAAAATAAATTGAAAATAAAAAGTAAAGGAAAAAGAGGAAAAAAGAAGTGCGCACAAGAAAGAGGCCAAAAAAAGTAAGAGGCCTCGACCCCTTCCAATCGTGGAAACACGGCACGCGCGCGCGCGTTAAGAAGACAGCATCCCGGCAGTACACCTATCTACCAGTTCTTCTATTTTTTCCCCCTTTTCAAGCGTGGTCTTAACGTTCGGCAAAAAGCGGCAACTCGGGTATTTCCCGACGCGAGACGCTTTGCGCTATAATTCTACGCCGGTTTGGATCATGGCGGTCGTATTAAGCGTTTTCTAAAACGACCTAGCAAAATACGGAAAATAAGAGTACGAGAGAGACGAATAGATCGGTACTCGAATGCAAATGAGAGAGATAGAAATATTTAGGCAGATACAGATAAAGAGAACTAAAGAGAGAGAGAAAGAGAGAGAAAGAGAAAGAGAGAGAGAGAGAGAGAGAGAGAACGAGAACTAAGCCTTCTCTTTACTACGTGGCTCTTCTTTCGCGGAAAGGAAGAACAATGGGCAGATTTTATGCGATGCTGCGGTACCTACAACCTACCTACTAGTATACGTACCTACTGAACCGAGAGTTCTGGGGAATAAAATGAAGTAAAACGTTCCCGACCCTCTCTACCTACGCCGTCTGCTTTTTCCCTTCTCCGTTAGAACACACATGTATGTGCCTATATCCATGTATATGTATATGTATACGTATTTTCACGACGTCCACGTAACCGAATGCGAGCGGAGCTTAGGTTATGCCTGAGATCAGAATGGTGGCTTTTTCCGGAACATTTTCGTAGTTAAATACCTGAGGCTCTTTCTCTTTACCCTTCAACCACCACCCAACCACCCACCACCTCTCTCTACTCCTCATACTCTTCTACACTTTTCCTCGGGACGGTCCGTTTACGCGCGCACTTGTACGTCCAGGGATAAAAAAAAAAAAGAGGTGGAGGGAACGGAGGGACGAAGGAGAAAGAGGAGGAGAAACGTGAGTATAGATTCGACATGGAGTACACGAGCGAGTTTTTTAATCTTTCAATGGGGCTCCTCTGCTCTCGAAATCTATCTCTCTCTTTCTCTCTTTATTCTCTCTCGACTCTCGAGCGATTCTGTAAAACCCTATCGAAACTTCATCCCTCTTCTACCTGTGTCGACTGCCCGTCTCTCGATATATTTACATATTTTTGTGATATTTCGCGACGTTAATCCTCGATCCCTCCTACCACCTATCCCCTCGTCTTCATCTCGCACTGTCTCTCTCTCTCTCTCTCTCTCTCTCTCTCTCTCTCTTTTTTTTGCTCAGTCGGTGTGCTTTATTGTCAAATTCGCGCTCGAATCCTGCCTCGACGATTTCCTCTCTTCTAGCCTCTTGTTTTTTTTTCTTTTTGTCACTTTTTAGCGTTCTCTTTTTTGTTCGTTCTCGTTCGACATCGGTAGTTTGAAAACGTTGCCGTTGTGCTTTCGTTACTGCTCGGCTGCGCAATTGTCTCGTTCTCGTTTTCTTTTTTTTTTCTTTTTTTTTTTTTTTTACTATCTTGTAACTAACTTTGGTAGGAAAAGAGGTTGCTCGGTTCGTCGATTCAAAAGTAATTCAATAAGTCAAAGAAGCTGGTTAATCAATACATTCATCTTTAAATGAAAAATTCAATAAATCCTATAAACTTCTTCAACCGATATTTTTGATCCAGCGGAATCAAAATTGGCGATCTTACGAATTTTTGGACGTCGTAAAGTCGTTTCCTTCATCGTTATCGTCTTCCTCGCCGTCTACGTGGGCACTAGGATCTGCCGAAGGAAAGAACAATAGCTGTTATAACGAGAAGCGGAGCGCAGCTCGGCGTGAAATAACACGTGGAAAACTCCCTGACGGAAATCCGGCTTTTCCTCGAGGGACGAAATAATTACCCCGTGCAAATATTCGTAGACGCTTACGGCAGTGACGCCCTCTATATCTTTCTCTTTCTCTTTCTCGCACACTTCAAACGTATAGAAGCAGATACAGTTAACAAAGACAGAGGCGTAGAATGAGAGAAAGAGAAAGAGAGTATACCCACTCTCACAGTGGCGAGTACCGTGCTTGGTCAAGATTTACATAAGAATAACCTGGAACAACAATCCCTTGAACAATTACCTCCGTATTTAGCTGGCCATCGTCCCGTTCCACGACATACTGGAAGCGTATTATTCTAATAAGCCATGGCACACGGTTCCCGACAATGATAATCGCGATAACGTCGAGAATGGGAAGGCTAAAGTTTCTCCTTTTATTTTTAAACCCCCGACCAACTTCGTATCCACCGTTCAAGCTCGATCCATAATGTTCTTCATTGCCTTTTCCTCGAACAGGACTAACCCAGGGGTTTTCTGCTCTTGAAGCATTGTCCTTCTGTTTTTTGTCCTTTTTAAGCGGCACTTAAAATCGCCCTGTCTTTTTCTCATAATTTTGCTGGAATAACATAGAGAAATTGAATTTAAATAAGTTACTCGATTATCAAGTATATCCGCTTTGGAATCTGTATATATATATATATATATATATATATATATATATATATATCGGTATTCTTCCTAGTAGTGATGCTGTAGTTTGTACAGTAAATCTCCTCGGTCCAAAAGTATATCCGTCGATAGATGTTACAAGGAGGATCTCAAAGAGAGAAGAGAGATGCGTGATTTCGAACGATTCCTCTCGAAAGGCTTTCAAGTGATCTCTCCTTGCGATTTAGAGTAGACACAGAGTCGGAATCGATTGCTCGTGAAGTGAACGAGCGGAATGGAACCCTCTGCCCCTTCTGTGCGCTCGATTTACGAGCGATTCGACGATAACGAGAGGACTAACGACGGAAACAGAGATAAGATGTAAACGTTTGCGTATATGTGTTTTTATGTGTTACATGAAAGAGACATGCAGGCTTCACCGCAAAGACATCGTTAACGAGATTACTGTTGAAGTTGCTTAATGTCAGATATTATCTCTCTTGAGGAACTTCCGCATTTGTTTATCTTTTACTCCCCCTATTTCATTTTTCTTTTTTTTTTTTTTTTTTTTTTTTTTTTTTAAGTAACTCCGATTTGCATGCGTGTTTCTCGATGTAAAATCAATCATTTTTTGAAATAATGTTTTTCTCATTTTTAACTTCTTCACTGCTGTAGGAAGATGCACGTTTATCTACTACATTTTATGCGTTTTATTTCTTTCGATGTACTTTAAAATTATATAGTATTGTAGCTTTCTACCTTGCTACTGCTAATGTTACATATATATGCAGCTGCGATGGAAGATAGGAGTTAGGAACGTTCAGACGCTATTTAAAAAAAAAATCTGAAGAACTTAATCACGGATAATACATTAGCTATGATTTAGTCATTCAACGACTGAATAGTTATCTCTAACGAGTATCTCTTCAACTTCTTAAAAAAATAAAGTTGCTAAAAAACAACAAATTCTCATATTTTTCTGCATTTTCCCTTCATTCTTTCAGCCAAGTGCATAGGATGTTTTTAAAATCATGTGAAAGACAAAACGTTCATCCGCTGTGTTCCACAAGATGAAATGTGCGGTGAGTTGCGCTCGGATGATGAAGCACAATAAACTCAAGCATTCGAGACGGGATTGACAACACGTTACAAAAGAAACTTCGAACAGCCAGAAGAAAAAGCCCTCGAAGCTTTTGTCTTGTTGTTTTGTAAATGTCTTTTCAAGCGCCACTCTTATCCCACTCTCTGGACTTTGTACAAGTAGTAGGAGAAAACCATTTTCCTTATTTGACTTTGTATATGATATTCTTTTTTCTTTTTTTACTTTCTTTCTTTCTCCGTAAAATTTAAATCTGAATAGTTCACAATGCTTTTACAAAATAATTACAATATTTCATGAATTTCATATGTCCTGTCTAAGCAGTAGAAATTCGTTTCTCGCTAATTACAAAATTAAAACTTTACAGTGATTACTGTTACAACTATAAGATCCATTTGTGTTAATGCTAGATCATAATTAACTGATGATATTTATTCTTATTTTTTTTTTTAATATAGATAATTTTGTAATAACGTAAGATATACATAGTTCCTACAATAAGCCCAAGTATTGCATTGTGTGGTTATAGTAGTAGCGTTTATTATCTCGAACCTTACGTATTCTGTGGGAAGCCTGTCGAAACATCAAAGTGCTTTACGTGGCTTCGTGGTTAATTAATTCGCTCATAAATTCCACAGTGGATATCATAGCTATGTATATACCTCATTGTTACCTCGGATGTTCATTAAGTTACAAATTCAATCTAACTATTCACTTTCGAAAGAGACATCTCCAAAAGAAAATAATTGAAATGTCAAATTTATATATCCAATCAAACAAATATTTTGGAAATAATTAAAAATTTAAATGTAATAAATTCATACATTACATGTAAATCAGGAAGGCATTTCTAAAGAAGAGATACGTGGTGAAAGATGTAAAAGAGAGAGAGAGAGAGAGAGAGGGAGAGAGAGAGAGAGAGAGAGAGAGAGAGAGACGTTGCAAAGATGGAAGAAGTAGGAGAACGAGAACTCGGCGTGGGGAAAGGTGATTACTGACGTCATGCAGGTGTATTAATAGGTCCCTTCTCAACTGAAAAAGAGAGATAGAGAGAGACAGAGCGAAAGGGTAGTACTCGTAGGAGGAGAGACTCGAACGTGGCAAAAATATGGGGCCAAGCAGGTGAACAGGATTACCCAATGGCGTACTAGTAGTTGTACGTTTTCGTGTCTTGCTCCTCCCTGCACGAGCTTTCGGAGGTGTGGTTTGCACCTGCGCTTGCGCTGCATGTCCCGCCCACATGCACCTGCGGCTTTTACGTTTGACTCTTATGACCTTCCGTGTTCGTTTTCTTTCGATGTTCCGCTGATCGGCCAATTGGAAGGATTAGTTACGATTCTTTCCTATCCGTGTATGTGCGTATTCATAAAGATACTTCGATTTTTGTTAAAATTTCTGCCATCTACCGACATTCGAAGGTGTAAAGATTTTTATTATTTTTACTGTAAATTATTCATGTTTACTCTTTCTATTGTCTTATTCTTTTATGTTTCATTTGATTAGTAAAAATGATGTATTACGTTGCAACTACTCGTTTAATATCGTTGTTTGCAGTGATATATTATATTATGATTATAATTTATGACTTAAAAAATGTATGCATCCTTTTTTTTACACATTAAACTTTACTATTGTTTACAAATAAGTTGGATAATCTTGTAAGCAACATTTTAAAATAATTATTAAACTTTCGTATACGTTACAAAATATAATTATATTTATAGAAATATTGTTATATGATGTCGGAAATGTATTAAGATTATCTATTAAAATTTAATCTTCAATTATATTACGTTTCTATCGATGGAAATAAGCATAACACAAAGGAAGAAAAATGATAAATGATAAATTGTCTATCTTCATGAAAGCTTCAAATTGAGAAAATTACGAAGTATCATCTTAAGCTCATTAAATCATGAATACTTTATAAAATTTGAAATAACAGTTACAATTCCAACATAATTAACTATTTTTCTTTCAGACTTTCTACACATTCGTATAGGCTCATGGATTTCTCATTCTGTCGCCTACGGAAAATTAGTAAGACTGAATTCGTTCTTTCAGACGTCGATAGATGGCGTTGCGTCTTCTTTGCACGTTGCCTTGGCAGTCGCGTTGCGGCGCTTCGACCGTAAGGTTGTCTTTTCTGGGTGAGAGAGCCCGCCACAAGCAACAGCCAATAATAAAACGAGAGAACACGTTTTCTTCGACGTTCAACAATCTTTTCCCTTTTTATTTTTACTATTTCTAAATTTATTGTTTACTTAAATATCTAGTATCAAATTTAATAAACGAATGATCGAGGACGAAGAAGATAGAGGATATTCATTTAAAGACAACCGAATGATATACTCAGAAAGTGAAAGAGAGAAAGATTAGTATTAAAGGGAAAGCAGAAGAGAAAACGAGAGCGAGAGTTCGCCCTTTGCGCACTCGTGGCTCGAGTCAGTCGGTCCCTGGGGATATGAGAGAGGCGCACGCCCGGCTCCTCGATTCTCTCGACGTCAGTTAGCCGCGAGCTGGCATCGTGCGGAGTCATGTGTATTCATTCTCTTCTTCCTTGCTATTTATCACGAATTTTTTTAGTATAAATGTGATTCGTATTAACTCGCATCTTACTCGTCAGAGATACACATACGTACATGTTAACATATATATGTATATATATATACGAAGATGAACGTGATCACTCGTAGGTTAATCGATCTAACTTAAGAGATCGTAAATACCATTGGCTTTTATTTCCTCAGATCAATGTTGTTCTTTTCGTTCTATGCTTGGAAATTGGAAAATTTATTATTGTTATACTTTTCGAAAAGTTTCGTAAAAAAGGCGGGCTTCTTCGACCGAAGCGTGCCGGTGATTGGTTGCAATCGACCACGTGCTCTCATAACGTGTTATTATAAGTGGTGTATTGTGTAAAGAACTGATATAAAACAGAGAGACGGAGAAAAATTTTAATGAATAGAGACAAACAATCGAACGTTTAAGGACGACGTGTTATTAGAAACTCCGGATCTTTCAAGCCGACAAGTCTCTAGCCAAGACGATAGGATCTTCTAAGCTGATGTAAGTACCATCTATTAACAATTAATTCCTAATAAGATTTAGCAGATATCTATAAGGAAAGAATTTAGAATTTTATTGGTTATATTTTATTGTGTTTTGACAGTCATATATTATTAAGTATTATTACTAATATATATTATTAAGATATTTATTATTTATGGTTTGGTTCTAATGTCTTTGTTTATGAACGTTGAATATCAGTAAAACCTTCGCGCTGTATGTAAACATAGATAACTTCCACACATACACACACACACACACACACACACATATATTGTTTTCGATTTTATAGTAGAAAACAGGACTATTAACGTTTAGAACTAGGTAATATGAAGATAAATAATATTTTGCGTAAATTTCTTGGTAATCTTATTATATTATACATATATATGATAACTATTCTCAATAATATAAAATAAAAAAAATAGAGAGAGAGAGAGAGAGAGAGAGAGAGAGAGAGAGAGAGAGAGAGAGAGATTGTTAATGACATAATCAAGGAAAACTAAAAAGAAATATTTCCTCTCAAAGACATCGTCATTGTCTTCGAATTCAATAAGATTTCTCTTAACGATCGTATTAGACATTAATGAGAAGGCATCGATCTAATTGCATCGATTGTCAGCAAACCGCGTAAAGAGGTTGGAACCAAGCTTCTCGTACGACGAGCTTAGGCCTTTAAATGACTTAGCAGACAATTTGCCCATTAACTCAGGCAGCCTTTAGCCGTAATGGAAGCCATTGTTCGACCTATCTTGTCTGTAATATACAGAACGTGTGTCCTGTCCGTGTCCATACACGTGTGTGTATGTCACGCGCGTGCGATTGCAGTGTATATAGGTATGTTGTTCATTTCTCTCTCCCTCACACTAACTCACTTTTCCACGTATACAAGCACGCGCGCTCTTTCTTAATTGTTATACTTATAAGAACATCGAGACATTCGCGATATCAAATAGATAACAATAAGAGATGAGATCGTCTTATTAAGAGTATGTTAAGTAATGTAATTTATCGCAAAAGACAGCTCTTTGCCATTTGTAGAAAATGTGTAAAAAGCACGTGTCGAGAGAAGGAACAAGCGATACGAATCATGTCATTTGTAATTGTAACTTAATTGATTTTTTTATACCTTCATTTTCTAAAAACACGCTTCGCAGTTAATCGTTCGTTACTCAACGCATTGCATTGTCTGTTCGCATATATTTAACTACGTAACCGATCTCTGATTGCGAGCTTTGTTTCTGATAAATTACGACTACAATTAGCTACTAAATTCGTATGGTCAATAGATAAATAGAAGACTTAAAAGCAGTAGGTTTGGAATCGTTATTTACTTTAGAGTACAGATTAATTGAAATGCGGTTTTACTTTATTGATTTTATCTAAAGTTGTTGAATAGAGTTATGTTGCCTTAACATTTTCTACGTATTATAACCCATCGTTATTTTTTTTTTTTTGTACAGAATTCTTATTTCAATTTACTTCACGCGTTTTCTTATGCTCATAGATTATAACTAGATATTATATATTTAAAAGTATAATTATCGCTAATAATAATTTTAAGATCTAATTAAAAACGTGATTGATGAGTTTTGTAGTGTGTTTGCATTTATATGATATACGTGATAAATGGATGGAAACAAGCAGCAGTTATCATTGACCGTCATAGCGAATGTATGCAGAAAATTTAATGCCTTTCACAGGTGATGCGAATAAAAAAAAATATCGTTAATGTAGAAAATTTTAATCGATCGTGGTCCTACAGAAAATAAATGTCTGGCTTGTCACGTTATATATCAAAATATTAAAATATTGTGAACAATTAATTTCTTTCATTTCGAAAAATAGTAAATGTACACGAAAAATAAAAATAAAAATGAAAGGATAAAAGAAAAGGGTTAAACGAAATCAGTAAAAAGTTCGATAACATCATTGAGTTTAGGTGTAATTCACAAGATGATGCACGTAGAGAAAGTAATATTGAGTATCCCTACGAAAAGGGAGATTTATGGAGTCGGCGCCAGCGGCGAGCCACGAAGGCGCGGAAACGTCCTGGCATAATCAGGCGTGCAGAGTTCGCTAGAAGGTGGCACAGGACTAACAGTTGGCGACGATGCCGCCACTGGTGATGGCTATGCCGGTGGCGGCGGCTCTACACGCGAACAAAGAGAGAGAGAGGGAGAGAGTGAGAGAAAGAGAGAGAGAGTCAGAGAGAGAGAGAGAGAGAGAGAGAGAGAGAGAGAGAGAGAGAGAGAGAGAGAGAGGAGAAAGGAGAAGAGAAGGAAGAATGCGAGTATAGTACGTATATGTATATATATTTATGTATGTGTATGCGCGCGTGTGTGTGGTGTGTGTGTGTATATATATATATATATAGATATATACATATATATGTTGTGTATAGCATAGTCGTGCACAGTCCTTGAACGTGCGCGGAACAAAGATACAGGATATGCCTGGATCATTCGATGGAGCGCATTATCACATCGTCCGAAACCTCTCTCGAGACTGTTGAGATTCTATCGACAAGGACGTTCTCTCTCTCTCTCTCTCTCTCTCTCTCTCCTTCTTTTTTCTTTCTTTCGTTATTTCTTTATTTCTTTCTCTTTCTTCCTTCCTTTCATGGTGATTTTGCAGATTGTAAAGGTCTTCCTTCGATCCCATGGATTTCAAAATTTTCGTGAAAGTATGTTCGTGTTTCATACAAGGCTTGATTGATGGATACTACTTTTTAAAGGAACTTTTACAAGAAAGCCTATTTAATTGGTTATATGTGACACATATTAATCTTTGCTTGACGTGTTTCTTACGATATGCCAAGGTCTATAAAACGTTTAAATATCATTCGATCGTGCGTAGTTATAATAATTCTTTTTTATTTTTTTTTTTTTTTCTTTTTTTTCAATATAATCCACGTTGAAATGATTCTTCTAAGTAACCATAGATGGACTAAGAATTTAATCGAACATATACAAAGAACATTGTACGAATCTCAGATATTTTATTTATTGTACTTACCTTCCATCGGCCGACGACATCCACATACAAAGAAAATATGAGACAAGAAAGTCACGACTCAAGATTCTTCGCGTAGCGTTTATTGGAGAAAACTGGAAGGGAGAAGGTCGAAGGACGAGAGAATGATAAGGGGGAAGGGTAGAGGGCAGTGGCACTCTATAAGGGAGAAGATGAGCAGCTCTCATTAAAAGTCGAGTATTAATATTTTAACGGACGCTTATCATTTGAACGCGGCGGTGGTGCCCAACTTGCTTTCTTTTTACACGAAAAGAAGAGGAATTGCATGTCCGACGATTCGATGTAAATTTACGCGCCAAATTTTAACTTGCTAATACTTTTAAACATTTAAAAAGGATTTAAATTCGTAAAATCCCTGTAATAAGAACAATATTTGCAGTTATTTATTTGCGATGAATTTATTTAAAAGAAATATTAGCTTTTTCAGGTAATGACTATTCCTACTATTATCAGAAAATGACAGTACGCTTCACTGGCGATCAAATAGCAACGGATAGCAATAATTAGGCAATACGACCGCGCAATAATTGCTTTACAGATTGCCATTTGAACGTTAATGGGATAAACGAATCGACCCGTTCGTTCCTCGTCCATCAACAAGCTTCACAAAGCTGGAACTTGTTTTCGCGACGCTTGAGCACCGCTGCATCATCTCATATTACATCCGAGATTAATATTAAATTTCACACGATGAGTGCAATTTCATTACCCTCCAACCTTCCTCGTCCTTCTCTCTCGCGTTTGCAACTTGCTTCCGTGCCTGCACAGATTCGTTATGTCGTCGCGTAATAAATTGTTCCCTCACAAAAATCGTCATTCAAATTGTCGTATCTTCAAACAATTTCAAATAACATCTAAACGCTGTAGTTGTTAATATATCTATTTAGATTCCCTAAAAACGACAATAACGGTGAAAAATTAGGTCCCCTGAACAAAGTGCTAGTTTTAGGCAAATTAAATGAAGTTATAAACAAAGTAAAGCCGTTATATGAACAATATTATTTCTCTTGTAATATTGTAAATTACGAAATGTATTTAAAATTATAGGTTATACATGTCAATGCTACTTCATGAATATCAATAATAAGCAATATTACGGATAATTGGTAATTAAGTTTACTTAACTAGTAAACTACATCACTATCTGATTTAGACATATTAAATTACGCGTAAATGTTTGAAACTAATAATATGACATACGAGCTTCAATTATATTTACATGATTTAATCGTTCATCTATCTATATATAAAAAAAAAAATTGCGATTGTTCATGTACTTAATGTTAAATACAATACGGCAAATAAGAGAATTTTTTAAATATCATAAAAAAGAATTCTTTTGTTAACTCTTAAGCGATAATCATAGTGTAATATTCTTTCTTAGACACATTTGAAAACAACAAAAAAAAAAAAAAAGCTTTATGGATAAAGCAACACGTAAGGATAAAAAGTTGCGCTCTTAATGCGCGAGCCGACAAAAGTTAGAAAATTAAGCCTTTATCCCAAGGCATTCGTTTGTACATACAAACCGCAAGAGGCATAGATACACACAAAACACAGACACAAAGATGTACAGGCAACGCATGCAAGTGCTTACACACTTACACATATGATTTTATATACAAGATTTACGTGTAGGTATAGGCGAACAGTGAGAGGGTTGACTGGGCTCTACACTCGATCAATAGCCCTCCCTCCTCCCACCTTTCCTCCCCGGCTGAATGCATGCGATAGGCACCCCATTGCTATGCCACCCCGAAAGCCACTTTATATTTTAGTGGGAATGTTCTACAACCCTTCGAAAGACACTCTCGAACGGGCTCGAAACGTAGGGAAAGCCGTCGACGCGAGCTAGCGAGCGAGTACGCATCTCTTTCGCGAGGATCGCTCGCGAGCCGATGAATCGCATACAAGAGTTTCTCTTTTCTACTCTGCTTTTATATCTATCTTTTTATTTTCATCTTTGTTTTCCCTTTTCTTTTTAACTGCATTTCTTTTGATTTTTACGAGTGCAAGCTGTTGATGATCGAAGAACAGATCGCAACTAGTTACAGATGGTAAACTCGATAATGATACAAATGATATAAATATTAAGATATTGTTACCCGATTGAAAGATTTTTAATACATTATTGGTTTTGGATTTATCATCGATACGTACCTTGATATCTTTCTAAATAACACATCAAAACTATACGACGTTATAGCACGCAACGAAAATATATTGATTCAATAAAACATGATAGAATACTTCCGTCTTACAGCATTTTAAGCAGAATTCTTCCTCGTTACTGTACTTTTTGTTCCCAAGGAAACTACAAGGTAGGACATTATTCTTGAAAGAAAAGGTCGTTGGTGGTGATGGGTGGGGTTGGGTGGTAGGTACACCTGAATAGTTAAAAAGGTCTTCGAGGGAGAAACAAAGCTATGCTTCGGCGATGAATTAAGGGCATGACGTTAATCCTAACCACGGCACGCGGACATGCTATCACGACATGTCGTAAATAACGATGAGGTGGGTGGAGGAGAGAAAGAAGTGGAGGGGTAGGGAGAGGGGGTGAGTGTAGCATGAGGGTCTTTAAAGAAACATAAATCAAGGAATAAATTGATCCGTACTACTTGGTACCAACGATCCTTCCTTCTGTTCTAATTCTTACCATTTGGAATTGTTTACAACGTAGTGCATTCTGGTGGACAAACTTTCAATAACGGGTACAAGTTACGAAGAAAGAAAGACTTTAGACTTCCACGTTAGTTCAATTCGGGGATTCACGTTATGCGGGTTTTAGCGAAATTGCATTAGGTATGCCGAGAAAAATTTGTCACTTCGTATTGTTTGCCAGTGGAGTAAGACCGACGTGAAAAGGCTTCTTCGATTAAATCTTGGAAAAGATATTTCTGTCGTTTTCTTAATATCATTTCTTTTTTCTTTGATAGATAAAAAACACTTATTTCCATTTTCTCACCGTTTCCCAAAACTATTGAAAACCCTATCGAGTCCCATCTATTCTATAGAAGAATCGGTCATTATTTCTTGCTTATTAACATCGTATTCGATATTTCTAAAGAGATCTTTATTGGGATCTGAATTTACGAGTTGGGAATCTTTCCTGCTGAGACAAGATTTCTCAAAATTGCTAAATACAAAGCGGCCGAATGGAAGGGGTTAGCTTGAGAAGGAAGGAACTGTCGGAAGGGAGGTAAACAAAATGGTAAAAAGTTATTGTCTTCTTATGAAGAGACGTAGAGAATCGCCAGCTACTACTACCACCAGCAAGCCTCTTCTCCCCGAAGAATACAGAGGAAGAGAGAGAGAGAGAGAGAGAGAGTAGTTCTCGAGGGGGTGAGTTTTCTTTCCTGAGGTGGCTCAAAGATCGTACCTACACGCCGTAAGAATTATACTGGGTCACGTTTTCATGAAAACGATAGAGAGAGGGGGCTGGCTTGACTTTGGCTCTCTTTCTCCTTCTGTCTCTTGCTCGCGAGGGTATAACGCAACCCCCATTGTTTTTCGACACACTTTCTCTCACCCTCCGCTGTTTGTAAGGAAGACAATGCGTACCTCGACTCGATTCCTTAACTCTTCCATCTTCCTCTCTTCCTTTTTCCTCTCTCTCTCTCTCTCTCTCTCTTTTCTTTCGCAGTCCTCATTAAGTAAATCACCATCGTCGCAACTCCGGCCAAAGTGAAAATTCCCCCATGGACTGGTGGATAGGGTGGGGTTAAAGTTCCGAGGGTGAGTTATCCCTTTGTAGAGCCGGAAATCCGAGCCGGTGAGATTAAAACATCGAGATACGTGCGAGCACGCGACTATCTTTCTCTCTCTTCCCCCCCCCCCCTCTCTCTCTTTTCTCCTCTTTCTCTCTTGTTTTTACACCCTTTCGTCTCTTGTTTAATCATTGTTTCTATCGTTAGATATTTTTCTTTGATTATATATTTCAATAACTAATATAATAAATTAAACCTAGCCAACTAATGATTTGGATCAAATTTGTGGAATTACCATCGAATGAAGTAACAATCAATGAATCTTAAATGTATTAAATATTTTTTAATTGACATTGTAATCGACATATATTTCGAATTATCGTAAGACTATGTTCTCTGATATTGGGGTCATATATTCAAAAAAACTAATTAAAACATCGTAGTATCATCGACTAATTAGTCCCATAGTTATAATGAGAAAAGAACGCCGCCATTTTTATATAACCCCGTGAAATATTACTATTCACTTCATGTTTTATACATATAACGCAAACAGACGATGAAATGGGTATTGGTCGAATAAAAAACCGAGAGAAAAAGTGAGAGAGACAAAGAGGAAGAGAGCGTTGTGATCGTTTCATAGAAGGATCGAATAAATCGACGATGTGCAATTGCGTACGCATACGTACATATGTATGCATGTATGTACATACATTGAGCACGATGGAGGACGAAGTGAGAGAGTAGGTAAAAAAAGAGAGAAAGAGGGAGAATGTGGCGGTGGGGAGGGGGAGGCTAAAATCGTCGATACTCAACCGCCATAATGACCCCGGATGATACGTGGTACGAGTGTACACACAATGACGATTGCAATATGCACCAAAAAATCATCCCTGATCGAGATTTCGTTTAATTAATTTTTTAATTACAAGTCTCATCGTGGCGATGAGTCGACCGGTATCGCACCATACGAACGGCTCTCGATCGCTATGGAATTTTTTTCTTTTTTTTTTTTTTCCTTTTTTTTTATATGTGAAATACCACCTCTACGCGTTGGAGGTGGGTGAGATCGCGTCGTGATTATTAATAATTTTACAGAAATTATTTCTCTCGCGTTTGCTTGCTCGCCATCCCATTCGAATTTTATTCGTACAAAATCGTTTCCCGCGTCGTTGTAAAGTCTGTTTTCCTTGTGTTCACTTTTTTTTTTTTTTTTTTTTATATATATTTTGTAGGGGAACTGGGATGTAGCAAAAGTGTATTTGTTCGCTTTGCTCCCTCTCGTACGCGAGCTCTTTCTCTTCGATTATTCAGCCCTGGAAATTTTATCTCATTTGTACGTAATTACCTGTAACGTTTATTTTATAGCCGTTATATATTTTTATTTATTTGTATCTTGATATTGTATTTGCACAAATGTAAATGAATACAATTTTTGTAATTTCTTTTATATGTTCAAGTTTCCTTTATCCATTTTATTATTATCTTTTATCTTATATTTACTCTTTATTTCTTACTTATCAAAACAAAATCATTAGATGAATTAAGATTTATGGAACGGTATTTTGCCTCTATAGCTATGAAGAAAAATGAGTAGCGGAGTAAGAAGCTAAGGGTTATCGGTTACAAGGTAGAAAAGAAGCAGTCCTCTTTCAGAGCCTTGGAGAAAGAAGAAACCAACGAGAAACAGAGAAAGAGAGAGCGAGCGAGCGAGCGAGAGAGAAAGAGAGAGAGAGAGAGAGAGAGAGGGAGAGAGAGAGAGAGAGAGAGAGAGAGAGAGAGAGAGAGAGAGACAGACAGATAGTAGGTCTCTTTTATTAAACGAAAAATTGGATCGTGCTTGTCGGAATGCAATATTTCGACGGATTCATTTGGTGGAAACATTTCTTTCTCGGGAAAAAATTCAATCAAATCCAGAAGGTGACAGAAAGTAGAGAGAAGGAAGGAGATAGAATGAGAAGCAAGGGGAATAGGAGAGAGAGAGAGAGAGAGAGAGAGAGAGAGAGAGAGAGAGAGAGAGAGAGAGAAACGGAAAGAGAGATAAACACGCAAACGGCCCACCGAAAAGTTTACGAAAATACGATAAAAGATAATAGAAAGAAATAGGATATCTGAAACATGAAGTTTTTTTAAATCACTAATTTTTATGTCGCTACTATTTATATGATCGATCGAAAGCAGAAAAAAAAGTAACTTTTTTAAGTTAAATTCCATTACGATGGAATTCATTGAATTCTAAACATAACTATCCCATATCCCATATGATATGTTCCTACATAACAGTTTTTAATATGCCACGCACACGAGGAAACAGATCCCCAAAATAAAACCTAACTTACTGAAGCACCATGGAACCACCTTCGTATCCCCAAAGAATTTTTTTTCCCTTCCGAAATACAATTACATTTGCCTCGAGTAGACCACTATGAATTTATAGCAGCCCCAATAAATTAGGCTATCCACTTCGCATTCCGTTACCACCGACCACTGGCAACCATTCCAAACTATGCCGTTTGGAAGTGAGCGACTTATTTTCCTGAAAACCATAAAATGCCGAAGAAAAGGAAAACGCAAAAACCCACTAATGCTATATACCACCCCCTAAAAAGAATAGACGAAAAAACAATCTAGCCCCATTTACACATAGGGGTTGGACAGTTCGAATCGGCGCAAGGCACTTTAGTTCGGGTTTAATTTAGCCTTATTGCCTCAAGTGGTATTGCATCGCGAAAGCGTCGTGGGGGTTAAACTTATCCGCCCAGCCTTTATCTCCAAAACATCCACGAAGTCCATCTCTATCACCATCGGAGAATGAAGTTACTCAAGGTTACTCTCAGAAACAATGAGGAGGATCTTTGGTTTCTTCGCATCCAAGGCGATCCGTATCAGAAATTAGGAAACGAGCTCTCTACCTTGATCCTCTGTCTCTTTCACTCTCATTTAACAAACTCGCAATAAGAGTCTAGGTAGCTGCTACTCTTTTTCTATCGCTGTCCCTCGCTATCCAGTTCTCTATCCCCTCCAGAAATCGTCTACCGAACCTCCCACGCTGTCGCCAATCATCTAGCCGTCTCTTTCTAGCTTGGCACCTTCTACTCGACCAGTTTGTTCATCTCTCTCTCTCACTCCCTCCCTCCCTCCCTCTCTCTCTCTCTCTCTCTCTCTCTCTCTCTCTCTCTCGCTTTCGCTCTCTCGTTCCTCCGGGCTCCAGAGCGAGGCAGAGGCCTCGTGTGGATAGAGGGTGGGTGGCTCGGATTCAATTATCCGATATTAAACTGCCCCTAACCACGCTCGTGTCGACCCCTTTGGCTGTGTGAGTTCAAATGGTTGTTGCTAACCCTCCTCCTCCTTCTCCCCTGCCTCCTCACTACTCCAACCTCCCTCCCCCTAGAAGTATTAGATTGAATGGACTTGGTGTTGTACTTGCTGTTACCCGTTGGAGATACGCCTAAAGGTGGTCGTTATAGGATCGGTAGGATTTTCGTGTAGACCTTTTTTCTCTTTCGATCTTGATTTTTCCGTCTCCTTCTCGATGTAGTTCTTCCTTTTCCGATTGGATAACGATCTGATTTCGTTGCTACGCCGAGAGTGCCGGTGTCAGGGGCTGATATTGTTCGATTCTCTCGGCTTTTCGAACGAATTTTATCGAGTTCGATAATGTTTCAGATTTCATGGAAAAAGTGTGAACAATTGTTTGAGATATTCGATCGTAAAATTGCTTTCAAAGCAATACGTGAAGGGATTGTGGATAAAACTGATTTGAGATCAGTATCTTCCTTTGTTTTGGTAGACTTATCCCTTTTAGGTTGTCATTGAAACTTGATCCAAGTTCTGATATGCCATATAACGCAAGGTATCGCGCTACAAATGCGAAGGAAAACTTCCGAAGTGGATACTTTTGATTTCCAAATGGTTTGTTATCTCAAGGAAGCAATCGCTCGTACGATTAACGGTCTCTATGTTAGTTACCGACGAAGTCGAAAGCCGACGGTTGATTGATAAAAAAGAAAAAAAAAAAAAAAAAGAAATCAACTCGAAGCGAAGGTGGGCAGTACGAGTACGGTCAGAAATGAGAAAAAGAGAAAGAGAGCGAACAGGACCATTTATTCAGCTTACCGCAGCGCCACGAGCGGTGCATTAACCGATTGGAAGAGCGATTAAGAGCGGCCATTCTTTTTCATTCGGTAGATCGGAAGGTCTCTAACGACGAGGTGTTATTTATTGCCCTTTCCAGCGACACTTGGCGCTTTTAATCGAAGAGCCCAGTTTGGCTTCTTTGCAGTTAACTATGAGACGATAAGACGCATTCGTCCGATTTCGTTTTGTGTTGATATTTCGTTAGGATCGGTCGATTATAAAAGGTAAAACATCTTCTGTGTCTATGAATTTTATCGCAATATTATATACACCTCGTGATTTCAAGGATATGTCACTTCGCGTATAGTCTTATGGACGTTTCCTTTCTTTTTTTTTTTTTTTTTTTGGAAGAGAATGCATTACCGTTGTTATAAAAGAAGCCTATCATAAAATGACGGAAGTACTTCAGAAAGGACGAAACGCAAAGACCGTGGACTGCCGTCGTAGTCGTCGAAGTCGATGGACGCGTTTTATCGTGAATGTGCTAAAAGCAAAATCTTTCTGATACAACCTCGGAACCTTTTAGCGTCTCCTCAAGTGAAATTCAAACGAAGTTCGAGAACGTCCAGGATGGAGAGAAATGTCTAACGCTCACCACGATCCATCTCTTAGTGCTCTTTTCGTGACACATCTCGAGCTCGATACTTTTACTTCTATTTGCAATTTCTTAGAATTTGCGGAATACTTTTGTAAAATTAAATAAAATTTGATTGATTGTTAATTTGATTGTTGATAACAATGGATTCTTGAGATATTATAGTGATAACAGAAATCTGCCGAATAAGATTGTTAAATTAAAAAAAGTAAGAAATCTGAAAGATGTCAGAGGATCATCAAATGAATTTGTAAAACGAAGACTTTTCCCTCACGAAATTTAACCAACTTTCCTTTACAATAAACACATTGTCTTCTAGCTCATTTCTATTCCCTTCTAAAGTACTTCCCATTAAACAACGTGACTTCTTCTCGATAAGAGTAAAACGTATTTTGCTAGAGAGTAACAAGTATACGAAACGTTGTCAAAAGACAGGGTTAAAACGAAAGACGAATAGGGTGAAATAGACGATGCGAGAGAGCAAGATAGAGATATAAGGGTGGGTGTTGGTAGAAGTCGAGCTTTCCGAAAATCCGCCTTAGTATGGTAATTGATTTAATTTGGGGGATGAATCCACCCTTAACGAACGGCGCGTCGCCTCGATGGGGGTGGTGGGGGGTGGGAGGTTGGAAGGCTAAAGGGACCGTAAAAGCACTACGACGTCTATTTGAGGCGAGACGAGTGAGAGAAATTTAGAGACGAAAGAGCGTCCACGCGAGAAGACGAGCGCCTGATTACTAACGATCTGATTAATTCATGATTTTTAATTAAGGGGAAAAGTGTGGGAGCACGGTAGGACGAGTACAACGACAACGACTACGACTACGAGGACGACGACGACGACGACGACGACGACGACGACGACGACGACGACGACGACGACGACGATGGCTCGGCTACGAGATATGAAAGATTATTTAACCTTCCGTCCGCAAGATGAATTTGTACGAGTAATTATTACGGGCATAATTACGAGATAGCGTCGTATCATAATTATCGGGGGCACGTTCTTTTTTGTGTACGAATGTTTTCCTTGTTCACGAGTGGACGGCGTTGTGGAACTCGCGAAAGAAAAAAGTGAATGTAAGAATCAAATCTAAAGAAAAATTTGGTATATAGCAATATGGCTTGACTACAGTTTGTACTCTTCATTTTAATCAGAAAGACGTGAAATACGACGATGTAATTAATTTTCTTTTTCTATATATATATATATATATATTTTTTTTTTTTTTTTTTCATGACATTTGTCAAAATCAAACAATATCATTTCGAAGAAGTCATCTTATTGACAAATTATTAATTATTAGCGCGGGTATCTTATTAGGTCGCGGATAACTGGAAAAGACTCTTGTACGTCGGTACAAGAAATGAAAGTTCTTTATATGTTACATGCTTGTGTGTGTGTGTGTGTGTGTGTGTGTGTTTCTGATTGAGTTTGTGAGTGAGTGTGCGTGCGTGCGTGCGTGTGTGTGTGTGTGTATACACACATACACATATAGAGGATGGGTGTAATCCGATGAAAGGGAAGAAAAAAGAGAAAATAGGTAGAGAGATATCAATAGGATGCTTCGATTTAATTTCCAACGATTCCGGTAAGCTCATATGCAAGCCCATTTTGCCTGTTCGCATTGGTTACGATTCTCTTTTTGTCGGGAATCGTTTTATATCTCCCACTTATTGATCACTCCCACCGCAAATTAATTAACGGCAATCGATTTGGCCTCGCCGTTATTACAACTTATTTTCCAATGTATCTCTTTTTTAACCGGGTCTAATTATGTACCATTTCTACCTCTTTCACCCTCTTCCTCCCCTTCGTCTAACCATACTCTCTGTTTTTATCTTTGTATCGCGGTTGGACAAGCACATATCGCTTATTTTATTTTATTCCATTCGACGAACTACTTCAACTCAACGTAATATCTTCATAAATTCAATAAACGAACCAAACAACATTTTAAATTTCATTAAACGAATTCCACCTTGCTCGGACGAACGGGATCGGCGAATAGTGAGAGAGAGAGAGAGAGAGAGAGAGAGAGAGAGAGAGAGAGAGAGAGAGAGAGAGAGAGAGAAAGAGAGAAAGAGCTTCCCGATGTGGAATTTGTTTCATCAAAATTTTCAAACGCGACGAAACGCGTACAATTTCATAGTTAGAGAGTCGATGAAAGCGTACGTGCGCAAAAAATTAGAGAATAAGAGAGAGGGAGAGAGAGAGAGAGAGAGAGAGAGAGAGAGAGAGAGAGAGAGAGAGAGATTTGTTTTCTATATGATATTACTCCTATGAACATCTAGATACTGTACTTAGAAGGAAAAGAAAAATCTATTGCTGGAATATGAACTAATCCTTTCGTTTCCTAATACAAAAAAGAGCAGGTAAATGAAACCGCGAGTTAGAGCGTATAGGCAGCACTTTACGCGTTTACCTCTCGATCGTTAAACTCGTCCAAGAGCGATCTTTCACCGATCGAGATAGAACGATTAGGATAGTATCCCATTCCTCCGAGAAAAAGACGGAGCAGAAAATGAAGAGGAGGAGTAGGAGGAGGAGGAGAAGGAGGAAAGGATGAAGGAGAAAAGGAATAAGAATAAGAAGAATAATAAGAAGACGATCGCGATGCTTTCGTGTGTGGACTTAAGAGTGCAGGCGACGTGAAAGTTCATTAGAGGCGGCCCTGATGGACACGTGCATTAATCAAGATTTTAATTACCACCGCGTGTAACTGCGCGCTCGGCTAAAAACTAAACATACCTCCACCTCCTACCGGGGTACCTACTCTAACTCCTGCTTATAACGGAGCTCGGGCTCGTAGCTAGAGCTAGAGCCAGCTCTAATTAGAGCTCTTCTCGAGGCTCGAAGATTAAAAGCCAGGCCTAAGTGCCGGCGCGATGCGCTCTCTCTCTCTCTCTCTCTCTCTCTCCCTCTCTCCCTCTCCCACTTCTCTCTCTCTCTCTCTCTTTCTATCTTTCTCTTTCCCTTCTTTATCTCTCTTTCTCTCTCTTTATCTCTCTTTCTCGTATTAGCAGACACCTCGTAGTTTCTCCCTCTAACCCGTTCCCTCTTCCCTTCCATCCTCTTCTACGCTTCTTCTCTTTCTATTACTCTCTCTCTCTCTCTCTCTTTATGCTTATCCTCAACCATCACCACCCCGTTCTTCCTCTTCTGTTTCGTTCCGTTTAATAGCGATCGGCCATTCGCGAAATGCGCGAGTTGGAATCTCGCGAGTAAAAGAGCGAAAACCAACGAGAGTTCTCGGAAGCTCGAACAAAATGGCCTGATAATCGCATGGCTCTCTTCCTCGCGAACGAAGAATCGAAACTCCATTTTTGGTTTTTATTTTTGCTATTTCGTTTTTTCCTCTTCTTCTTCTTTTTTTTTTTTTCTCTTTTCTACTCAAGGCTTCGCTTTTGGGAATTTTATTCGTTTGATAAAATGCTAGCCGAGATTTATATGGTATTGCGAAAACTGTTGATTCTATAATGTTCATCTGTTGATCAACTCAGTATTTAGTTATACGTCGTGGAGTCCTTTATGGTTCTCGTAATATAACTTAATATAGACAATCTGAAACATTACATAGTTTCTTGTTTTATGAAAGAAAAATAGATAGCGAACTTCTGGCACTGCGAGAGGCATTTTATCAATACTTCAATATGGTTACAACAGTGAAACGTAGTAATTGTTACTACATCGTCGAAATCAGAGTTACGTTGATTTTTACAGGCTGCCGGAGAAAAAAAATGGAGTGTAGTCCAATTACCAGTAGCACGTGAAACTCGTATAACAAACGGAAACTGATAGGTGACAGTTCCGAAACAGACTTCGTCGTCCATATTTGTTCATGTACAAATCAGATTCTGTGATAGAGTACGTGCGTCATTGCGACATGATAGTAATAAAAGTTGAATTTTAATACATGCTCCTCTGAAAAAGGACTTTTTTAATAGTCCTCGGTTATGTCAAAATCTTTATATAAAGATCATTATTAATATTAATCTAACGGGATAGATTGGTATCCTCGATATTCGCAGAGTTTAGTTCTAAATCGAGCAGGCAACTAAAGGTGTCAGTATACGATCAAGGCAGTACAAGAAGAGACGAAACGCGGAGGAAAAGAGGGTTGATGGAAAGTACGTGGAAGAGGAGGAGGTGGTGGACGACCAGTAAAATCCACAAATCACCGAATAAACGAGAACAATGACGGGTGGTGGGTAGAGAAGGGGTAGCTTGTGAGTATGGTGGTGGTCCAAGGGAAGAGAACCATCACTGGTGACCGTACTGACCGGTGGTATGGGGGCTAGAACGTCGAGGACCCACTACACAACGAAACGCATAGTCCACCGACGATAAATTTGTCCATGGAGTCAATAACAGAGGCTGTTTCTGTGATTTAATGACACCTGCCTCTGCATCCACATAGTTCTCGTTCATCGGTCTGTTTGCCTGTTTTCGCTTTTCACTTCATTCTGTGTTTAGAGCCGGTCATTCTTCCTGCGGTAATGGTTATACTTAATAGCGGCCGAATTGGTCAGAATTTGTGCAATCATACCCGTCAAAATATTTCTTTAAATTTACGAGCTTACTTCATAATTTTATAATATACTTTCTAACAACGCAGAAACATATTAGAACATAACTGTGAAATGTATACGGTTTTGTGAGTTTGTGGTAGTGCGATAGGAGACTGTTATTGCAGTAACATTTATGGTCTTGCAGTCGGCATAGTAATCATTGAAGCAAGAGACGTATTCGCCTAACCGAGAATACCGGAAAGGACCGGTACATCGTCCACATCCGTTATCAAACCACAGCTCGAACGAGGCGTGTATAACGTATCGGAGTGCGGCTTCTCGCGTCATTTATACGATAAGGAGCCAGCAACCCTTATGAATACCTCCATTATCTTTGCCTCGGTCGTTCCTTGCCGCCTGACACTTCCACCTCCATCTTTTCGTACCCTCTCTATCTCTCTTATTCTCTAACACACACGTCCTAACCCCTTCTATTATTTGCCGTAACGATCCACCTCGGATCGGTAGTGATAACAGCCACAAAATTAATCTCACTATGCGTTTAATAATCGCGATAATGATGAGATGATATTTTACATTAGCAAATAATTGCATTTTGTGGTACTTTCATCAAACCCAGGGATACATACTTTATAGATATTAAAAGCTTTTGCGTGCTACTATAAGATTAAACATTCTTTCCGTTTCCTTGAAATTTGCGTATACGGTATTAGTAACTGATGGTATTTTTATTAAAATCATAGGTCACCCCGTATTATCGCGTAAAATTGAACCTTTCATTCAAATTTGAAAAATCTTCGAACGAGCGTAGCTCCCTCTAGGATAACTGTCTGCTCCTCGCCATTCAGACAGAAGGACGAAAATGAAGGTTCCAGAAGAAGAGACAGAGACAGATAGAGAAAGAGAGAAGAGGGAGGAGAAATTTCAGAGGGTTGTGGAGGGTGGTAGATCGAGTAACGTACATATATGTCGGTGGACTTTGAAATCGGGATATTGAATTCACGCCGTTTCTGTTTTGACGTATCGCAGCCGGTGATACGATCCGTCGAGTTTATCAGGACGTGGACGTACGCGTAGGAAGTGATTTTTTCATTCTAACAAATAGCCTTTTGCGGTTTATCGGATTTCGCTGGGATATCCGTTGGTGCGAAACCAAGCGCACGTTACCACCATCGAGGTCCCCTCCCCATTATCGCCTCTTCCTCCTCCTGGCCGTCCACCCCTTCAGCTGCCAACCTCGTTCTCGTACTTCTTCCTACGTCACTGCATTGAAGAACGAACTGAATTCCCTAGCATTTCAAGAAAAGCGCGGGAGATTTGAAATTTTCCTCGATCTTCTCTCTATTTCTTACAGCCAGTCAACGTTACTTGTTTCGTTTATTTTTTTTCTTCTTCTTTACTTCTCCTTTTGTTTTCCTTGAAATTTCTCAAGACAACGAAATGGTAGGAAAAAGGACCACGGAATCCACCCGAAATCGCACGAGTTTGAGCAATTCTCGTGAGCGATTTTCGACATGCTACATTCAGTACTTCCGGTACGCGCGCCTCAGTCGTTCCCGCTCGCACGCACGGGAAATTGCTGGGGAAATTCGAAAGTTCGAAAGCGATAACCTATGAATTTCAATTGACTTTGCGACATCTCCTCGACGACGAATCGATCTTCTCTCCCAATGAGGCTCGATATTGCTCGATAATAAAATAAATAATTTTTTGTATTTTATATTTTATACAAGTGATTATGGATTGTTGAAGCTTCGCTCGTGCCATATTGGAGAAAAAAATTCAGTGTAGGAATACAGTAGGAAGTAATCAAATTTGAAACCCCCAAAGAAGATTAAATTCGCGAACAGACGTGATAGAACATTTCCCAAATAAACTGGTGGAATATACCAAAATGAAAATGTCCGTCGACGACGTTGACCGCTTATTAAGAGAATCAGACGGTTGAAACGTAAAAACGATACGAAAGGAAAGAATGATAGGCAAGGATCTATTTGAAAAACGTAATCGTTGGTGCGAATATCCTCGGCGGGACATTGACGTTAGCTTTGAAAAATATGATCGCGAACGATGGAAGCTTGCTCGATGAGTTCGTTTGTGGTTCATGATAGAAGAGGAAAGAGTGGATGAAGGAGACAGAAACGACGAGGGGGTGTGCAGATGGGGATATAAACGAGGCGCGGGTGTGCATTAGCTAATCGCACTCTCGCTGCATTATTTATCCGACTCAGCCGCGCATTAGTCAAGCGCGTAGCGCGTGATTTGCCGTGGCAATCATCCCTGATTTGGCTACGCTTTTCTCTTAACCGCCGATATTACATCTCCGCAAGTTCACTTTTTACCGCGGACGGATGACTACCGGTTGAACGCATTTATGAATTTTTCTTCCGACCGTGTTGATAATTCCAAACGGATTCGAATTCACAAACGAATTCTGATAATTTTATCGAAATATCGAACGGGCCTCGCGATCAATATTAACGACAAATTCTTTGACATTAATTTTTCTTGATAAATCATCGATTTTTCCGATTCATAAAAGGCATATAGAGGAGGATTGTGAATTTAATAGAATAAAAGCAGAAAAAAATAAATCTTACGAAAAATGCATTTTCGTTTTTTTTACCATTGTTACGTCCATTTGCAATGTTTCAAAAATCGTTGATATACGTTACATGGCAACACGCTTTTTATAGGTCTGTAAAAAAGTGAAGATGGAAAAACCATCTCTCTCTCTCTCTCTCTCTCTCTAGACCATTTTCGAAAAAGTTATTTACGAAAGGCATGCGGATACCGTAGTGAAAACACTCTATTCACGAAAGGATCAAATTGAGTAGGTATATATCTAAACGTAATAGATAAATAAATTTATTACTATTAAATAATTATCGATAAAAGAATAATATGATCATTGTTAAAATTAGACATTTTTGTTGAAAAAAATCTATTATTATACAAATATACGCGTTTTATATGTATATATATATGTACATATATGTGCAATATACGTATATACGTATAAAATGAAGCTAAAAACATTGAGAGATGGAGAGGTCATCGATGTCTCTGGATCATCCAGATCGCTTTCGAGAACGGTTCGTGAGATACCTAACGAGATCGTATCGATTTCCATCGAGCGGACGATGAGAACGCGTGGGCAGAAATACGTAGATTGTACGAGTTCCACTAGCGTAGCTATCAATTTATCTCTTTTCTTCTTGAAACCTTATATGAAATTGTTATTAATGTATCGTTAAGAAAAAAGACAAAATGATTTGGAACAATGTGTGAGCTAACGTAGTTTTGCAAGTTTTACATTATTTTCAATCTTTAAAAAATTATAATACAGTAAAAAAAAATCTCAATTTTTTCTAAAATATTTAACATATATTTAACGACTTAGTTTCCCGGGATGGAACTAATCATAAAAATGATCAAACAATTTGTAAATCTAAAGCATTCCTTTCAAATCATTTTAAACGTTTAATTTTTACAAGAGGAGAATAGAAAAATCAAGCAAGGAAGAAAGGGAGATCGAGATATTAAAGTTACGCCTTTGATATAAACATCCGTGCAAGGTACCAAAAGAGAGACATCTTCGTACGCCCACGTGTTTGTGATTCTTACAAGTCGTCTTACGTTTCGTTGTAAAACACTATCCAGTTGATGTTGCGGGAATATACATCTCACGCGTTCGCTCTTAGAGCACATACACACATGCAGAATGGTAGCCCAAATATCTCGAGTGGCAACGCTCTTGCAATCGAAAGTATTCATTCCTGGTATGGTAGTTGAATGTCCGTTATTATTCGACGTTTAAAACTGAACGACACAGTTTTTTAAAACGTCCTTGAAAGTAATCACGTCATTTCTAAGAAAACGTTATTTTTAAGCTTAAATCTCATATGACCCTAGGAGTTTAATACGATTCGTTAGATAAAGAATAAATTATATTAAACAAGGGAAAAGAAAAGCATTTGTAAATGTATTTATTTTATTTCAGGTATAAGGTGAGCGACGTTTGAGACTTATGGAGAAATGGATCATTGGTGGAAGAGGCAAAATAATTAGAAACGAGAGGATGTATTTCCCACGAGAGAAATCAGAGACTGTGGGAGACGGGTAAAGATAAAAGAGTGGGGTGAGCTGAGAGGGTTGGGGGTGAAACGATAGAGAGTCGGTACGCTAATGGAAAGGCCTTCGATACACATTCAGTCCAGTTCGTCGTCTATGAACGCGTAACCATCGATCGATATATCGATACATATTCCGTCCGATGTATCTATGGCGCATGCTTACAGGAGTAGCTAATTACGTTTAATATCCTCGATTATGTGTTTGCATCGTACACACATTCCGCTATGCTTTATACCTCTCTCTCTTCCTCCTTCTCTCTCTCTCTCTCTCTCTCTCTCTCTCTCTCTCTTTTACTCCATCTCTCTTAGCCGCGGTTCCTATCTTTAATGAGCAACTGTTAGAAGAGAAAAAGAAAGAGACGGAGAGTAATGAGAAATTTTCGAGCGACATGTATGCGTACATGACGATCAATTTGTTTAACTATTTTTTTAATTCTTTCATGTATCTTGTTTTCAATAATTTAAAGAAAAAATACTGCAGTGCTTTTGTTTTTATTTTATGTACAGGGAATACAGATAAGACTTATTGCGCTTGTTTGTTCAACTATTTACAGTATTTATATATTTAGGAAATATGATATGAATATCTACATGTATTTATAACCATTTACTTGTTTGCGCTCAAAGCCAGCTCGAAGTTATCGCTAGAATGAAGGGAACAAGCAAGTATGCCGTAGCTAAAAGGGAAATGAGAATGAATGTAATAATATATTTAATATTCGCCGGGTCCCTGCCTCCTCCACTCTCGGTATTACAAGTCAACCAATATTCTCGCCCCCGTTTCTACTTCCCTCCAACCCCCAGCCATCTTTCCACCCTCAACCTCGAATCCCTTCCTCCAGCATCCTTTCTCTTTCTCTCTTCTTCCTGTCGATCTCTCTCTCTCTCTCTCTCTCTCTCTCTTTCCCGCCGTATTCCAACCCTTCTCCTTCTCCGAGCACCACCCTTCGAAACCACCCTTGCGTCTCACCACTTTCCTGTTATCCTCCGAAGCTTCTCTTCTCCGCTCTCTCACCGACTTTCAAAGTGCACCGACATTATTTCCGCTGTAACCAATGCGCCAGGTTGAGAGAGAGAGAGAGAGAGAGAGAGAGAGAGAGAGAGGGTGCCTTTTTTCTGGCGGCATGAAACAGCCTCCGCATTACGTGGAATCGAAAAGAGAGAAGAAAAAAAAGAGCAGGACTTGGGTGAAGGATCGGGAATTCAAAAAGTGAACGGAAAAGTACGGTGCGTGCGTTTTCGGTCTTCCGGTACGATTGAAAGGCAGGATTAACTACGTAGTTTTCGTTTTCTACTTTTCTTCTCTTTTTTTTTTCCCCCTTTCTTGCTCTTCCGAAACATAGCCGTTGTTTTGATTCGTTGGCTCGAATATGTAGCTAGAGCGTTATTCTCTCATTTCCTATCGCAGAGATAAAAAGATTTAAACAATTAACTATTTTTGTCGCTTGTTAAATATGTTCATTATGGATAAGCATGACATTATTGAAACATTGTAAAACGTAATCCCCGAATGTTTGCTAACGATTATTTATACCACTACATACGAGCGGTATAATCTTTATAGATACAAATTTTCTTTGTAAAATCTATTTTAAAGAAAATCATAACAACTTCCCAACAACGAAATCGATATTAAACAAAATACATATATTTCTAATTATATGGTATGTCATTTATCCTCTTTGTTCGACGATCAGACGGATCGTATGTATCTTGATCATAGCAATCATAGCTGCCCATAACAGTGTAAAGCCTGAAATCGTGGGAAATTAAATTTTTCTTTGCAAAGGTGGCCCCAACCGCACGGCCTGTGGATTCATAAGATTCAATATGCTACGCGAGCGAGCAGGTTACTAAAGAATAGAAGGAGAGGGAAGGAGAGAGGGACAAGAAGGGACAAGGGGTAGCAAGTGGCACGAAGAAGGGGTTGCTTTTATAGTTTACATCAAATACGTGCCCTTCCTCCCTTCTCACTCTCACTCTCACTCTCTCTCTCTCTCTCTCTATATATATATATATCTCTTTTCTCTCTCTCTCTTTCTTTCTGTTTTGCTTCCCCCACTAACTCTTTCTCTCTGTCTTTCACTCTATTCTTCCTAAGCCGTACGAGACCACAGCCACACTTTTACACTCTCTATGCGTGGCTGCATGTTTACTCGCGATATATGAACTAATATCACGTGGTACGTGATGTCAGGGCTGTGTTTTTCACCATGGATACCTCCTGTACGCTTTTACCATACTACCGGACCATGATCCCCTTTCTTCGTTATCTTTTGAGAATACCAGCGGTAAAAATGCTATACGCGTTCTTGTTCTATTGAAATTGGCGTATCTGATTTTACTTTTCATATGTAAAAAAGCAATCCTACGTAAAAAAAATCAGCATGTATTCTAGTTGAAATTCGTATATTAGTTCTATTTGTTGCTTTTGGTTATAATTAATAAAATAAATGATGTTTCAATGCGAGCAATGTTTAAGGAGTGGAAACCAGTTATGAGTTCGATATAACTGTAATTGCACAGCCGTTTATAACGTTAGAAGTAGATATACGTATTGGCCGAACGATAAATCATCGACTCAACGTGGCTTATTATGATCGCCCGTTTATGTTCCTGAGTTATAGAGGAGAGAACGACTATAGAAAATTATTGACTTTACGATCTATCAAGAACCTGTGATACACGGCAAATTAAAACAATCTAGTTCGTGCTATCATTAAAATGATACTCTTTATACTTATTTTTACGTAACTACTGTCTACCTATGTAAGCATATATATATATATATATGTGTGTGTGTGTGTGTGTGTGTGCAATTTTGTCATTTTTTTCTATCGATTATTTTCATCATGAGTGTATCTTTACAAATCGTTTTATTATCCCATCGTTTTAGCAACGAAATCCGGTCTGTAAAGGCACGCGTATAAATATTTCACACATGGCGTGTAAAGAGCATGCAGTTCATGCGAAAGAGAGACAGAGGAGAGAAAGAGAGAGAGAGAGAGAGAGAGAGACTGGAGCTTAAAGGGAGCCCGGTGTTCATCGCGACGGCACGTCTTGATTTACGCGAGAAAGGCGTGCCTCGAACGGAAGCTGCAATTAGTTTATTAATAATTAGTAAACGAGCTCTTGCACCGACGCTACGCGCTACATCCGACGTACGGTTTATATGTGATCGCAAAGGAGGTACCCCTTAAACGTTCTCGTAAGTACGAAAACCGAACGAAAACCGGACGAACAAGCCAAGAACACTGTTCACGCGAAATAACTTGTCCCACCACAGCAAATATGCTAGTTTTGTTTCTTTACACGGCAAATCGACGTGAACATCGAAGATTTCAATTTGTGAATTGATCATTTCAAGGTAATTTGTAACGTAGATTTTTTAAGTAAGCCATTTGATACCCTACTGAAATTTTAACTCCAAAGTAACTTTTTTTCAATCGGACAACTCGCATTAAGAGATGGGAAAGAAAAGAAATATCAAAACTGAGTTGTTTGTAATGTCGAAAATGAAACAATGAGACGATGTTGAAGTAGAAATCATAAATATGAAGTTCGCTGTGTGTGTTCTTCGTCCAACTTCTTTTTCACGACTAAAGCGTAAATGAATGTTAATGGCACGACATTTGTATGCATATTAATTACATTGTTAATTACATGAGAAGAATGGAAAAACGTGGGCGAAACACTAATGAAGGTTCTCGTTCCTCGGAATTGTTTTTTTCTTCCATTCAAGCTATATGTAAAATTTTTTGACCGTTCGTTGGTTATCGATGTTCGTCGAGAACTATGAAACGCTAAGCGATATTTTATGATCGCGAAGGAAGGTATGAAAAGCGAAGGAAATGTGCCGTGCAAAATAACTACCTTTACGTAGGATCGACGAATTTTGGTAGGTCCACCGATAGTATCGGTCGGCTCTCCTATCGTGGATT
This sequence comes from Dolichovespula sylvestris, assembly GCA_918808275.2. Lineage (NCBI taxonomy): Eukaryota > Metazoa > Arthropoda > Insecta > Hymenoptera > Vespidae > Dolichovespula > Dolichovespula sylvestris. The sequence goes on from OU964972.1 coordinate 5,055,442, forward strand.
TTTCCTTAATCGGTTATTTTCCCCGAAGAGGAAAATTATTAATGGTTTCTCGGGTGTTAGGTGAAGTTCCAGAATTATACGTTTTCCAGATTCGTCGATACATTGTCAGGTTATTCATCATTCGAAAGAAAAACTAATATAGTTTTGAAGTTTTCTAAGCTGTTGTCTTCGGTATAACATTAAGTTAAGCATTTTACGAAAAAATGAAATTTAAACCTTAATTTATGCTTCATACCTACTTTAGAATAGCGGCCAGAGACGCTATCTTTGTATCTCACACCTCGATTGTCCTTACCTCCTATGAAAAAGAAGTAACCGCAGGACCCATACTCTTCCAAGAGTAGTCGTAAAAGCCTTCCTCCCTTCTCTTCTTTCGTCACTCTTCTCTATCTTTCTCTCTCTCTTTCATCGTTCGTCGTGGAACGTCTATCCGAGAACTATGGTGTCGGAGAAAGAAACGCCTTCCCATCCTTCGCTGGCTCTTCCGGTGGCTTTTATTCATAGCGCCGTAACGCTAATAAAAAAAAAAGTGCATATAGGGATATTAAAGTCGTCCGCGGTGGTGCTTACAGACCACGATCTCCATCACTACTCGGAGAAATAATATGTCGCAATAGCGGGAATAAATCTATTAACGCGATCCTAAATACATCTACGTACATGGCATAGGTGCATTTTCGGCTATGTAAAATACTTTTTGTGGATGCCTTAAAAAAAAAAAAAAAAGAAAAAAGTATTACGAACGTTATTTTAATTTCATAAAACAAAATTATCTGCTAACGTACTCCGTTCTTAATTAATGAACATGTAACAAAATTCTTATATATGATATAGAAACATTATTTTTTAAATTAGTACACAACAAATTATACTGGCTTAGTTATTGGCTCATATTACATGTATGTGCATATATATACATGTGTGTGTGTGTGTGTGTGTGTGTGCATATGTGCTGGACGTGATCACATTCGCCACACTGCTCGTAAAAAGACCACCCCAGCACGCTTTTCTCACTTTTTTCTACGGCTTTCTCTTTCTCTCTCTCTCTCTCTCTCTTTCTCTCTCTCTTGCTCTCATCCTTCTTTGCTCTTATTCGCACTCACAAACTATGCGCAGCGACGCGGTCGCATGCATACGACACGGGAAGTACTCGCGTTATGTACCGACAAACTCGAATCGAGTACGGTTTACGATCGGTTTATTTGCGAGCGGCTCGTGAGACGCTTCCAAGAAGAAGGATGCCACGAACGACACTCTTTCCTTTGCTATTTACTTTTTTTTTTTTTTTTATTTTTCCTTTGTTTCTCTTCATTTTCACTCGTTCGTTATTTTCTCTTTTCTCAGAACTTAAGATCGAATCCTTTCACTCTTCCGTATTATTAATCATTATGAACATTTTTAATGTTCAGTATTCGTATATTTTGAAAATAATTGATTTCCAATAGTTATTAGATTTCGACGTTAAAGTAGATTTAGATCATGAGAGATTTCTCTACAAGGCCGTGCTATCCTTTTAAGTCCATATGAGTAGATAATTTTTTTGCAGAAATTTTTAATTAAAAATAAATAGATTTAATGACATATAATATCATTGCGTTGCTTAAAAAAAAAAAAATTATGTAATAAAAGTTCCACCTTTTGTTATACAATCCTCGTACGTAAACCGGGGATCTAAAAAAGATTTATTATTACTACAAAGTCCGCGTATTATAAAAATATTCTATGAACTAAGAATACTCGTGCAAAAACAATGGACACTGTTTCATTAACCTTATATTATAATTATGTTACAAGAAAATGCGGTGAGATTAATTTGCGAGGAGACGTTGGATAAAGCGTATCAGTTTGCCGGTTTGTTAAGCAAACTGCTTACGTTTCTGGATGCAAAAGAAGAAGGACGAGGTTGCAGGATAGCGCACGTTTAAAAGAAAGCTCGTTACACTGTGACAAGTGCCCGGTATCCTCATAATTATCACATCCAACGTAATTACAGAGAACGTGCCTTATCCTAACCTAACCAACTCCGTGGTCGTAAACGACTACGGTGCAGGAACGTCTCTTTTACTTTGCTAATGCTTAACGCCGTCACACAATTGGAAATATCCTTAAAGAAATTACTGTCCCCTCGCTCGCGCGCGCTACTAAATTAAGAATTTCTACTGAAAATTATTATTTACTTTTAATTATCTCCATCTAAAAGTTGACGTTTCTCATTCATCATACTTCATTATATTTAAAAAGTACTTTCTCCCTCGGATGCAATAACAGACAGCTTTCGTATATGTGAGATCGAGTGTTTTAATTTTACCTTTCCATTGTCGGGGGGTTTTTTTTTCGTATTTGTTTGAGGAGGAAGTAATAAGAGAGAAAATCGAATAGTCTGATGAGTGCGATCGTATGAATTTTTTTTCCTCTTCTAAGATCGCCATCATCGTCGTCGACGGCGTTCAAAGGATTAGCTACCTCGAAGAATAAAAATCTCTTATGAATAGACGAATCGGTCGACAACGACGACGACGTCTCTCTTCCTGCGAACTTTCCCCCTCCTTTTTTACTGCGATCACCTCCACCATCACCGATCCGCCATCTTCGCGAGCTCACTTTCCTCTCGCTCCTTTTCTCTCCTTTCTATTTCTCTTCGTACGAGGCAGACGTTAATTTTCTGGTTTAATAACCGGGCCGCGTTTATTAACGAAGCTGTCCCGAAAGCGGGCCAAGCGTGAACTCCGGTTATTTGTTTCTTAATTAGAAAGAAAACTTTGACTCGCTCCGAGGCGACGATTATCGTTCCCAACTCCCATTAGAACTCGTTAACGCGGTATTGGAACGATACGTCTCCCGGGACGACGACCCATCGGCCTTACGTTTAATAACATCGTCCAAGAATCTACCGTGGCCTTCGATATGCTTTTGCTATTCGTTATCTGTAGAAAAAAAAAAAAATAATAATAATTAACTTTGATTTTAAATTAATGCGATTGCAGATACATATACTAAGTATATATTTTTAAACGTCATATATCTACTTTTAACATGTCAAAAGAAGTAACAAATAATAAATGTGTCTATTCATATTTTAACATTTGAACGTTTTTTACGGTATCGATTGTAAAGTTGAAACGTTGATTGAAATTTTTCTAATTTGATTTCTTTTCTTTATTACTTTTCCTTTTTTTTTTTTTTTTTATTAACATCTACCTTATCATAGCACATCCACGTAGTGACAAAATTCATATAACAATATAATTACTTATCGTGTAATTTTTTCCTATCGTCAACTTTTAATACATTGCCTGATACATTAGAACTTGATGTATTAGTATCATTGTTGCGAAATGTGTAAACAACGTCTGCTGATCGTATCTTTTGATAGCAAAGTAGGAGTATGTAAAGAACATTAAGTTTGGTGAGCATCCACGGACTTATTCGATGAATATCACGGTTATGGCTTAATATCGTGGGCTCATACATTCTCGTTTTGAGGCGAGAGAGTGTGTCTTCGTGTACACGTCCTAACGCGTAGATACGCACGACTGAATGTAAATAGTATGGGACGCGCGTGCGTGGGTAGATTCCGTAAGCTATGAGTCTAATAATATTCCTTCCTATGTAACAGAAGTTATCTTCTACATAAGAAACACACACACACACACACACACACACACACACACACACACACACACACACACACACACACACACACACACATATATAACAATTTTTTCTTATTTATATCAATGAAAAATTTACAATTTCACATTGGTATAATAAAGCGATTATTAGTTATAATATTCGCCAAAATAACTGTGTATAGGTTCGATGTAGTCTACACCCTATTACTAGCTGCAAATCGTTCGTTATCTCGATTCAGTTATCGATTATCTGTCAGAGAAATAGCTACGTGATCATGTTCGTTTGATTTGATATTAGCACTTTAACAAACAATTACACACCAATGTTCTCATCGTATACTATTATCGATATATATTTTCTGTGTTACTATTGATCGATATACATATTATTGAATTTTCGTTTTCTTTAAACGATAGTTAAAATTATTCAATTTACACATACTAATTTCTTCTTCGACCGATGCTTATATCAAAGAGTATCCTCGATGTAAATATCAAACCCTTGATGTAAACAGCATCTCCTTTTCTCCCATCTCTCTCCCTCCCTCTCTCTCTCTCTCTCTTACTCTCTCTCTCTTTCTCTCTCTCTCTCTCTCTCTCTCTCTCTCTCTCTCTCTCTCTCTCTCTCTCTTTGCATCACTAATTTCTACCTAAACTAATTGATTTGCCAATCGTTATTTCTGGACTACTTTGACGAGGTTGTTCTCTCAAACGAAGAACCTCTTTCTAAGTTCGCGCGTTGCTTGTTAAAACGTTATTAGGCTAGGGAGGGGGAGAGGGAGAGAGAGAGAGAGAGAGAGAGAGAGAGAGAGAGAGAGAGAGAGAGAGAGAGATGGGAAGTCTTTCGTTGATAGTGCGCAGCTCGCAAAGGCGTTTCGCTCTTAATTATTATATGCGATAATTATCGCGGTCGGTAATTGCATGAGGGGCAAAATGATATATAATTTTTGTTATTAGGCAAGCGGACACGACGACGATCGGTTTGATTTTGTTTGTCGGCGCATAACACTCCGCTGATGGACCATCGTTGATGGGAGCACATCAAACTATGATTTGGTATTTAGTCACCATTAGGGACGCATTAGCACTGATTACACGTGCACCTACCTACAACGTGGTGCACAACGTGCAATCACGCGTATGTACATTAACCTAGATGCGTACGAGCTCCACAGGTTCGCGCATACTCGTTCCATCTTCTCTCTCTCTCTCTCTCTCTCACACACACACACACACACACGTGCACATACAAACACAACGTACGCACACCGCACAACACATAATGCTTGCGCCAAAGCCGTTAATCGATCGTCTACATCGATTTGTTTCTCCTTTTAAGTCCTTTTTGATAGCGTATCTCGTGTGCGCATCTTCGATTTCAATTTTTAAAGAAGCACTGCTTTTGGTGCACGTTGATGTCTAAAGGCTTTCCAATATCGAACTCTTCCCTTTTCTCCGTTCCCATTTTCCGTTGTTGTACAATGGTTAGGAAAAGTATCGAAGCAAACCGTTTTTGTTTTCTTTTTTTTTTTTTTGCAACCTTACCTAAAATATAGATAAGATTGTTTTTACTGATTTACAACACAATATTTATAGCATAGGTATTATGGAGTACTACGATTTTGTGATTACTACGTTGAAACAATGTAGCATCATTTCATCTGTGGGGAATATTTATAAATGTCTGTAATATCATGCGAAGAACGGACAAGTATCGCATTAACGAGACATTCGTGAAATACTAAGTACTTATTGTTAGGTGAGAACTATGAGATGAATCTCGTACGCGACGTGATGTATTCGATTCTCTTCTCTTCTACTTCTCTCTCTCTCTCTCTCTCTCTCTCTCTTTCTCTCAGTCTTCCTTTCTCCATCCCCTTCGTATTCCTTTCTTGCCCTCGGCTCTTTTTCTTCTTACAGGACGAGGGTCACGGGCCAGGACTCAACGCTATACTTACCGGGCCTCCGAGCTCATCAACTCGCAGACATTTCATTATATGAATCAGACAAGAGCACAGCATCCTGCCACCATACTCCTTCCCCATCCTTTCTCCCTCTCCTCCTTTCATATCGTCTACCTCCTTTACCTCCGCAACGCTTCTTCTTGTTCTTTGTTGAAGGAAAGAGAGAGAGAGAGAGAGAGAGGGAGGGAGGGAGGGAGAGACACGATCCATCTTGCGATCTCCGATAGGCCTCGACTTAATTTCTGATTGGAATTACCTCGCATGAGCACTGTATCTCTCGCGATTATTAGACTCCGATCCAAGAAGCCGTGGGACTTGGCCGACGTGTTTTTTCGCACGCAGTACCACGAATCATTCGCTTCGACGATTTTCCTATTTGAAAATTATCTCCTTTTGTTTATTCCAACGTCGGCCGTTTTTATACTTTTTATTTTCGACGACAGCGGCAAATCTATGGATAACGACGAAATGTATGCACATAATTAATCAGAATGAACATTCTCTCTCAACCCCGATTTAAAAAACTACCCTTAGATAGAAAAAGGTAGTAAGCAAAAAAATAAAGAAAGGCAGGATGATCGTGTTTCAATTTCTAATTCCGTTTATCCGCTACAAATCAATCGTTGGCAAAAGCACAATCAGGGATGGAACACAACGGCGTTCTGCTACAAATCGCCGAGCACAGCAGCGCTCGTTTTCTCTTTCCCTTCCAAACCTACCTACCTCCGTTTTCTTTTTCTTTTTCTTTTTCTTTTTCTTTTTCTTCTGCAGTCTTTCCGTTTCTTTTTTTCTCCTTCGAGCAAATCGTCGTCGCGTGCGGCTTCCCTTGGGTTTTGGGAAGGACCCTTTCGTGGGTAGGGCGGTCTCGAATTTCCATACACGCACCGCAGACTGCCGCTTGAATATACTCACTTCCGGCAATAGATTTCCTCCTTTTGCGAGTCACACCCCGTTGACGCCACCACCCTCCTCGCCAATCCTTACTCGCCTACCTCTTTCCTCCCCAGCATCCAATGCTCCGCTTGTAGAATGAACGAGACAGAGAGAAATAGATAGAGATAGAAGGTAAAGTTTATTGCCATGGGCAAATAGCCCAGTGTGATCAGAAAGATATAAGCGAATGCTGTTTAGTAATTCGATAATAACAGTGACAGTAATGGTAGTAGCAAGAATAGTACTGATAGTAAAACCAAACGATTTTATATTGTTGTAATAAATTAATAGATTGTAATAGATACAATATATATTAATAGTTGTAATAGATATTTTATTTCATTTGATTAATACTTATTCCATTTATATTTTTTTCAAACGATTTCGTATGTATTCATATTGAGTTCGAAATTATTAAAAAAAAAAAAAAAAAAAAAAAAAAAAAGAAATACAAAATGACAACTTTATCATCCATTCTTAAATTATTAGTTAAGACATCGTACATTAGTATTGTATACACGAAATTGCACGGTAGCTGTGTTAATTTTTGTTGCCTCACCGACAGAGCCAGAGATAAAAAGGATGAGAGTGAGGGGAATGGTGGAGATGGACGGGTGTATGAGAGGGTAGTTAGTTAGGAGGAAGAGAAGGGGTGGTTACAACGACGAGAACGCAGCAGTAGCGTACACAATCGGGTCTATTGTGTGCTGTGATTTGTGGGGACGATTTTTTGACTTCCGTTCACCCCACCCACTTTCCACTACGACCACCACCAATACCAACACTACTACCAACTAAGGCATCATACACCTACGAGGGGAGCCGAAATCCCTCCGAGTTGGGAGATACAGCTAAATTATCGGAAGGCGACAGCGGGTTAAAGGTCGATCGTCGATTTATTTAGGAGACTACCACCCCCTCTGCATTTTGTGGTCATAGAGGGTCGAAGAATGGTCATCTGCTTGGATTCTTGTTTAACACTTAATTTATTGTTGTTTATTCGTGACTAAAGTTTTAGTAAAAAAAGTGAGTAAAATCAGTCACGATCTCCAATCAATCCTCGCATAACTATAAATAATCAAATCAAAGTCATGTGTGTTCGATTACATATTACGATAAATGACGGTAAATGTATAAAGTTTATAAATTTTTAATTGTATCTCATGCGGCATTCCTTCGACAATGTCCGCTTCACTCCATACTTTGAATAAGTTCCGTACTTATTATTCTCTCGTCGCGACCCTCTCTTTACCCTTTCTCCCTCGTTAATAAGTCGTGAAGACTTTCGCTCGTTAATACAGGATACTTCGGCGAATAATTGCGAGGGTGAACGATAGCTAAGCTTGTTTCTACGCTTGTTAAGACTGCGGTCGAAATTGCTATGGGACTTTTCATGAGTGATCGTTTGAGTTTTATGTATTGTTTAGCGGAAAAGAAATTTCTTGAACTATTAAATTTAATTCGAAATTGTAATGATTTAGAACGAATGATGAACGTTGAAATATATTCCAAGATGATGTTAAATTAGTATATCAAAATTTGTATAGTATATTTTAATTTTGGCTAACGCTAAAAATTTTCTAATCGCTCTTTTCGAAAAATCAAGAATTATAATTCAATGCAGTTCTCTTGTTCTGTAACACACATTTAGCCGCAATTTTACCATATACAAAATCGAAAATAAACGAAACGTATGATTCCGTTGTTTGTGGCATCTATAAAGTAAATATCGTTTCTCTATTTTTTTTTTCGCCGAAAACGATTCGACCGGAAGTGTCAGAAGCACGCAACGTACGATTTCCATGGAAACAGAAGTGGTAGTAGTGTTGGCGCGCCGTTTTACGAGTCTGTTTTTCGTCTATGCTAATATACGACTATAACGATCGTAATCGTATTCCCACGAGCGAGCACCCTTCCCCCACTCTTGGTTATCCTCTGGTCTCGTAAGTACTCTGGAGTTTCCGAAAATGCTTCAAAGTAAGTTTCTCAGGATTTAACGAGCCCTTAGTCGACCACAATATTAGTAATGTTATTACCTTTCTTCTCATACCTGCCAACTCGGGTTTTATTATTCATTCCCAAATGTATATATTCCAATGATTTATGAGATTATATTTTTCTTTGAGAATACAATCATAAAAATTTAATTATATTGATATACAATCAATTTGTTAAAATTGGAAAAAATGAAGACGGATTACTCGGATACTTGAATAACGTAGTACAGATTGACTCAAACATTATGTGATATATTTTAACAAAGCGTACGTAAGCCAAGGCAATTACTTTGGAGGAAATATATGTATAAGTACATATATGTACGTGTACTTGCGTACAGACACACAATCGCACGTGTATGAAGCCGAGTAATCCTTTCGCTTGCAACGACTGTACTGTGAGAACCGCGTGATTTATCGAGAGCACCATGTGGTAACGGAAGAGTTTAATTGGTTGATCGGTACCACACCAACGTAACTACGTAATTTACTCGTAATGCGAATAAATTACAAAGGAATCACGATCGACGGAGAAAAAATATTGTAACTGATTTCAAACCAATGAAAACAGAATTTGATCGACATAATTCGAAGGAAGTCTTTTCTGGATTTAAGAAAGTCATACATGTATTGATCATTTTCGTTTTCTTGAAATGTACCAGTCGGAATGACCTGTCATTGTTAAGTACAAAAAATTAATGGCCGTAATATCATGATCATGGAAAAATCCAAAAGGATAACTTATCTAAGTATTTCCTATGTAAATCTTCATTGCTTTCGCCCCATTATTTCCGATCTCCCATACCCCATACTTAAACAGAAAACCACGAACTAAAACGCCGATCACGATCGAAATCGAAATCGTACGCTGAGGGCGTTAACGCTGGAAGATATCTGCCGTGGGGTCACGAATTTACGATCGTTGCGTAATTTTGGCTGCAAAAAATCACAAACACCAAGGAGAAAGAGAGGGAGGGTAACTGTAAAAGAAAGAGATAGAAAATCAGGATGAGAGAGAGAGGGGGGGGGGGACGGGTAGGGAAGGTGGAGTAGCGCCATGGAAAAAAATGTCAGTGACACGCACGAAAATAAAAATGATTACGTACAACCCCTACCTTTTTCAAGGCCCACTCCACGTTCCCGATGAACGTGCACTGCGTGTCCTGGAGCGTATATAGCGTTTATGCGCGGCTACAGATATTGGCCCGAGTGTAGATGAGTGTGGGCTTGTGCAGGACCGTTACCGTGATGTTTTGTAATTTAAATTAATTGAAAAATATGCACTGTGTGTGTTGTCCGATCGTACTCGTCCGCGAGAAAGAGAGAAAGAGAGAGACAGTTATACGGAATAGCAGCATCAAACGCGTTTGGTGAATCAAGAGAAAGAGAGAAATAGAGAGAAAGAGAGAGAGAGAGAGAGAGAGAGAGAGAGAGAGTCGTGCGTCGCCATACCACTGTGTTCCGTCCAATCATTCGCGCCAGCCTGCCAATAACTTATTGGTTTTTCACGTGCGATTTGATTCATTATCATTCCGTTATTTATATTTGTCCGGCGTGCCGCGGATTTCGAGGAGAGGAGGTGTGGCCGGGTGAGAGATGGTTTTGTATAGTTAGGTGTGCGCGGCTGGTTTTTCGAAAAGGAATGAGAAAAAAAATGTGGACACGTCGGAAACGGTAATGGAACGGGTGGTGGCGCCACCTTCAACGATGCGCATTGGTTTACCGATTTTACACGCGTCGCTCGTTTGTTATTTTTGCGTTTTTTTTCCTCCTCTCTCTTTTCTCTTTTCTCTTTTCTTCTTCTTCCTCTTTTACTCTCTCCAAAATTAACGGAAACTTATTGGTTGGTACTTATACTTGTTTTACAGCCCACGTACTTATAAACGTATTCAAATTGTAACATTATTCATTCAAGGTAGTTGCAAATGAAAATAAATCTTTATGTTTCTTTTTCATTTATCACAATATTACTAACTGTTCGTATCATAATGTAAATCCCATTATTATTGACTACGAATAAAATGATATGGTGTATGACTATATCAGCCTTTAAAAAAAAAAATGACAAAAATAACGAGTTCTTCGAATGTGAATATTTATACCCAACGTTTGCACCAGGCTGATCGACAGGATGGAAATTCGTTTATTCGAGTTCGAATTACAAACGAGTCGCAAGAGTATCTTTATCCATCTATCTGATTTCGTGGAATCGATACTGATATCATTGCGATCCTGTTTAATACAATATGTCTGCTCTGTTTTCTTTCGAAATCAAATTTCTCTGAGTTGTATATAGAATGCTTATGAAATTATTCGCACGTACACCGACATAAATTCTTGATGTGAATTCAACCAAATAGGAACTCTTAATGTATAATACATATGTAATGTATGTACATAGAGACATTTTCCGATTCAGTGGGTAAAACGAAAGATTCGATCACGTATTATTCTGAAATTATTGTACGTAAATATGTAAGTTATATGGAGGAAAGGTAAATTGGATGATGGGGGAAGGAGAAATCGTTTTCTCTAGATAAAAGGAAAACAATCGATCGTATCACGAATCTTCGTAAAATCTTATTTGTCAATATTTGCGGATCAATTTCTGCGAAAACTCTTTCGCTATTCTGTTATTGTATTGCGTCTGTCGGAGTTCTTATGTATCCTCAGCTAGGCGAGAACTTACGAAGAGAATGAAGAACCAGAAACGAGAAAAGGAGACAAAGAAAGAGAGAGAGGGGGGGGAAGAGAGAAGGGGGAGAGAGAAGTTAACCGGAGAGTTTTGCTTTTAAGCGTTTATTGTTTTCGCCACGAACACGCCGTCGCCAGCGTGTAGTTTTGTAATTTGTCGACAGAGTCGAATTACTCAAAGGGGACCATTGTTGGCTAAGGTCTCTCCCCCCCCCCCCCCGATAATGGTCCTTATTCACTAAGAGATGGGACTAAGTCTTGTACGAACCTGGATGACTTCGTGTTTTCCTTCGAATTTCTTAACAGGCCCATATTTTGATACGTCAACTCAACTTCATTGTAGATTCTTTTGAATTCTATGATCCGACAATTAGTTATCATATTGGATTAAACGATTAAGGAATATAATATGGTGTTTTCGTACAAACAATATGGCGATTTCTAACTTACAGTATAGGATGTTGCAATCGTTAGTCAACAGTTCTTCTCGAAGACCCAATCGTAAGTGTTGTCGCAGTAAAACCGTAGTAGAAGGAAAGAAACATCCTTTTTTAGGCTCCGAAAAGGAAACGTCCGAGCTGATATTTTTCGTTCGAGGTTAAGCTCGGCTCGCGCGTAGACAATTCTCGAAAGTCTCGGTACGGCTTGTATAAGGCCGTCTCTTTCCTCGCGTGCTTCTTTAGAGAAGGCAGGATTTTAATCATTCAAGAGATTCTGTCGGCGAGCGTACCTTTAAACGGTCCAACTGAAATTCGTCCGGACGTCCAACGTCCGAATTTAAATCCTCTCAAATATTGAACGTACAACCGGTATACATACATACATACATACATATATATATATATATATATATATATATATATATAAGAGCGGTGTGTGTGGTATGCATTTGTATATATATGTGCGAGCGCGTACGTGTATACCCGTAACTTCTTTCCTTCCCATTCCTCCCAACCCACAACACTCTCACCCTATCCCCTCCGTTGCTCCGTCTACTCATATATCTATATACATTGTGCTCTGTTTCCCCATCCGAACTGTTAAACCCACTCGACTCGAGTGAACGTGTATCTGCCTAAGCGGGTCTGCACCGGCAAAACAAATGAAAAGCGGATATAATAATGTAGAAATATTTAAAAAAAAAATGGAGAGGGAGAGAGAGAGAGAGAGAGAGAGAGAGAGAGAGAGAGAGAGGGAGAAAGAGTAGAAACGAGCGTGGGTAGCTTGGCAATGTTACCAACGTCCTCCCACTGTTTGCAGCTTTTCGTTGAAGTGGAGATTAAAAAATACGCACGTCGAAAAATGTGGAAAAGTGAAGAATTTTCATGAACGTTTAGAGCACTATCATCGACGCATGTGGCGTGTATTAGCGTGCCTAACGGCGCGCAGATAATGTTCATACGTTTAAAAATTTTGTTTAGCAGGAACGAACTGTTAAGCGCGCTCCAGTATATCGGAATACATAAACGATATGAAAGAAAATATATTTTTTAAATATGAGATAAATACTTTTATATGTCCATTTTATAGGTAATAATTTTCATGACCTGACATAAGTATCATCATTTTTCTTTGATAACGAGCAGACAAAGATAAAAAAAAAAAAGAAAGAAAAACACAAAAACAAAAAAAAAACTAAGAAAAACGAGAAAGTAATTAAAAAAAAAAAAAAAGAATACTTACGCAAGAACGCTCTTCTCCTCGCCTCTCTTTTCATCTCTTTCGTGAGTAGTTCACCAACAAACACAAGTATACGTACACTCGAAGACTGTTTCACCTTCGTTACGAGGTTTATATAATATGACCGTGATGCGCCATCGTACGGACGCCCGAGCAATAACTCGGCCGGGCCTTAATTACTTTAATTAATTAGGAAACGCAGCTTCGTGGAAGTCCAATCTTATGACGCGCAACATGTATCTCTCTCTCTCTCTCTCTCTCTCTCTCTCTCTCTCTCTTTCTCTCTCTCTCTTTCTCTCTGCGAGAGATGTTCGTGTGTGCACGTGCGCGCGCGTACATGCTCATAAAAGGGAATCCATATGTATGTTTATGCATATGTTTCTCCTACTATACCGAAGCGGAGGTGCGAAGCGAAAGCCCTAACTGCTGATTTTTGCAATGATATAAATCGATGAAATATAGGTACACAGATATAGCGTATAAGCAGAAATCGATGCAAAATTATTTTCGTTTCGTACGTATGAAAAATTAGATAAGACGTTTAGTAGACGTTTGAAAATAGACAAGACGTTAAGTTAATATTTAAAGAAAATTGCAAATACGTGTTAAGAATAACTATTGAATTAAGATACTACCGACGACGAGTGTGCAATTATAAAGTGGAGAAGGAAGATATTCGCAAGACAATCTCATCGGTCACAGGTAAAAAGTAATTTTGTAGATATCTTTCATTGTGATTTCAATCATATTTTCTATCTTTAACCATAACAATTGCTTATACGTTTATTTCGAACGACAGTGGTTATTGACTCACTTTACATTGCAGATCGACACGAAGTGTCAACTTATCCAATAACTTAATAATGACAGTGTATTGCATGTATATCGCATAGATCGATCTCTATGGATTCGCGTAATAATGTAAAATATCGTTATATCAGCGGTTTAATACCTTTACGGCACGACAAGAACGTTATTAGCATCGACCACCGCGCGTCCTTTCCCTTCGTTCGCTCTTTCATCCTTCCCTACTCCGTTCACTTTCGCCTTCCTAAATTTAATTAAATTTCACGGTTTTTCGCGATTAAGGGACCAACGCCAGCAGAGCGGGCGGCTAGGGTGTTGTGCAAAATTAGTTTCGCCTCCGGGGATAATTAATTTCGTTAATTATGCCTCCTAAATCGGCGGTGTTCTCTCAACAACGTGGCTAAGCGTCTTAATCCGTAAAGAAGCTAATCAAAGTCCAATGTTTCGCGTTGTACTCGCGAAATCCCTGAGAAATGCGCTTTTCACTGGATCCTCTATTTTCCTCAAAAGCGCATCGTTTCGTGTCTGCTCCTTGAGTGTTGCTGGAAGTTAAAGAAGGTTGGCTGTATTGGATCGATTGATTTGGATTAATTAATTAATACGCCACGTGCACACTTATAACTTGGAAAATGATTGAAATCGTTACCCTTTCGATATCGCCGTTCCTTATCTTCTCGTCTTTTTGACAGATAATTGTTTCACAATAATTAGAAAATGTATATATTTAATAGCGAACGTTATCGAAAATTTATCTATCACTACTATTTTGCATATCTTTCGAAATTATTATGGCATTACTGCTTATCTTAGTTAATTGAAGATAATAAATTAAGTATAGTTAATTAGGACACATACGTGGAACAAGTCTAATTAGTTATTCTTTAATGTATTATCCAATGATTCACGTGGCTTCCGAAATTATTAAATTATTATCGTTTCTTTTTATCTTACAGTACGTACGAGGTAATTAAATTAGGATAATTAGTTTGAACCTGCATACAAAAAAGAAACTGTCGGTTTTCTCGGGGCAGACTAATTTTTCATGAAGGTTTTTTGAAAATTATTTAAAGTATTTTTATTTATTTTATTTTTTGTTTAGAAATGATTTGCTTTTTGTATATAGTTGGTGTAAATGGATCAAATCGTGCAGTGCGCAAAATATTTATTTCCAGATTTAGAAAAAAATTCTTAGAATAGAATCTTTAGAAGCGGTTGTTAATCATGTAAGTATATTCGCTTTATGCAGTTCGAACAGAGAGAAAGAGAAAGAGAAAGAGACAGAGAGATAGAGAGAAAGAGAGAGAGAGAGAGAGAGAGAGAGAGAGAGAGAGAGAGAGAGAGAAGGAATTGTCTTTAGGCAGAATGAATTCCGTACAGTACGACCCCATATAGGTACACAGAGACGCAGATTGGTGTCTTGGTGCTGATTAGTTGGCAGCACCGTTGGGGTTTCTCTTCCCTACGGGGAAGCCCTTACGACACCGCGTACCCTCAGCCAGCAGAAGGTCTTTAAGTCCTGATTAACACGGTCTGAACTCTCTACCAATGTCATAATCCCTTTGATAAGGCCATTTTGGGAACTATTATATCGCCATAATTTGCGAGTACAGGTGTACCTACTCTCCCTTTCTTGATAAATCTAAAGGATTAATATACTGCACGATCTCCTTTAAAACTATGCATCTACTAATCATAAATCCAGTTTTCTGAAATGAAGGATGTGGTCGTTCTCATTAGTAGTACTATTCGTAGAAATTGAGGTTTGCGGTTCGAATGTTGCGTTTGATGATATACGACTATGAAGCTTCCTTTCGTACATGGAATTCGACGTCTATTACACCACAATATTTTGAAACGTTTTCCTATGTATCATAGACTAAAGCTTTTTGCAGGGAAAACGAGATGCAACAGTCCATTCCGACGATATAGATATTTGCGGGTCGAGTTCGATCGAAAAGGCAGATATCTGTAAAAACAAGAACCTATATAGCTCGTATCCTCGATGAGGATATTCAAGGCTACGAACTCGCTTCTTTCAAGCATATACTCAACATATTCGTAAAATCGAGTCTTAACACCAAGCCGCGCAAGTAGTCATTTAGAGGCATACTCCGACAAAGACTCGCCTTTAGACGATCGCAATTAATTCGCGACTGGAGTAGGTGGGAGTATGGGGCTGGGGGAGGTAGGGGTAGGAGGATAGTGGGGTAGGGTGAGTTAATGGATTTCCACGCCGCCATCCGTACGGTCGTTCCCTGGAAGCTCGTCAGAGGTTCCATAATGCAGCACTGTGTGCAATTTTAAGCAACCCTTTATCCTAGCAGCCTCTTCTCTCCCCTCTACCATGAGCTCCACACGTATAAGACTCCGGTCCAATTACCTCCTTGCTACGCCGGCTGCTGCTGTTGGGAAGGGGTTGCATGATAGTTAATTACACCCCCTCTACAACCCCTGCCACTACCACTACCACCACCAGCAGTACCACCACCACCACCACCACCACCACCACCACCACCACCACCACCACCACCACCACCACCACCATCACTACCAGCAGCAGTACCGGCACCAGCACCAACATCACCCTTTCCCTCTCTCCTTCGCCGGCAGCAGGCCTCTTCTTTCTCTCTTCACTCACCCCACACAGCTCGCCATCTCTCTTTTCCTTTCCTATATTCTCCTCTTCCACCACCTCCTCTTCCTCTTCCTCTTCCTTCTTCTTCTCTTGCCGCCACTGCTAATTACTATTTTTAAAACATTAAAAGTAAAGTTTGTTAAATGAGTGGGAGTTAATTATGAAGCTACCGGGAGAGGCCGGAGGTAATTGGAGCGAACGACAAACAAAGGCTCGTACCTACGTTCTACCAGTTGTGATGGTGGTGGTGGGAACGGACTGTACTATACCAAGGCACCTAACTACCTACCTACTTTATTTTCGCGGAGAATTTCTGATCCATTCGCCATCGTTAATCCCAACCACTCGTCGTCGTCGTCGTCGTCGTCGTCGTCGTCGTCGTCGTCGTCGTCGCTGTCGTCGTCGTCGTCGTCGTCGTCGTCGTCGTCGTCGTCGTCGTCGTCGTCGTAGTCGTCGTAGTCGTCGTAGTCGTAGTCGTGTGGCTCTTTCATTCGTCCTGCCAATTACGAGCTCGAGGCGAATGTCGAACCGGTTAAATTGCGAGGCTCCTCCTCAGCTCGAGGCGAGGGCTACGCGCGAATGTGTCGTCAAGTGCGACCGATGTGGCTCCCTCACTCTCTCTCTCTCTCTCTCTCTCTCTCCCTCCCTCTCTCTCTCTCTCTCTCTCTCTCTCTATCTCTATCTCTCTCTCTATCCCTTTTTCGTATTAAGGGTGTATACGCATGTATACGTATATATATTGTATATATTGATGAGTGTGTATGCAGCACTAGAGCCTGTCTTTCCGCGATTTTGCAGTTATTAACGAGCGCACACGCGTTCATTTATTAATCGACGTCGACCGATATAAAAAAGAGAGAAAGATTATGTATGTATATATCTATACGTCAAAAAAATTTGCTTATGGGTATGTACGTATGCGTGTTTGTTTGTGTGTAGAGAGAGAGAGAGAGAAAAAGAGTGTGAGAGAGAGAGAGAGAGAGAGAGAGAGACAAAGATAAAGAGAGAGAAGTTAAGAAAATAGAAAGTTGAGAACAACCATACATCTGTGTATATAATAATACTAAAAGTACGTAGATTCACGAATCGAAAGTGACATGAAAAAGGAACTCTTTCCGAAGGGGCAGAAAGGAACGGGGAGAGAGAGAAGAAAAGATATTTCCAGCGTCGAGTTTCATACCATTTGCATGGACTCTGTTTGCAGGAAAGGACGAGAAGAATATCTCGAGGAAATCGAATAACGCGCGTACTACACGCGAGGTTTGAGTTTTACGGTTATTAATTAACCGATACCAGATTTCTGCATTAGCACTCTGTTCCTGCTAATGCACGGTGTACAAGTGCTCGGATAATACGCGTCCTTTCTGTGGCAGACAGATGGGCTTCGTGCACACATCTGCATACGGTAGATATGCGTACACGTATATACATCGTTACGCGGAGAAAATTGTATGCGATTTCTATGACTTTACTTTCCCTCTTTTTCACGTGTATCTACTACGATGTTTCTTTCGTATGAAACGTTCGCTCGATCGAACTCGGATTTGTTCTTGTTGAAAATTTTCAAAGATATTTATTTATTATTTATAACGAAATACATTGGTAAGTTAAGAATATAAATTAATGTACAAATATAAAGATATATTATATCTATATACGAATAAAAATATAAAAGAAAAATATATTTGTAAATCTGAAATGATATGTGGTTGAAGATAGCGACATCATAACAGATCAAAGCATCTGCATTTATTATATAATGTAACTCCAAATATTGATTAATTTTCGATCAGAGACTAACGCACGCTTATGTTAATATTGAAAATGGATATGAAAATGGATATCTCTTTTCATTTTTCAGTAGCAGGTCTGCAAATTCTCGGATTTTCATTAAACATTACGGTCACGTCATGAAACTTCACGCGCGACGTAACTTTAATTCACGCACGAACGTATATTTTCATTTGTCGGTGTTTACTTGATTTTTTCCTATCTTTTTTGTTTCGTTTCTCTCCTAGGTATTTCAATTTTAAAGTAATAACCCGTATACGCACGAGCTCGAGCACGATACCACATCGTGTGCCGCACGCTTTTTAACGAATTACGCTATCAAATGTAAATGTTATAAATCCCTAGCGCAAACATGCACTTCCTGAGAATTTTTTGTTGCCAGAAGTTTGATAAATCGTACGAAATTATTATACAAAGTTTGACCTTTATAAATGTTTATACAAGTGCACATCCTTCTACAGTTACGTTCGAAACTTAAAACCATTTCAATTGTTATTTTCATGATCGCACTTTGAACGCTTTCTCGGTTTTATCGATTTTCACGAACGTATAAAGACACGCTTAATTGGACCATTCGAAGATACGTGACTTTGGATATTCCTTTAGCACGAACCTGCACTAATGCAAACATGATCATAAAGTTTAAGCATTCTTAAACCGTTCTGTCATTGTGATCTCTTATCTTTTTTTCTTTTCATCAAAACTAATTTCATTAACCTTCCACCTAAACATTTTAGCAAACACATTGTAAATAATGTTGATAGACCCTTTACTCGCAGCCATTCCCGTAACGATGTTAGCGTCAAACTTAAAACTTTTACGCCATTATTTTCCCCATATCTATTTCTCCAATACTTATCCTCTTCCCTCATCAATCGTGTTCTAAAAGATCTAATTCTAACGAGTCTCCGGATTCCCAGACGACTCAGAGAGAAAGAGAGAGAAAGAGAGAGAAAGATAGAGAGAGAGAGAGAGAGAGGGGCCGTAGAAGCTTCTAACCTTTGACGATAGCTCGAGTTGAGTCTCGGCCATCCCTTTTCGCTATTTCCGGCGCTATCCGTCAGAGCTGCTTAGGAAGACAGAAGCGAAGTGTGCGCAACGTTGTATGGGCGACGCCCTCCTTTTCTCTCTCTCTCTCTCTCTCTTTTTTTCTCTCTTTCTCTTTCTCTTTCTCTTTCTCTTTCTCTTTCTCTTTCTCTCTTGAGACTCCATGCATCTTTCACGGACGGTGTGCAGCAAGTTATGCTGTTAAAGAGCTTTCTATTTACATCGCCACTTTCCTAACGACGACGACGACAATTCTTTTTATTTCTCTCGGTAAATACCGTGAGAAAACGGTATACCAGTAAATAAGTATCGACGTAATTAATGTAAAATACTTAACAATAATTTCAACATTTTTATAAGATTTATTTATCGATAAGTTTCTTTTCATTCTTAATTAGATGAACGTCATCCTTCGGTGTTATCCTATTTATTTTTCTATTTTAGCTCGAGTAAAATTGAGACGGCAAATTTAAAGCGCTACCTTCAAAAGTGCGTTCCGAGAAACGTTCGATAAAAAAGGACACTGATGTATGGACCGACGCGCCTGTTCCATGTCGCTGTGTTTAGTAAATAGCCAAACGACCCGTCTCCCATTCTACGTTTTGCTCGATTTTCTATTCCTTCGCTTCTTCCTCCCCGTCCTAGCAATCTCTAATGCCCTTTGTGAGTCGAAGGATTGCTTTGGATTTACATTTAACATAGCCCCATTTCGAAATGGCCACTCGTTACGATCTTCCGAATTAAACCTTCGCCTGTCACGTTTCTTTTAATTTATTTCTCTTTTTTTTAATTCTCGCCATAAATTAGTGTACAATAATTGAGACGTATCTATATTTCCATCTAATAAAAAAATAAATAAATAAATATAAAAGAAAACAAGGCAATAATAATATGCCAATAGGCGTTAAAATGAAATCACGATAAAATCTCTAAAATAAATAAAACGCGTTGAACGATATTCACTTGCCTTTTTTCGAAAGAAATAAACGAATGTTAGATTGTAGCGCAAATAAAAAGAAACAATTAATATCGCTTTTTCCAAGACTCGTGAAAGGCATCCCGCGTCTAACACGATCGTACGATCAGGGTAACAGGGTAGCATGTTTGTCATATTTGAATCAATGATCTGGGTCAGATCAAAACGACGTCTATGTTACAACGTTGAAACATTTTTCAGATTGAATAGAAAAACGAGCGTAGAACCCATGAGATAAACGAGCTCTTTTAATTTCCATAAAAGCCACACACCTTCTCTTTAATCAAGAATATATTCTGATTAGCACTCTAAACTATTTTATTTATTTTACGTTATTTTACTTTCGCAATTTGAGAAATGTGATGAGAAAATGAACTTACTGCTTATGCGGTAATAATGTTTGTTTTCTTTTGAAAAACGAATGAACGATAAAGAATTTCACAAATAAAATAACAGAAATGCCGAAAGTGTAACACTCCATTACGCAAATAAAGAATTATACGTTGAAATTAAACACTGGATATTTTACCAGAATAATCAACGTTGATTTTAAATATGTATTCGCGTAAGATACGATAAAATATACACGTATACGCGCATATATGTACATACATTACCCCAGCGAATACGATAGAAGGGTGAAATGGAGTGCACGTTTTATTGGAGCACAAAGCTACATTACAAATTGGACGATTTTATTTATTTATTTGTTCATTCGTTCGTACGTTCATTTATTTCATTTATTCGCATTATTTATCCAACCGCGGAGACCCGAAATTACTATTTAAAACATGCTGAAGGAAAGACGATCGATATAGGAATTTAGTAAAAGTTTGAAAAACAGAACAAAAGTTAGGTATAACAATATATTCAAGTTTGCGGGAGTTTATATTAA
Source organism: Dolichovespula sylvestris (assembly GCA_918808275.2). Lineage (NCBI taxonomy): Eukaryota > Metazoa > Arthropoda > Insecta > Hymenoptera > Vespidae > Dolichovespula > Dolichovespula sylvestris. The sequence goes on from OU964972.1 coordinate 5,076,493, forward strand.
TTAATTATTGTGTTTTATAATTTCATTATTTTCTTATTAAATAAAAAAAAAAAAAAAAAAAAAGAAAAGAAAAATAGAAAAAATAAAAAAAAATCAAAGATATGGACCGCGCTGTACATTGTCAAGGACAATGCAAAATTCGAAGAGACTAGGATCCATTAGCTGCATTTTTGCAGACGATTAACACGCATCGTCGCGTACGAGCAAAATTAGCTCGTTAAAAGGAGGAATTTTTTTTCATCTTGGTTCTCGTATTAGAATATAAGGAGGAGGGTCGATACGCCGCATTATTCCGCGTGACGCCGACCTAACAGCTATGAAATTAAATGAATCTCCCTCTCTCCTTCTCAGCTTTCTCTTTTCTACCTTTTCTTCTTTTTTATCTTTTTACTGTCGTGAATAGGTACTCTTGTAAGCGAGACTTTGTATCGAGTAGGAAGGATCGAGCTATTCTTCCGATTATTGTTATAAGCTTTTAAGGATTTCAATAAATGAGTTTCTTGACCGAATAATCCTTTTGTCTCGTAGTTTAATTTTCGACAATGGAGACTATCGATTTATGACGAATTTGATTTTACAAAGATCGCTGTACAGATTCGTTTATTTATTTCGCATTCAACTTCGTTTCTAACATTTCTTCGTTTTCTTTTTATTGAAGATATTTCGAGAAACCATTTTGTTCAAATAATCACGAGTAATTCGTATTTCCCATCTAATTATCATTACGATCCAATGAAATATGGTTAAGACGACACGACACAATTAGATATAAACCGGTCTAATGAAATATATAAACTATTTGCTTACCGATGCAGAAATTGCTAATTGCGTATTGTGGAGTTAAACAAGGCTTAAACCTCTTCACATATATTCCTACGGCCTCAGCAGGACCTCTTCTCATCCTGTTACTCCTTCTCCTCCTCATCTTGATTCTCCTCGTTGACGACGCAAGCGCCAGGAGAAGTGTTACAGGGGGTAGTAAGGTAGGGGTAAGGGCAAGAGACGAAGCGAGCGAGGGATGGAAGCTCTGGTAGAAAGGGCCAGGTTTACTGCTAATTGCTGTTGTATTACAACGACCAGTCAAAGGCTCCTCTCGACTTGTAGAAGTGCGGACTCTCTACTGCCACCCCCGACCCCACACCTCCCCCTTTTCTCCTTCCACAAAACTCTTGCTCAAACCGCTACCCTCTTCTCGGTATTTTGAGTTCCGTTAGCCGACTACTCGTATTATGTCGCAAACTATGACGAATAACTAGCCGCATTACTGTTAATTACCTGTTTCTGGACAATCCGAAGATCTTTTATCCATTCTAATAACTAAGACTAATGATAAAAGAATGCATTGATATTCTTGTTAGATTACATAATTACTAGAAAAAAAAAAAAATTGATTAATATTCATAAACTCGCTAATGGAAGTACATAGTCATAAATTACATAACATATTGGCTTTATGATGAACGATTCTTATCAGCATAAAAAATACGAAAGAAGTATCCAATGTTCAACTTAATCTGAGATTCTAGAAAATAACCACGTCAGTTACCTTCCTTTCTTTATTGCGCTTAACGATCATTATTTTACAATTTAACATAGGTAACTTATTTTATTAAATTGCAATCTAAAAACTTAACTTTTTCGAAGCACGGCACAGGAGATATCGTTTGAGAAATAAAAGTAAGGGAGCAAAAGAAAGAGAGAGAGAGAGAGAGAGAGACAAGATACGAGAGATTAAACGAGTAACCGATTGAGATCTTAAAAGCGTTTAAAACCTACGGACTCACCTGCTGCATCTGCATAATGAAAAACGTCCATTAGGCTCTTATAACTTACGATGTGGAAGTGGTAGGGATAGGGGTAGTGGGAGGAAACGCAGAGGGGCTATTAGCTACTACTATATTCTTTTAGTCAAATCAAATAATAACCATCGATTATTGTTAACGATATTACATGGAAGTTTGCTCGAAACTTTGAACCCAAATCTAATCTTCATTGAATTATCCAATATGCTTTCATTTTTTATTTCAAAGCGACTGTGAGTGAGCACCGATTTTTTTTTTATCTCTTTAAGAAAGTTGTGAAAGGAAAATATAGATAGATAGATAGATAGATAGATAGATAAATAGAGAGAGAGAGAGAGAGAGAGAGGAAGTGTCTGAATCGATAGATTCGATCGATGAAAAAGACAGAAGGCAGCTTAGGGGTTACTTTCTCCTAACCTTCCACCTTCCATTAGCTCTCATTTGTTTGGACAGCCGCTCCGTGTCTCGATCTTAAGAGAATGAGAAAGAGAAAGAGAGAGCGACAGGAAGAGAGTGAGAGAGAGAAAGAGGAAGAGAAAGAGAGAGAGAGAGAGAGAGAGAGAGAGAGAGAGAGAGAGAGAGAGAACAAGATGGAGAGAGACGACAGGTTTGTTTTCTATCGATACCGGCACTAATCGAAACTACTCGGAAGTCTCGATTAGCATCGTGGATTCGGACCTTCTCTCTCTCTCTCTCTCTCTCTCTCTCTCTCTCTTTCACTTCCAATCGACTGTCCTCTCACTCTACTTTTACCCATTCAATTAAGTGTCCCTTTCATGTCCGTTTCCGATGTTTCACCCTGACGTATCCATGCCTTTTAATCGTTTCGAGAAACAATGCTTTTCTTGCACTTTCGCACCTTTTTTTCAAAACTATCTTTGGTAATACCCAGGATACTTTGAAAGGGAAAAATGATGAGAAAATAAGCATCAATTAGCATTATGTATTTCTCATTGTTAGTGTATCTCTTTCGAGTTTTGCAACAGGATCAACGAACTGGTGGCAGAGTTGGTGGACTGAATCAATTTGCACGAGAACAATCGTCGGCATTGTTGTCGTAAGAGCTATCGTAGTAGTACCGTACGAGTAGACTAAACCAGTGAGCGATCTCTCTCTCTCTCTCTCTCTCTCTCTCTCTCTCCCTCTCTTAGTTACTCACAGGCACATACACTCTCGAGTATCGTGGATGTAGCGGACAGACCGATTCCCAAGAACGAACGCAGCAGGTAGACACGGCCCTGAGGCAACACCGGCGGACCTCGATAAGCATTCAGATTAGCATGACGCCTCGAATGTGTTTACGTTTAATTACGCTAAGAGTCTCCATTAGGCTGGACCGCTGCCAGGCTCGATTCGGAGACCGTTCTGTTTTACCGTCGAGGAGGTGCGTCCACTTAACTTCTTTTACCATCGCAACCTTATCCCCACCCAAATCCTGTCACCATACTAGTTAAGGACCACCTCAGCCACACTTTTGTATCTTTCTTTCGGCTACGTTGCCCCGTCAGTTGATCCTTTATATATTGCATTCGTTATCTTCTCTCTTAATAAATTTATGTTGTTAGATTAAGTGGGATATAAAATAGTTTCTATCGATCACGCACAAGACATCCGGAGGTTAGTTATTATTAAGGAAACAAAACAACGCTTTCCACTTTCGCGCATTAAAAAAGAAAAAAAAATCCTATCTTAGCTTGCCCGTCACATTAGTCTATCGACATACGCTTCGAGAGGAAACTTTACGTTGTTCCCCATCATCATCATCATCATCATCAAACTTTTTAATCCAAAACTTTTTCCATTCATGAATCATCGAATTAATTTTATTTTACAACTTTTCGATAATACTCGTATACGATCACGAACCCTTCTGGTGCGTATGTAATATATTTAAAATATTCAATTGTAAAGTCTTACATTTTACATCCCATAAAAATGTTCGTAACAATCGAATGACAACTAAAGGAAGATAATTGTGTCACGACTATCAGTTTACTTTGCGGTCTACTCTGCAGATCCGAGATTGGTGTCGTGTGAGTTACTAGGAGGCAGCGAAGTGGTGGGGGTTAAGAGGGTGGGGAGGAGGGGAAGAAGTTGGTGGAATTTAAAAGCGCTTTTAGCTTTTAGCCCGGGCGATACCGCTAAGAAAACGTTTTAGCGGATTTCATTTGCCCGTCGTCGCGGCTTGGGGAATAGGGTCCTGAGACGATGGATCTTAGAAGGGATATGGAGGAACAAGAGGCGAATAGAAAGAAAGAGAGAAAGAGAGAGAGAGAGAGAGACAGTTGCGTGGAAGTGATCTGCCGTTGCAAAGGGGTGAGAAAAAGAGAGGTTGGCGCTTCGTTCCGAGGGATGTCGGCAACGCTGGTTATTAAGTAGATACTACATCGGTGGATGAATATTTAAGACGTTCAACAAGTTGCGGATTTTTCTTTAATCAGAGTTAACTGTCCCTCTCTCTCTCTCTCTCTCTCTCTCTCTCTCCCTTTCTTTTCCTTTCTTTCCTCTTATCCACGGAATCATACGACACCGCAAATCTGAGCTGTTTATGCGAACGAAGAAATTCCTGGAGAATTCCGTGGATTTCTTTCCCCACTTTTATATTTCCACGATACGCGTATTTGAGGCAAGAATTAAAATAACGAATAATTAAGTGACATTGTTTTTCTTTTCTTTTTCTTTTTTCCTTTTTTTTTTTTTTTTTTTTTTAAGAAGAGGAAAGTCCGTACTTATATTGTTAACTGTAAATAAGTTTTACGAAAACAAAATGAAAGGAGAATAACCGAAATAGAGATAAAGAAGGAAGGATGAAACGTGAAATAAAAATAAATCGTGTTAAGAGCGACTGTTATAAATATTGAGGGAAAGATGGATAGAGCAAGGGTGATAGAGATGCAGTGGGGAAAAAGCTGAGAGGAAAAGAGAAGTAGAGTGAAAGAGCGAAAGAGAGAGAGAGAGAGAGAGAGAGAGAGAGAGAGAGAGAGAGAGAGAGAGAGAGAGATGAGAAGCGTCGCGCCGGCGGTAGGTGCAAATAGCTATAGAAAACGTGGGCGCCCGCGTTCCGGTAGCTACTTAACTAAATGAATTCAATATCTCGGAATAAATACATTGATAAATCAGCCACTCCGCTAAAAGCTTACTTTACTTTGGCGAGCTCTTGCGAACGCGTGCAAACAAGCGGGGACGCGTGCGCGAGCGCGTCCATACATATACACATACATATATACATCTACACAATATGTGTACGTGAAAAAGGGAAAAAAAAAGATAGGGAAAGAGAAAGAGAGATAGAGAAGAATTTGTAAAAAGTAGGTGTGTGTGTGTGTTGTGTGTGTGTGTGTGTGTGTGAAGAAGAAAGAAACAAAGCCAGAGATAGAATGGCAGACTTCCACACACACAAACACAGAGAATACACACGTACATACATTCGATTCCAGAGAATAAAAAGAAGATGAGAGACGCGGTGGGCATACTTATAGAAGAGTGCTTTGCTCCGTCTATAAAGAATCTTGTTTGTTTCTGGCCGATGGATATCGAAGAAAAACTATTTGCCTTGGGGATTTTCGAGTGTTTCGCGAAGGTAGTAGGTAGGAATCAGTAGCATTGAGCTATCCAAGTATTCTACACCATCTTCGCCATCCTCACTTCTCCTGTCTCTTCCTTTCTTTCTCTCTCTCTCTCTCTCTCTCTCTCTCTCTTTTTTTTTCTTTTTTTTCTACTTTTGCTTTTCGTCCCGTTGTCTCGCTTTTTTACTCTTTTTCTTCTTCTTCTTCTTCTTCTTCTTCTTCTTCTTTTTTTTCTTCTTCATCCTCCTTCTCTTTGGAAATCTCCTTTTTTCACCTTCCGTTTGTCATCATCCTGAACGAGGGTGGTAGCACTAGGAAGCGCAAGTGAAACTTTATTCTTACCGATTGTTCGGACACAGACTCTTTACTACTGTTTCGCGGTGGAGAAGTAAGCGCGGACCAATCGGGCAGATGGACGGGGAACGACGGCGATCGATCGATCCCTCTCTTCCCCTCCGCTCTTTCTTCATCCTGCCTTTTCTTTCTCCCTCCCCTCCCCCCCCTCTCTCTCTCGTCCTCCCTCTTTCTCTTTCATTCTCTCTCTCTCTCTCTCTCTCTCTCTCTCTCTCTCTCTCTCTCTGTCTCTCTCTCTCTCTGTCTATCTTTCTCATTCATTCTCGTATTGGTATTGGTACTACGTTTAAATCGTTCGGAAACGCAAAGTGCTGAGGACGCCCGCTTATTTTTCGTAAAATCAATTTACAGCGTTTCCTGTATTCTTCATTGTTTTATCGAATTTTTAGTTTAAAGAAAAGGAAAGATTACTTATTTTATTATATTTGGTAGAGGGATAATATTGAATTTACATTGACCGTTTCGCTCTTTTTTCTTCTTTCATTACTTTATGTAAATTTTGTTTCTCTTCAAATAAACTCCGTTTCTCTCGCTCTTCCTTCTCTACTTTTTTTTTTCTTTCTTTTTTTTTTTTTTTTTTTATTGTTCGCTACTTTTTAAATTCTCTTTCTCGCCTCATTTTCGAGATAATGAGTCTACATTGAGTAAGGAAAGGCTCACGGTTTAATCAAGAAGCGATTAAGAACATTTTTTAATGATCGTGGGGCGGCAAGTGCTACGTTACTAGTACTATTGCAAATTAATTAAATAACAAACACATAGACTGCTTCGAGCAATGCAAATATCTCGCAGCAGAAATCGATTTACTATCTCTTTTCTCTCTATATATTTATGGTTATAGAAAATGAATAATATATATTTATCAAGCGTAAATATATCTACCTTCGAGGATAATTTAAACCATTTTTTCCTTCCGATTTTTATTTTACATACGATGACATAACAGAATATTATATCGTAAGCGGGTCGTATGGATATCAAATGATGTCTTATCGTTGATGTTAAAGTAGTATCTTTCAAATGTTATTTAATTACATTAATATGAATCCAGCGACGTTCATTGAAAAATAATCCTACCGAGATTTCTTTGAAAAATTATCAACCTATAAAACATGCGATAAAGCAGGTCGAAGAACGTACACAGATTAGAGAAAGTTTTCAGTGGATGGCAAGTAGTGGATTGGATTCGCTCAAAAATTCCTTCCAACGTGCCTGTGAGGGACCCCTTTCAAAGCACTCGGCTAGCCAGTCCTACCCGATCTACCCCAGCCACCCCTTCTCTCTCTCTCTCTCTCTCTCTCCGGCCTCTCTGTTTAATGCAGTCCATTAGAGTGCATTTAGATCGAGGGATAGTTAAAGCACAGTGCAGGTACACCGACCAGCGTGTACAGGACCAAGCTGCTACCATGGAAAATTGTATGTTGTGCGGCATCGACAGGCGCGTGTACTTAGAAACGATATTAGTCGCGTGTTGTAGCTCGTCCTTTTGTCTTTACCACCTTTTACCTTTCCCTCTCTAACACCAACTCCTAATTTACCCGCAGACCACTGCAACGACCGAGAAACCGATTGCAAACGATTAAATTGACGGTACTCCCATCGATTTGAATTTCTCGTCGAGTGTATACCATTCGTTTGAGATGGGTTTATGATGAAAACAGAGAATTTAAAGGGTGATAGCTCGTTACATCGAATCCTAGTTTCCTCTTTTCAATTTTGAATTGGTTAATAAAGCGTTACCTTCTTCACCATTTTCTTTTTCGTGTAATGATCTTAGAATTTAATTTTCAATAACATGTAAAATTTAGATACGAAGTAGAATTGTTATATTGAAAGGTTCGCCTGATTTTTTTTTTTTTTTGACGATAACATAAATGTATGTATCGAGTCGAAAGAGATTCAGAATTTTAACAGGTTGATCAAATTTGTAGATAGTTATTGCGTTAAAAAATTCAGTTGCGGCGCATTGTTTCTATCGGTTTCCAAATAGATTTGTTCAACGTATTCGAACAATTTAATAAATAACGTTACCTAGCATTTTCCAAATCAATTTAGTGACTCGACAGGAGCAATTTTTTTTTCTTTTTTTTTCTTTTTTTTTTTTTTTATAACAAAATGAATATTCTTGTAAAATGTTATTTTGAGGTATGAAACAGATCTTCAAATCACTCATCGAAAACGCAAATGCAAAATGTAAATAATGAAAAATATTTTGTAGAAACGAAGAATGGAACTTACTGATGGTTCCCGGAAAATATCAGGAAATGTAAGTTCCCGAAGTAGCACGAATTCAATTTTCAAAACGCGTTATCGTAGTTTCTTCCTTTGCTCGGTCTCGATTGTTAACCACCGATACTTTAGCCCCGGTACTTTTTCTTTCTAATTAGGATCGAGATTGGTCGGATCGATGATGATCCATACAACTGTGGGAGTTGGAGGATGGAAAGGGTGGCGAAGCGGATTCAGGCCGACGCTCTCGAGGACGATACGGTTTGATTGCGCCGACAACGGCGAGCATTAATTAGCGTGCATAATTGTTTACCGGCGCTAAACGGAGCTGGATCAATATTTAATTGAATGCCTGCTAAATGCCAGCTGCATCGCCGCGGCTCTCAAATCGAGCCGACTCCTCTGAATAACGGCCTTCGGGATACAATGCCCGAGGGTAGCTCCGGGTGCCGGGGCACCCCCTTGTCCTACACGATGTTGTAGTGCTCTCTCTCTCTCTCTCTCTCTCTCTCTCTCTCTCTCTATCATTTATTCGCTCACTGTATTTCTACCTCTCTCTCTCTCTCTCTCTCTCTCTCTTCCATCACTCGTTCGCTCTTTTCTCCACGTCTAGGTTATATCGTGAACTCTGCTAATGATCGCGAGGAAAAGCCTGATTAGTCGAGACGTTGTTAGTTGCTTTTTAAGAAATTAAGTATGAGATCTTCAAATACCTGCCTTTTGTGAATCCTTTCTTATTCAAGTAAACTTGGTGAAAGTTGTTCCTCTGAGTTTCTAACTAATGGAAAGATAAAATCCATGTTATGTTTCGGAGTGTTATAAAAATTCTTGTGCGTACAAAAAGGTTAGATGACATGGTAGCATTTAGTTTAACGGAGAAAGAATGTTCTTTGGTTCGGATAGTAATGGAAAAGATTAGAGAAGGATACTAGGTATGGAATAATTTCCAATGAAAATTACGTTGCAGGCTGCGTAAAGGTGAGCAGTTATGGGCCGCGTGAATGTTTCGATTTGTAACGTAAATTTAAAACATTTTAGTTACGGGGAAAGTGCTTCTATATTGCAATACCTGTACGTGGAGATTTAAATTTAACGAAATCCACTTCTCTTCGGTAATCCTTCTCTTCGACATACGTGCAGAAACATTAATGTCGATGCTTCGCGTCCGAATGTTTCTGCTATAGTGCAATGTGAAAATCTAATACAAGAGAGAAAATTACACATATTCGAGATATCGTTGATATCCGGGAAACGAGAAATCGTTGTAAGTTTCAAGGACTGATTTTGTAGGAAAATCAGGAGAGTAATTCGCGGGATTAGATAATATTTTCCATGAGCTATATATATATATATATATATATATATATAACTTTTGTCGAAATTGAAATACAATGTAAAATATAAATCGGAAATTCTAAGAATCTTTCAAATCGGCGAATGGATTTGTTGTACATTTTTTCGTTGGTCGATAGAATGAAATGATTTTTGACAATGTTTCTTTACATTTTCCTTTCAATCGATCAAACAATCCGGGAATGTATGCTTTCAGCTCCTTTACGCGAGTA